>CM042849.1:67084056-67684056 GCA_023653725.1 Bungarus multicinctus
ATATTAAATAGTCCCATTCAAGTCAAAAATTGATTTCCCCCACAACTGAAAAACAAGTAGGCCAGGGATGGGGAACCTTTTATGGCTCACTCAGGAATTCTGGGAGTTGAAGTCCGTAAGTGATAAAAGAGCCAAGGTTCCCTACCCCTGGCTTAAACTGCCTGTAGAGTTGCCCTTAGATTCAATGAGATCAGTGGTGGTATTCTACCAGTTTGGTCCGGTTCAGCCGAATTGGTAGGTCCAAGGATCATCTGTGAACAAACCGGTTCGCTCCGATGATCAGCTACTGGGCCCTCCCACCAGCCCTGGTTCTATACTGGCCTTTATTTCCTGTTTTTCAACCTCAGTTGCTTCGCGTGGTACAGCCGATTGCTGCCCATCAGCAATGTTTTAAATACACGGCTTGCAGCAGAAGGTGAGTTGCAAACGCTGCGTGTGCATGAAACACACATGCACACGCCAAGCGCACGCTCACACCAAACCGGTAGGAAAACTTTTTGAAACTCACCTCTGAATGGAATCATTGGTTTAGAATCAAGGAGACACAGATTCAAACCCTGATTTAGCTTCAAAGGATCACAACAGTAGATTTAGCCCTGTCATTTCTCAATCCAGATTGAGAGCATTGGAGGAGGTAAGCCATTTTG
The DNA here is from genome assembly GCA_023653725.1 of Bungarus multicinctus. Lineage (NCBI taxonomy): Eukaryota > Metazoa > Chordata > Lepidosauria > Squamata > Elapidae > Bungarus > Bungarus multicinctus. The sequence goes on from CM042849.1 coordinate 67,084,704, forward strand.
AATTTGTATAAAATGAACCAACACATTTTGGGAAGTGATGATTCTGTGCAATAATTTACAAGGAAAAATTGGAAGTAAAGGTAATTTAGTTCAAATCCCAACCAGGAAGAAGGAAATATGCTTCTGGCCTTTATCCAGCCTCTTAGCCACAAATATCCAATTCAAAGAATTAGGACTTTCTTACAAAGTCACTCAGTTTTGAAAAAGGCTATCAGAAAGTTTGGCCTGATATTCTGTCAAAATGTCTTTTGCAGGATCCAATCTGAGTCAGTCATCAGGATCAGAGGTTTAGTCTTCTGAACTTTCATACTTGTGCTGGAGCTCATCCTTGGGGAATGTCTCTCTAGTAGAGCATATGCTTTGGGCTATTCTGTGTGTAGTATTTATATAGTGTATGGTTGTGTGTGCCTTTTTAGTTGTTTGAATGTTGATGGCTAACTATTAAGTATGAATCATAGAATAACAGAGTTGGGAGGGACCTTGGAGGTCATCTAGTCCAGGGGTCGCCAACCTTTTGGACCTCAGGGACCACCAAACTCATAATTTTAAATCCCAGGGACCACTAACCAGTTCTGTGGGCATAGCCTAATTTGTGGGTGTGGTTTGGTGGTCATGTGACCGGCTGGGCATGGCTTGTATGTAAATGTTATAAATATTTATATAAATATTGAATTTTTTTATTAAAAAATAGCAATTTTTACCCAAAATCAGGCAAAGCAGGCAGGAATCCTGAGAATCACAGAATCACAGATTCAATCACGCCCACAGAATCACAGATTCATTCAGAAGTCTATCTATCTGCCATTGGCTAGCTCAGTCTGTCACATAAAATTTGCTTGCAAGCAAACTCACAAAATTAACTCACAACACACCATGCATGTAAATATTGATTTTTTTTTTAAAAAGAGCAACTTTTACCCAAAATCAGGCAAAGCAGGCAGGCAGATTGAATTGCTCACAGAATCATTCAGTGATCTATCTGCCATCAGCTAGCTCAGTCTAAAAAAAAAAATTTGCTTGCCGTGAGTCTGCATTGAATAATAGAACCTTCAGTCCTAAGGGAGGTTCGGCTGTGCTTAAAAGCAGAACCAAGTTCTAAAGACTATCTAGAAAGCAAGAAATCCAACCATTTCCTGCTTCCTAACTAATCTAAATCTCCTGGCACAGCAGAACAGATGACGGTTGGAAAAAGGAAAAATAGCAATTTAGCAGGCAAGTTTGCCAGGTAAGGAGTGAGTGGGCGGGGAGGATACCTGTGGGCCATGTGGGTGGCGCAGCCTTGTGTTTCTGCACAGCCTGGATTAATTACTTTGGGGGGGGATGCTCTGGGGGCGAGATTTCGCTGCGGCCCACCAAAATGGGCTGTGGCGCACTGGTTGGTGACGGCTGATCTAGTCCAACCCTCTGTTCAAGCAAGCAAGTGAATTCCAAATATTAGCCTCTACCTAGGATCAAACTCACAGCCTACTGATTGTGAGGCGAGAGTTCCACTTCTAGGCCACCGGAGCTGCCCAGTTGTTGGCTGATGTTTCCTTGTGCTGCCATTCTACAGCTTCCAAGATCTGCAAGTGGTCATTGCACACCACTCCAAGGTTACCATATAAGGAGAAATTATGCATTGTAAAGATCGCTTGGAGGTGGGAAATGCTTCCAATGTAATCTACTGGATCCCCTGCATGGATTGCCCCGTGACCATGTCAGACAGACAGGGAAGAAGTTAGCCACTAGATTGCAAGAATACAAGCAAGCAGTCAGACAAGGAGATCTGAACTCATTGGTAGCCTTATATTGCAGTGAACAAGGACGTATAGTATATTCAGTTTTGCAGCTACTGAGACAAGCAGATACAAAATCAATCAGGGAAGTGATTGAAGCCTGGGAAACAGCCCCCTTGTCAGTCAACAGGAGTGCTGACTTACCACCAGCTTAACTGGTAAACAGGATGTTAGGACTTGGCAGAACAAGGAAGCAACAACCAACAACTTAATAACCAGCCAGTAATACCCTAACCAACAACTAAAAAGCTATACACAATTCAGGTACCATATAAACACCACATCCAGAATAGTTCAAAGTACATACTCTGTTAGAGAGAATTGGCTCCAGCATGAAGACTAAACCTCTGTTCCTAGTAACCAACCCAGACTGGATCCTGTAACTTTATCCTGGGACACATATATTCTCCTGCATTCGTGAAAATTTTATTTATTTATTTTGATTTGTCAATTGCTTACAAGATAATAGGTATAAGAATAAACATAGTGATGGATACATATAAGAAAAATAAAAAGAAACAATAGGACATGGACGGTAGGCACGTTGGTGCGCTTATGCATGCCCCCTACAGACCTCTTAGGAAAGGGGTGAGGTCAATATTTTACTTATTTATTTATTTATTTTTATTTTATTTGCCTTGCCAATTGCTTACAAGATAATAGGTATAAGTAAAACATAGTTATGAATACATGGATTCATATAAGAAAAATAAAAGAAACAATAGGACAGGGACGATAGGCATGTTGGTGCGCTTATGCACGCCCCCTACAGATCTCTTAGGAAAGGGGTGAGGTCAATAGTAGACAGTCTAAGGTTAAAGTTTTTCGGGTTTGGGGAAGAAACCACGGAGTCAGGTAGAGTATTCCAGACATTGACCACTCTGTTGCTGAAGTAGTACTTCCTGCAATCAAGTTTGGTGCGGTTAACCTTGAGTTTGTATCTGTGTGCTCTTGTGTTATTATGGTTGAAGCTGAAGTATTCATTGACACGTAGAACATTGCAATGTATGATTTTATATTTTATTTATTTATTTTTATTTATTTGTCAATTGTTTACAAGATAATAGCTATAAGTAAAAACATAGTTATGAATACATGGATACATATAAGAAAAATAAAAAATATATAAAAGAAACAATAGGACAGGGATGGTAGGCACGTTGGTGCGCTTGTGCACACCCCCTACAGACCTATAAAATGTCTTTTCTTATTTTAAATATAAGTTCTGGGACAATAGAAAACACATTTAAGTTATCTGTTTAGCTAAAAGAAAATTTTACCTCACTGGTAAGTGTGCATAATGTCACAGCTAGAATTTCATACATCCTTCTGATTAAGAGGAAAAAAAGTTATTTATGGAAAGAGCAAAAAAAAAGAATCGCTCTTCTTTTGTCTTTCTTACCATTATACCCAGGCTCTTGATTTCAAGAAATTTTCTCAAGTTAATACATTATCAGGTTTGGGTGATAGAAACTGAGAATGTATTAATTTTAGTGAGATGTTTTGAATATATGTCAGTGTGATTGAAAGGTCCTTGGCAGTGTTGAAATTAGAGGAATGTGCTATGTTAGAGAGAAAAAGGATTAAAGAGAAATGAAAATTCTGGGCTCCTAGTCAATTGACTAAAGCACCTTGGTTATGGTTAAGGAGGCAGTATTTAATTAGAAGTTCTGTAGCTTTCTTCACTTCATAAAGGAGTGAAAAAATATTTGCATTGGATAGAAAGAAAAAAGCATATATATTATGGTTTGAAAATGATGAGAAGGTAGTAGCTTAACAAGCAATAATTTTGAAAACGTCTTCCAACATTTCCTCCTTGCTGCCACACTTATGCAATTGGCTATGATTGGGATTACTTGGAGGTTGTTTTCCTATGGTAGGATTAGTTGCTGCCTTGTGAAAACCATTTTAAATATTGCAAAAGGAGTCCAACTAACACCTGTCCAATCTAGACGAGTTCAAATCACCAGGATCTGATGGATTACATCCCAGAGTTCTGAAGGAGATGAGAGACATGATCTTGGAACCATTGATCCATATTTTTCAACTATCCTGGAGCACTGTGATGACCCAGGGTGGGATACAAAACAAACACAGTCATAGAAAATAGGTAAAGCCCCTTTTATTTCTTCACTTTGCTTCCAAACTCCGAATATTCTTGACGGAAGACAAAAAACTCCCACACAAACAGTTACAAGAAGAAGGAAGAAAGTAACACAAACCAGGCAAGATAAGGGCTGGAGGATATCCACAGATAACACACACTGGGAAGGATGCCAAACTCAGAGAAGAACTATAAACTAGAGATATTTACACTCTTTGTTTCCAGCATTTGCCCATATGCAAGTCCGTCCTCTTATTCAGTTGTCACAGCTGCAGCCCATGAAGAAGATCAAGGCCCTCTCCTCCTGAGTAGACCACGTCTCTCCCTTATCCTCTCCTCCTTGCATGCCCTAGGATGGAGAGGGGATGGGCCTGGGTCCTTCTCTGACTGCTCACTTCCACTTCCTGTCAGCTGTTCCTCCTCTCCCTCAGAGTCAGTCTCCACCAGGGGCAAGACAAGCACTCAAAAACTACCAGATGACTAGGAAAGAGCTGATGTGATCCCCACCTTTAAAAAAAAAAAGTGGGGGGGAACAGATCCAGGAAACTACAAACCAATCAGCCTGACCTCAATAACTGGGAAGATTCTGGAAAAGGTAATCAAGCAACAAATCTGTGGACTCCTAGAAGTAAGCAAAGTTATCACTAGAAGCTAAGATGGGTTTGTCAAAAACAGATCATGTCAAATAAATCTTATTTCATTCTGTGACAAATTAACTAAATTAGTGGATCAGCACAATGCTGTGGACATAGCATACTCCAGTAAAGCATTTGACAAAGTAGACCATAGCCTAAATCTTGGTAAGCTAGAAAAATATGGGATAGACAGCATCACCACCTAATGGATTTATAACTGGCTGACAAACTGCACTCAATGTGTAGTCCTTAATGGAACTATATCTATATGGAGGTAAGCAGTGAGGTACCCTAAGATTCTGTTTTAGACACAATACTCTTCAATGTCTTCACTTTTTATCACTGCACCATAAAGAGTATGTTAACTTACTGCACCTCTGTATGGCTTGCCAATTGCACAGTGGCAGATAGGAAAGCACTCCAGAGGATTAATGTCATTGCCCAGAGGATCATTGGTTGCCCTCTTCCCTCTTTGAAAGAGCTTTATAGATCCAGCTGCCTTAAGAAAGTTCAAAACATTCTCAAAGATCCATCTCATCCTGGGCACCCTGTTTTTGAACTATTACCATCTGGCAGACGGTTACAGGACAATAAAAACAAGGACAAATAGGCTGAAAAACAGCTTCTATCTCAGGGCAGTAGCTCTGTTGAATTCTACTGTATAGTGCAGTGTTGTTCGCGGTGTTGGTGGTTTTCGTTCAATGTGTGGAGGGTGAAGGATGTGTTTATTTTCATGGTCATGATGTGCACTGAAGATGGTGTTTGATTTCATTGTACGAGGTACAATGACAATAAAGTAAAGTAAAATAAAATAAATAAATGATTTAGATGACGGAATAGAAGAGGAACTCATCAAATTTGCAAATGTCACCAAGCAGGCAGAAATAGTCAACACCTCAGAAGATAGACTCTAGATCCAGATTTTTCTCAACAGACTTGAAGGCTGGGCCCTATTTAACAAAATGAAATGTGGTGTAGAGAAAAGTAAGGTTTTAGGTAAGAGAAACCAAATGTACAAAAGTACTGATTAGGTGAAACTTGGCTCAATAGCAGTAACTGTGAGAGGTATTTTGGAGTCTAGTGGACAATCGCTTAAATATGAACAACAAATATGTGCAGCCACCGAAAGAAGCCAATGCAATCCTAGGCTGCATTAACAGAAGGATAGAATCAAGATCATGTGAAGTGTTAGTACGATCTTGGTAATATACGTTTGGAATACTTGATCCAGTTTTGGTCACCAATAATGTAAAAAAAGATGTTGAGACTTCTTCAAATAGGGCAGAGAAGACCAACAAAGACGATTAGGGGGCTGGAGGTTAAAACATATGAATAATGCTTGCTGGAACTGGGTATGTCTAGTTTAATGAAAAGAAGGACAAGGGGTGACAAATGAGAGCAATGTCCAATATTTGAGGGGCTGCCAGAAAAAAGAAGGGGTCAACTATTTTCCAAAATACCACAAGCAATGGATGGAAACTAATCAAGAAGAGAACCAACATGGAACTAAGCAAAAATTTCCTGACAGAACAATTAACCAATGGATTTCCCTTTGAGAAATAAGAACTCCATGGATAAATTTAAAAAAAGCTTGGTCTAGAGATGTTTAAATCTTACTCAGGAAGATTCAAGCAGAACCTATTGAAAACAAAAATTGCAGACAATGAATAGATTCATACTTAAGGCAAAATGTATGAATCCCCAACCTTATTTGGTCAACAAAGAAGAGTTCCTGTCTGTGAGAATTTGCAAGGCCCCATGGTGAATCTGCACAGATAGAATTGTTTGAGAATCATGGAGGACATTCATCTAGCATCTGGCCTATAGCTTGTAACAGCAAGGGAAGAAATTAGATCAGCCTTTAACTATTTGGTGTACTCTCAGTATGAGATTACTAGGTTGCATGCAGCAAAATAAAGTTTTTAAATATTGAAGGAATGGCCTGCTTCTTAGAATGTCCTTAGGTTGTGAAACCATAATAATACTTCTTTCCCTTACATATTTCAGAACAAAATATCCTTCAGGATATAAGAAGACATCTCCTTTAAATGGCAGTCATGTATATATTGTCTATATTTAATTTGACTTTTTATTCTTTATGAATGAATAAATCTTTATTATGGCCAAAGGTACCCTTCAGCTTCTAGTTAGAACATATTCTAATAATTCTGCCAAAGATTTATTAAGTATTGCCAAAAATGATATACCACAGATGTACCAGTTTTCGTGGATCTATTTGGCAAATATTTCTATTTAGATGACCAAATATTTTAGTAGAATACAATATTTTAGTAGAATTTTAGTAGAATACAACAAAAAATTAAATTATTGTTTATTATAGTTATTTTAATTTATAGACACAGAATCACTTTTTATTGTATTTTACTAAAATATTGTATTCTACTAAAATATTTGGTCACCTAAATAGAAAACTCACAACACTGAGATATTTACGTAAAAGATTCAGGTTGATCTGCAAAGAATAGAATAGAATTCTTTATTGGCCAAATGTGATTGGACACACAAGGAATTTGTCTTGGTGCAAATGCTCTCAGTATACATAAAAGAAAAGATACATTCGTCAAGAGTCAAGATGAAGTTGAATTCAAAAGATTTCTTTTTCCTTAGAACACTACAACCAATCATTTGTTAATTCATTTTTACACACATTTTTTATTTTTATAAATAACTCAGTGTAGCAAACATATCTAATCCTACTCCTCCTATTTTCCTCACAACAGCAACACTAAAATGGGTTAAGTTAAAAGAAATGACTGGCCCAGAGTCACCTACCCAGCTTTCATGCTAAGAAGGGCCTAGAATTCATAGTCTCCAGAATATTAGTCATAATATAAGACTTATTTTGTTGAATAAATCATGGTAGATATGTTGGTCATGCCTTATAGTTCAGCATAAATATGATTGGTCATGCCTTATAGTTCAGCATAAATATGATTTACAAGCCTCAGTACCTAACGCCAAGTTCTATTAATTTGTTTGCAATTAAACAACAAGAAGACAGAAAGGTAAAATGTAAAAGGTTAGGATTAGGATTAATCTAAATGTCCATCCTCTCAATGTCACTCTGCCTCTTTTCCCTCCAAAACAGCCTCCATCATTTTTCCAATTTATATAGAGAACAATCACTTCAACTGTCTGCCCTTGTAGTGGAATCTTATTCATTTATATTAATATTACTCGACTCCCTCCCAACTGGGATATTAAATATAGTATCTAGATTAATATTGAACTTCATTTTATACTCCCCCACAGTTCACTGAAATATAAATAACAAATTGAAAATGTCACTAAAATAGAAACTGGGAAAACACCACATCTGTCAGTTGAGCTAAGTAGGAACAGTTTGAGCATGCAAAACCGTTTTTAATCTGATGACAGTCAGATTATTTTCTACCTAAATTGATCTGCAACCTCCAGGGGATCTATTATATAGAGGGCTAGAATGGGTGAAAATGATATCTGGCTGAAGAATTATCAGTTGATCTCAGCTTACCTTTTCACAGCCAATGGTATCATCTTAAGAGCATTTCATGTGCAGCAAAAAATCACATTCTGAATTTGGAAAATCTAAAAGCATATAGAATATTGTATCAAAAGTAGGTTACATTCCTGTGATTTGATCTTAAAATTCTTGGTTTTATGCTGAAAGAGCTTACTGGTATTATTTCTACTGGTTTGAAGTATTCTGAAAATGTTTGAGTTTACTGTGTTTTAAGTTCAAGAAGTTTTGTATACCCCAGTATTATTGCTTTATCTGAACAATATTTAGAGCAGACCCACATTTGATGCACGTGGCAGGAATGCAGATTTTCATTCTTTCCTGCAATATCTCTTATAAGATTTTTCACTCCCATTTCCAGCACTCTCATCCATTACTAAAATGATTAGTCAAGCTGTTTTGAGATTCACATCCATTTTATCAATGATTTCTATGCCCTGAATCCTTAAACTAAAAATATATAAAGCCTCAGGTTAAGATTGTCTTAAAGAATAGAATAGAATTCTTTATTCTATTTATCTATTTATTTATTTATCTAAGTTCCCTAGAATCTGCAATGAGTGTTGCTGGGTTCAATTTCAATGCCTCTAAATATTCAAAACAGCACAATATCTTTCATTGTAGCTTGAAAAATTAATGTTCGATTCCGAGGCTGTGGTGATCTTTGAATGGAGTGCTTCTCTTGGACAGAGAATTGAGTGAAGTTTTCCTCTCAGGTGCCTTCACAAAGTAAAATGGCTGTCTGTGAAAGAGTTGTGTATTGGTTTGCTTTATTCAACTACAGAAACCTGTATTTGTGAGGCAGGTAGGTCTATCGAAGTAATCTGTTTTGGTATATCCTTGGTTGAAGTAGAGTGACTTTAATGGGCAGTATTCACTGAAATGATGAACAGGGTTAAAATGCTTCGTTCAGATGAATCACATAATATTCATCTATATTATGTTCTACCAATTTACAATAATAGATTATAAAGTTATTACATTCAGGTGGAGGTAGAAACAGAAACATCATAAAGATGAAATCTACTAAAACTGCATTCAGGGTCGACTCCTGTGTTAGTAAGTCAACCTCATTCCATTTGAGGCCTCAATTCCTTAAGAAAAATATATTTATAAACCAGTGATGGTATTCAAATAAAATTGCCACCAGTTCGGTGAGCGTGGCTTGGTAGGCGCGCTTTGCACATGTGCACATACTTTGCATGCCCATGCACGCCAAACATGCACTTTGCACAGGTGCAGAGGCATTTGCGCAGACACAGATGCATTCTAATTTGTCTCCTGTAAGCCTGCACGATGCTGGTTGCTGCAGCAGCTGCCGCGCAGCGCTATTTTGCGCCACGCAAAGCAACTGCACTTTGAATTCTGGCCAAAAAAGTGAGTATGGGAGCCCAGGTGGGCAGGTGGACCAAACACAGAGCAGTGGAAAGAACCGGTTCTGTCTCTGCTGCTCATCGCCACTACCGGCTCTCCAGAACCGGGCAGAACCAGTCGAATACCACCACTGTTATAAACTAAATTAATTATGGTGTACAAATTTGCAAAGAATCCACCCAAACTCAAAAACTGGGTAACACTGAACAATCCTAATCCTACCTATGGGTATACCACATCTCATAGACTTTGTCCTACTTCAGATGTTCAGTGCAGAACACCAGAGCTGCCTACTTTTGATATTCACAATACTGTTATATCTCTTTAAAAAAAAAAAATACCTTTGAGGTCTGTTGGCAAGTCCCCCATTAGATCTTTAGGCATACCTCAACTTGGTATCTTACTTTTTTCTTTCCTTACTGGAAATTCTACAGAGATACCACTCATCCAGCCTTGCGAATATAACATACCATGCCATTGAAGTCCATTATCACAATGCTTCCTACTGTTAGCTATCAAGCACCATTTGCATAAGATATGTTTTCCCTACCTGTCAGTTAAATTATGCTCACTACTTTTCACTCTGTCATCTTTAGATATATGTGAAATTCTTTTTTTTTTTTAACCTGCCCTCTCATGTTAGGTTTTATTTTTAGCATCCTTCCTCATTCATTCACAGGCATGCTTCATCTGTCTATCTAGGCCTTTTGCTTTCTTCTTGGCAGCCTGAATCTAAAACATAAATCAATAGACAATAATGGCTGCCTGGAAATATTAAAAAATGGGGAGGCCCCACAGAATTTTTCCAGGTCCGATGATAACCATGCCTCAGTGATTTCCTTATGTTTTATATATTCAGACTTCTTAGAAGCTTTCAAAATTGCCAACTGTTTTATTAGAGTTCTATCGACAGAAAGATGCCTTTTATTGTTGCAACACTTCCTGAATGTCTCTGGACGACAGCCAATTGCTGAATCAGAGGGTCTTCATCTTTGGCAATTATATCAGCAGAATCGCCATCTAGCCCTCATAAGAATTTGTGGCCATTTTCTTGAGATGTAGTCGGGATCTACCTAAGCAAAAACTGTTAAGGCAGGAATTCTCAACCTATGACCCATCAAAGCATTAATCTGGCCCACGCAGGACCATGAGGCTCCCTGCCCACATTGGCCCACCTACCCGCCAGTCCCCACCCTCCTTTTGGAGGTTGAGGAGGCCAAAAATGGGAGGCACGGAGGCCTCAGGAGGACAAAACGGATCCATTTTTGGCCTCTCCGACCTCCATAGAGAGAGAGAGAGATACACACATGCAAACAGAAGTCCCTCACCTCCCACCAAGGCAACCACATCACTTCATTAAACTGCTTTCCACCCCCAGGAGCCAGTGGTGGGATTCAATTTTTTTACTATCATTTCTGTGGACGTGGCTTGGTGGGTGTGGCAGGGGAAGGATACTGTAAAATCTCCCCACCCCACTCCTGGGGGAAGGTTACTGCAAAATCCCCATTCCCTTCCCACCCCACTAACCTGCTTTCCAGCTCCATTCTCCTGTGCAGGGCAACCAAAGAAGACCCAGCTGTTCAGCTGGGACTCGGGAGGCAGAGAATAGATGGGGTTGGTGGGGCCAGTCAGAGGTGGTATTTGCCGGTTTTCTGAAGTACTCAAAATTTCCGCTACTGGTTCTCCAGAACTGGTCAGAACCTACTGCATACCACCTCTGTCAGGATCATAACAAATTAAAGTTTAATTTGTGTGTATTGTTTAATGGACTGCTCAATTGCCCATGCCCACCCAGTCACATGACCACCTAACCATGTCCATCCAGTCACATGACTACCTAGCCATGCCCACCTAGCCTGCCTGCCCCCCCAAAAAAAATTCTGAGGGAGCATGAATTGGCCCCCTGTTTAAAAAGTTTGAGGATCCCGTGTTAAGGGCACATCTGACTCAGGTGAGGGCGGAAGATGGATTATATCCTTGGAGACTACATACTTGAAGGACACAGTTCCTTTCTTAACTAGATTAAGCAGTACAGATTCCCCATTGTAGATCTCAAAGAGCCTTGTGCCTGCCCTCCTCCAGTATCATAATAATGACAAACTGGCTATAAACTACTAGAAAATGTAGGTTGTGACCTTGCTAAAAAGCCAAATCTCCACTCATGGTATCTCAATGGCCATAACATAGAACAAGTGGCCACCTTCAAGTATCTACATGCTATTTCTCAAGGAATGGTGTTTTGACCCAAACCTGGTTCCAAGAGAGCAAACACAAGACAAAGGCAGCAGCACAACCTTTTAATGTTTCATCTATGAATCCTGTTTCTTCACAGATAAAAGGCTGCTTCCAACTAATTAGCTCTGACAAGAAAGAGCCTTGCCAAGTTTTTGCAAAGCTGCCAAAAATCAACAGATAAGAAATAGTTTACAACACAAGAATCTTCAAATACCAACTGGAATGTCCACGAGGCTGAGTTTCAAAACGTCTTTGCTTCCTACAAAGAATGTTGCCTTTTATCTTCTTGAAGGAGGGACCATTACCTTGCAACCTTACTCCCAAGTTGCCCGTGCTGTTGTAGCTACTCTTTCCTGTGAGCAATCCTGCATGCACACGCACAGGCTCCTCGGGAACCTCCTCATCACTGCCGCCAGCCCCCACAATCTCTGAAGGCAGCAGTCCACTCCCTGATGGTCCTGGCCTGTCATCTGAGTCCTCGCTCTCCTCAGCCGTCCGCACCTGCTGTCGGCTAACCACAACAAAAGGACATTCTGAATATGTAGCAGCATCTGGTCAAAGATCACCTAATGCTATTCTCATATTTTTTTTGTTCAAAGGGCTGATACTAAGTTCCTACTACAATTAAGCTTTTCTGAGCTAAGTCACCAGCACAGCTTCTATATGGGACCAACTTGGACCTCCAGGTTCAATCCAAATATATTACAGTAATTCTCTAGAAACCTCGTTGTGTTTCAAACACATTCCTACGTCTGGTGACAGGATTGATAAACGTTGAAGCAAGAATCTGTACAGCTTCTTTATATCTTCAGCTGAAACTTAATTTTTCCCCACAAGGCCTTGCATGAACAATTCTCCAAGATAAATTTTCCGTGTCATAGATCAAGGCTGTTGAATCCAACCTTACTAAACTAGGCTTTTCTCCATCCTCGGTACTCAAGTTGGTCTATTAGTCAGGCAAAACAAACTCTGAAACAAAGGATATAGGACATTGAGAGGCAAGTGGACTTAGAGAAAACTCCATTGTTTTTGGCTCCAGATTTTATTAGATATAATCCCTGCCAGTTATCTTAGCCAGTTAGAGACATTATTATTATAACCTTTCAGGGATTTTTTTAAAAAATATATGTATTTAATTATGTACTATTATTAGTAGTGATGCCATTGGATAATTATCAGTTTAACAAAGACTATATTCCAGTAGAAAAGAATATATGTAGCAGGGGGTTGAATTGTGGCATCCTTGGTACTCTCTGAGTTTGGTTGTTTGCTTGCAGACATTTTATTACCCAACTAGGTAACATCATCACTGCTACTGAATGTGTGGTTTGCTCTGTTTATATAGTATAGCTTCTCCTGCCTGTATTAGTGTGGGTATGTTTTTCTCCTTGGTAGTTCTTGAATAGGGTATTGTTTTCTTCTTGATTTTTTGACTGGTGTTAATCCCAGCTTATCTAGGTGTTGGGTACTGGAGGGGTTTTGTTGCAGTCTTTTTGTTTCCTTCTTAACTTTTTGTTGTCTCTTTTAAATGATGGGCAACTAGGGCTATTTTTAAGTATCTATTGATGGCTGATTTGTCTGAATAACAAGTTAATGATTTTGGATTTGGCTTGGTCTAGAAAGTCCACACTTTCCCAGTTGAAACTGTGGTTGATAAGGAATATTCATCTCACTGGAGGTTGGTGCTCATGAATGTACTCTGTTAGTTTACTTCTTGATTGTCATATCGTGACTATTACAGTCCTTGTTCTGCATACTGAAGGCGTTGTTTTCTTCTTGGGCTACAGGGGCTTTTGGGTTACTTAAGTTTTGGAGGGCTTTAGTTGGATTGTGTACTACAATGACGCTGTTATAGTCTGTTTCTGAGAAGGTTAACATGGATGCTGGTATATTTATCATGCTAGTGTTATCTTTGTTACTGCTTATGTTGATTGTGCTGTTGAGTGGTCACCAGGGGTGAAATTCAAAAATCCCAGCGACCAGTTCTCTGCCCGGCCTTTGGGAGAGTGAAAACAGCCTCCCCTGGGCTCCGGAGGACCTCTGGAAGCTGGAAACAGGCCCATTTCCGGACTTCTGGAACTTTCGCTTCGGCTGGAGTCTGGAGGGTTCCCTCGGGCCTTTGGGAGAGTGAAAGCAGCCTCCCCTAGCTCTGCCTCTGATCGGAGTCTGCACTTATCTGCATCCAAAACAGGTTGTGTGGAGACTCCTGGGCGGGGAGGGCCCAGCCAATCATTTCAACTACTGGTTCGACGAACTAGAGGAACCGGCTGAATCCCACCCCTGGTGGTCACACATTTGTTTTGATCAAGTTGCATGGGTATCTATCTTATTTTATTTTTATTTATTTATTTTGTCAAATGCTTACAATATAATAGAAATAAGAGTAAACATAAGTTTAAATACATGAAACTAATACAGGAACTAATAATTGGGGGACAATAGGACAGGGACGGTAGGCACGATTATGCGCTTATGCACGCCCGTTACAGACCTCTTAGAAATGGGATGAGGTCCTATTGCTTCTTTTTATTTTTCTTATAAGTATCTATCTCATGTATTCAAAACTATATTTATTCTTATACCTGTATCTTGTAAGCGATTGACAAATCAAATAAATACTAAAAGAAGAGATCTTCCTTGTTGGAAGATGTTGTATAGGTGACCTGTTTGTAGGAAGCTGGATTGTTACTTTCATAAAGGAGCGTTTGGTTACATGAGTTGTTTTTTTATAGGCTTGCGTTTCTCATTTAACCTCCTTTCCTCCTGTAAGAGAAGCTGGGCAATACGATTATTCAAAGGAGCACAAATGTGCTGCAGCAATCCAGAACACCAGGACAGGAAGCAGTCTGCCAATACAACATCTGCCAGTAAAATGGATATTCATTGTATTTAAACCAGAAACAAAACCCAGGCTGACTAACATTGGTGCTGGTGAATGAAACATCTAAAAAAATTATATATTTCAGAAACCTGGAAAGATAAAGCATAGGAGAACAATTATGTGACCAAAGTACCAGTGGTGGTATTCAGCAGGTTCTGACCAGACATTTTGAGTAGTTCGGAGAACCGGCAAATACCACCTCTGACTGGCCCCGCCCCCATCTATTCTCCGCCTCCCGAGTCTCAGCTGATTGGCTGGGTCTTCTATTGTTGCCCTGCACAGGAGAACGGAGCTGGAAAGCAGGTTAGTGGGGTGGGGAGGGAATGGGGATTTTTGCAATAACCTACGCCCAGGAGTGGGGAGGGAATGGAGATTTTGCAGTATCCTTCCCCTGCCATTCCCACCAAGCCATGCCCCACCCACTAAGCCATGCCCACAGGTGATAAAGAATGGAATCCCACCACTAAGTACTATACACATCTGAAAACATCACTTTCGCAGCATTTTATGTTTTATTCTTCTCACTGAGCTTTTCATTTTAACCGATGTCTTGCATGACTAACCGTACCATTTTTCCAGGTGTATCTGAATTTGTTGCTATTTGTGTTGACCCATGATGCTAGACAACCTTGGCATTTTTTAAATTGTACAATTTGATGTGCTTTCTGAGAAGCATGAGTCAGTTAGCCTTGAATAAGTATGAAATGACTTGCAATCTGATACCCAAACCAATTCTCTGATGCATGGTAGATATTCCCCTATGAGTGTTCTGTCCAGTTTGCTTGCTTCAGGCTTCTTGGCATGTCAGTTTTAGGTTACATTGGAACTAAAATAATTTAGAAAGTTTGAAGTTAATCTTGAAAAGGCTTCTTGCTCCCATCCCTGAAAGAAAACTCAATTAGACTTTGTAGTTTATGACCAAGCTGTATAAAAACTTCTATCAGATTTTTTTTTGTGGGGGTGGGGAGGGAAGTTATGGCTCTTAAATATAAGGAAGTGAAGCGATAATATTTAATATTTTATCTGTGGTTCTCATGCACTAAGGCAATCATGCTGAATCTTTAGTACAGAAAGGAAACAGTGAGCTTTAGTTTTAAAGGAAGGCAAGCTCTGATCTGGAATACTGTATTTGCTTATTTTATTTATTAAAGGTAAAAGTAAAGGTTTCCCTCGCACATATACACTAGTCATTTCTGGATTTAGGGGGCGGTGCTCATCTCCGTTTCAAAGCCGAAGAACCAGCGCTGTCCAATGACATCTCCATGGTCATGTGGCCGGCATGACTAAACGTAGAAGGTGCATGGAACACTGTTCCCTTCCCACCAAAGGTGATCCCTATTTTTCTACTTGCCTTTTTTATCTGCTTTCGAACTGCTAGGTTGGCAGAAGCTGGGACAAGTAACGGGAGCTCACTCCGTTACACAATGCTAGGGATTCGAACTGCCAAACTGATGACCTTTCGATCGACAAGCTCAGCATCTTAGCCACTGAGCCACCGTCCCCAGATTTTTTATTTATTACTGTGCTGTAAAAAATTGGGACAGAACAGTTTATCTATCCATCCATTATCATTTTTAATCCTTCCAATGATGATATTTCCCTGGGCTGATTACAGGATTAAGGAAAAAAAAAGTACAAAGAAAAGAATTTCAATAGAATACGTTAATAAATAATCACAGAAAGAAAAGAAACATACACATAACTAAAACCAAGGTATAAAACAGCCAATTAAAATAAAAACTATCTGTAAAAATTCAAACTACTCTCTAAATAGAGAAATTGTATTTCAAAGCCAACTAACCCAATTTTTTTTGCTCACATTTGTACTATAGGATTTAGTTTGAAACAAAAAAAAAATCTGTTTCTATGCACAAAGGAGAAAAGAGGAGAGAAATAAAGTAGGATCTTTCTCTGTTGTTTGCTTGAATTTGTTACAGCAATCAAAGTTGAACAAGTGTCTATCTAATCTGATCATGTGGCGAGAGGCTCACTTGGATTATAGGCTGAGGCTATGGACAAAGAAGAGCTTTGAACAATGATCGGCTGCAACTTTTTTCCAGTAGTGCATAATTTTGGGGTAATATATGATTAGGTTAAAGAATTAAAGGTGTGTTCCAGGGCATCTTTTTCCTTTCAGATTCAAGGGCTATATTGGTGGTCCGTACAGTTGGGGTCAGCTCTAGAAGCAAGAGTTATGCTCTTCTTCTTTTGAATTTCTTTATGACCTTGCCACTCAATATGGCATGACCAGAATCAGAAGACACAAAGTTAATTTTAAAGCTTTTATGCATACAAGCAGGGGTGGGATCCGACCGGTATAACTATCGGTTTGATGATTTTACATTTTATGCACACATTTATTTAAGAAATATTTCTGAAAAATAACCCAATGAATTAGGAGGGTCTGGTTCTTTTGCAAATCTTTGGAACTAGAATAGCCGTTAAGAATATCCCCCCAGCATCTTTTCCTGGGAAATGTTTTTTTTTTTAATATATGTTTATATCCCGAGATGCTTTGCACACGTATATATTTATGTACTGAAAAGTAGTTCACTGTTAAGACTAAATGAATTTTCCATTGGTATTCATTTTAGGTATTCATTGCTTGTCACAATTAATGTCATGAGAGCTTTCATTTCTCTGAGGTTACACCCATTATTTGACTTATTATTCATGTATTCAAATAACTAATTAGAATAGAATATATGCATACATTCAAATTGGCTATGAGAAATGAGTTTGTCACAGGATTCTTTACACTGACCCAGAGCGACATTTATTGCTCTGGTTTTCATTAGGCTGTCTCTATCGCTCTGATAAAATGAAAGCTGCATAATATTTATAGGAACAGTTAATTTAGAATTGGAAATTAGCTTTTTCCCTTGAACTATCCACAGCAGGATCATATTAGATTAAGGCATCATGTTTCTTTATCTAGAATGGCGCAAAGGACGATAGAATGTTTTCTCCCTGCTGATTTGCACAGTTATTGCTGGTCAAATTAAATCATTAAGAAAAAACGAACAAACAATCAATTTCTACAATTCAAACTGATTCATTCCTATTTTATTCAGGGTAACTACAAAGCCCTAAGGCAAAACAGTATTAGTTTAAAAAAAACAAAAACAATTGGTTGTCTTTTGTCCCAGATTCAGATGAGAAAACATGGTAAGTTCCATTCTGATTTTGAACAATGATGATGAACATTATCAAGCAGAACAACTCCCAGTAAAACTGATATGAGGTGTATCTTAATTATTCCAGCTCGATGTGATAAGAAGTTTAAAAGACTTGTTGGGCTATTGATCCTGCGATACTCATGTATGTACAATGACATCTGCGCTCAATTGAAAGGACCATCTAAAAGAATATGAAAAATGGGGATCTATTTTGATTCTTTGCACTAGCTCTACCTGTAGCATTCAGTATGAAGATTTCCATATGTTTTAGATAGGATCTAGTTTCTGTTTTGTGGGCACTGTAAGATTTTCTGTCATAATGGATCCTCCCTTCTGGAAAAGAAATATAAATGTCTCATGCTAACTATTTTGATTAAAATTCAGGAGAATAGGAGTGGTACTGGGTGTTAGTACATTAGTGTGTTTGCAGGAAATAGTTAAATTTATTTTAAAATAAGGATTTGAGCATAATTTTATTCATTACCCCAAATTGGCTATCATTATTGAGAGTGTGGTGGCACGACAGCTCCCCCAGCACCTGGATGAAGCTGTCTATTTGGATCCACGTCAATTGGGCTTCAGGCCCGGGCACAGCACGGAGATGGCATTGGTCGCATTGGTGGATGATCTCTGGATGGCCCGTGACAGAGGTCATTCCTCTGTCCTGGTCCTATTAGATCTCTCGGCGGCTTTCGATACTGTCGACCACAGTATCTTATTGCAGCGGCTGGAAGGGTTGGGGCACTGTTATGCAGTGGTTGTCCTTCCTCTCTGGCCATTCGCAATTCGTGTTGGTGGGGGGGCAGAGATCGGCCTTGAGGCCCCTGGTTTGCAGGGTGCCTCAGGGGTCGGTGCTCTCACCCCTTCTGTTCAACATCTATATGAAGCCGCTGGGTGAGATCAACCATGGCTTTGGGGTAGAGTTCCATCAGTACACTGACGATACTCAGCTGTACATTTCTACCCCAGGCCACTCCGATGAAGCTGTCGAAGTGATGGCCCGGTGCCTGGAGGCCGTGCGGTGTTGGATGGGGTGGAACAGGCTTCAGCTCAACCCATCTAAGACTGAGTGGCTGTGTTTCCCAGCACCCCGATACAGCCAGCTGGTTCCATCGCTGGCTGTGGGGGGGGGGGAATTCTTACCCCCACAGAGAGGGCTCACAATCTGGATGTCCTCTTGGATGTGCGGCTGTCATTGGAGGACCATGTGGCGGTCGTCGCCAGGGGGGCTTTTGGTCAGGTCCGTAGGATCTACCAGTTGTGGCCCTTTCTGGATCGGGATGCACTTCGCATGGTCACTTCTGCCCTCGTAATCTCCCGCCTAGACTATGCCAATACTCTCTACATGGGGCTTCCCTTGAAGAGCACCCGGAGGCTCCAGCTGGTGCAGAATGCGGCCGCGGGTGGTGTTGGGGGCTCCTTGGGGCTCCCATGTTACACTCTCTTGCGTGAGCTGCATTGGCTCCCGGTGGTCCTCCGGGTGCACTTCAAGGTCTTAGTTACCATCTTTAAAGCGCTCCATGGCTTGGGACCAGGATATTTGCGGGATTGCCTCCTGCCGTTATCGTTCTCTCGTTGACCAATACGCTCCCATAGAGTCGGCCTCCTAGGGGTGCCGCCGGCTGGATGGCTGGCAGCCCGAGGGTGCGGGCCTTCTCACTGGGGACACCCTCCCTCTGGAATGAATTACCCCAGAGATGAGGACCATCCCTGATCTCCTGACCTTCCGGCGCGCATTGAAATCCTATTTATTTCAGCAAGCCGGTCTGGCTTAGAGGTTTTTAGAGTTTTTTATTTGGTTTTAGCTTTCTTAATCTCCTAATCTTTTTAATCTTTTGATAATGGCCAATCTATTTAATTCTTTTAACTCATTCTAAGTATTTTATATGTATTTTTATATGTATATTTTATCTGGCTGTACACTGCCCCGAGTCCCTCTGGGAGAGGGGGCGATATACAAATTTAAATAAATAAATAAATAAATAAATAATCTTATGTTAAAGGTAAAGGTTCCCCTCGAGCATATGTGCTAGTCATTTCCGGCTCTAGGGGTCGGTGCTCATCTCCATTACAAAGCCGAAGAGCCAGCACTGTCCAAGTCTCCTGGGCCATATGGCCGGCATGATTAAACGCCGAAGGCTCACGGAATGTTGTTACTTTTCCATCAAAGTAGTCCCTATTTTTCTACTTGCATTTTTACATGCTTTTGAACTGCTAGGTTGGCAGAAGCTGGGACAAGTAACAGGAGTTCACTCCATTACGCAGCGCTAGGGATTTGAACTGCTGACCTTTCTGATCGACAAGCTCAGCGTCAAAGCCACTGCATCCCTATCTTCTGTTAGTGAGATGTTATGTTATGTTACTTCTATGAGGAAGGCTGACACAAAATTCTGGTTGCTTCGGAATGAGTAACTTCATGATGATGATGTTGATGTATGCATGTATTAAGATCCATCTGGTATACTTTTGAAATGGACAATTACCAATTCAGTTGAATTCAATAAAGAATGATTCAACTCATTTGTGTGGGTTTTTTTCATATCATTTCAAAACTGAAGGACAGACTTGTTCACATACAAATCTGATTTAGAATTCCTAGCCCATTTAAAGGCATTCATTCTCTATATTTTCTTGAACCAGTTTAAGTTCTGTTAAGATACACTAATCAAAGCTATAGTTTGGTACATCTATTAAGTAATCAAGATAAGAATTGGCTTGGATCATTCAATATGCCAAATCATGATGCAGTTTGCTTTTTGGCTTATTGTCCTGGGTTTGTTCAGTCCACCATAGTTAAATGTGAAGATAATGTAAGTAGGCTAGAGATGGGTTTCTTTTAGAAAATGCCTATATATCTATTTCTCATGATTCATCTCTCTCAGGGGTGTCAAACTCATGTCATCATGTGACATATCGGTACTTTCCCCCCCTTCACTAAACGGGTGAGGGTGGGGCTAATCAGGGGCGGGATTCTACCAGTTCACACCTATTTGCTAGAACCGGTTGTTAACATTCTAAGCAGTTTGGAGAACCGGTTGTTAGAAGAAATTACTGGCCTAATCCTGGCCTAAGGAAGGCAGGAAGGAAACATTCTGGTGTTGCTTACAGAAACTGCCTCTCCGTTAACCTTTATTACATTCTTGGCAGGACTAGACTTCCTGTCCCAGGAACCTCTCTGGAGTTTTTTTTCCCTCCTTTGCTGGTACTTCACTTGTGTGGAGTGACCATTCAAAGTTACAATGGCACTGAAAAAAGTGATTTATAACCATTTTTCACACTTACGACTGTTGCAGCATCCCCACAGTCATGCGAGGCCAGGCGAGGAGATGCGTGCCTCGATGTGAGTGATATTGAGTTGGCCACACCCAGCCAATAACATGACCACCAAGCCACATCCACCCAGTCAAATGACCACCAAGCCACACCCACCACCTAAGCCACGCCCAGTTGTTAAAATTTTGAATCCCACCCCTGGGGCCAACACATGACGCATCCAGCCCGCAGGCCGTGAGTTTGACACCCCTGACTTAACTGATATAGAGTTGGCTAATTGTATATTAATCTGAGGCCTCAGTGTGGCTTGGCAGTCAGAATCACTTTTGATGATTCTATGGAATTTAAAACAGCTGTGCAAAATTCTGTTTGGTCTTAGGCCAAAAATCACAATTCATTCTGACTTAAGAGACCTAGGATACCTTAGTACAGTAACTCTGGTATAATAACTTTCCCCACAGAAGTGTTAACAGTAAAGATTAATAGCTAAGGACCACAAAATTTATTTGTGAGATGTGTTTTATATTTTAATAATAATATATTATTTAATAAAAACCATATGAGATCCAAAGAGAAGCAAGACAAAGTTACCCCCTGCCTTCTCTTTTGTTTATTTTAGTTCTTGAAATACTGAATAGAGATATAAGACATTGATGTAAGAAATCATTGATGTAAAGATTAAAAAGTCATATAAATTAAAAGTTTTTGTTGCTCACCAGAATGGGAAAAGTCAGTGAGCCACTAGCAGAGGTACACAGTAGCTGATATGTTATCATTAGTCAATAATTTTTTTACCCTATTCTTCATAGAGCAAACAGTCTTCCCACAAGAGAAAGAGTACATGTTAATTTGACAACAAAAATGATAGTTGTGATGATGAAAAAGTAATATGGGATCATTTCAGCCTCTGAGAGTGTTCGCTACTGAGCTTATCAAAAGAACATAAAGGACAGATTTAAAATATAAAAAGCTAAATTACGAGTCATCAAGAACTTTCAATTTTATTTTCTGCGCCTTGAGTTGAACAAGAATTTATTATTCCACCATTATGGAATATTATGGTCAAAATTGGGAGCGTCCTATCAAATTCTGTACCTGTCAACAGTGGTGTCCCCCAAGGCAGTGTTCTAGGACCAGCTCTCTTCATACTCTACATAACTGACCTCTGTGATCATATCAAGAGCAACTGCATTCTCTTCTACTACCCTTCAAAAAGACCTTGACTATGTATCAGAATGGTCAAACAAATGGCAACTTCAATTCTCAACAATAAATGCTCTGTCCTACATATTGGCAAAAAAAATCAGAAAATAAAAAACAGGCTGAATAGTCAAGATCTTGTCGATGATCCAAACTCTGTCAAGGATCTTGGAGTACTCATCTCAAATGACTTAAGTCCTAGAGCCCACTGTAACTACATAACCAAAAAAGCATTAAGAGTTGTTAACCTAATCTTATGCAGCTTTTTCTACATAATATTGGTAATATTACACTAATAACTAGAGCATACAAAACATTTGCTAGACCAATACTCGAATACAGCTCATCAGTCTGGAACCCACATAATGTATCTGATATTAACACAGTTGAGAAAGTCCAGAAATATTTTACAAGAAGAGTTCTTCACTCCTCTACTCATTGCAGAATAACTTATGCCACCAAACTTGAAATTCTAGACCTAGAAAACCTAGAACTACGCCGCCTTCAGTCCGATCTAAGTATAGTATAGTATATAAAATCATACATTGCAATGTCCTATCTGTCAATGAATACTTCAGCCTCAACCATAACAACACAAGAGCATACAATAGATATAAACTCAAGGTTAACCGCACCAAACTTGATTGCAGGAAATAGGACTTCAGCAACAGAGTGGTCAATATCTGGAATATTCTACCTGATTCTGTGTTTTCTTTCCCAAACCCCAAAAACTTTAACCTTAGACTGTCTACTATTGACCTCACCCCTTTCCTAAGAGGTCTGTAGGGGGCGTACATAAGCGCACCAACGTACCTACCGTCCCTGTCCTATTGTTTCTTTTATATTTTATTTTTCTTATATGTATCCATGTATTGATAACTATGTTTTACTTATACCTATTATTTTGTAAGCAATTGACAAATAAATAAATAAAATAAAATAAATTACCAGTTTCATAATGAGAAAAAGGTTATGCTATCTCCCAACTTCTGTTTTGTGAATGGCTGCATTGTTACCATCATTTGTACTTTCTACATGGCCATTATCTCTGATTTTTGTACAATTTATTCTGTCTTCAATCACAGTTTAAATATTTGTAACTAACAGTTTATTCATCTGGTAAAGTGGATTGCTAATGTCCTAAGAGGGGTTTTAGTCTTGAAGTTACTACACTGCATTCAAACTGCAATAGACTCACATGCTGAATATGAACATTTCAAACTTCTTTCATTGTCTCTTTCCAATACTAAATCTCTGCACATTAATACAAACCCAAGTAAATTTAGAAAGCCAATTTTAAACATTTTTCAAAGTGAAAAACACTATGAAAAACACCCAGCCAGAAAAGGATTGTGGTGCTGGATACTGTTTTTGCTATATAATGAATATGCTTTTACAGGGACAATATGATTTATGCTTCATTCACATTCACAACATTGATTGAGAAGGTGAAAATTAGTTGCGTTTTCTCTCATGCGCCAAAGTTGATGTGCATTATTGTGTGAGAATATTTTCTCCTCACTGAATGAACTGGCTAATTTGAGTTGGTGTTAAGCAGAACAGTTTTCCATTAGCTATGTGAAACTGGTTCTTTTCCCCCGATGGCACATGTGTTAAAATAAAAATGGAATGAGAAGAAGGGGTGAAGGGGATTGAAGTGGATGGACTAAGTGAGTGAGAAAATAGGGAAAAGGGCTGGTGGCAGCTTGTAGATTGAACAAACTAGTAACTGCATTGGTTTTAGTAGCTTTATTCTAAAGTTATTCTTTGAAATCTGGAAACAAAATGTGACACTTATCTTTGCTGGAAAATATGAGACAAAATAAACCGGACAACTTAAAATTCATTATATAAGCAAGTCACAAGATTAGGGGGCATGCATACAGTCCCTGTCCTAATGTTTCTTTTTTATTTTTCTTATATGTATCCATGTATTCATAACTATGTTTTTACTTATAACTATTATCTTGTAAGCAATTGACAAATAAATAAATAGTTGGTTGAAGGGAAATTATGTGATAGTATACATACATCCAATGAGTTGGAACCAGCTTATGGTGATGGATTTTTAAAAATTATTATACTTCACTTGTTATACTTTTAATCATTCTACTTGAGCTATATCTGCCTGGAAAACCTAACCAAGTAGATGACTTTAAGGTGAATAGTTGGAGAATGAAATAACTTGAGAAAAATGATACGATTCATAACAGAAGTACAGCTCTAGTCAGTGACAGCATCAAATCTATAACGCTCACTTTGTTAGAAAAATTAATGCTACCACTGGTTTTTATTTTGCCTCCTCCTTTGTGGTAGTCTTTTCCTGATAAGTGATTGGAGCTGCTGAGTGCCATCAGGACTATAGCCAAAACTATTGAAATGACTATTTAAAGAAATACTACATCCAGTTTGGGTCACCATGATGTAAAAAAAGATTTTAAGACTCTAGAAAAAAGTGCAGAAAAGAGCACAAAGATGATTAGGGAAACATATAAAGAATGGTTGCAGGAATTGGGTGTGTCTAGTTTAATGAAAAGAAGGACTAGGGGAGATATGATAGCAGGGTTCCAATATCTCAGAGGCTGCCACAAAGAAGAGGAAGTCGAGCTATTCTCCAAAGCACCAGAAGGCAAGACAAGAAGCAATGGGTGGAAACTAATCAAGGAGAGAAGCAACCTATACTTAAGGAGAAATTTCCTGACAGAACAATTAATCCGTGGAACAACTTGCCTCTGGAAGTTGTGGATGTTCCAACACTGGAAGTTTTTAAGAAGAGATTGGACAGCCATTTGTCTGAAATGATATTAGGGTTTCCTGTCTGAGCAGGGGATTGGATTAGAAGACCTCCAAGATCCCTTCCAATTGTTGTTATTCTTTTATTTTGTATTTTGAATATAATAAGAAGGGTGTATTAGCACGGCAGGAGCGGGAATTGCTTTCTTCCAACTCTACAAAAGAAGACAAAGCATGGAATCTTCCTACCTGACAGTAGGAAGAAGATATGAGAAACTGTGTGAATAAGATACATTATTTGAATAGGTGGATGGCTAGAAGTTTAAAAGACAAATTCCTTGTGTGTCCAATCACACTTGGCCAATAAAGAATTCTATTCTATTCTATTCTATTCTATTCTATTCTATTCTATTCTATTCTATTCTATTCTGTTTCTACTCTACTCTACTCTACTCTACTCTACTCTACTCTACTCTACTCTACTCTATTGATTCTATTCTATTCTATTAAGTGAATTTTAAACAGAAGTCACATTGCAACTATATATTTATGGTATTATTTATCTGGCACCATTTATAATTTATTTCTTTTAAAACAGAGGAATCTTAACAGGAAGGCCTTGTAGCTTATGTTAATACATGAACTTCCCTTCTGTTAAGACCTGGTATTGAGATCAGAGATCATAGCATTAGAAGTGGTCACCTCTAAAGTAAGATACACAACAGATGGTACTCCAATATTTGAACAGTGCTATCATATTGCCGTCACTCATCTTTTCTCAAAGTAAAACATACCCAACTCCCTCAGCATCTCTTCACAGTTCCATTTCTAGTCCTTTGATTATCCTCAATGCTGCTTTTTTCCCAACTGCCCAATTTGTTTTCACGTCCTTAAATTGTAAAGCTTAGAAGTAGACATAATGTGTCTTGTTAAGGTATGAACCCAGCAGAATATAAATGTAGCTTTCCTTTTCCATTTATAAACCATAAGCAACATTCAGCTACTTGGCATCATGTGGCCAGAGTGAAAGGAACATTTCCCTGTCTATAGTACTTACTGTATTTATCGAGGTGGGCAATCGTGCAGATGACATTTTGAAAAAATTCTCTGCCCATAGGATTAAATTGATACTAAGAATCAGCAAGGATAAATCCTGATTTAATAATGTGCATAAAGTTGCAGTTGCAAGTGTATAAAATTGCCGAAAACATTCTAACCACTGTCCCTGTGTCCTGGAGATTAAAAAAAGGAGGGTTGGAGGGAAGACAGGCTGAGCTGTATGAATAATGATTCATAAAACCTGAATATATCTGGTCGCACTTTTTCTATCTCGTGTGAAGATATAGAAGATACTTTAGCAATAAACCACAGGCAGATTGTACAAGGACGTTATACTACAGTTACATAATACATTTTATACAGAGAGAAAAGGGTAGGGACAGGAGGAGGGAAGGAAGGAGGGAGGGAGGGAGGGAGACAAAGGGAGGGAAGGAGAGAGGGAGAGAGTGTATACATAGTGTAGTGTAATAAAATTGGGCCTGGGTAAGCCAATCTCATTGTACAATAATGTACAATAAAGGTAATAATAAAGAGAGGAAGAGAGAGTGGGGGGAAAGAAGAGAAGGAGAGGGAGAGAGGGAGAGAGAAGAGAAAGAGAGGGGGAAGGAGAGAGGGAGAAAGGGAGAGAGAGGGAGGAAGAGAGAGAGACAGGGATACACACATGCGTGCGCACACACACAAACACACACACACGCACACACACATATGGGGTGCAAAATATCTTGTGGAACATTAAACTATCTATTTCATATTAAAAATGTGAATATTTTAGCAGATTTAAAATTAAACATAATTTATCAAAATATTTTATTTCAAGCTTTCCGAAACACTCTGAAGAACGGATCCAAAACGATGGGTGCCAGATTTTCTCTATTGGTAATGTCAAAAACTTGATAGGTCATTGACTGATATAACTGGATCTTGTGAAATACGCACATCTTTGGGGAATAATAATTTAATGTACTTAAGCAGATTTACGAGAAACTTTTTAATGTTGAAGGTGGTAATCTTATGGCACGTTATGTCCCAAACTTTGAAATATCTGAGTATTTTTGAAGTGCAATGGTTGTTTCAGACATAGGGAATTGTTGAGAAAATAAGGCATACCTTACTAAATCTCGGCAGCCTTTAAGTCAACAGAAGTTGTGCTCCTCTGCTTTAGTGATCGCACCAAAAGTATTGCTTTTGCCGTTGCAGCTGTTATAGAAGGAAAGAACTGGCTTTTTTCTGCTTTCTCGGTAGATAAGATTGGGAAAAGAGAACAGATGCTGTGTTCCCCATGCACTCATTTGATTTTATTTTTTTAAAACATCTGCCAGCCCCATCGTGGACCTCTGGGTGATAACATCTGCAAGCCCATTAAATTAATGCAGAGATGACTTCTAGATTATCACAGTTAAAAAACTGGTGCCCTATAGGTAGAAAAGGAGGCGGGATAAATGCTTAGTCAGAGTACAAAGAAGAAATGATTGCTTATTTCAAAGCCAGGAGTATAAATTGAGTACATTTATAAGCAGTGCTGTGCTCCAGACCACTATTATTGTTAATTATTTCTCTATTCACATAAAAAAATCACAATGGGAGAACTGAAAGTAATAATTAGAAAACTCAGTCCTGCCTGCCTCAATGTAAAAAATTAATCTCTCTTCCCATCAGTCACTATGAATGAAATCCCAGTCCTTTGCCGAGGTATGTGCTGTTTTCCATTATTTTCGTGTGTATTAGACAGCATCTTTATTAAGCTAGTTCAAAGACTGCACAGACAAATGACACAGGGCTAATAAAGGTATTAACAAAATGGATTTTTGGGAGGTTTATTGTGTTCAAGCATAGCTGCCTTTCTCACAGCAGCCAAACACTGGATGATTGATAAAATGGTTTGCTTTTAGTGTGATGCAATCCAGTCGTTCCAATCTGTAGACAATTTTTATAGTGCATTGTGTGATTTCTGACAAAACAAAACAATGCCTTGCATGTGTGAAAAAAACCTCAGGCGTTTCATTTTTCAGGTAGGAATAATTCAAGGAAGAAAATTCCTTGTGTGTGTGTGTTTTTTTAAATTCAACTTGCAAGCTATGTGACGTGGGCCATTATTTCTGTATCAGGACACCATCCATTTAAGAACAGATCTTGTTCTTTTTTTGTTTCAGACAATTTTTGTTTTTTGCAAATTTCTGCTAATTATCTAAGCAATCCTGGTCATCATGCATTAACTTTAGTGGCCTATTTGCATTCCATGGTGTTCAGTCATAGGCCTTATTTTTGGGCTTATATCACATCAGAATTTAGTTTCTATGATGACTTAACTTCATGAGTTTTGGTTCATGTTGCCAAGGAAGGAAGGAAGACTCAGGCCCACCTCCTCTGCATCCTAGGGCACGCAGGAAGGAACGGATAAGGGAGCAACTTGGCTTATGGGAGAGAAAAAGGCCCTGACTCCCTTCATTAGCTGCAGCTGGGAAAACAGAATAAAGATAACGTTTGCACACAGAACCTTGTTGGAAGCAAAGCATGCATTATCTTTGTTTGTCAAGTCCTATCTGGGTTCTGGCATCCTTCCAACTGTATGTGCTTTGTTATCTTTTGAGTTCTGCAATTCCTTATCCTCAGGGATGGATTCAAATTTTTTAACAACCGGTTCTCTGGGTATGGCTTAGTTGACGGGCATGGCTCGGTGGTCATGTGACTGGCTGGGCGTGGCCAACTCAACATCACTCACATCGAGGCACGCATCTTCTCGCCTGGCCTCTCATGATGTGGGGATGTTGCAACAGTCGTAAGTGTGAAAAATGGTCATAAGTCACTTTTTTCAGTGCCATTGTAACTTTGAATGGTCACTCCACACAAGCAAAGTACCAGCAAAGGAGGGGGGGAAAAACTCCAGAGAAGTTCCAGAGACAGGAAGTCCAGTCCTGCCAAGAATGTAATAAGGGTTAACGGAGAGGCAGTTTCTGTAAGCAACACCAGAATGTTTCCTTCCTGCCTTCATTACAGGATTAGGCCAGTAATTCTACTTAGAATGTTAACAACTGGTTCTAGCGAATAGATGCGAACTGGTAGAATCCTACCCCTGCTAATCCTGCCCTGTCTCATTCATTGCTGCAGTGTGGTCTGTGTTGGTTTTTATTTAAAATTTATATGTAGTTTGGGTTCGGACAGAATTTCTTCCCTTTAAAAACTGTTCTTGGGAGAGTTTTCTCTCCAGACGATGATAACTGGACATTGGAGGCAATAAAGGGACTTTACCTACTTTTGTGACTTTGTTGCTTTGAAAAAAGGGTCATCACAGGTCTCAAAAGGTGACCCTGGGACCCTACAACCATCATAAATACATGTCAATTGCCAAGCATCCAAGCATTTTGATCCCATGATGCTGCAATGGCCGTAAGTGTGAAAAAGGGTCACAAGTCACTTTTTTCAGTGTTGTTTTAACTTTGAATGGTCAGTAAACAAATGACTGTAAGTTTAGATTAGATTAACAGAGTTGGAAGGGACCTTGTAGGTCATCTAGTCCAACTCCCCCCTGCCCAAGCAGGAGACCCTACACCATTTCTGACAAATGGCAGTCCAGTCTCTTCTTGAAAGTCTCAAGTTGAGGATCAACTACAATATAAACTAAATGAAACAAAAATTCCAGCAGGAAGAAGACCCATATACAAGATATTTTGTATATCTAGACCAGTGGACTGCATGTAATCATTTTGTTTGAACGTTATTCAAAATTAGGTGCTAAACTCCTGTGCTGGATTCATACCTTACCATTAAGAAAATTATTTCCTTTCCAGTTATATAAAATTGTTACCCTTGCTGTATTTAAGGCTCAGCAGAGCCAAAGCTTTTTATAAGATGATAAATTCCATGCTATAGGAATATAATCCAATAGCACACTGAGATCCATGACTGTAATATATTTAGGAGGTGTTTGAAAATCTGTCTGTCACATCAGTGTCTTTGCTATGAGTTACAGTAGAAATATATGTGCGAAATAGATATATGTGCAAGGGGAACCTTTACCTTTACCTTATATGTGCGAATTTATAATACAATCTGCTACAAATTGGAATTACAATTCAGTTTATGCTCTACTTTTTGGCTGAAAATTTGCCATACACTAAATAAATAAATATGCTCTGTTGTATGATATGAAGAAATGCTTTACTATCTAGAGACCTGAAAGTATAATCATAAAAAGAGGAGAATGTGTCACATGATTAGAAACATCTTTGCATAACCTGAAAGGTCATAAACTGCTAATGAACAATTATGCCTAATCGTTTCTTTACTTTTCCATCCCATAAATTCATTTCCCTGCCGTATAACAAGGATCCTGAACATTTTGTTTGATGGATGAAAGGGAAAAATATCTTATCTGGTAACACTAAAAAATGTTGGCCATATTTGCTTGCTTAGCTAATACTTCCCTCTCACTGTGCTATGGAAAATTGTATAGATCATCTAATAGTGTTTGACAATTTTATAGTTAAACATAATTTAAGCAATAAGACAACCACCAAACTTTTTGGCATACTTTTCAAAAGAGCTTTTTATTCCTATTTCAAAACAAAGACGCTGAATCAAAGAAACCTCTTCCTCTGTTTCACTTTGAAGATCTGAGGATTTCTCTATTTCCATACAATCACCGTGTTATTCAAGGGGAAGCTGATTGAAAAACCCAAATTCCCACTGCAATACCTTTACAGGTGAACTTAATGCCCTGCAAGACAGAGGGCGAGCTTTGAGAATATAGTTGTTCAGGTTCTGTTGAGTTCTCCATCTCAAATATTGAGAAAAATTGTTGCTTTGTCTGAAAGATAGAATCAGAAGGTTTAATAAATGGCTTTGTATTTTTGTAAGTGTGACATCAACCACATTGGCTTGTTTCCTCTTCATGCTAAGGTAGTATGTGTAGAATCCTAGTTTAATTCATACTATGATGGAACTCGCATAAACAGATTGCATTGCCTATGGTCCCATTTAATCTAAGGTTGCAACTAATTTAGGAAAAGATTGGAATCTCCGGCTTGAGGAGATTCTCTTGGGTTCCATGCAGGATTCCTACACTGATTTTAGTTATGTGAATTGTCTATGGATTATGTACAGGGGTGGGATTCAAATTTTTTAATAACTGGTTCTGTGGGTGTGGCTTAGTTGGTGGGCATGGCTTGGTGGTCATGTGACTGGCTGGGCATGGCCAACTCAATATCACTCACATTGAGGCATGCATCTCCTCACCTGGCCTCTCATGACTTTGGGGATTCTGCAACAGTCGTAAGTATGAAAAATGATAAGTCACTTTTTTCAGTGCCATTGTAACTTTGAATGGTCCCTCCACTCAAGCAAAGTACCAGCAAAGGAGGAAAAAAAACTCCAGAGAAGTTCCTGAGACAGGAAGTCTAGTCCTGCCAAGAATGTATTAAGGGTTAACGGAGAGGCAGTTTCTGTAAGCAACACCAGAATGTTTCCTTCCTGCCTTCCTTACAGGATTAGGCCAGTAATTTCTTCTAACAACCGGTTCTCCAAGCTGCTTGGAATGTTAACAACCGGTTCTAGCGAATAGGTGCAAACCTGTAGAATCCCACCTCTGATTATGTATGAGAAAAATGGCCATTGAAGTAGGTGAGAGAGATTCCTTTAACTTAAAACCAGTTCCCTATTTCTATGTTCTTTATAGCAGGCAACACATTTAGCCTTGAGGCAATCTTTTCTGTTTGTGAGTTCTGTGGCTTCACCCTGTGGGAATTTATCATCCAAACATCGACTGTTGCTCCGGAAGACCTGAACTTTTAAGAATTGAGTAGATTGCCAGTATGCTATCTGGGTTGCAGGATTACATCCTGTTTTTGTCACCTTGAGACAAAACTCATGCACTCGTCATACCTTAACTCTCACATGCATTAACCACAGCTAATTAAAACTTGTCTGAGGGCAGAGAGTTTTAACTTTCTGGATTTAGATTATGTGAGTGCATAATTAGTTAAGGAGATATAGTTAATGCTTTTTTAGAAGCATTTGTGCATCTCCTCTTGCAAAAAACAGCTTTGAACTCAACATTGATAAATCACCATTGTCTTTTGGGTGATAACCTAAGGCAAGATATTTCAGGATGGCAGTCCAACTCCAATTCTTCAAAGATAAATTCCCTTTTTGAAACCACTTTTGGATCTCTGGGGTAAGATGTTGGGAATGGGCAGCAGCTGAGAAGCCTTCCTCAGAGATCACATCTGTTGAAATTCCTGGACTGGTGGGATATACAGCATCCTTGTTTGATCAGGTGGGAGGATCAGTATAATTGGGATGAAACAGCTTCTCAGATATCTAGCATGTATGTACATGTATGTGCACCCAGGAGACATCTCTAATGCAGATCAATAAGGTAGACTGATGGGCAGGGTTGTAAAAATAAATTCTATTGATAGGATGACCTCCTGTAGCAGAATTCAGCTAAACTCTTACGTATTTTGTATTGTATTTGAGCAAATAGATAACAGATAATCAGAGTTGGAAGGGATCTTGTAGGTCATCTAGTCCAACCCCCCACCCAAGCGGGAGAGCCTACACCATTTCTGACAGATGGCAGTCCAATCTCTTCTTGAAAGTGTCAAGTGATGGTGCTCCTACAACTTCCAAGGGCAAGGTGTTCCATTGGTTGATTGGGTCACTGTCAGAAAGTTTCTCCTTATTTCCAGGTTGAATCTGTCCTTCTTCAGTTTCCAAATATAGTTGGCTTTTCTTTAGAGCAGCCATTTAGCTTTTATCACTCAGAAAATAATGGCAGAAGTTTACATGTTGGTCTAAGTGTTAAAATGAACAATAGTTTTAATAAACCAGGGAGTGGAAGATGGCCTTTGAAGAGCAAAAAGCTTCTATCAGTGGGAATACCATTTTAATTAAAGCAATGTTTAGAACTTTTAAGGAAAAACCTTCCCGTTTGTACAGAGACAATTCAAGACAGATAGGAATACACAGAGGTAAAATAAATGTTGTATGAGAAACACCTGTTGTCTGAAGGTTCTACTTGATAGCAATTCAGTTTGCTTACCATTATATCTGTAATCTAGATATACCACTTTGACAGGCATCTCCCTCTCTGATGGCGAAGCCAACGAGTCTCAGCACCGAACGATAACATTCCACTCTTCTGACAGGAAATTTTCTATGATATGTTGCCTCACAACTGCATTATGTCTTATTAGAGGCCACTCTGCTATATCTCTTGGACTTGATCAGCTGCATTGGGGAAAAGTGCCCTCTATGGGCTTTAGAAGCCCATTTCTGGTTCCAAGAGAGAGAGAGAACATTTGGCCTTGTAATGCATTTTAACTATAGCATTTTGAAAACAATGTGCCCCTTAATAACTGAAAAGGATCCGGGGGCACTTTAAAAGATAGGTAAACATATCGGTTCTTCAGTTGATCCAAGTCTTTTGTCACCTTTGCTCAGGGGTGGGATTCAAAATTTTTAACAATCGGTTCAGTGGGTGGGGCTTAGGTGGTGGGCGGGGCTTGGTGGTCATGTGACTGGGTGGACGTGGATTGGTGGTCATGTTATTGGCTTGGCATGGCCAACTCAATATCACTCATATCAAGGCATGTATCTTCTTGCCTGGCCTCTTGTGACTGTGGAGATGCTGCAACAGTCGTAAGTGTGAAAAACGGTCATGTCACTTTTTTCAGTGCCATTGTAACTTTAAATGGTCATTCCACACAAGCAAAGTACCAGCAAAGGAGGAGAAAAAAACTCCAGAGAAGTTCCTGAGACAGGAAGTCTAGTCCTGCCAAGAATGTAATAAGGGTTAACAGAGTGGCAGTTTCTGTAAGCAACCCCAGAATGTTTCCTTCCTGTCTTCCTTACAGGATTAGGCCAGTAATTTCTTCTAACAACCGGTTCTACGAACTGCTTAGAATGTTAACAACCTGTTCTAGCGAATAGGTGTGAACTGGTAGAATCCCGCCCCTGAATATGCTGCAAGAGACCTAAACGGCCATTTCCCTAGAAAATTTTGTTAAGATTATCTTTAGACCCTTTCCTTCCTAGGCACAGTCTATAGCCCTGAGCCCTCAGCTACTCGGATGACTTAAATGACTATATAATAGATCTGCCTATCAAGGTCTTACCTGTTTGGGCTCCAAACACCTAGAGTGACTACCAGATGACAACAGAGAGGTGCGTGCTATGACATGTTGCTGTCCTTTAACAGTCCCCTGAATGTTTACAGCCTAGATAAGGAACATTAATTCATCTCTATCAAATTGCTCATAAAATATTACTCTCTCAATCAACCCAATGTGGAACTTTAAGATGAATTATGACATTTACATTTATTTCAGAGGTGGTATTCAATAGGTTCTGACCAGTTCTGGAGAACTGGTAGTGGAAATTTGGAATAGTTCGGAGAACTGGCAAATACCACCTCTGACTAGCCCCGCCCCCCATCTATTCTCAGTCTCCCAAATCCCAGCTAATTGGCTGGATCTTCTTTGGCTGCCCTGCACAGGAGAACGGAGCTGGAAAGCAGATTAGTGGGGTGGGGAAGGAATGGGGATATTGCAATAACCTTCCCCTGCCATGCCCACCAAGCCACCCCCATCAAGCCACCCCCATCAAGCCACCCCTATCAAACCACATCACATCCATCAAGCTACGCCCAACAGAACTAGTAATAAAAATTTTTTAATCCTACCATTGATTTATTTAATTCATTTGGGTAAACATTGATGGGGGTCTACCTCTTCACAGCCCTCTCTCAGAAAGAAAACTGATGATAATAGTTTCCCTGCATTTCACTACCAGAAACAGATGGAAACTGTGGTATAAAAATACTATACACACACCTCCAGGTGGAAAAAGAACCTTCCATTTTATCCACATATCTAATATATATATATTGTTATACTTAGCATCTTTTGTTGGCCTCCGTTATTTCAGAACTATCTTTCCTGAAACCAGTTCTATTAATCTGCTTTATGCTTTTCCTTTGTGAGCATAATTGCCTTCCTTTATTTTTTTGGTCTCCCATCTTGTCTTTCTCATCTACAACTGTGTTCCTAATATCTCTTTCTTAAAGAACGCCTCTTGCCATCTGAGGGTTTCTTTCCATTAGCTTCTTCTGCCATTGAATCATTGCATTCTAGCCCCTGATTGATGGCCACTCCAAATGCCAACCACAGAAAAGCCCTAAATATAATCTTTATTGATTTCATGTTTTGGATTTGATTTTCTAGTCATAGAAATGCCATACCTGGCAGTTGCAAGTCACTAATTATTTATAAGTGAAATATAACATTGAGATTAAATGCTACTGTAAACATCAGATAACAAATAATCAGAATCGGAAGGGACCTTGTCTGTCATCTAATCCAACCCCCCACCCAAGCAGGAGACCCTATACCATTTCTGACAGATGGGCAGTTCAATCTCTTCTTGAAAGTCTCAAGTGATGACGCTCCCACAACTTCCGAGGGCAAGGTGTTCCATTGGTTGATTGTTCTCACTGCCAGAAAGTTTCTCCTTATTTCCAGATTGAATCTCTCCTTATTCAGTTTCCATCCATTATTCCTTGTCTGGCCTTTGGGTGCTTTAGAAAATAGCTTGACCCCTTCCTCTCTGTGGCAGCTTCTCAAATATTGGAAGACCGTTATCATGTCTCCCCTGGTCCTTCTCTTCACTAGACTAGCCATGCCCAGTTCCTGTAACCGTTCTTCATATGTTTTAGTCTCCAGTCCCCTCATCATCCTAGTTGCTCTTCTCTGTACTTTTTCTAGAGTCTCAACATCTTTTTTATAGTGTGGTGACCAAAACTGGATGCAGTACTCTAAGGTGTGGTCTTACTAAGGTTTTATAGAGTGGTATTAGTACCTCACTTGATCTTGATTGTATTCCTCTGTTAATGCAACTTAAGACATCATTTCTATTCCTGTTCTAAAAAAAGGGGAGGGAAAAATTGTGGTCCTTGCTATTATTCAATTTCTGGTCAAATCAATGCAATGATTTGAATATATATGGTTCCAAATAGGTTGGAAAGCAAAAGTTTATTTTACTTTATGCAATTAATGCCATGATATAGTTCATGACATAGTTCAAATCTGAATACATAGCTTAAAGCAATTGTTTGGTAATGATTATTTGAACGGTTTTGTCAACTTCAAATGAAATTTTCTCTCCCTAACTCACAAAAGCATAACCAACACAAGTTTATATAACCAACACACGCGTGTTTTAATATCTCAGTATGGAACAAATGCTTTCACTGCATTTGAGAAACCTGAAGTGTTGAATACTTTATAGGGTTGTTGCATCAATAATTAAAGAACATTTTAAAACTTGACATTAAGGACTTTTGTGGTCATGGATTAAAAAATCTGGAATACCCATAATGGTTCATCAATGGTTGCAGGTCTTAAAAAGAAGTTAAATTTGCTTTAGCAGATTTGAAATTCAAAGTGATTCATCAAAATAGTTCATTTCAAGCTTCCTGAAACATTGTAAAGAATGTGTTCAAAATGACACGATATTTTGTGCTGAAAATTTGAGAGGTCATTGATTGATATCATCAGATCTTGTGAATTACTGACATTTTTGGCAATAACATTTTAATATACATATGTAAATTCAGGAGAATGTTTTATTGGTAAGATTGTTGATATTCTGTTAAATTCTGTTCTGTTATATTATGTCCTCTGACTATTTAAGAATTTAATGCAAGAAATGTAGTTCTTATCTAGTTTTCAAATTTTATTCATCAATGAACAACAGCAAAAAAACCCGCAAAGAATGTTTTTCTATTGCACAGATTTTATAATTTTTTTTAACATTAGTGAACAATTAATTTCTTTATTTTTTCTGAAATAGATTTAGAAACCTGTTTGGCATTTGATTAATATGTAACATGCATTGATAGTTTTCCTCTTTTCTTTTTTAAAATATTTTGTTAAGTTGGCTAACTGTCTTTTTGTAGTTTTTCACATTTTTCAGGTATTTTTCTATTTTATGCTTTTTTTCTTTGTGTAAAATTTGTTAAGATAAAAAGATCAGTACAAGTGATAAAACAATAAAAAGATAATTAACTACCAAAAGACCAAGATCTTTGTAAAAGACCATGGAAAATCAAAGAGCTTGTCTTTTAATTAAGAATAATCTTTAATATCTAGGTTTCTGAGATATTGGTAGACTAGATCAGGGGTCTCCAACCTTGGCAACTTTAAGACTTGTGGATTTCAATTCCCAGCTTTGCTGGCTGAGGAATTCTGGGAGTTGAAGTCCACAAGTCTTAAAGTTGCCAAGGTTGGAGACCTCTGTATTAAATGACCCTGAATACTCCAAAGACCAGGAAAATTTATCTGGACATT
Source organism: Bungarus multicinctus (assembly GCA_023653725.1). Lineage (NCBI taxonomy): Eukaryota > Metazoa > Chordata > Lepidosauria > Squamata > Elapidae > Bungarus > Bungarus multicinctus. The sequence continues at coordinate 67,122,017 of CM042849.1, forward strand.
CTTTGGAAAGGAAACAAGAATGCCATACAGTTCAAGAATGCATCTTGGACTGTTTGTGGCCAAAGTACTGGCCCAGTTTCTTTACGGATATCAGTTAGATCTGTAAATGAAATTGATCTTTAGATCTGTAAATAAATTCATCTTATTAAAGCATGTACAGTCCATATTTTCAAGACCAGAATTACAAGCACCAAGATGTTTGCTTCCTTTTATAGGTTCACTGGAGATGGGGATGTTGAAGGCTGATGATTAAGGCCTTCCATGTTTAGTTTGGTTTAGTTTAGTTTACTTTATTGTCATTGCACCTTGTGCAACGAAATCAAACACCATCGTCAGTGCACATAATGACCATGAAAATAAACACAAACACACATCCTTCACTCTCCACACATTGAACGAAAACCCCCGACACCGCACCAACACTGCACTATACAGCAGAATTCAACAGAGCTACTGCCCTGGGATAGAAGCTGCTTTTCAGCCTATTTGTCCTTGTTTTTATTTCCTGTACCGTTTGCAATAGTTCAAAAAAAGGGTGCCCAGGATGAGATGGATCTTTGAGGACGTTTTGAACTTTCTTAAGGCAATGGAAGCTATAAAGCTCTTCCAAAAAGGGGAGAGAGCAACCAATGATCCTCTGGGCAATGACATTAACCCTCTGGAGTGCTTTCCTATCTGCCACTGTGCAATTGGCAAACCATACAGAGGTGCAGTAAGTTAAGAATATTCTCTATGCTGCAGCGGTAGAAGGTCACCAGCAATTTTCCATTCAGTTGTTGTTTTATGAGAGTAGCATAATCTCTGCCCTTTTGACCAGTGTTGCAACGTGAGCACCCCAGATCAGGTCCTCTTTTATGGTAACACCCAGAAACTTAAAACTGGCCACTTGCTCCACTCAGTCTCTATTGATAAATAAGGGTTGGATGTCTGATCTACTCCTTCTATAGTCCACTATAAGCTCCTTGGTCTTATTGGTGTTGAGGACCTAATTATTGTCTCCACACCACGAAAGCAACCGGTCCACCTCATCTCGGTAGGCACACTCATTCCTACCCACTCCCCGGACATTTCAACTATTGTTTGAAATCAAAACATTATCCTTTGAGTTTAGCTGCATACTTAGATTATCAAATGGACAACATGGATCAAGATGCTTTTTTCTTTTAGGTAGACAAGAAATTTGATATCAGCTAGTCCAGATTTGTATTCAGTTCTACAATCAATCTAGATTATCTAAAGTTGTCAATTTTTTAGACTTGTGGATTTCAATTGCAAGAATTCCCTAGCTAGCAATGGCTGGGTAGGGAGTTCTGGGAGCTGAAGTCCACAAGTCTCAAAGTTGCCAAGCTTGGAGACTCCCTGATCCAATGCAAGCTGTGTCTTTCTTAGAAATGAAATATGAAATGTTGTGCCTTTGAGTTTTACTTTTGTAACAAAAACTGGCTTTTGGACACACATCCAAAAGGTACTGTGGTGGGATGCAATTTATCCTGCTGTGTTTATTAAATCTTGTTTTCTTTCCAGATACTGAAAATGTGTTTGACTGCTCTTAGTTTCTCTTAAAATGAAAGGGATCAGAAAAATGAAAGGCGGTGGCTAAAACTACATGGTTAAATCGTACCCTTTTGGACACAAGGCATCTAATATAGGAAAGCTTCCATCACATGGTTATGCCCACCCTCTGGGCTTTTTGATACCCTGCTTAGGAATTATTCTTGCTTCTTTAGGATTGTTGTTGTAGTAGGAAAAAATAGGAGGAAAGAACACTTGAATGAAATGCAGAGTATAAATATATGTGTATGTGTTAGAATAGAATAAAATAAAATTCTTCATTGGCCAAGTATGATTGGACACACAAGGAATTTGTCTTAGTGCAAATGCTCTCAGTGTACATACTGTAAAAGAAAAGATATATTTGTCAACAGTGAAGAATCCTAAGGTACAACACTTAATGATAGTCATAGGGTACAATAAGCAATCAAATCATACTAGGAAACTGTCAGTATAAATTGCAAGGATACAAGCGACAATCATACAGTCACAAGTGGGAGGAGATGGGTGAAAGGAAGGATGGGAGGATTAATAGTAATAGTAGTGCAGACTTTGTAAATAGTTGGACAGTGTTGAGGGAATTATTTGTTTAGCAGAGTGATGGCGTTTGGGGAAAAACTGTCCTTGTGTCTAATTGTTCTGGTGTGCAGTGCTCTATAGCATCATTTTGAGGGTAGGAGTTGAAACAGTTTAATGGTTCTGTAAATATTTTCTAGTGTTTGTACATATACTCCTTCCCTTCCCTTCCTTTCCCTTCCCTAAGAAAGACAGGTGCAGAATGCCTTCAAAATGCTGAGAGGATTTGGCAAGTGAACTTGGTAGCAATGCCAAGTGCCCTATTTCATTTACATCTAATGTTCATGACCAGTCAGGGTAATTCCTTAGATGCTTCTAGCTTGCTGATGTCTTTTAACTTATCTAGATTGCTTCGAGAGAAACCCTGCCTTTTGATTGTTTCATTCACCAACCCTGTTATCTAGAAATCTAATAGCAATATATTTCTTGACCTAAAGCCCAGGACACCATTATAGAATCTGATTGATTTGTGGGCACCTGTATTGATTTAGCAAGGACCAAGCATATTTCCTTGATCAATTTGATGCATTTTATATGTCATGGTAACTTTGCAGGGCTAACAAGGTTTGGATGTATTACTTACAAACCGTCACATTTCCCTACTTTGCTACTGTTGTATAGTGGCTACATATTTGCTAATATAAAAGTATAGAAAGCAATGGACATTTCACTCAATGCTGCAGAGACAGGAGAACAGGTTTTTGTTATTTCAAAAAAGGCTTCACTTTTGAAGAGACTGTGGAAAGAAGGAACCAATGGCCACAGGAGTGACAGAAAATTAAACAGGGGAAGCAAAATTTCAAAAACTAAAGGCAACATCAGATTGTTGCACTTGTATTGATGTTTAGAACTGGAATAATTCCTAGAATTAATTTAAAAAGGTTGGTTTGCAGAACATAGCATGGACATTCAAGGTTACGAATTGGAAATATTTGAACCTAAATAAATACAACAACTTATTTTAGAGCCTAAAAAGGATCATTATTATTATAAGATGATTATAGGAGATAACAAACAAGAATCTTACAGGAAAAAAAACAATCAAATTCTAGCTATAATTGCCATGGAGTAGCTTCTGTACAGAGCCAATTTGTTGGGTGGTTAAGGCATCACGGCAGAAATTGGAAAATCATAAGATCTAGTCCTACCTTAGCCATGAAGCCACTTGGCTAATCTTGGGCCAGCCTATATTTTGTATTATTATAAATAAAAGTCATGTAAGAAAGAGATTGAACAAAGAATGATAGTCCCATTTCAATTCTCCTTTAGTCTACATTTAAGAGAAGAGCTGCATGTTCTACACACCAAAATCTCAAGAGCAAGCATTGGATACTTCGCCAGACAGGAAAAAAAATATAAGAAGTCACTATTTAATTAAAAGAGACACATTATTTAATGCTTTACAGTGGTCAATACTCCTCTGGGGGGAAAGTTATTGGTCTGAGCACCTAAACAATAGAAACACTGCCCCAGCAAATGTTCTGCATGGTGGCAGCTTTTTCCACCATTGATGACAATAAAATTTCAGCCAGTGAAGCCATCAATCACCGTGTGGAAGTCAGCATAGCATATTTCTGTTTCTGATGTAGGGTATAACAAGAATAATAGGAATAACAAGGTTTAGGTCAATAACAACAACAAAATAACCATGACTATGTATTCAGTGTATTCAGCATTCTTGGTCATTAATCAGAAATCGCTTGGAGGAAAAAGCTTAATGTCACTCTCTTTGTGGTTTTATTTTTTTGTTATTAGCTAAAATATATATGTGTGAAATTTCCTAGTGTTGAGAGCAATCAACCAATGGAACAACTTGCCTTCAGAAGTTGTGGATTCTCCATCCCTAGAGGCTTAATGTCAAAAAGAGGCTTAATGTCAAAAACAGAACACAGGCAACCATTTGTCTGTAATGGTATAGAGTCAGGGGTGGGTTTCTATCGGTTCTGTCCACCTCTGTAGAACCAGTAACTCTGAAGAGACCGGTTCTATGTCTGCTGATGTTTTTGCCCGCCCGCCCACCTGGGCTCTTACTTGACCTTATTTCCTGATTTTTTTCAACTTCAGCTGCAGTTAAAAAAGCAGGAAAAAGGGGCTTTTTGAAAGGCTGCTTCTCTGCACGCAACATGCTGACAACAATTTACAGGCGCGTGGCCAGCAGCGTGCAGAAAAGCACATCGTAAATCACTGAACCTCGTAAATGACCGAACTGGTAGTTAACCCTGTTGGATCCCACCCCTGTATAGAGTCTTCTGCTTGAGTAGAGGGTTGGACTAAACTCTATTATTCTATGAAATTCTTATCCATAACAAGAAGAGATTGTGAAGAGTACTATGATAGCCTGAGCACGGAATTTTGGATACAGCATAGATCTAGAAGAATGGGAGAAATTATGGAGCATAAATTACAAATTAACAACATCTTCATCATACAAAGAAAACTTGTACAAAATGTTTTATCGGTGGCATTTAGTTCCAGTGAGATTGGCTAAAGTATACTCTAATACAAGCCCAAAATGTTGGAAATGTCAACAAGTTGATGGCACCTTCTATCATATGTGGTGGTTATGCCCCGAGACTAAGACATATTGGACTAAAATTAAAAATTGGCTACAGGAAATGACGGGTTAACAAACTGAATCTAAACCAGAATTTTTCCTACTAGGAATTGTTAAAGATCAATACCCCCAAAAAATAAAATATATTATTTTACATATTTTAACAGTAGCCAGGATAGCTTTCGCACAAATGTGGAAAACCACTAACACTCCTAGTGAGGAATTAGTCCAACAAAAAATAATGGAATATGCGGAAATGGACATGCTCACGTTAAAAATGAAAGAGAAGGACCAAGTATTATTCAGTCTGGCACAAATGGTATGAATGGGTAGAGAACAAATATAAGAAATAAGATGTGAAGACTAACTGTAAGAGACCTTAAAAAAATGATTTGTAAATATGTAAAAAATATATAAGAATATAAGATAGAACTATTGACAAAAATAATAGTTATTGGTGGATGTATATTAAATGTATTAGGATTTATAGGATAATAATATTTGTAGATGTCAAAATGCTGTTGAAAATGTGAATATGATTTGAGTTGTATTGGTGGAAAACACAACAAAATATATATTTAGAAAAAAGAAATTCTAATCCATAACACAAATTGGAATCTTAGCACTTGATAACGTGCCTACCGTCCCTGTCCTATTGTTTCTTTTATTTTTCTTATATGTACCCATTTCATGTATTCATAACTATGTATATACTTATACCTATTATCTTGTAAGTGATTGACAAATCAAAATAAATAAATAAAAAACTAGACACTTACTTTCAGAATCCAAACAAGATTAGCCAGTTGCTGCCACCTGCTGGGTCTTTAGGGAACTGAATTGCCCAATGCTTATTTCATATAGTTGATTCTGAGACTGAGGTTGGTCCAGTTTGTTTTGATCCATTATTAAAAAGAAATTGTAATACAAACCTGATCTTTCCAAAACTTGTATAAAGAGAAAATCAATATCTTAAATGTTATTTTAAGGGTTGACTATAATCTCTTCTTCCTATTGCTTTCCAGAAGTGAAGGACATCATTTCTTATAATTTCTAGCCAGACTTTTACTTTTGAAAGATTATTAGGCTGCGGAAAGTTGCTCTAAAGGTTTTATCATATATACATACATGTTAATTTTGAACTTTCAAACCTTTACAACACCCAACATTTTAGATAAATTGATGTTTTAATAACTGCATAATTTTCTTAGGGGAAATTAGCAAGATATATTTGATACAGCATTTTAAGAAGCATCATTTTGAAAGAATAATTACAAAAATGTACCACCACAAGGGTAACTTTTTATTTAGGAGAAGGTTTGACAAATTATATGATTAAAAAAACATAGAGGGAGAAACTGAACAATAAAATATAATCTATTTGAGAATGAGAACCATTTAGATTCATCTGAAATTCTTGGCCGGGCTTTAATCTCCTTGTTTTGAACTTGTGGGGCTAGTAAATTATTATTTGTATATCAGGAAGTTCCAACAGGTACTGATTGTAGGAACTGCTGATAATATCATTTTTTTTGGGGGGGTGGGAGGCTTAGTATTTTCCCATCTGAAATCTTTTGGGGAAAAAAATAAACATGGTCATATGATCTATTTTATAATCCTTTATTAGAATAGATGCCAGGAAAAAGTCTTTGCTTTAAGATAATCCTTTATTTCAGCTTTTCCCAATTGGTCATACAGTATGTTTTATATTTCTGTTCCCTTCTTCTTTGGCTGCAAGAAAGTGATATGAATATAAATTGGACTCAAACATAACTGGACAATTCCAGGTCAGAAAAGACTACTTTTGTTGTGCAGCTATGATTGTTTTGGAACAGGCAGGTCACTTAAAATGTCGTCTATTTATACATGTAGAAAGATTTAAGTATAGCAGCAAAAAAGCAAGCTAGATATTTTGACTTGATTTGGCACTTTTTATACACTTACTGAGTCTTTCCCAAGGATCTTGGATAGGTAAGATGGTGCTATTTGAGGGTGTTAAATGTAACATTGTAGGAAGTAAGTTGTTGGTGGTTTGTTTTTTTATGATCTCACCAGTTCCTGCTTGCAGGCAAATGGCATTTCTTGCAGGTATATTACCGTGCACCACTGTTGCTAATTTGTCATCCTGCTGTTGTAGTCAATCTGTGTGATCTTTTTCAACAGCTAACTAGTGATCCACTGTTTCTTCAGCTTCTTTGCATTTATGATCTGTTATCGTCCTCCCAATTCTGTCTCTGTTTGCATTCATTCTTAAGGATGGGTCTTGAGCAGTTAGAGTTAGTTCCTCTGTCTCTTTCTTCAATTTTCCTATTCTTAGCCTTTGCCAGGTCTTGAATTTATCTGCTTTGTCTGCTAATTTTTTAAAAATATATTGTCCATGTAATACTTTGCCTTGCCATGTGTTATCCCCAATTCGGGCCTGAGCCTGGTGCAGGTCTTGGTGTGTTCGGGTCTTTTCCCGTGTAAGATTGAGACTATCTGGGCAACGTTTCGACGAGATCTCACTCGCCATCTTCAGGCTGGTGCTTTCGGCTTCGTGCTTGTGCGAGCAAAGCATGATCTGAGCTGCTGTCTCCTATATATACTGGTGGGGAAGTTGGCTGTGTTGTCATTTCTTGACTGGTTGGTGGAGCTGATGTTTGCAGATTGGCTGGCTTTTTCTTAAGAACATGTGTGGCTAAGGTATTGGCTGTGTGTCTATCAGTCTCCTGTGTTTTAATGACTTGGGTAATGGGCTGTGTGATGACCTTCGGAGTTCTATTGTTTTGACATCCTGGTCTTGTGCTGTAATCTCCCGGGTCGTAATGACCTGTGTAATGGGCTGTGTGATGACCTTCTGAGTTCTAATCTTGTGACACCCTGGGTCTTGTATTGTAATCTCCTGGGTCGTTGGCTGTGTTGCAACTTCTTCAGGACCTCAAGTGTTACACATGCATATTTTCTGTGAATAAACATTCTTTGTTCTTGCCAGACAGACTGCACAATTACAGGCATTCCAGTTTTCGTTCAAGTGCATGGCATAGCCTTGCTTTGTTTTTACCAAACAGTCCATTGCATGTGTCTTTTCTATTCTTTATTTCATCATTGTAGGCCATTATGGTCTCACTTAAGCTTTATGGTATACTTAGTTTCAGTGTATTTTCTTCCCTGTCCTTCAGACATTTTTATAATGCCCTTTTCTTCTTCTTCAGCTGTCTGGTGTACTTATAACATCCCACACCCACCTATTCTCCTTGGTTAACATCCCTGTGTGGATTCATTGTCCTTATTTTGGTTCTGCTTGAGTCCAATTCACTATTCCAGCAAGGTATCTAATGCCTGGAATTGCCCAGCTGTTAATTGCCTTGATGTTATGTCCTCCAATAAATTTGGACTCCCATGATATACTCACTTCTAATCATCTGCTCAACTTCAATATGCTTGATGTTTTTAGCTTGAGGGATGTTTAGCTATTTGTAGTGATTATTTTTATGTAGGCATTTGATGTTATTTCCATAAGGCTTCATGATTCCTTCAATTTTCACTATTTTGTTGATGTTAAATATGACACATTTGTCCAATCCAAACTCCATTGCAATATCTTGGCTACATATTCGGACAGTGTTGAGCTGTGATTCCATTTCAGATAGTGTTTTCCATTTAGCTTCATATTGTGCATTTAAAGGCAGATGTTTTCGATGTTTTCTATTCATGGCTTGACTTGTTTACTATTGTTGACAAAGGAATCAGTGCAATGACAAACAGTAGATGTGATAATGTCAATTAACTTAAGATAAGAAAGAAACAGGCCAGCATACTCTACAATCCTGAATCTCTTTATTTTAACAATCCCATATGAGAAACAAAAACTCACATGAGACTGTTGGGGGGACAATAGCTAAAACCTCATGAAATTTATCTGTTTTGCAAGATTTGAAGCAATTCCTTTTGGCATCTTAAATAATCCCTGTAAAGGTTGCTCTAATAGATTACAAATTTATATCTTGTTTTGCTTTAGTTTGGGCATTCCTTCAATTTCTTTTTCATTGTGAGGGTTGAAAGGCCCTCCTTGAATAAACCACACTGAATTAATCCAGAATGAATTTATACAATAATATTCCACCCCTGCTGATGATCATGACACTGAGTGATTCAGTGGTGTCTAACTTTTGATGATTCTATGGACCAGTGGTGGGATTTAATTTTTTTTTACTACCAGTTCTGTAGGCATGGCTTGATAGGTGTGGTGTGGCTTGGTGGGTGTGGCTTGGTGGGCGTGGCTTGGTGGGGGTGGCAGAGGAAGGATACTGTAAAATCTCCATTTCCACCTAACTTCAGGGGAAGGATACTGCAAAATCCCCATTCCCTCCCCACCCCACTAACCTGCTTTCCAGCTCTGTTCTCCTGTGCAGGGCAACAAAAGAAGACCCAGCCAATCAGCTGGGACTCAGGAGGCAGAGAATAGATGGGGGCTGGACCAGCCAGAGGTGGCATTTGCTGGTTCTCTGAATTACTCAATATTTCCGCTACCGGTTCTCCAGAACTGGTCAGAACCTGCTGAATACCACTTCTGCTATGGACCGATTTCCCCACATCTTCTGATCATGCAGTTTTTCTATGTTCTGGCTGGTGTCAGCTTTAATGATGTCCAGACACCATGTACTTTTAATCTATACTTTAGATTAAAGTATAAAACTTTAATCTAAAATGTGCGTGGATAAATATTGCAAGGGGAAAACTAGAAATGGCAGAATTGACATAAGGCTGTTCTGATAAAGAACTCTTGAATGTCCCACCCTGTCTGGAAATCACATTTGAAAACTACAGAGCAGATCTGACCATCTTCCATTAAGATAAGGAAGATAGATAATAGATAAAAAGAAATACTGCACAGTACTTTCCTCTAAAATGCCACTTGTAAGAAAAAGAGCAGAAAATTTGGTTTTCTGTTAGGGACCATGTCAAAATCAAATTTACATGGTTTGAAGGCAAAAAGCTAGTGTAGGGCTAGCCCTTTGAATGAGAGTTTTAACATTGTTGATGAAATTCAAGTGTAAATTTGTCTACAAGTTCAGCATTATTTTAGGCAGATGAGAAAGAGACATAACAAGAAAATTAGCTTTTATTAGGCTGCCCCTACCAATAATTTGTTTTTTAGTCATTTTCTGTCAAGGCACAGAAATCAATAGAGGCACATTGATAGAACTCAGATTGGTTTGAAGCTTCTCCAGTATCCAAGCAGTCAACTGTGATGTATTTAATTCATGCAGCACTTATTACTTTCAAGATTTGCTTGTCAACAGGAAAAAATACAGAGGCAAAATGCAATCAAGCAGGACTGAATAGAAGAGACAAATCTTTCAGCATGCTTATTCCCTGTGGTTTAGATTACCTTTCCTTTGTCCTTCTTCTTCTATTTTTCCACCAGTTATGTTAGTAAAATAGGATCAACACATAAAATACAGCTGCTTTTTATGTGATCGCATTAGGTTTCTAAAACGGGAATACTGGATTTGAGAACAGAATTTTTAACACAGAGCTGTGTAACCTTCTCTTTTTCCCACTTCAATAAAATGGCTCCCTTAACCTGTGTGATTCCTTCTGAATATGATAGGAGAGCATAAACTTTTTCCATTTAAATAGAAAATTATGGCTCTTGATCGAACAGCAGATGGCAGCTGTATCTATGACCTTTTGCACACATTCTTCTAATGCACCAACTGCACAATTTCCTGCCTGGGGAGGAAACTCATGCTTAGAGCTTAAATCTTTTGTTTCGAATATTTTGTTTGGAATATATGCATTGGTCCACAGTGAGATGGTGCAACCAGTGTGAGTATGCCTTGATATGCCCATATGACATCATTACTACCGGAGGTCTGTTGATTGGCAGTTGGCTTGTAGGTGTTTTTCAAGGCATCTGATAATTATCTTCAAAATCCTTCATGACTTAGAGATTAGTTATTTGCAAGATTGTCTCTCTTCTATTGTCTCTGCCCGTCTGATAAGATCCAACAGGATCAGCTGTTACTGAAGAAATATAATGTTATGGATTCCAGAAGGATGCCTGTATTGTTACTTGCCCATATGAACATAACCAGGGGTGGGCTTCAAAAATTTTAGCAAAGGGTTCTCTGCCCAGTTGCTGGGTGGGTATGGCCATGGTGGGTTGGCCTAGTCGGGCTCTTGCACCATGGTGCGGGGGGGCTGTTTCAAGGGTGGGATTCAAATTTTTTAACAACCGGTTCTGCGGGCGTGGCTTAGTTGGTCAGCGTGACTTGGTAGTCATGTGACTGGGTGGATATGGCTCTGGTTATGTTATTGGCTGGGCGTGGCCAACTCAACATCACTCACATCGATGTACGCATCTCCTCGCCTGACCTCTCATGACTGTGGGGATGCTGCAACAGTCGTAAGTGTGAAAAATGGTCATAAGTCACTTTTTTCAGTGCCACTGTAACTTTGAATGGTCACTTCGCACAAGCAAAGTACCAGCAAAGGAGGGGGAAAAAAACTCCAAAGTTCCTGAGACAGGAAGTCAAGTCCTGCCAAGAATGTAATAAGAGTTAACGGAGAGGCAGTTCCTGTAAGCAACCCCAGAATGTTTCCTTCCTGCCTTCTTTACAGGATTAGGCCAGTAATTTCTTCTAACAACCGGTTCTCCGAACTTCTTAGAATGTCAACAACCGGTTGTAGCGAACAGGTGTAAACCCCCAAATCCCACCCCTGGGCTGTTTTTGCCCTCCCAGGGCTCCGGAGGTTCTCTGGAAGCCAGAAACAGGCCCATTTCCAGCCTTCCCAAACTTCTAGGAGGCCCATTTTTCAACTTCCCTTTGTGTGCCCGGCACTTACCTGCATACAAAACGGACCACATGGCGTCTCCTGGGAGGGGCAGGTCATGGTGGGCGGGGCCAGCCAGGAGTGGGATTTGGGGGTTCTCCAAACTGCACAGAATCTTAGCTAGGGGCTCTCCTGAACCCCTGTGAATTCCCAGCAACCCAGCCCTGGAGATAGCAAGATAGAGAAAGGAGTTTCCCCTTTCTTATTCAACCTATATGCCAAAATTATAATGAAGAAGCTAGATCCTGAAGAATCAAAAACTGGGCTAGAGATTTGTGAAGAAATATCAATATCAATGAAGAACGGCTGCAGGTTTTGGGTCTGGTTAGGCTAAAGAAAAGAAGAATTAGAGGTGACATGATAACAGTATTCCAGCATTTGAGGGGCTGCCACAAAGAAGTGGGAGTCAAATTATTCTCCAAAGCACCAGAGAGCAAGAGAAGAAATAATAGTTTGAAACTGATCAAAGAGAGAAGCGACCTGGAAATAAGGAGAAATTTCTTAACAGTGAGGACAGTTAACTAGTGGAATAGCTTGCCTTCAGAAGCTGTGGGTGGTCCATCACTGAAGGTTTTAAAGAAGAGACTAGTCCAGGGGTCACCAACCTTTTGGACCTCAGGAACCAACCAAACTCATAATTTTAAATCCCAGGGACCACTAACCAGTTCTTTGGACGTGGCCTAATTTGTGAGTGTGGCTTGGTGGTCAAGTGACTGGGCATGGCTGAGCATGGCTTCTATGTAAATATAAATATTTATATAAATATTGAATTTTTTATAAAAAAGAGGAACTTTTACCCAAAGGCAGGCAAAGCAGGCAGGCAGATTGAGTTGCTTACAGAATCACAGATTCATTCAGAGATCTTATCTATTTGCCATCGGTTCAGTCTGTCACATAAAATTTGCTTGCAAGCAAACTCATAAAATCTGCTAACAAGCAAACTCACAAAATTAACTCACAACACATCATGTATGTAAATATTGATTTTTTTATTAAAAAAGAGCAACTTTTACCCAAAATCAGGCAAAGTAGGCAGGCAGATTGAGTTGCTCACAGAATCGTTCAGTGATCTATCTATCTATCATCGGCTACGTGAGTCTGTCACATAAAATTTGCTTGCCGTGAGTCTTCACTGAATAATAAAACCTTCGGTCCTAAGGGAGGTTTGGCTGTGCTTGAAAGCAGAGCTGAAGATCTAAAGACTAGCTAGAAAGCAAGAAATCCAACCATTTCCTGCTTCCTAGCTAATCTAAATCTCCAGGCATAGCAGAACAGATGATGGTCAGAAAAAGGAAAAATAGCAATTTAGCAGGCAGGTTTGCTGGGTAAGGAGTGAGTGGGCGGGGAGGGTTCCCGTGGGCCATGTTGTGTTTCTGCGCAGCCTGGATTAATTGCTCTGGGGGTGAGATTTCTCTGTGGCCCACCAAAATTTTCTCACGGCCCACTGGTGGGCCGTGGCCCACTGGTTGGCGACAGCTGGACTAGACAGTCACTTGCCTGAAATGGCATAGGCATAGGAGGCTGGACTAGAAGATCTCAAAGGTCCCTTCCAGGTTCTATTCTATTCCCATTCCCAATCTTCAATATGCTGATGATATGACTCACCTTCAGAAACCAAAGAAATCCTGGAACATCTGACCATGAAAATCAAACAAGAAAGTTTGCATTATGGTCTCCTTCTGAACATCAAAAAGACCAAGACCCCTGTAAGGAATGGAAACATCAAAATAGAAATTGATGAAGGGATAGAATGCATGGGGGAAAAAATCACTTTCCTAGGATTGCAGATAACTCAAAACAGTAAATGCAGCACAGAAATAAAATGTTGGATTGTACTGGGTCACATAGCAATGTTGTACATGAGTCAAATATTAAAAGCAAGGATATCAGCTTAGCAACCATATATAGGTTAGGTCACTCTATTGCAAGGTTCTTCAAACTTGACAGCTTTAAGACTTGTGGACTTCAACTCCCAGAATTTCTCCTCCAGTCATGTTAGCTCAGGAATTCTGGGAGTTGACGTCCACAAGTCTTAAACTTGCCAAGTTTGAAGACCTTTACTCTATTGTGTTCCCCATAGTTACCTATGGTTGTGAAAGTTAAACCTTAAAAAAGCAAACCAGGAAAAAAAATGACTCGCTTGAGCTCTGGTGCTTGAGCAGCCTTCTGCATATTCCTTGGACAGTAAAGGTGACTAACAGTATTTCTGGACACCTGCATAACTGGATAGAAGCATTCCTGTCAAACAGACAACAAATGGTCAAAATTGGGAGCGTCCTATCAAATTCGGTCCCTGTCAACAGTGGTGTCCCCCAAGGCAGTGTCCTAGGACCAACTCTTTTCATACCCTACATAAATGACCTCTGTGATCATATTAAGAGCAACTGCGGTTCTCTTTGCTGATGATGTAAAGCTATTCAACACCACAGACAATACTGCTCCCCTCCAAAAAGACCTTGACTATGTATCAGAATGGTCAAACAAATGCCAACTTCAAATCTCAACAAATAAATGCTCTGTCCTACATACTGGCAAAAAAAAATCAGAAAATAAAATAGAGGCTGAATAGTCAAGACCTTGTTGATGATCCAAACTCTCAAAGATCTTGGAGTACTCATCTCTAATGATCTAAGTGCTAGAGCCCACTCTAACTACATAGCCAAAAAGGCATTAAGAGTTGTTAACCTAATCTTATGTAGCTTTTTCTCTGGTAATATTACACTACTAACTAGAGCATACAAAACATTTGCTAGACCAATACTCAAATACAGCTCATCAGTCTGGAACACACATTACGTATCTGATATTAGCACAGTTGAGAAAGTCCAGAAATATTTTACAAGAAGAGTTCTTCACTCCTCTACTCATTGCAGAATACCTTATGCCACTAGATTCGAAATTCTAGACCTAAAAAACCTAGAACTACGCCGCCTTCGGTCCGATCTAAGTATAGTATATAAAATCATACATTGCAATGTCCTACCTGTCAATGAATACTTCAGCTTCAACCATAACCACACAAGAGCAAACAATAGATACAAACTCAAGGTTAACCGCACCAAACTTGATTGCAGGAAATATGACTTCAGCAACAGAGTGGTCAATGTCTGGAATACTCTACCTGACTCCAAACCCCAAAAACTTTAACCTTAGACTGTCTACTATTGACCTCACCCCTTTCCTAAGAGGTCTGTAGGGGGCGTGCATAAGCGCACCAACGTGCCTACTGTCCCTGTCCTAATGTTTCTTTTTATTTTCTTTATTTTTCTTATATGTATCCATGTATTCATAACTATGTTTTTACTTATACATATTATCTTGTAAGCAATTGACAAAAATAAATAAACAAATAAATAAACAAACAAATAAATAAATAAATAAATAAATAAATAAATAAATAAATAAATAAATAAATAAAACAAGCAAGTGTTGGAGCAAATAACACCAGATAAGTCACTAGAAGGCAAATAACACAAAAACAGTGTCTCGCTTATTTTGGCTATGTGATGGGAGGAATTCATTGGAGAAAGCAATTACGTTTGCAAGAGTTAGAGGTAAAAGGAAATCAGGCCTCAAAGAACATGGTGGCTCGACACCATCAAAGCTGACACCAACCAGTAGTGCAAGATCAGAAGTCATGAGAAACCTGGCCCAAAGAATCACCAGGAGTTGGACCTTTCTGAATGGATATCATCATCCTTATCCTCATCATCATCTATAAATGGACACGACTGAATGGATATTGATATCATCATCATCATCATAAGCTACTGTATAAGTGTTCATTTTCTTACTCACACTGCTAAGAAGCATATAACAAATACAGGTTTTGTCCAGGTTCTTCTCCGTTCTTCCAGTGGTGGATATAGAGATGGGATACTATATTTCCCAGATCACCCAATTCAATACCCCAGTGGGTTTCAGATGTCCCAACTCATCTTAGTGGAGTTAATTCAGAGGTGGTATTCAGCAGGTTCTGACCAGTTCTGGAGAAATTTTGAGTAGTTCGGGGAACCGGCAAATACCACCTTTGACTGGAGATTTTACCGTGTACATCCCCTGCCACGCCCACCAATCTATGTGTCATGCCCCTGGTGGAGACTGGCTCTGAGGAAGAGGAGGAAGAGCCAACAGGGATTGGAAGTGTGGCTCCAGAGGTGGTGGAGGAGGCTGGGGAAGGGTTGAGCAGTCAGAGAAGGACCCAGGCCCATCCCCTACCCATTCTAGGGCACGCTGAGTGGAGAGGATCAGGGTAAAATGTGGTCTACTCAGGAGGAGAGGGCCATGATCCTCTTCATGGTTTGCAGGTGTGAGATCTGCATAAGAGTTTGGACCTGCATGCTAACAGACGCTGAAGACAAATTAGTGTTTTATTCCTAAAGAAGGTTTATCTTGGTTGGTGTTCTTCTAAAGGACCGTTCCTGGTTATCTTTCTGAAGCTGGCAATTTTTTATCCTAGTTTGTCGAGGAACTTGATTTAATACGGTTTGTTTTTGGTTTCTGCTTTATTATTGGCTCTTTGAATGTGAATTGTGTTTCTTGCCTTTGAAATGTTATTTTGAAGATAGTTTTACTTCTCCAGTGTGAACAATTTAACAGTGAAGCCAAATTGAAGGCATTAAAGGATTTTTAGTTACGGTTTGAATTTTGGTATATTTCTGATGTACCCCGGGTCATCACACTACGCCCACAGAACCAGTACTAAAAAAAATTGAATCCCATCATTGAGTTAATTGTCTTAACGGAAAGAAGGAGACAATAAAGAGGAAAGGAAGAGTTTTCTACCAACTATTAATTTTTTTTCTTTCAATTTGATTGAACTTCTAACATTAATTCAACTCATACTCAGTTTAAATGTCTGACATCAATGCATTTATTAAATATATGGTTTGCAAGCCCTTGCTGAGACATTTCTACAGATGCACGGGCTACTTCACCATAGAAAATACATTTAGGATGTCAGTAGTGAGAAGGCACCAGATGCTGAGAAACGAGCAGCCAGAGTTGTGTTCCCAGGAGTGGCTGCAATTGTTTTGCTCT
Source organism: Bungarus multicinctus (assembly GCA_023653725.1). Classification (NCBI taxonomy): domain Eukaryota; kingdom Metazoa; phylum Chordata; class Lepidosauria; order Squamata; family Elapidae; genus Bungarus; species Bungarus multicinctus. The sequence continues at coordinate 67,138,557 of CM042849.1, forward strand.
TGGCTGCATAATTTTCATGCAAAGGGCTGTGTTGTTGTTGCTTTGGTTTGGCTGAATATTAATCTGCTGATGATTTGAAAAGGTGGTTTTGAAGTGTGTTGTTATACTTCCCATCCCACCCATTTTTCTTTTGAACAAAAAGGAAAATGTGATGATTGATGCATATTCACTAAGAAGCCTATTTCTTTCCCTGGAGTACGCAGAAGCAAGCATTAAGCTGTGGAAATGAAATGAAGCGGAAATGAAAGAATGCAGCATTTAGTCACATTCTAAACAATACCAAATATTAAAAAAGCAGAGGGAGAGAGACAAATAATTGAACGATATACGAATGGTTAAAATGGATAGCAAAGCATGTAAATCTGATGTTTAAATCCAAACTCTTAGCTGATGCCCATGGCAACTTCAGTGATGAGTTGGAAAAAATAAACAATTTTTTATTGCTTTCTAGATAACTTTGCTGCCCCATTCACTCACTCTCTCACTCATTCACACACACACACACAAACACAAGTGTGGTTTAAAGAGTTTATTAATGTTTCCCAGCAATTCCCTTCACCCAGCCTCAGAACTGTTCCAAATAAATCCAGCCACAAGCAAACCAAGATTAGTCCACAAGGCACTGGCCAATAGTCCATAAAACAATGGAAAGTCGCTCTGATAAATAAGTCCACCAAACAAACTTCCATCCATCATGAAATACATTGAAATACACTCACAAGAGCTCACTTGGCAAGAGAAGTTCAGAGTTTCCAAGGCTCAACGTCAAGCAGGAGGCACGAGGAGCAAACACATAGCCAGAAACCCAATATGTTGTTCCTAGCAATGCCTCCCTCTGCCTGCTGTGATAAATAGCTTCCCGGTACAACCCATCAAGTAATCTGGCAGATCTCCATTGCTCCTGCCTTTTCTCTGCCCTGGATGCTCTCGGATGTACCACAGAAGGCAGCTCCTCCTCCTCTTCTTCACCAATCGTTCCTGCCAGGAATGAGTTCATCCTCCTTTGAGCTGACTTCCGAGGAAGAATCTGAGAAGTCATCCGAGAGAGACATCACAATAACTTTCACCCAGACAAATCCTCAGTCTTTTAGGGATATTGCAAGACTTCTATAAAGCCCCCAATAAATGACAGAATGCTAATTTCTGGTGGGAGGGTAATGCTTGGGAATGCTGGTCTCTGGTCACACTTTCACACATCTCGGTAGGTTGGGCATCAGAGCAGGTTTCCCATTGTTGAAATTCAGGAATGTCTAAGCATTGACGGTACCACTACAGTGGGTTTTTTTTTTTTTTGCACTTTCAGTATTAAATAACATTTCTGCAAAGGAAACCATCAGTCTAACTCAGCATGTGGCATTCACGCTTTCTAAATTTAAACAGGGTTCCCATCTGCCCTAGTTTGCAGCAATTTCAATAGAAGGCATGTAATGCAGAGAAAGGATGAGCATATCCATATCTCTCTGCCATACATTTGCAATGCTGTGCCAAACAGGCATTTCAAATTAATTTATCAGTTTCTGTATAAAGCAGCTTCTAAGCACTGACCCCAGAGCTGGTATTCAGCCAGTTCTGATAGGTTCTGGAGAACTGATAGCGGAAATTTTGATTAGTTCAAAGAACCAGCAAATGCCACCTCTGACTGGCTCTGCCCCCACTTATTCTCTGCCTCCTGAGTCCAAGCTGATGGCTGGGTCTTCTTTTGTTGCCCTGCACAGGAGAATGGAGCTGGAAAGCAGGGTGGGGAGGGAATGGAGATTTTGCAGTAACCTTCCCCTGCCACTCCCAGCAAGCCAAGCCATGCCCACAGAACCAGTAGTAATTTTTGTTGAATCTGACCACTGACTGGCCATTGCAGTTCTCGAAGCCCATTTCGGAATAAGGCAAAAGAAACTACAGCATTGTCTTAAACTCCTTCAATGTGCAGCTCTCAAAACTTTTCTGACCTTCAAGTTTTAGTATAGGTAGTTCTCAACTTACAACCACAATTGGGTTTCAGACTTTCAGCAAAGAAGTTGTTAAAGTGAGTTCTACCTGATTTTACAAAACTTTCTTTCTTTCTGCCAGTTGTTAAGTTATACACAGTTATGAAGTTGAGTATGGCTTTCCCCGTTTGTGGGAAGCCAGCTGGGATGGTTGCAAATAGCAATCATGGGATCCTGGGATATTGCAATTGTTGTAAAAGATATGCTGGTTGCCAAGTACCTGACTTTTGAACATGTAACCATGGGGATTCTGCAGTTGTTGTATGTGTGAGGACCAATTGTGAGTAAGTGTGACTAGTTCCTACTTACGACAGTTGTAATGTCCCAGGATAATCACTTTTTGTGACCTTCTGACAAGCAAAATGTCAGGGTTCCGATGGATGCCCTAATTAATTCTTGAGCCTCGAGCTCATGGGGAAGCCAGATTCATTTAACAAGGAATCTGCAGCGATTCACTTAACAACCGTGGCAAGGAAAGTCATAAAATGGGACAAGCTCACTTAACAAATTTCTCATTTAACAACATAAATTTTGGGGCTCAATTGTGGACTATCTGTATCCCAACACTCTTTGTCCTAGGCAAGCTGTACCAAGGTTACATTGCAGAGGTGAGTATTCATCAGGGTCTGACCAGTTCTGGAGAACCGGTAGTGGAAATTTTGAGTAATTCAGAGAACTGGCAAATACCACCTCTGTTCTGACCCAAATCTTGTTCCAAGGAAACAAACACGAAACAGAGACAACAGCAAAACCTTTTAATGATTCTCTACTTATTCCATTCCTCCACGGTTAAAAGTCTGTTTCAAATTAATTGTCTCTGATAAGAACGAGCCTTGCCAAGGTTGTGCAAGGCTGCCAAGAACACAAGATAAAGTTACTAAGAAATATTTCAAACACAAAGAGTCTCCAAACACTAACCAAGATATTCCAAATGTCCACAAGGCTGGAGTGCAAAATCTTCTTTGCTTCCTGCAAAGAACTCCGGTTTCTCAGCTGGCTTTTATCTTTTAAGGGAGGGACTATTACCTTGCAGCCTTACTCCCGAGTCGCCTGTGCTGCTGCAGCTGCTCTTTCCTTTGATCAGCCCTGCACGCACTCCCATTGGGCACAGGCTCCTCGGAAACCTCTTCATCACTGCTGCCAGACTCCACCATCTCCAAAGGTGATTTCACTCCTTGATGGTCCTGGCCCCATCCCTTCATCACACGCAGGCCCCTCATCTGAGTCCTCGCTCTCTGAGACCCCAGCTGTCCACACTTGCTGCCAGTGAACCACAACAGCCTCTAACTGGAGATTTTGCACTATCCTTCCCCTGCCACGCCCACCAAGCCACGCCCACAGAATTGGTAGTAAAAAAAAATTGAATCGCAGCATTGCTACGTTGCATAATCAGTTAATTGCTCTAGGCCAGACAATGAGAGTCATGCCTCAGCCACAGTAGGCAATTCAAGCCTGAGTGAAAATACTGTGCAGATAATTCTGCTGTGGAAAAGCTTGTCTTTTCCATTGATTTCCCCACCTTCTTTCTTTGAATCCTAGATATTAGAATTGTGCAGGGCTTGGAAATCAATATCCAAGAAGTGCTTTGGAGGTTGAAAAAGTGAAAGTGTTGTGTCTGATGGCAACACCTTAGAGCACTGCACACCAGAACAACTAGACACACAAGAACAACTAGACACAAAGACGGTTTTTTCCCCGAAAGCCATCACTCTGCTAAACAAATAATTCCCTCAACCTTGTTCAACTGTTACAAAGTCTGCACTACTGTTACTTTTAATCTTCTCATCACTCCTTATCACCCATCCCCTCCCACTTGTTACTGTATGGCTGTAACTTTGTCACTTGTAACCTTACAATTTATATTGACTGTCTCCTAACATGATTTGATTGCTTAATGTACCCTATGACTATCATTAAGTGTTGTACCAGATGATTCTTCTCTTGATGAATGTCTCTTTTCTTTTATGTATACTGAGAGCATTTGCACCAAGACAAATTCCTTGTGTGTCCAATCACACTTGGCCCATAAAGAATCTTATCTTATCCCATCCTATCCTATCCTATCCTATCCTATCCTATCCTATCCTATCCTATTCTATTCCATTAATTTCTGTTCTATTCTATTTATTGATTGTTTCCTAGTATGATTTGATTGCTTATTGTACTCTATGACTCTTATTAAGTGTTGTAACTTATAATTCTTGACTCTTGACGAATATATCTTTTCTTTTATGTATACTGAGAGCATTTGCACCAAGACAAATTCCTTATCTGTCTAATCACACTTGGCCAATAAAGAATTCTATTCTATTCTCCAATGAGACACATCCATAACCAAGAGTGCTCTCCAGTTAGAATTTTGCATGGCAGAAACTTCAGTCACCTAGTTACTATCTTTGAAAATTATTTATGGAATGCACTGTCGATTTCCAAGCTGCCGCACTGCTCCCCCCTCCCTTTCTGTTGGCAACTCTAAAAAGACCATAGAAATGTTTTATGAGTTGACTCTGCCCTTAACCCCTATTTGTGAGACAAAAAGGAATCTTATAGCTTAGAGTTTATTGAGAAGTGAAAAAGAAAGAGAAAAAAAGAACAAAATAAAATTAAAAATGAAATAAATTCTAAAGTGTTAACCTCTGGTTAGAGAAATTAGGCTTCTCGTTCCCCACCTTTTGGAAGTAGACGAAGCTCACAAGTGATGAATACAAGTTTATTTTTAAAAGAAAGAAAAGAGAAGATGCAAACCTACACCTTGAGATGAGAGCTAAAATCATTCCATGGGAAAAAGAGATTAAAATACCACGCTGCTAAATAAAATTAGTCCCATAGAAAGCTACAGGAGAGAAAATGAGATTCTAGACAGGGACAAGATGATAAATCTGCTAATAGCACAGCAGCAACTCTGAAGGGAAAATATACCAGATTGTATAAAGCAACCATAATTCACTGAGGATGTAGAGAAAGTAAAAATTTCAGAGAACAATAAATATCCGAGACTATAAAGCTTAACTACTTAGGTACATACAAATTCCAAAATAAAGAAAATCTAAAAGAATATTGCTAGCAGGACATTTTTATTTATTTCAAATAAACGTTGCCTGGAACATCTTTCCTGATATCTCAATTGTTTCCAGATTTCTCTGCCCTGATTATTTCCAGTCAGATAATTTTTCCCAGCCCTGGTTCCCACCTTATTCACTCTTTTCCCTTGTTCCTTTCTTTGAAGTTTGAATTTTAAAAGTCTGAATTTTAAAAAGAACAACAGGGAGTAGCTAGGGAATCTCACTAATGAGTGTGCAGTTAAGCATCATGTCCCCAATTTGTGATCAAGCTGTACAATGGTCAGAGCCTTCTTGGTGTAAGTTGTTGGCTTAGAAACCAGGAGACTGTGAGTTCAGAGTTTTACTAGACATGAAAAATGGCTGGGTGACTTTGGGCCAGTATACTCTCTGCCCAATCCACCTAACAGGATTGTTGTTGTGAGGTAAAATAGAAGGCAGAAGTATTAGATATGCGTCACTCATGCATCCATTCAAAACCCAAGAAAGGAATGTATTACCACGTGTAGTGGTGCTGCAAAAAAACACAGGAGTATTGGCTTAGGATGGGGAAGTGGCTGGAGGAAATATTGGGTTTTAAATTAGATCATCTACCAGAATGCTGTCTATTAGGAATTATGTCAAAAAATACAAGAAGGATGAGCTTTATTTGATTATACACATTATTATTGCAGCAAGGATAGCATTTGCCCAGAAGTGGAAAGAGACAGCTGTACCAAGTGAAGAAGAAGTAATAAACAAAATCTTGATATGCGCTGAAATGGACAAGCTAATTTTAGAAATGAAAAACAAAGATGAGTTGATTCTATCACTGGTGGGAACAGAGAGGAAGGTTTTAAGTTGGGAAAGGAGTTGGGAAAGGAGATTGGATGAGATAAAAAGAGGATGAATGATGTTGGAAATGTAATATATGAGTGAACAAATGTATATATATATATATCTGAATAATTGTATATAGGAAAATTTTTATATATGTGATACTGACAAAAGTTATGTCAAACCAACTTCACTATGTTCAATGTCTTTAATTGTTTTGTTCAATAAAATATTTTTTAAAACCCAAGGAAAGAATCCCCCAACTCCTTATTTGTTAGAGAAAAGGTACTTTTACTGAGTTTAAAGTGATAGCAATGAAAGAAAGCAAGATCTGAGGCAAATAGTCGCAAAAAATATATATTGAAAGTTATCCCAAGTTCTTTCCCCCAAGGGTCCAGACTGGACATCCAAAATGAAATACTTATAGTGTCAGGTAGCGTACGTCTTCAGGTGGATATTCCCTCATCTGGTATGTTGGGGATTATACCTGAGACTTATAGTAAAGAAAAAGCATATTTAATTATTCATGTATTAACTACAGCTAGAATAGATAGATAAGAGTCAAAAGAATTCAAAGTAGGCTGGGCTTAGATCTCTTGTGAAGGGACTTAAGACTGATGACATATTTGACCCTTCCCTTCAGCCTGGTCATCTCAGGCTGCCATACGAGTTTCCCCATCAGTTAAACCCTCATAGCAATAGCATTTAGACTTATATACCATTTCTCTGTGCTTTACAGCCCTCTCTAAGCAATTTACCGAGTCAACATATTACCCCCAACAATCTGGGCCCTCATTTTACCAACCTCGGAAAGATGGAAGACTTAGTCAAACTTGATCTGGTCAGAATTGAGGGAATCGAACTCCTGACAATGTGAACAAAGTTAGATTGCAATACTGCATTCTAACCACCATGCCACAACAGCTGTTTAGATTATTCTGAGCCTGTACATAAACTAACATCACTCAGTCAATGATATAATTGGGACACTGGCATTCAGTTAGCTTATGCATTTCAAATTCAAATGGTGTTTTAGAGCACATGAGAACAAACATAATAGTTGTTGGCAGCTCTTTAAAACAGCCATGGATGCAGAGTATCTAAGGTGTTGCCATCAGACACAACACTTGCACTTTTTCAAGCTCCAAAGCACTTCTTGGATATTGATTTCCAAGCCCTGCACAATTCTAATATCTAGGATTCAAAGAAAGAAGGTGGGGAAATCGATGGAAAAGACACTCCTTACCACAGCAGAATTATCTGCACAGTATTTTCTCTGTGGCTTGAATTGCCTGCTATGGCTATGCCTCTTATTGTCTGGCCTACAGCAATTAACTAATGATGCAACGTAGCAGTGGTGGGATTCAAATTTTTTTACTACTGGTTCTGTGGGCGTGGCTTGCTGGGCGTGGCAGGGGAAGGATACTTTAAAATCTCCAGTTAGAGGTTGTTGTGTTTCACTGGCAGCAGGTGTGGATGGCTGAAGTCTCAGAGAACGAGGACTCAGATGAGGGGCCTGTGTGTGATGAAGGGATGGGGCCAAGACCATCAGGGAGTGAAATGCTGCCTTTGGAGATGGTGGTGGCTGGCAGCAGTGATGAAGACGTTCCCGAGGAGCCTGTGCCCCATGGGAGTGCGTGCAGGGCTGCTCAAGGGAAAGAGCAGCTGCAGCAGCACAGGCTACTCGAGAGTAAGGCTGCAAGGTAATGGTCCCTCCCTTAAAAGATAAAAGCCAGCTGAGAAACCAGAGTTCTTTGCAGGAAACAAAGAAGTTTTTGTACTCAAGCCCATTGGTTGGCGACCGCTGCTCTATAGCATCGTTTTGAGGGAAGGAGTTGAAACAGTTTATGTCTGGGATGTGAGGGGTCTGTAAATATTGCCATGAATTATGATATTATGAATTATGATATACCCGAGGGGTGGGGGAAAACCAGGGTCAAGGTTGACAATGAATTATGTGTCTCATAACTCAGTGCCCATGCAGTGCCGGACATGTTAACTCCCAATAAATCCTTTTGAAGTTTTGGAAGTTTGGCTCGAGACTCATAATTTAATTGGGATAACTCTGCCATAATCCTGACAGGCAGATGCTAGATAAAACGGTTCTGCTGTAAGGTATGTTCTAGCACTAAAGCTAGAAAAAAGTGAGGCGATGAGGGAGTGTAGAACAAGAGTGTTTCTGGAAAACAAGAACTTTCAGCTCTTAGCCCAATGGGCCAGACTTACCATCCCACCCCACTAATGTAAGAAAAGGGAAAAATCATTATGCTTGGATTCCTGCAATGCCTTCTTAGGCCAACATTTGAAGATCATTCAGAAACTCCAGTTGACCCAGCTGCTAGGGAATTCTGGGAGTTGAAGTCCACAGATCTTAAAGTCACCAAGGTTGAGAAACCTTGGACCAAACCAACATTAGCAATCTAACAGGACTTAGATTTTAAAAAAAATGGTGTTCTTAAAATTAAACTAATTGTATGCGAAGTACATATGACAATTCCTTTGAAAGTTTTCTTCTTTGTCCTTTGTAATAAAAAAACAAAATCCAAAACTGTGTTTCAAATGTTGAGAGATAACACAAATCAACAATCCATTGCTGCAAATGAGATATAGATTTATCCTTCTGGTGTTGCACAGCAATTATTTTGGAGGTTCACCATTCTCAACACATCCCAGTTTTGATGAATGAAGAATTAAAATTGATGGGAATTTAACCAAGCAGAACTACTGTATGCATCTTTAACCTACAATCCAAAGTTATATTCTTGTAGATTTCAATAAAAATGTAACTATAACAAGACAAAAACTAGATCACGTTTTAAATTCCCAATTACTTTTACAGCAACACTGTGATTGCCATCCAATCTTAATTAAACATTTTCTAAGGTATCTAATGCATCTGAACTAAAATGTTTCATTATATTAACTAATTAAGATTTTATTTTTTTAAAAAAGCTTACCTAATTTCATATTTTATAGGCATTTTTTCAGTGGTTTCCAAGTTAGTTGCATGATAATATTATTATTATAGCCTTTCTCAATATAGTTCTCATTTTTCTGCTGATTCCCTAATCTAATCTACCTTGTAAGACTGACACTGGGCCACCAATGCAATCTGTTTTTGCATCTATTGAATTATAATGACCATGAATAAATTAATGCAGAAGGATATGAATATGAACAAAGTTAAAAGAAACAAGAAAAGCAAAATAAAAATGTAGCTACACAATGCATGGCAAAGTCATAGATCAATTTTCATGAATCTAATCATATCAATTCCTGGGATATTAGTTCTGGTGTTCAATGTTTCTGTTCATTTTTCTGCTTCTGATTGAATATTATAGGGTTGCAGCCCAACATGCTCCAAAGACATTTAGGTTGGGGTAGACTATCTCAAGCAAATAGTTATGCCATTCCTCAGTCTTTAACAATGCTATCAGCATTCCAGTTCCTCTTGAGTTTGGTTCAGAGATATTCAAGTTATAATATAAGACATGGAAAATTAAACACCCTGCACATGTTGCAGTTCAATAGCTTGTGAATAAAATTCATAAACCATCTATGGTAGTTCAAAACTCTTGTTTTGGCTGCTTAGTTGGAACTTAGCTGTGCACATATGCATAAAAACCCAAGGTGGTTCTATAATATCTAATTGGTGAGTCATCTTCAACTTTATGGATCATAAATTGTGCCCTCCTAGTCTATGATAAAAATTATATTTGATGTACTAAAGAAATATCTCAAAAAAATATCAGACTATGAAAAACATGTGTCTTGTAAAAGAAGGGAGGGAAATAGGATAGAATTGCAATAAATCACTTATATAAAGCAGATGGTGTAGTGACTGTTAATAGCCTTTGCAAATATATCGTTTCAGTTAGAATGTCAAAAAAAAAAAAGATATCTCAATGCCCATAATATTGTTCAAAGACAATTTTAACTGCTTTGGAAGAATATGTGTAGCTCGTTATTATTTCCATAGGCTGCTTTGCTCTTAGTTAACAACAACAAATGATCAAGTAGTATTAAATGAGCTTAGTCATATTACAAATATTTCATTTAGCAGTTAGCAGCTGTTCAAAGGAAGGCTGAACAGAACTGTGTTTCGCTTCTCACCATATTACGTAAGTGTTGCATAAATATGTTATCTTTAATTCTCCTACAAATACCACTTAATGGAATCAGGCCCTTTAACTTGTGAGCAGATATGTTTACAGTAAATGAGAAATCTAGAGTTTTATATACTACTCACTTCCCAAATTAAAGAATTATATCTTGTTAGTTGATTATTATAAAAACATATTATTAGACCTAGTACCACATTATATAACATTATATAACCTTTGAATGATGCAGTGTATGGTAGATTTCTACTGTAGCATAATTTTGTTCTTCTGCAGTCCCATAAAACAGATTACTCACATGTATATTATGCTTGTATTAAATTGTATAGATTTAAGATAAATTATATATATATATGCAGATCTTGGCGTGTTTGCGTCTTTTCCCATGTAAGATTGAGAGTATCTTGGCAACATTTCGACGAGATCTCACTCGCCATCTTCAGACTGGTGCTTTTGGCTTCATGATTGTGCGAACAAAGCATGGTCTGAGCTGCCGATTCCCTATATATACTGGTGGGGAGGTTGGCTGTGTTGTCATTGCTTGATTGGTTGATGGAGTTGATGTTTGCAGATTGGCTGGCTTTTTCTTAAGAACTTGTGTGGCTGAGGTATTGGCTGTGTGTCTATCATCCTTCTGTGTTGTAACGACTTGGGTAATGGGCTATATGATGACCTTCTGAGTTCTATTGTTGTGCTTTGCTCGCACAAGCACGAAGCCAAAAACACCAGCCTGAAGATGGTGAGTGAGATCTCATCAAAACATTGCCAAGATAGTCTCAATCTTACACGGGAAAAGACCCGAACATGCCAAGATCCGCATACCTGTATCCGTGAAAATCTACAATTATATATATATATGTGTGTGTGTGTGTGATTTCGTATGTTTTTGCGGGTATTTATATGTATGGTGTTCAGCTTTGTTCGGGTATTATCCCACATCATTATAGTTGTGCTTTTAAAATTGTAGCGACGTTTTGGCAGAATCTCATCTGCCATCATCAGGCTTGTGTATTGGGTTCATCTGTGTGTCAGGCTTTCACAGCTGTTTCTGTTTTAAACAGAACCCAATACACAAGCCTTATGATGGCAGATGAGATTCTGCTGAAACGTTGCTACAACTTTAAAAGCACAACTATAATGATGTGGGAAAATACCCGAACAAAGCTGAATACCATACATATAAATATCCGTGAAAACTTAAGAAAACACACACACCCACACACATATATATGAGAAACAGAAATGGCTGTAAAAGCCTCACAGACGAACACAATACACAAGCCTGTATTAAATACCTGAACAAAGCTGAATAACATACATATAAATACCCGCAAAAACTTAAGAAAACACACACACACACACACACACACATATATATATATACATTATTATCATTGTTAATCATTTATTTGACTATAACTATTATTCCGTCATTTTATGCAAGATATTCAAGATTTTAGATTAATTTATATTATAACATTCATTACATCATCCTAAATCCATCCAATAGTAATACATCTTTATGTTATATTCTCTATAATTCTATTATCCTTATATTGTAAAATTCTCTAACATATCATTTCAATATTTTTTTTGTCTAACCTGTCACTATGTTTTTTTTATTTGTCTACTAAGCGTCCAGAGAATATTGTTATCGTGTTTCTATAGCAACTAAGATATGAGTGTCTTGTGATGTTTGATTTACTGCGCATGCTTGCAGGGGAGGAGTTTTACTTTACTTTTTCTTTTCTTCTCTTTCTCTGTACTCCTTAGATTGTTCTTCCTAGTTATGTGTAATTCCTAGTTATGTTTAATAAAAGTATAATGCAAAGGAAAGCACGGTTCACCACCTCTAATTTATGAAGCTGAATTTTTTCGCTTTGACATAATCATTGAAAAAATAAATCCCATATCTTATAGTATTGTTTATCTTCTTGTGGAACCTTTAACTTTATTGATTTCACTATGTTCCCCATAGGTCCCTAGCAAAATGTTGCTGGGGTCAATAATGCAAAAATATGACTGTATCTCTCCAATAAGAATATGTTGATAAGATCCTTGGAAAAAGAATACTACACAGTTTCACAAATTCCTTTTTAAACTTCAGTGCCCAGAACTGGAAACGGTACTTGATGTGAAGTCTCACCGAAAAAGAATAAAATGGAACATTTACTTTTCAACCTAGAAAGATAAACTTGATGATTCAGTTTAATATAATTTCCCTTTTTGCAGCCATATAACATTGCTGACTTGTATTCCATTTGTAATCAATTAATAAGACTTTCCATAACTATTACTACTGTGCTGAGTATTCCTCATCCACTTTGTTCCATAAGGGAAGAAATTTGAATGTGCCCGACATAGTCAAATTTCATTTCATCACTTTTTGACCATTTATTTTTTAGACCATTGTAGGCCAATTTTAATATAAAAATTGTTATAATTTTATTTTTGTCTTCTAGATATTAATTAGCTTACTCCATTAGTTTGCTCCATTAATTATCTTCCTCAAGTTCATTTTTTCATATGTACATTGAATAAACATCTCAATCACCTTGTCCTCTAAATCATTCATGAAAATATTGACGAGCCCACAACGCAACAGTGATCGCTAATATGATTCCTCAATTTAATGAAGAATCACTGAAGTGCATTCTTTGAGTATGCTGATGAATCAGCTATCTATCCAGCATCCAAGGTCCAGCCCATATTTAAATAACTTGCTAATCAGCAAGGAATATGGTATTTTGCTGCTGAAATCAAAACATATGGTATTTGTAGCATTTCCTTTGTTTGTTAAGAATCATACCCAATCATAAGATGAGATGCAGTTAGTCTGGGCAAAAATTGTTCTTGACAAATCTTTGCTGATTTCTGGTAATTACTGCTTTGCTTTAGGATACTTGTAGGCTGATCTGTTTATATCATGCTCTACAATCATCCAGATATCAATTTCATACTGAATAGAATGTAGTTTCTTCTTTCCTCTCCCCTCCCCTATTTTAAAATATGGGATATTTGCTCTCCTGCAGTCACCTGACACTTCATCGATTATCCAGAATTCTCAACAGTAATATGTTAGTATTTGGCCAATTATCAGTTAGTTCCTTCAGTATGTTAGAGGGAAATTAATTTGACTCTGAAGATTTAAACTCCTTCAAAGAAAGAGGCATTCCTTAGCTACTGTATGTTTTTATTACTCTCAGGAGTTAACCTTCCCTCCCTGCTTTGTTTTTCCTCTTAGGAAAGACATTACCCAAAATATTGAACAGATATTTCATCTGGTAGACAGTTGTTTTGTAAATCCTCTCATATTTACCTTCTAATGGAGTCATTTTCATGAATATTTTATTTCTTACAAATATTTCTGTCATTCTATAATCTCTTTTGCAAATGGTTTCGATATACTTTCCCATCTTGTTTAACCTCATTTGCCATATTAGATGTTGCTTATGATTGCTGTTGAGTATTCCTACTAAGCTTTAAATTTAGTGTGGCTCCTCTGATCTTAAAAGCACAACCCCCCCTTTTTATTTTCCTGTTTGTTGAAATGTTTGATTAAAATATTTTTTTCTTATACTTTTTTTTTTTTAATGTCAAACATCTGCATTCAGTTTTATGTCCTTTATGTTGCCCAGCGCTTTAATCCTCTCTCTACTTTGGTGTCTTCAAAGCTTGTTTTGAAAGCTACTTATATCTTTTCTTCTTTGAAATTTCTGGTTTGTTTTTTTTTTCTGCATCAATTTTCACTATGTTTCTTATCTTTTCTCATAGTTCCTCAGGTTGTCTCTTGCACATGTACTGAATCTGCTGCTTACATTAACCTTATATTCTCACTGATGGTTTTCCATGTCATATCTTGTTATCGTGCTACAGTTTCTAATTTTCTAAATCTGTATAGTTAGTAGATCTCAATAATCCACAATCTCTTCTCCAATCTCTGCTTGGAAGATTGCCTGTCTCTCATATCTGTTTTCTACTATGTAGCCAATCTGGTTTTAATAGGCAAGGCATATTGTAAACCTGTGTTAATAAATCAATGCAAATAGTGTTGCTCATCTAGGATAGGGTAGTGTCGGCATTAATGTTACTTAAAATGAATAAAGAATCTTCACTGAAAAACTTAATTCATGTACAAACTTTTTACTTACTTTCTTCTGTTAAATGCTGCAATACTGGTTTCTTTACAATAAATCATGGATATAAATCTAATAAAGACAGAAAACTTATGCCTAGGCTATTCCAAAGGAGGAGCACTATTGCCAAGAATATAATGCTTTTGATGGCATTCACCTTGGTATTGCCACCCTAACGGAATTCCTGCAGATTGTATTTTTTCATGGTTTGCACCAAAACACGTTTTCTGTCCCTAATCACAGTAGGTTTAGTTGGAATTGAAGCAGGCAATTTCAAAAAATATCCAGGGCCTACGCAATGAAGCTTTTTACAAAGCAGATAATTATCAACTTGAACTTCACCCAGAATCTAAGTGGCAGCCAAAGTAGCTGTTGTAATATTGAGGCTATATGCGCAAATTTTGGTATGGCCATAGAGTAATTATTTGAGCTTCAACAAGTACAATAGCTGAAGCTTTTAAATGATATTCAAGAATAGCCTCATGAAGAACACATTGCAATCATACAGATGCAATTTATTTCTGTATTTTTTTTACCAAATCCAAAACTGTATTTCTATTTTTAAAATAAACCATTTAGAAAAACTGTATAAAGAACGAGAGAAAAGACATGTAAAAAGAATAAAAAGAATGCAGAAATAAACTACAAATAGAAAACATCAGTGAATAAAATCAGGCATCTAGAATATGGAATGGAAGAACTCACTGTAGCCAAATTAGCTGTGGAACGCTTTAACAATTCAATTTAATTATTTAAAAGAAATTTAAAAAATTTAAAAAATATTTTCATTCATATTTCATTCTGTCCCTCCTTTCGGATCTTTTCTTTAGTGATTCTCTTCTACTATTTCTTTGATATTAATGTAACACTTGTCCCGCATTGAGTTGTGGCTGTGTTCTGCACTGAGTTGGCCATGGCGAGTTTCCAAAATATAATTATGTATACATGATATTAGATATATATTTATAAAGAACTGTGGTGGCATAATGGTTAGAATGCGTACAGCAGGCTAATTCTACTGATTGCCAGGAGATCGATCCTGACTACTTCCATCTATCCAAGGTTGGTAAAATGAGGACCCAGATTGTTGGGGGAAATAGATTGGACATTTTAAACCATTTAGAGCAGGGGTCGCCAACCTTTTGGACCTCAGGGGCCACCAAACTCATAATTTTAGATCCCAGGGATCACTAACTGGTTCTGTTGGCATGGCCTAATTTGCGGGAGTGGCTTGGTGGTCATGTGACTGGCTGGGCATGACTTGTATGTAAATATTATAAATATTTATATAAATATTGAATTTTTTATAAAAAAAGAGCAACTTTTACCCAAAATCAGGCAAAGCAGGCAGGCAGATTGAGTTGCTCACAGAATCACAGATTCATTCAGAAATCTATCTATCTGCCATTGGCTAGCTCAGTCTGTCACATAATATTTGCTTGCACATGAACTCAATATTTGCAAGCTAGCAAACTCACAAAATTAACTCACAATACACCATGTCTGTGTTGAGGTAGAATGAGTGCACACAGGGAGACATCGTGAGAGTAATGTTGAATAACACACACACAGCACACAGCTACACTGTATAGTAAAATGTAGTTTTACTTCCAGTAAACGGTTAAGCAAAGTCTAACAAACAGTCCAAGTCATACACGGTTTTCAGTCCAGGGATAATCCAATAACAAAGTCCAGTATCAAAAACAGTTCAGTAATACACTCACATCAATCCAAGAATAACAACGATCTGCAACAGTCAATAGGGAAATGCAAAAACAGCGAACAGAACATTGACCATCTAGCAACATTCTCTTTCTTTTTTCTTCTTCTTCCTCCCTGGGAAACCAGATTTCTGGCTCCATCTTATAGCCATTTGAGGAACCACACCCAATTCCAATTTTAGCATTCCCTTAAAGAGACAGTATTAAAATGTCTACCCTGGTTATATATTTCCAACCCAACTGTTAGGTGACTTACATTCCTAACAGTATGTAAATATTGATTTTTTTAAATTAAAAACACAACTTGTTATCCAAAATCATGCAAAGCAGGCAGTTTGAGTTGCTCACAGAATCAGTCAGTGATCTATCTATCTGCCATCGGCTAGCTCAGTCTGTCACATGAAATTTGCTTGTCGTGAGTCTGCACTGAATAATAGAACCTTCAGTTCTAAGGAAAGTTAAAGACTAGCTAGAAAGCAAGAAATCCAACTATTTCCTGCTTCCTAGCTAATCTAAATCTTCCGGCACAACAGAACAACAGATGGTCAGAAAAAGGAAATATAGCTACTTAGCAGACAAGCTGGGTAAGGAGTGAGTGGGCAGGAAGGGTTCCGGTGGGCCATGTGGGCGGAGCAGCCTTGTGTTTCTGTGCAGCCTGGATTAATTGCTTTGTGGGGGTGCTCTGGGGATGTGATTTCTCTGCAGCCCACCAAAATTTTCTCAAGACCCACCAGTGGGCCACTGGTTGGCGACTGCTGATTTAGAGAGTGCTGTAAAGCAGGGGTCACCAACCTTTTGGACCTCAGGGACCACCAAACATAATTTTAGATCCCAGGGACCACTAACTGGTTCTGTGGGCATGGCCTAATTTGTGAGTGTGGTTTGGTGGTCATGTGACTGGCTGGGCATAGCTTGTGTGTAAATATTGTAAATATTTATATAAGTATTGAATTTTTTATAAAAAAAGAGCAACTTTTACCCAAAATCAGGCAAAGCAGCTAGGCAGATTGAGTTGCTCATAGATTCATTCAGAGATCTATCTATCTGCCATTGGCTAGCTCAGTCTGTCACATAAAATTTGCTTGCAAGCAAACTCATAAAATTTGCTTGCAAGCAAACCTTCAGTCCTAAGGGAGGTTCGGCTGTACTTACAAGACATCCAACCATTTCCTGCTTCCTAGTTAATCTAAATCTCCCTGCACAGCAGAACCGATGATGGTCGGAAAAAGGAAAAATAGCAACTTAGCAGGCAAGTTTATTGGATAAGGAGTGAGTGGGCGGAGAGGGTTCCCGTGGGCTATGTGGTCTAAGCAGCCTTGTGTTTCTGCACAGCCTGGATTAATTGCTTTGGGGGGGGGGTGCTCTGGGTGTGAGATTTCTCTGCGGCCCACCAAAATTTTCTCAAGACCCACCAGTGGGCCACGGCCCACCGGTTGGCGACCACTGCTGTAGAGTACTATAAAGTGATATATAAGTGCTATTGGTATTGCTACACCATGCAAAACAATAAACTGATTTAAAATTCCTATTCTAATCAACTAAATTTCATTTATTCTAAATAGTCTAATTGAGTGTTTTCCTTTGTGCTTTCACAGTTACAAATTTTTCTTCGGTTTGTTCTTCTCCAATTACATTTCTCACTTATATGCATCGTTGTAAAATGAGGTAGAATTCTTTTTCATGTTATCCATGACAAAAATTCCTTGTGGGTTTGTTTTGATTATTTCATCAGTTATTCCTTTCCAGTACCTAAAGAATCACTGATATGTAGACTGGACAATCAATTTAGAGAGGTATATTGTCTCCTTAGATCAAAAATTAAAAAATCTAGCTGAGAACCTGACTAAAATAATCAAGTCTGCTGATTACTATCCCTTTCTTTTCCTTCATGCAGGGATGAATGACATGGCAATGAACCTGAAAATGGTATCAAGATGCTATGATCAGCTCATCAAGAATATTAAAGAGTTAGGAGCACAAGTGTTTTCATCTGTACTTCCAACAAAAGATCAACATCCAAAGAAGGAACAAAGAATTTTAGAAACAATTAGCTTAAAGCTGGGACTGCCAAGATAATTTTGGATTCCTAGACCACAGTCTGCATTACCTATAGAGACAGAAAGGGCTTCTGGCAAGGGATGGACTGCACCTCACAAGAACCAGGAAGAATGTGTTTGGAAAACAACTTATCCAAAGGGATTTAAACTAAAATTGAGGGGAGAAGGGAGACCAATCTTTAAGATCTAATCCCAAACATAAACTCCCAAGATAGTCAGTAAAAAAAGGAGGTAGGGTGAGGATGAGGAGGTAAGAAAAAAAAAACCCAGATATAAAGCAGGAGATGTAGGAAACACATCCAGAGTCAGCCATACATATATTTGGGTGTTTGTATGTATGTATGTGTATATATATAGATCTATCCTAGTCTCCCTTATTTATTATTTAAAATTATCAGCTCAAAAACTTTACACACATGTAAACAAAAGACAACGAAACAAATAGCTTTCTGTTGGTATGGTCTCTGGTGATGAGCCAAAAGACAGAAAAGAAAGCAGTATGCTTTCTCCCTTAATTGGGGCTTAACAGGGTGTTGTAATATAAAGTATATACTTATTCCCCTGCCTCAGCTGATAAGGATAGAGCCAGATGGTGTAGTGGCAATTACAACTGCCTCACATGTAATACTTCCCTGGTTCGAATCCCAGTAAGGGTATGGCTAGCTGAAGAGAGCTAAGGGTATGGCTAGCTCGAAATAGATCTATCCTAGTCTCCCTTATTTATTATTTAAAATTATCAACTCAAAAACCTTACACACACACACACACACACACACACACACATATACACACACACACACAAACACCCAAAGTCTGGGGAGTAAACAAGATGAACTTGAAGTACAAGTACATGATGGCAGGTATGATATAATTCCCAATACTGAAACTTGGTGAGATGAAAGTCACAATTGGAACTTTCTGATGAAAGGACATAAACTGTTCAAAAGAAACAGACCTAACAAAAGAGGAGGTGGAATTGCATTATATGTTGGAGATCACTACATCTCTACCAAAATGCATAAAACCAAGGATGAAATGCTTATGGGTTAATAAAACAAAAAGAATGACATTGCCATAAGTGTATACTATAGGTAGAAAGCTACTTTATATTTGTACTAGCTCTATACCCGTGCTTCACTGTGAAACTATGTGATGGGCTTAGATTTTAGGGAGAAAAATAAAGGGGAAAATTGTCCCTCTGCCTACCAGCATCCATTGATATTCATCTGACTAGTGTCCTGTCAGTGTGTGAAAGAAAATGTTTGGAAACTGAAATAGTATTTGCTGTGTGAACAAGGAGACAGCAAGGAGCCTGGGTGTGGCTTAGCACAACTGTTCTGTATTGCAGCTGGTTGCTGCTGTGAAATTGAAACTGAAACTACTCTCCTCTGCTTATATTTTGCATTTGGAACAGATTTCTTTTTGGGTAGGGATGGGGAGTAGAACTCCCTAGCATCAGAATGTGTTAATAATAATATACGAAATATTAGTGCTCCAATGGTCATTTAGAAAAATCTTTTCTTAGTGACCACCTAGAAACCAAGAGGAACATACATGCCAAATTTCAAGTTTGTAGGCTTTATGGTTCTGGAGATTTTGTGATGATGCGTGAGTGGCATTTCACTTTTATAGAGAGAGAGATTAACATATATATATATATGTAATATGAGCAACAGCTTAGCAAACTTTAATTGGCTGAGATGTTGGTGTAAACAGCTTCCTGCCTAGATGGGAAGAACTCACACAAGTATAGAACTCTATCTCCATGTTTCTGTATAGAACCTTGATTACTCACAACATGCCCACATATAATGGTTTTCGCCGCTGGTGCCTTCATTAAAGTCAACTTACAAATAAGCAATACTTTTCTCCTATTTTTGGAAAAATAGAATAATACAAATGATTGCAGCTTTTCACATTGATTATTATAACTGCTGGTGAATTGCTTTTTTAAAAAAATAGGTTTAAAAAGCAAGAATGAGTTTACCTTTAATTATACAGCAATACAGAAACACTTAGGGGGGGTAAAAAAAATATCAGTATGAAACCATCAGAAAATGAAAGATTATAGTTAACACAATAGGATATTTTTCGGTCCATAAATAATTGTCCCCGGATAAGTTAAATTAACCTTACAAGTTAAGATTTGAGGGGCCTTATGCTATAATCTTATATACCAGCAGCAGGGTGTCTGTGGATTAAGGAAGCATCTGTGATATCTGTATGGCCGCTGTAGAGTTCATATCCAGGAAACTTCCCTTTATTCTTTCAAATATGAAAGGGACCAGCTTCATCCTCCACTTTACATAATCTTAGTTAGACCCCAAAGAACTATTCCTGTACCCAAACAAAACCCATAGAAGAGAAGAGAAGAGAAGAGAAGAGAAGAGAAGAGAAGAGAAGAGAAGAGAAGAGAAGAGAAGAGAAGAGAATTCTTTATTGGCCAAGTGTGATTGGACACACAAGAAATTTGTCTTTGGTGCAAATGTTCTTAATAATAATAATTTATTATATAATTTATATATATTATATTATATAATATATAATAATTTATTAATAATAAATTAATAAAATGTTCTTAATAATACATAAAAGAAAAGATACATTTGTCAAAAATCATCAGGTACAACACTTAATGATAGTCATAGAGTACAATAAGCAATCAAATCATACTAGGAAACAGTCAATATAAATTGTAAGGATACAAGCGACAAAGTTACAGTCATACAGTCACAAGGTAGGGGGTGATTAATAGTAAGAGTAGTACAGACTTTTAATCTAACAGCCCAAATTATTTAATCTCATTTTAATTTTTGTACTTATGTGTTGGGGTAGAATTGGCTGTGCACCACCCTGAGTCCTTCGGGAGAAGGGCGGTATATAAATGTTTGAAATAAATAAATAAATAATAAATAAATAGTTGAACAGTGTTGAGGGAATTATTTGTTTAGCAGAGTGATGGCTTTCGGGAAAAAACTGTTCTTGGGTCTAGTTGTTCTGGTGTGCAGTGCTCTATAGCGTCGTTTTGAAGGAAGGAGTTGGAACAGTTTATGTCCAGGATGTGAGGAGTCTGTGAATATTTTCACAGCCCCTTTTTTGACTCATGCAGTATACAAGTCCTCGATTGAAGGCAGATTGGTAGCAATTGTTTTTTTTTCTGCAGTCCTAATTATTCTCTGAAGTCTGTGTCTGTCTTGCTGGGTTGCAGAACCAAACCAAAACCCCTTTTAACCAAAAAGAAAGACTTAGTGAAGTTGCAAAAAAAGCAGCAGACTGCGGCCATCTTGTCATCTAATAAACTTAATAAAGAAAATGCAACATTAGAAATTACTCTAGCTTTCAACAGGGTTGTTGAAAATATTTGGACAAAACGTTCCATCCCAAAGGGCCTTAACTGTCATCAACATTGCACTGCTTGTTAACAAAGAAACAGTGAGGTCTGTTTCAAAAGTATTTCTCTCTCTCTTAATAATAGCACAGATCTCCTTACCCAATGAACTGATAATAGAATAGAATTCTTTATTGGCCAAGTGTGATTGGACACATAAGAAATTTGTCTCCTGTGCATAAGCTCTCAGTGTACATACAAGAAATAAATGATAAATCATGCTCATAATCATCGTAAGATGCATTCATCAGAAATCTTAAGATGCAACACTCAGTGATAGTTATAGGATACTAAATAAGCAATCAACACAAATCATACTAGGATACTAAATAAAACAATTAATATAAGTAGTAACATACAAGCAACAAAGTTATAGTCATAAGAAGATAAGGAAATAGGCAAAGGTGAGAAAGTAATATTGCCCAATTAGGTAGTTTGACAGTATTGTGAGAATTAGTTGTTTAGCAGAGTGATGGCATAGGTGAAAAACTGTTCCTGTGCCTAGTTGTTTTGGTGTGCAATGCAGAGGTGATATTCAGCAGGTTTTGCCCACTTAGCAGAAATTTTGAGTAGTTCAGAGAAACGGCAAATCCCACCTCTGACTGGAGATTTTATAGTGTCCTTCCCCTGCCACGCCCACCAAGCCATGCCCACAAAACCAGTAGTAAAAAAAATTAAATCGCACCACTGGTGCAACATCCTATATAGCAATAGCACTTAGACTTATATACTGCTTTATAGCCCTCTCTAAGCAGTTTACAGAGCCTATTGCCCTCAACAATCTGGGTCCTCATTTTACCCACCTCAGAAGGACGGAAGGCTGAGTCAACCTTGAGCCTACTGGGATTTGAACTGCCAAATTGTAGGCAGCTGGCTGCAGCAGAAGTAGCTTGCAATACTGCACTCTAACCACTGGGCCACAGAGGCTCTAATATAACATCGTCCTGAGGAAAGATGTTGAAACAGTTTATGTTCAACATGTGAGGGATCTGTATTTCCTTATATGGTCTCAAGATCTTGACAGAAATCAAATCCATTTTCTGGGCCTAGAAATTCTGTGTTCTAGAATTTCCTGTCCACAATTTAGAATGCTCGTAAAAAAATTGACATTTCTATTGTTTTGTTGTCTTGGGTAGGTGGAAACCCAACAATTGATCATTGTCCCAATAAAGTGTGTGATCTTCCCCCTCAGAGTTGTGTTTCATTTTTTTTTTTTTTTGCCTTCTATGACATTCAAAATATAGGGAGAATTTAGAATAACAGTTGAAAAAGATCTTGGAGGTCATCTAGTCCAACCCCCTGCATAGGCAGGAAGCCCTTTACCATTTCAGACAAATGGTTGTCCAATCTCTTTAAAAAGGTTTAACAATGAAATTGCTGGGATTTTGTCAGATTTAAAGTTTTATGAGACTTCTTTTCATTTTTATATAAAATTTACATCTAATCATAATTTACTTGTTTGTGCTTTATCATCAACAAGAAGATCATAATGATAAAAAAGGTGTTGATTTTTGCTATATGTTGACACATCAAAGCTTTTCTAATATTGACACAATATTCAGAGTTATTTTTATTTGTTTACTTTGAGTCAGAATCTTGACTTCTGGGTACTATCTGGGCAAGTCATTGTAATTTTTGGGAACAATATTGGTTTGCCATTACCCTAAAATAGAGTTGGTGACCCAAAATCTCCCAGCTGGTTTTGTGCCTAAGGCAAAATTAGAATTTACATTCTCCTGGTTTCTAGTCTGGCACCTTTAATTACTATTCCTAAGTTTAGATGTATTTTGAAATGCCAAAAGTAGAAGAACAAGAAGATAATGGGATAAATTTGAATTGATTTTCTGTTCCAAAAGAATACGCATGTGCTTTGGATTACATTCTGTGCTTGAGTTGTTAGAATTCTCCTGTATTTTAAGAACATTGTAGGATTTATTTTATACTTCAATGATCCAGTGCCTAGTTTTTTTTCCTGTTCCCTCATTGGAAATATAAATTTTATAATAAAAAAGTTTTCTCATCCCAGTTTTCTGAGAACTGTTTTGCAAGCTGATAATGAGCAGCAAGAATTTCTAAAATTATCCTTGCATAAGCCAAATTTTTGGGGATGATGAGAACATTAATACATACCCAAAGGATGCTTCAGAATAGATTGGTCTTAGTGTTACCTAACCATTTTTTTTGTTGTAAGTTACAAGCAGAATTACAATGATTTCCACATATTGGGAGAATTGCACTGTCCTACTATGTATCTGCAATTATATTCCTCTCACATCACTGACTGATTTGAAGTTGATTTTAATGTCTGAATATAATATACTATATAAATTCTCAGACTATATGTCCAGATATGTCCAAGACTGTCAAAACTTGTCTTTTGTTATGATTTATCTGAGACATTGTATAAATATGATGAGGTAGCCAAATAAATAATAAAAATTGAATTGTTGTGTAGAGTATTAGGTTACTATTTAATACTGATTGATTAACACGCCCATGATGAATATAGTTATTCATTTACCCCAACTCACCAAAATATACTTAAAGACTCACATAAGTTAATTCTAGAAATTTCTACATCACCATTCCCACGCCTCCTTCTGAATGTCTTTTGTTCATCAGTGGAAAAGGCACAACACATATAACTTTTCAGGCCAATAAATGCTGGGACTCAGAACTGTTTGACGTGGATTATATAAAGCAGGGGTCTCCAACCTTGGCCACTTTAAGCCTGGCGGACTTCTACTCCCAGAATTCCCCAGCCAGCTTTGCTGCCTGTGGAATTCTGGGAGTTGAAAACTGCCAACCTTAAAGTGGCCAAGATTCGAGACCCCTGATATAAAGAATATGCTGAAATATACACATTAATAATTATCGTGTAGAGCAGGGGTGTCAAACTCAATTTAATTAAGGGCTGCATCAGGGTTGTGTTTTGACCTTGGACGGGCAGGATGGACGTGGCCTGAAAGGACATGGCCAGCATGACATCATTTGTGTTGGGGTGGCACCTGTGGTGGCCCGAGTACTCTGCCTGCAAAAACGGGCTCCTGAGCTTCATTTTCAGCCGCGATGGCCTCTTGCAACTCTCTACTAGCAAAAACAGAGCTTCATGGGCTGGTCCTTCACTGTTTCCAAGGCCAGATCTAAGCCCCCTGTGGGCAAATTGGACCTACGGGCCTTGAGTTTGACACCTCTGGTGTAGGGCATTAGATTACTATTTAATACTGAATGATTAACCTGGCTGTGATTTTATAGTGTTATTCATTTACACCCTCCACCCCCAAACTTGCCAGAATATACTTAAAAACTCACAGACGTTAATCCTGGAAATTTCCAGAGAGGGCTCCAAGGTCATATTAAGAGAATTTAGAAGATAGAGAATGTGCTCACCCATTTAATAGGAAAATTTTAAAAAAGGCACTTCAAAAACCATCCTGCGCTGTCAAAGTATCAGGACCTTCCCGGATAGATAGAGCCATAAAAGTGTGCAATCTCCTTAAAAACTTCAGATCATTATCCATATACTAGGACAGTGTGGGCAAACCTTTTCGGCATCAAGTACTGAAATGGGAGCGCGGCATGGCAGAGAACTGGAAACCAGCAGAGCAGCTCCTCAGCGCACGTGGTCAGAAATGCCTGAAACTGGAAGAGTAGTTTCCCTTACGCATGCATGTGCTGGGAAGCTGAACTTCAACACCACAGACAATACTGCTACCCTTCAAAAAGACCTCGACTATGTATCAGAATGGTCAAACAAATGGCAACTTCAAATCTCAACAAATAAATGTTCTGTCCTACATATTGGCAAAAAAAAAAAAATCAGAAAATAAAATACAGGCTGAATAGTCAAGACCTTGTCGATGATCCAAACTCTGTCAAGGATCTTGGAGTACTCATCTCTAATGATCTAAGTACTAGAGTTAACCACTGTAACTACATAGCCAAAAAGATGTTAAGAGTTGTTAACCTAATCTTACATAGCTTTTTCTCTGGTAATATCACACTACTAACTAGAGCATACAAAACATTTGCTAGACCAATACTCGAATACAGCTCATCAGTCTGGAACCCACATTACGTATCTGATATTAACACAGTTGAGAAAGTCCAGAAATATTTCACAAGAAGAATTCTCCACTCCTCTACTCGTTGCAGAATACCTTATGCCACCAGACTTGAAATTCTAGACCTAGAAAACCTGGAACTACGCCGCCTTCGGTCCAATTTAAGTATGGTATATAAAATCATACATTGCAATGTCCTACCTGTCAATGAATACTTCAGCTTCAACCATAACAATACAAGAGCAAACAATAGATACAAACTCGAGGTTAATCGCACCAAGCCTGATTGCAGGAAATAAGACTTCAGCCACAGAGTGGTCAATGTCTGGAATACTCTACCTGACTCTGTGGTTTCCCCAAACCCCAAAAACTTTAACCTTAGACTGTCTACTATTGACCTCACCCCATTCCTAGGAGGTCTGTAGGAGGCATGCATAAGCGCACCAACGTGCCTGTCCTATTGTTTCTTTTATTTTTTTATTTTTCTTATATGTATCCATGTATTCATAACTATGTTTTTACTTATACCTATTATCTTGTAAGCAATTGACAAAATAAATAAAATTAAATAAATTAACCCAGAAGAACAACGGGCGACAGCTGGCGTGCTCAGAGCGATGGCTCTGCGTCTCACTTCTGGCACGCATGCCATAGGTTCGCCATCACAGTGGATAATGGAAAGGGAAAAACTAAAACCTGATAGTACAACCTCAAGGGCCGCAATACAGCTGCAATTTAAAATATTTTTCCAACTTTGTTTTGCTGACAATCAATTCATTTAGATCATTGAAACTGGTGACAAAATCGTGATATTAAAAATACAGCATTGCAATCATATCATTCAAGCCACACTAGGATCCTATGGCTGAAATTAAACCAAATATATATATCTGAATGCAAGTCCAATGCTGACAATGAGACAAGACAAAACTTCCCAGTGATATAACTATCGTAGTGTCTTTTTCCAAAGCCGTATCAAAAATCCCATCTATTCTTATCTTTGAGTGAACAGAAAGCAATAATAGCATGACATTTGGTGTTCCAGTTGCCAATCTCTATTGCCTTCATTTCAATTTACTGCAGCCACCTGAATTTTCTTCAAAAGAATGGGTGATAAAGTCTAAGAGATTTTATATATCTTGAGGCTGAACCTCTGACATTATCAGTATAAAGGAGGAAAATACTGCTTCAACCTGATACAGCTAAAGATAATTTAAAGATATCTCACTTATGGAATGTAGGCAACCTGAAAACAGTGGCATGGGCTATTATAGAAAAAATAATATTACTTTTCCATGTTTGTGCCATGGAGATGTTTAAGTGCAAGAATACTCCGAATGATCTTTGCTAAATACTTCTGTAAAAATGGCATTCTCTGTAAAAATATCTGAATGCAGAAACAGACATCATAGAAATAATTTATTATGAATTTCACTGGAATGTATTAAGATGAGTCATTGCCCTCTGTCTGTGATATTTAAAATTTAAGCAAAGCTCCCAAGCTTTATTTGGGAGCTTTGTTTCTCAAAAACCCTGGATTATCTGAATTGCAAATATGGTGTTACAACAATGGCATGTTTAAGCAAGTCATAGGATGGATGAAGGCTGGGCTGATAAGATATTTAATTCTAAAAATTTTGAATATGACTCCATCTCAGTCTCGTTTGGGACAGATTTTAAATTCCCTAGGAGAGCAGAAAGATAAATCTGCTGTTTCAATACTGCCCCTTCAATTTAGGTCTATTCTATTTCTCTGAAGATTTGGGATGGATATTACAGGTGGAATGTAACATCTATGGAAGGGGTCCCCAAACTTGGCAACTTTAAGACTTGTGGACTTTAACTCCCAGAATTCTCCAGCTGGCTGGAGAATTCTGGGAGTTGAAGTCCACAAGTCTTAAAGTCTTAAAGTTGAAGTCCACAAGTCTTAGAGTTGCCATGTTTGGAGACCCCTGATCTAAGGCAACTTTGTATCCATCCATCCCTATCATCATCGTCATCATCATCATCACAATCTTTATATATGTTAGATATGCAAAATCTGTGTAAAAGTTGCCAGACTTCAAGCAGCTTTTGGTATGAAAAAGAGGTCAAAAGCTTCTGTTGTATTGAAAAATAGGATGTCATCAGTGGTAATAGTTTCAGATTGTGCAACACACAATGTTTCTTTGAATCAATAGAAAGTTCTTCCTTTGGAAGAAGTGAAATCTGATGAAACATATCAGATATTAAGTAACATATGGTTAGTTAATACTGGGAATGGATAATTGTTTTTAAAACTTAACTTAGTGACTCTCCCCCATGCAGCACGCATAAAGTGGCAATCAACAATTTCATCCTAGTAAGCAATTCTACTGGTGTCATCCACAGAAGGTGTTGTGGTTAGCTGGCAGCAGGTGTGGATGGCTGAGGAGAGCGAGGACTCAGATGAGGGACCAGGACCATTAGGGAATGGACTGCTGCCTTCAGAGATTGTGGGGGCTGGCAGCAGCGATGAGGAAGTTCCCAAGGAGCCTGTGCCAAGTGCATGTGCACACAGGATTGCTTGTAGGAAAGAGCAGTTACAATAGTACGGGCGACTCGGGAGTAAGGCTGCAAGGTAATGGCCCCTCCTTCAAAGAAGATAAAAGCCAGCTGTGAAACGAGCATACTTTGCAGAAGGCAAAGACGTTTTGAAACCCCAGCCTCGTGGACATTCCAGTATCCTGAGTTTGTATTTGAAGATTCTTATTTTGCAAATTATTTCTTGTTTGTTATCTTTTGGCAAGTGTCGTACAGTTTGGCAAGGCTTGTGCTTATCACAGCTAATTATTTTGTAAAAGCATTGCATGGTTTCTGTTCCCTTTGGATTGTGTTTGATTTATTGGAAAAGGGCGTGGGTCAGAACAGAAGGGGTAAAAAAAGACAAGATGACAAGAACTACATATAATGTTGGCTTATGTAAAAGAAGGTGAGCCTTTGATTGAGTTGCTGTGCCCACTGCTTTGCCTGTTTTGAACCTACTTACAGCTGTTGGTGAAAGATTCTGTGTCATATAGCTGACATAGACTGCATTTGAGGTTCTAAGTCTAGTGACGTTGTGCTGAATATCTGGCAACCTATTTGAAGTTGAGATGTCTTTGAATATTAGTAGCTATAATAGTTATGTTGTTGGCTTGAGCTCTGAGTTTGGCGATTTGATTGCAAACGTTTCATCCCCATTCAAGGAGACATCTTCAGTGCACTTTGGATTGTCCTGAAGATGTCTCCACAATTCAAAGCGCACTGAAGATGTCTCCTCCAATGAGGACGAAATGTTTGCAACCAAATTGCCAAGCTCGGAGCTCAAACCAACAACATATTCAGACATGGCATCTGCCTGTTCTGTATCCTCATCACTTGCAAGTTTGATTGTTGATTGCTATCTTTTAGTCATCTTACTTGCTTACTGCCATATGTG
Organism: Bungarus multicinctus; assembly: GCA_023653725.1. NCBI lineage: Eukaryota > Metazoa > Chordata > Lepidosauria > Squamata > Elapidae > Bungarus > Bungarus multicinctus. The sequence continues at coordinate 67,167,340 of CM042849.1, forward strand.
ATTGGTTGCTCAGGTCTTTATGTGGCACCTATCTTACTACAGGATAAGATTGAACTCTGCTGCCTGTCATTTCTTTCAGGCCCTTCCTGGACTATATGATCCCATGCTTGCGCATGCATTGAGCCCATAAAACCCCATGGGTTCAAAGACAATTTACCAGAAAATTTACTCATTGGCCCTAAAAGGGAGGTGAAAAGATCTTGCTAATCCTACGCCCACATTTATACATAATATGTGATAGGATAGGATGCGTGCAGTGTAATCTCCGTTCATTAAAAAAGGGGAGTATGTAAGTGGAAATTGGTGATTATGTTTGAAATTATGTTTATTTTTATTTTAATGAAGTATGAGATTAGGTCTTGCATTTCAGTAGCTGGAAAATGTTCAAGCAAAATGAGTTTTAAATAGAATAGAATAGAATAGAATAGAATAGAATAGAATAGAATAGAAGAGAAGAGAAGAGAAGAGAAGAGAAGAGAAGAGAAGAGAAGAGAAGAGGAAGAGAAGAGAAGAGAAGAGAATACTTTATTGGCCAAGTGTGATTGGACACACAAGGAATTTGTCTTGGTGTAAATATTCTCAGTATACATAAAGAAAAGATATAAACCATTTATACTCCCTTCTGCTAGGAGGCAGTTGTAATCAACTTAAAACTAAGATTGTAATTTAATTAAAATGCATTTCCCTAGGTGTAAGCCTTACTAAACCAGCAACAATAAATAAGTATAGGATTGCACTGTAACAATGCTTACTCTAAAGGCTTCATTATGTGGTTAAAATAGGTTTAAAGTAGATTCTCCTAGTTTGACTTGCTGCAAGATCTGGACAAACCATGTATAACATGACACTCCAGAAGACGTATAGAATAATACTGTTAGTTTGAGCATGACTGGCAATTGCAGGTTATAAGCTAATTCTTCAACTCAATAAAGGCTATACTGTTGTTTTACTAAGTGTACAGTCAGAAGTACAATAAAGTTCAAGGATACAGTATACTATGTCTGAAGTTTGAATGAGGATACCAAACAGCACTGTTCTGCATAAATTGCAAACTATAGAGTAATACAAATTTGAAGTTGGTACTATGATTTTATATTATTTAATGGCTTGGGAAACTATATTTACAATTCAGCTTTGGTGACCAAAGAAAGAATTGTTACTTGAACAGAACTGAGACCTGAAATTACCATATTACCATTCAGATTAAGTTTCAGATAAATAAATCTGGAATGAAAAAAGGAGCTGAAGACAGAATGGCAAGTACACCCTGGGTTAAAAGTAAGATAATGGAGAAAACTGGACTTTAGGAAAAGATAGAAATGTGAAGTAATCAAAGAAAGAAATCAATAAAATAGATACAATAATTATTTTATGGTTATCACATAAAATATGTCAAAAACATACTTTTTAAAAAAATTTCAGGGATTAGATATGAAGATATATATTAAAAATATTTATACTTTTCTTCTCATACTTTGTGTCCAAAGGTTGGTCTTTAAATTCTGATCTCCCAGAATTCTTGTTTTATGTTTCTAGGGCAATTCAGTATTCATTTATAGTATGATATATGAAAACGGCAACCACAATTTTACCACCTGATATATTAAACAGATCAGTGATTTTGCTGTGATTTTTGTTAGTAAGGGAAGATACCAAGAAAAGTTATCACTCTAATAGGGAAGCTTTTACTGATTCTTAGTTTATGGTTCTTAGCTTAGTGTTCCATTTAATTCTGCCCACATCTAAAGCGAAGCTGGAATAAGAATTCTGAGATGGGATAATAAGATCACAAAATGAGAAAGAATATACCATGATAATAAAGAAACGGTAATTGTTGAACTTGTTTTCATTGACAAAAAAGCCTATGTATTAATATTCATAAGACGAGAATGATGTTTTGCTTTCTTAGAAGAACCATCTGGCACAAGTTTCCCCATCAAAACAAAACATCTTTTTTTTTGGCTAATGAGGAACCACGACTTAAGTATCCAGCCGTTTAAAATTTATTTTAGACTTCAGAGACTGAGAAAGAAATGAGTAATATTTCATTTTGTCGCATGAAATGCTGAGGCAGAGCTATCAGCCATTCCAATTCAGCTCATTTGACACAAGAATGTGCCTGGTTTCTTGTGTATTGATTAGACGTGTAGTATATGAACAAGGGACATCACCATTGCAAGATTGTTGATTGCAATACATAATCAATGTTCTCAGCACCCGGCTGAAGTATGGATGCTCCTAATATATTTTTATTTATATAATAGGAAGACTCCAAATGAAGCTGAACATATTTGCCTGAAGAAATGCAGACGGAAAGAGACAGAAAGAAAGAAAATGAGTAAGCAAGAGAGAGTCTAGTGCCGTGATGGCAAACTTATGGCACGCATGTCACAGGTAGCACGCAAAGCCATTTATGCCAGGATGCGAGCCGCAGGCAAACTTACTTCACTGAGGCTGTGCGTGCCTCCCAGTTGATTTTCGGCCTGTTTGAGGCCTTTGTGGGCCTCCCAGAGGCTTGAGGACAGCTTCCGCAGCCTTTTGTAGGCCGAAAAATAGGCCCGTTTCGTCACTTCCTGTACTAATGGAAGTGACAAAACAGGCCTATTTTTTGGCCTGCAAAGGCTTGCAGAAGCTGTCCTCAAGCCTCTGGGAGGCTGAAAAAGGCCTCAAACAGGCCAAAAATCAGCTGGGAGGTGCAGTGCAGGTAAGGAGGCAGCGGGGGGAATTGCATACGCATGCGCAGCGGGCATGGGTGCTAGTACATGAGCACATGCCCAATTTTTGTCATAGGAGCCCAAAAAGGTTAATTACCACTGATCTAGTGTTTGAAAAATTCATTTGCACCCCATCCCCACAAAGGGGATAATTAGAGCATCATCAAGATAAGACTCTCATTGATGAAGTTGCCTTTTTTTGTTCCGAGTGCTTCTGCCAGCCCCTATTTAATTGTACAGAATTAATATGATATGATATGTCTAAAGTTCAGGAGGATATAACAGCTTCTTGAATATTTAAATGTATTATGTTAGGGCACAAGGAAAAAAAATTCATTTGCATATTAGCATGATTAATGCTATTTATTATTTTCAGCTACGAGAGTGTGCAGAGAAAGGAGTATTTTGGTGGCATAAGATTCTTTTCCCTTTTTATTATTATAACCTTATTTCGCATCCCTTATCAGATGTTACCCAGTGAAATGATGCTAATTTGTCAAAGAAATCTCTGTGCGATCTTCATACTGAATAAGAGGCTTGTAAAAGTCAGTGTCATACATCATGCAACTTTTTAGTAATATATTTAATTGCTTTGTTCTTCATCCCTTCTAATGGAATGTATCTATTTATTTCCTAGCAAAGGCAGCTGCACAACTCAGTTATGCAACCCTGTAGTAAAGGGAATTAAATAGAGCAAGAACGGACAAGGAAGAATGAATAAGCAAGATCAGTAAATAACAGCAAGTTTATTTTGAACAGAATAAATAAAGATTTGTCTTATAAATAACTACTTTCAAATAATATCTTTTTTAAAAAAACAACAGCTCTAAAATAAGATGATGGTGTGTTCTAATCACAATTACAAAGTCTTCAAAAGAAAATGGAAGAGAAGAAAAGTAGATGACAAAGTATTTCATAGATGAAAGCAAATAGACATTAAAGATACAAAAGATACAAAATAGACATTAAAGATACAGAAAAAAATAAAGAAAATTAAACAATAACATTTGACTAAATATTATCCAGAGGAACCAGTAATTCTTAATTTTTGATTCAATATTTTTATGTTTTTTAGAGATAGCCCTGTAATGAATAAACTTTATTACAATGATTGATCAATTCACAATAGTTAAAACTAATTCTGAGACAACACATCAAAATGAAAATTAAAAAAATTACAAAATAGTTGTAGTCAAAGTATTATGTAGTTTACAAACTGTAAAGCAAACGGCAACCACATTTACAGAAATGAAATCACATTGGTCAATTGTATTACATCATAATGAACCCAAGTAGACTGGGAATCCAAATAGATTAGAGGTGGGTTATTAATAATAGTAGTAGTGATAATAAAGATAATTTAACAGAAAAAAAAAGATCCCAATGACTTCACGTTTCAACAACTCCTTCAACTTTATGTACAACAGAAATTCCATCTGAGTCGATTATTCCTGAGGTATTTGCTTCTTTCAGTAAGTTGAAATCTAAGCTGGGATGTCAAACTTGCAATGACACGTTCTTATCAACTTTCCCCCCTTTTGCTAAAATGGGAGGGGCGTGGCCAGCACATGACACATCTGGCCCATGGACTACAGGTTTGACACCCCTGCTCTAAGCAGACAAACCAAACTCAATCCTTTTCCTGGTCCTTGTTCCCATCATCTACCTATCAAAACCCTTTTCAATATCAGAAGAAACAGGGGCTGTAAGAATTTCCCTCTGTCTACATGACAAAAACATGTCTCCTTCATGAATATCTTTGGGGAATGTCTGATTGCTTGCAAATGCTTGTGCCTGTAATCTGGTAAACTGTATGCATTTACAAGAAAAGGGATAATTCTTGATGTTTTAGACTTTTTCCTTCTTTTACTCCAATGACCACTTTGGTATTCATCAGGTTAGCACAGTTTATCTTTATGAAGCTATCAGACACAGTCCAGAAATATTGAAGCTATCACTTTACTATTGCTATCATTCTAAACAACCGATTAGAACGATATCTTATAAGAAAAATAATGAAATGTCTCAATAGACGAGAGAGACCAACTTATTTAAGCAATTATTTTAACAGTTGCTAAGGTAACATTCCTTCCTTTCCTGAAAGAACTGAGATCTAATGCTGTGATTTAACTCTTCTAATGCAGAATGCAATGCCACAATTAATAATTGCCTACAGTATGAGTATTCCTCCCTGACATTTTCTTTAGGAGAAAGTGGAACAAGAAAATATTGTAAGTCATACTATGTCCTCTACAACTGGAATGTATCTGATAATATTGATAATACCATAGGATATTATGGATACGCTAATAATTTAGCCACAGCAGTACAAGAAAGTACAGTCATGGATGTGGCTGACAAACTCCTGTCCAAAATCTTGGGAAAATTCTTTGCTAATTAGAGACTCACTCCAGCACCAGCAAAACAGTAACCACGTGCTTCTACCTTAACAACAAACTTGCATATGAAGCAGAGGTGGTATTCAGTCAGTCCTGACCAGTTCTGGAAAATTGGTAGCGGAAATTTTGAATAGTTCGGAGCAGTAGTGGGATTCAATTTTTTTTTACTACTGGTTCTGTGGGCGTGACTTGGTGGGTGTGGCAGGGGAAGGACACTGTAAAATATCCAGTCAGAGGTGGTATTTGTCAATTCTCTGAACTACTCAAAATTTCCACTACCGGTTCTCCAGAACTGGTCAGAACCTGCTGAATACCCACCCCTGGTTTGGAGAATACCATCTCTGACTGCCCTGGCCCCATCTATTCAGTCCCAGCTGATCGGCTGGGTCTTCTTTTGTTGCCCAGGACAGGAGAACTGAGCTGGAAACAGGTTAGTGGGATTGGGAGGGAATGGGATTTTGCAGGAACCTTCCCCGAGGAGTGTGGTAGACATGGAGATTTTGCAGTATCCTTCCCCTGCCATGCGCACCAAGCCACGCCCACCAAGTCATTCCTGCAAGCTACACCATGCCCATCAAGCCATGCCCACAGAACCGGTAGTAAAAAAAATTGAATTGATATGAAGCCCCAAAGGTCTACTTAAACAACAACTTAGTCCCCTATAATTCTGATCCAAAGTATCTTGGAGTAACATTGGACTGAACTCCCTCCTGTCAGATAAATCTACAGAATATGGCAGCAAAAATCAATACTAGGAATGACATATTCCAGAAATTATGTGGAACTAAACGAAGAGCTTCAGCTGCCACCTCAGGTCTAGATTTGATCAACTCTGCAGCAGAATATTGCATGGCTGTTGGGTCCCTCTATGGCTTAACAGCTGCCATACTAGTAAGTTAGGTGTCAGCCTCAATGATATCGTAAAGATTATACTGTAAGTGGATGTATTAAAACCACTCCAAATTGCACCACCAGCACACCAGATATGAGAGAATATAGAAAAATTATGCACAATTCACTCCTACAGGTACATGCTGACTTTCTTCATTTATCGACTCAAATCCAGGAAGTCCTTCACTGGTACTTACATAACATCTGCTCAACAACTTTAACATCGATACCCACTGGAAAGCCAAATGTTTAACTGAAATGCAAATGAAAAAGGAAGATACATAAATTACCACACAAAAAAGATTCCAGGCTTTGAAGTACCACATCAGCAGTGGACAATCCTGAGTAGGATTCGTACCTCACATAGCATCTATTGGAACTCTGTAAATGGGGCATAGTATCCTCCACTCAGTGTGACATCCCACATCAAACTGTACAGTGGCCGTGACTGTCCAGTATCTGATTTTTAAAAAATATAAACAATGCTGAGCTTCAATAGTTAGATGGTCTAGATGATATTTGAACATAGATCTTTTTAACATCTATATTTTACTGTGTTTTACTAATCTAGCTGAAATGTTAATATTTATTGCTAGTCCATGTATGTCCATGGCATATGCTAAATAAATAAACCATAACCAGATGATCTTACTACATTGCTTTTAATTTATAGGTTTCTATATCTGTTTTAATAAAGGGACTCCAACCCATCCTAATCACAGATATTAATATTATGGACCATAAATAATATCATTTATTGTGCTCCTGAAACACTTTTCTTCACACAAAAGGAACCAACAGCCTGGCTTGTATTATCTCTTGCCTTCCTCTTCAGGGTCATAATGCAGTTTCAGTTCATAGCTTCCATATATAAATAATCTTCCATGTTGTTATCCTTCAGAATTATTATGACTTTCACATCTTTTAGCCTAATTAGGGATCTCTAATATTTTTAGATTCCACTGTTTTGTGACTTGCGTATACGAACATCCGCCAATCACAACATTTGTTTTATTCTTCAGGAGATCACAAAATAGTGGTTTTCTAAAAATGACGAAAAGTTTAATTTGCTTTTCCACTTTTGGAAGATTATTTTCTTTTTCTTTTTACCTCAGCTGAAATATTTGGCAAGAGAAAACTCATTTAAATTGACGTGACTTTTTGCTATCAGTGCTGCAGGGATGGTTCATGTTTCATCTAATTTACACATATTATTGTACTCCTACTTTTTATTCATCTAGAGATATTCAGGACTTTATGCTGAATTTTAGGAAAGCTGTATTTTTTGCTCTTATTGCCAATCGTATGAGTTGCCATTGCAGGAAGAGAGAGGATAACCAGAAATAACTCAGTATTAGTGTTCACAACCTCCTTTTTTTCTCATGTTTTCTTTTTGTGGGCAATTATCTAATTAAATTAAAGCTCATCTTCATGGCTCAGACATGGAAAATGACCAATCAGTTTGGGCAAGGGGCAGGGATCGGGCAATGGTGGCAAGGATCAGGCAATGGTGCCAGTGATCAGAAACTGTTGATCCAGGCTAACAGAGGAATGTATAGTTTTTAATGAAATATATACACTAGTTCCTATTCTTGGATCAGAGGTTTCTGTTTGAAGACCATTTCATTAAACGATTGCCTACTAAAAGTATAAAACATTTTAAGTGCAATATAGTAAGTTCATGTGCCCACTTTATAGTGGTTTCTGATCATTTATTTCTTTTGCTTCAGTTTGGAACTTTTGCTTTGATTGTTATAAATTGCATAATGCACACATATTTCTACAGTAATTTTTTTTTAATAACGTTTACAGTTGAACACATTTATTTTTCTTGAGTTTTACTGACAAATTCATAAGATCTAATCTTGGGTTTTACTTGACAAATCCTTTTCTGCTGGAATCTTAATAATGAACAAAAGCGTACAGAGTCCTTTTCCACTGATCTACAGTTAGCGTTATATAATCCATTCATTGTTTTCAGTAAAAGTAGTTGTCCTAAGTTAGAGCAAAGTTATACTGCTTCTATTTCTTTGTCTTTTTTAGATCTTTAAAGCAAAAATGTCTTAGTGTCTGTAATATACTAAATCTTAATGCTTTGACTTTGTGCTAAACTCAGATATGTACCCTGAACTCATTTATATTTAAATTAGGAAAATCTAATTTAAGATCTCAAATCCTAGATTGCTATATAGAGAAATCTAAACTATTGCCCGGAAATGATTGGTCATTGGAATCAGATAATGACCCTAAATTAAACTTTAAATTATGGCCAATTCATAATATATTCTTAATAATTGTTGAATATGTGCCATCAAATTGTTGAATATGTGCCATCAAATTGTTTTTATAACCACATACAGAAATCTTCTGTAGGATGGTCTGTTGCCAATCTGGCCCTTTAGATACTACAAACATGTTTCATCAATTGAATATCTTTTACAAAGTGTCTATTTCTATGCATCTCTTCAATATCTTCACTGTCAATTCTAACATTAGGTAGTGTGCTCAGTTTAATTAATTAGTTAATGATAAAGTAAATAATTGAATCATTGATTTCATTTTATTCAAGTTTTTTCTTAATTATATCCTTCCTGACCATGAAAGCAACACGATTTCTTCTTCTATTTCTTTCTAGTAAACAGTGTTGTCTTCTGACTGACAGTATATAATTCCAGTTTATTTTAATTCACTGACAGACATTGATATATCAGACATCAATATGTAATCAATTAATTAATCTTTCTCTAGTGAGTTTCTTCCATGTTTCTATTGAATTCTATCTTTGCAACTTCAAAGTTTCTTTTCCTACTTGTCAAAATCAGCAATAGATGTCCAGAAAGTTTTAATCTAAAATGTGTCATTAACACATTAGCTTTCCAAAAGATCTTCAGCTCCTAATCTCTTCCAACTTGTATGCCATCTTACCTGAGGGACGCATAATCAATTCCTTTATATTGCCCATCACATCATTTCCCTAGTAAAATACAGGAATGGCTTCCCATTGTCTTCTGCTGTGTAGCATGAAATGATGTCTTAGTTGTCACTAAAGTGACTTCTTGTATCTTCCTATATGGCTTCTGGGATGTGAGAGTCATTTGGAACCAAACCTTTGGAAGTAGTATATTTAACTCAAAATAAATGTAGATGCAGATTTTATTAGCCTTAAATTAGATTTACAAGACTTATGTCATTATTGGACTGTCAATACTTTGAAGGAATATTACTATGTTCTTATGTTACCAACTAAGTCCAGTATAAATATGGAAATCAAATATTAAATATAATATAATTTGAACCTCAGTCAAAAATATAAAACATGGTTATCAATACTGAAATTCAAACAATAGTCAGTTACAAATACTACATTTAGCATAGAAGATAATTAGATATTACTAAGAAACAGAATTTTCTCATAAAATGTTACTGAAGCTGAAACAAACATCACACCACATGCACAAACACACACACACACACACAAAGCAAAAGCAGCTTGTTCTCAGAAATGTTTTTCAGAAATCTACATTATAAAATGGGGAAGATTCTATTTCACAATTTCTTGGATGATATTAATATACCTAAGTCCATAAGCATGAATATTTAATGCTACACTATTCCTAAACTGAAATCCAAAGACCATTGTATGTTGGTTTTATACAAAAATTTGTGCCAGTTAGGAAATGCTCCAGAATTTTGGGGCTTAATTTCCATTTGGGTTTTTTGGAAAATAATTTTCTTTTCAAATTATTTCAAAAGAGGAAGTGCATTAAGTAGAAATTCATATAGATGAAATGGAATATCCTTTCTTGATGTTGTTCATTTGCTATGTTGCATCCAACTCTTCATCCATTTGTCCTCCACTGTTTCCTGGTATTTGCCCAAATTCACATTCAGGACTATCCTTGGACTTATTTAATAAAAAAGGAAGCCATATGGGGATATACTGCTGTCTATGATTGATGAGACCCTCTTAAATCAATAGTTGACAAGTTTAAAGAACAAAAGACAATGTATGGGCATGATAATATCATATATAATTTTCAAGAACCTAAAAAGGTTTGATTGAGCATGTAAAAAAGACATTTTGGCAATGATCTGAAAGCAAAAAATTGGAGTAATAGTCGTTTCTCAAGTTAAAAAATGAAAATTCAGTAATGAGAGTCTGAAGGAATAAGAACAAGGAGCTGTATTGTATTCATAAATTCAGAGATACTGTGTTTGAATAATGACCTAAGTTTGCTTATGGCTATTAATATGGACAAAACAGAAAGAGACAACATGGAATTTGTTATTTTTCTCTTACTGTTTGTTCTTTACTTCAAGGCAAAACTCCCCCAATTCATCAAGGTTGAATTAAGCAGCAATGCTATGGAAGGAGGTTGAAATGTAAATAGTCAAACTTTGGACCACAAATAAGAAAATAACATTGGCTACAAATGAAGGATCTTTTGCAATGTTGCTTTTTACAGTACGATAGTGTTCAATTCAGAGTCTGTAAGGTCTGCTTTAAAAGGGCTTGTTTTTAATATCATCCCATAGGATACTTTAGTACTTCCCTATCATTCTGTGCAGTCACTGCTGACAAATGACTTTATATGTACTGACACCAGGCATATCCAACTATGTGAAAGAAAATTAAATCTCTCGTGGAGAATGGAGGCACTATCGATTTAGTTTGCAATCAGCTGTAACAATGCCAGACATTGTGATTAGGAACTATTGTTCTTTTTTTAACATTGTTTAGTATCTATTCTCCAGGGTTCTTCTCAGGAGACACCAGCTGCTGGTCTATGTTTTCTTGTCATCTGTCTTAACTTGAAAGTTTGCAGAAGGGCAAACAGACCCACACAGATTGCTAGGAGCAGGTGAAAGTAACAATGGTGAAATTCACCCAACAATGTTCAGATTTATGTAAATGACACTGTACATCAGGGGTGGGATTCAAATTAACAACCGGTTCTGTGGGCATGGCCTAATTTGTGGGTGTGGCTTGGTGGTCATGTGACTGGGGAGTGGCTTGCTGACTGGGAGTGGCTAGGTAGTCATGTGACGGGTAGGAGTGGCTAGGTGGTCATGTGACTGGGATGGGCATGGGCAGCTGGCCATGTGACTGGCAAACCAAATGCAAGTGATCCTCGCTTAATGACCAGGTCCTTGCTTAATGGCCAGTTGCTTAGCAAGTGTTTTTTGTCAGTTTCCAAGGACTGTGGAGCCCTGGAGAGGGCAGGGCGAGACCCAGGCAGCTACGAGGAGCTACAGGGAGGGCTGCAGAGGGCTGGGTGTGGCCAACTCGACATCACTCATGTCTAGGGGCGCTTCTCCTTGCCTGACTTCTCATGACAGTGGGGATGCTGCAATGGTTACAAGTGTGAAAAATGGTCATAGTCACTTTTTTCAGTGCCATTGTAATTTTGAATGGTCACTAAATGAACTGTTGTAAGTCAAGGATTACCTGTACAAAAATACAAAAAGCTTCTTTGCTTGCAAAAAGCTGCCCTAAATACTAATCATTAATTAAAAATACCTGCAAGCTGGAGTTACAAATCAAGCAGGGTGCCAGAGCACCTTCAGGAATGAAAATATTTAAAATGCAGTGATAACTATCAGGCAGCCCATTCTTGCTCATAAAGTGAAACCCTTTGGCAGAGAGGTCATTTAAGCTCTCCAGAAAAAGCACACCCAGGAAAAACGATCCCTAGATCCATTTGCACCACTTAAAGACACCAGCTGGTTTCACTCACCTCACAAGATATCCTAAGGAAATAATCCAGATTTAAGGAAAGGTCACATGTCCCCCAGAAAGGCAATAAAAAAAATCACTTCCAAGCTTACATCCTGCCTCTTAGAAGTATACCCCAAAAGGACAGTGCCAGATAGTATTTAAGCATGAAGGAAGACCCCCTCCCCAAATAGAAAAAGAAACCATGAGTCAAGAAAAAAAGCGGCTTCATATAAATGTTGAACAAGAGGGGAGAGAGGACCGACCCCTGGGGCACCCCGCAAAGCAGGGGCCTAGAGGTGGACCTCTCCCCCCCGCCAACACAAATTGCAAACGGTCGGAGAGGAAGGAGGAGAACCATCGAAGGACGGTTCCACCAATCCCCAACACCCCCAACCGTCGCAACAAGATACTATGGTCAATAGTATCGAAAGCCGCCGAGAGGTCTAATAGGACCAGGACAGAGGAGAACCCTCTGTCACGAGCCCTCCAGAGATCATCGACCAACGCGACCAATGCCGTCTCAGTACTATGTCCAGGCCTGAAGCCCGATTGGGACGGATCGAGGTAAGTAGCTTCCTCCAGGTACTGGGGAAGCTGACGCGCCACCACACTCTCAACAACCTTCGCCACGAAGGGAAGGTTGGAGACCAGACGATAGTTGTTTAAAATAGCTGGGTCCAGGGAAGGCTTCTTGAGGAGGGGGCGCACCACTGCCGCCTTCAGGGCGGCAGGGAGCACTCCCTCCCTCAGAGAAGCATTGACAATCCCCTGGAGCCAGCCTCGTATCGTCTCCCTGGCGGCCGAAACCAGCCAGGAAGGGCACGGGTCCAATAAACAGGTGGTGGCATTCAGCCCCCCCAGCAGCCTGTCCACACCCTCGGCGGTCACAGGATCGAACTCCTCCCAGATAACACTCACAAGACCTGCCCCGGACACCTCCCCCGGGACCACCCAATTGGAGTCGAGCCCCTCCCGAATCTGAGCGATTTTATCATGCAGAAATCGGGAAAACTCCTCTGCCCTACCCTGCAAGAGGTCATCCCGCGCTCTCGGTTCAAGTAGAGAGTGGGTCACTCTAAACAGGGCGGCAGGCCGATTTTCTGCTGACGCAATAAGGGCGGAGAAATACGAAGACTTCGCCTCCCCTATCGCCACAAGGTAAGTCTTAATATGAGATCTCACCTGTGTTCGGTCAGACTCAGAACGGCTCGCCCTCCAAATGCCCTCTAGACGTCTTTTCCGGCACTTCATCTCCCGTAGCTCCTCCGTATACCACGGAGCCAAATGGGATCTGTGCCGGGTCAGAGGTCGCAGGGGCACAACTCGATCTAGAGCCCTGGCGGCCGACCCATCCCAGGTGGCCACCAGGTCTCCAGGTGAGCTGTGAGCCAGAGACTCAGGAAATGGCCCAAGCTCCCTCTGAAACCGCTCTGGGTCCATCAGGCGCCTGGGGCGGAACAATCTAAGTGGTTCCGCCTCCCTGCGGTGGGGGGTGGCGGAACGGAAGTCCAACCTAAGGAGGGAATGATCTGTCCATGACAAGGGTGTGATAACTAACTCCCCAAAATTACAGTCATTCAACCACTGCCCAGAGACAAAAATCAGGTCCAGCATGTGTCCTCCAATGTGAGTGGGGGCGGAAACTAACTGGGTCAGGTCCATGGCCGTCATGGAAGCCAAGAACTCCCGAACTAACCCCGAGGTTTCACCGGACGATGGCAGGTTGAAATCCCCCATGACCAAAAGCCTGGGGGTCTCAACCGCCAGCCTGGCTATCACCTCGAGGAGTCCGGGCAGGGCCAATGAGACGTGGCAGGGAGCCAGGTACGCCATCAAAAGACCCATCTGAACCCCTTGCCCCCACTTCACAAATAGAGATTCACAGCCAGCCGTCTGAGGAACAGTGGCCTCCCTAGGATGAAGGGCTTCCTTTATAAGCACCGCCACCCCTCCCCTGAACCCTAGGCTGGTGAAATGCAAGGAAACCTGGTGGGCACATCTCAACCAGAGGAACACCGCCCTCTGGGCCCAACCAGGTTTCGGTGACACCTACCAGGTCCGCGGCCTCCTCCTGAACCAAATCATGGATCAGGGGAGCCTTATTAACCACGGACCTGGCATTGCACAACAACAGCCGGGTATTCAGGGCCTGAGAATCTGGGCAACCAGGGCTGCAGGATGGGTATGGAGGGTCGGAGCGCGCTACCGTTTGCAAACATCGGGAGCGCGATCCCCTTACCGGATACGGCCCTCTACCCCCAGCATATCTACCCCTCCCAGTCACCGTGCGAATAAAATTAGCCCCCAGCTGCCCACACCCAATCTGCCACCCCGACATGGAAACCCCCGAGGCCCCCCAGGCGCGCGGGCCGGCCCGGCTTCCCCCAATTCCATGTGGGCTGTCTCCCCTGCCCACCCTGGATCCACTCATCCCGTTAAAAAACCCCATTAAAAAACCGCCAACCCCGGGTTTCCCGTGCTTCTTCTTTCCATTTCTCCGGCTTCCACGGCCCCACCATCGCTCTGGATCCCAGGATCCCTCATAGCGGAACGTCTTTAATAGTCTTGAAGGCCACTTAAGGGAGAGGGGGACGTCCCTCAGGGCCCAAAGTTCCGCCCTTGAATAAATCCGTGGCCCCGGCCACCCCACCCCGACGGTCCCGCAGCGTCCATGGTCTCTGTGGTGATCTCTGTGATGGAGAGGTCCAGGCAGACTGGGGTACACCCCTCTCCCTTCCAGCCGCCCCACCCCTGCCACTGGTGGGACCCCCGGGGGAAGGGGAGTCACAGGCAAAGTCAATCCCCCCCTCCCCGGGCCCACCACCCCTGCCACAAGTGGGGGCCCCAAGGAGGGGTGGAGACCGATCACAACGCCTTCCAACCACCGGTCTGCGCATCGACCTCAAAGCCATAGGGGCTGCCCCGAGTCCAGACCGGGCCTGCCATGTCCACCGCGGGTCCACCTCCGAACCGATCGGGGCCCCCCAAAATCGCCACGGCCCGAGCGAGGCCGCCGAGCCTGCCACACTGTCGTGCCTCGCCAGGGACAGCAGGGCCTCTTCATGACCCTTCGGAAATCCAGGGTTGCCGCGGCAGCTGTTCCAGGGCCTCAGCGACCTTGAGACCGCTGAAGCCAGTCCAGGGCCCCCCAGGCGGCTCCCCCAGGTCCGCACCATCCCGGGAAATCCAGGGCCACCTCTCCCTCCAGGGGGCCGTCGGGGCCATGCCGCGGCGGTTTCCCCACTCCGGAGACCGCTGGGTCCATCGCCGCCCAAAGTATTAAAGGTGTCACCATGCTGACTACGAAGGCCGCCGCCACCGCCATCGAGGCCGCCGCCGCGACCACCATCAAGGCCGCCGCCGCCGCGACCACCGCCGCCGAAGCCGCTGCCGCCGCGACCGCTGAGGCCGCCATCGCCGCCGCCACGACCGCCGAGGGCGCTACGGCCTCCACCGCGGCCTCCGAGGCCGCCCTCACCGCTGGCGTCACCGCCGCCATCACCGAGGCCGCCGCCGCCGTCGTCACGACCACCGCCGCGGCCGCCACGACCTCCGCCGCGGCCGCCACGACCTCCGCCGCCGCCGCCGAAGCTACTATGACCACCGCAGCCCCCGGCACAATTAGCGCCGCCGGGGGCCTCATCCGCCACCGCCAGCCACCGGGAAAGGCCTCTGAGGCCTCCAGGATCCATTCGGCGTCGCCAGGGCCGCATCCACGCCGCCCTCCGCACCGTCCTCCACGCCGGTCCCACGGCTCCAGCGTACCCCCGACCGGCCTCTGGTGACTCCTGCCGACCTCCCCCGGTCCTCCCCCGCCTCTGCCACTGGCGGGGAGACCCGGGGGACATGGGGGGCCGCGTCCGGAGCCGCCACGGCCGGAGAAAACTCCAGCGGAGTTTTATAAAATGTAGGTTTTATTTCCAGTAAACGGTTAAGCAAAGTCCAACAAACAGTCCAAGTCATACATGGTTATAGCAGTCAGTTTTCAGTCCAGGGATAATCCAATAACAAAGTCCAGTATCAAAAACAGTTCAGTAATAGATTCACATCAATCCAAAAATAATGACGATCAGCAACAATAAATAGGAATATGCAGGAATCAAAAACAGCAAACATCAGAACATCGACCAACTAGCAACACTCTGGGAAGCCAGGTTTCTGGCTCCATCTTATGGCCGTTTAAGGAACCACACCCAATTACAATTTTAACATTCCCTTAAAGAGACAGTATTAAAATGTCTATCCTGGTTTATATATTTCCAACCCAACTATTAGGTGACTTACATTCCTAACACTTGTCCTGCTCTCTGGTCTTTGAAGAATAATTTGAGCCCATCTTCTTTGTGGTAGCCCCTCGAGTACTGAAACATACACAGATGGTTGGAAAAAATCATTTGATCCAAACACAGCATTTACACAAATGTATACCACACTTTCCAAAAATCTATTCATACAAAAAAGAACTTGTATGCATAAAATTGTATCTTCACCTCTACAAAAGAAAAGCCACACAAAAACCTTTCAGTGAAATGGCAGTATATATAAATATTCATCAGGGAGATAAATTCAGCCAAAATTGGTTAAGGGATAATGTTTGGGAAAAGCATGCCTCTTAAAAAAACGTAAGCATGAAAATATATGTAATTAGAGAATTGCAAATGAAAATATCTAAGGATGTTTGCCAACTTTAAAGGGCTGCAGAAACAAACTGAAATGAATCAGAAAATTTAAACCAATCAAAATTTCCAGAGTTGCCCAATCCTATTATACCCTCCTAGCTGTTGGCATAAACTTGACTTGGATTCCCAGTGTGGTTGCATGGAGAAAGAAGAATTTTACAGGATTGTGAATGATTTTCATATTCCGTCAGCGAAGTATTAAACCTGACAAGACGGGTTATGAGTTTATAAATTATTATTCTAATGGTTGTATGATACATGGAAACCCAGCCAAAGTAATAACAAACAGAATTCTTTAGCATGAGCAAAAGAATATTACTATTTCCTCTTTGCTTATGATTCTTTAAATTCAAACTAGATTGCTTTTTCTTCTTCTTCTTCTGTTCAACTAAATATATCTTTCTTTTGTCTGCCACTTTACAATTTTAGGAACAGCGTAAGTGTTTGCATCCTCTTGAAAAAAAGTGAAGTATAATAATGGATGTATGCATAAATGCAAGCATGCTGTTAACCAATGCTTTGTTTCCCTGCCAACCAATGAACCAAAAAAACCCCTTTTTTAAAAAAACACAGCATTAGCAGTTACACAAAAGGCAATAATGACTGATTCATAGTAGTGGCTTCCTAGAAAGTGCTTTTACTCTTGGCCTGGATTTTCCCACATGAAACAATATTGCCAAGGCAGAATATAACAGATGCTGCTGCAGCATACGCTTCACACATTTGCCTGAATTCTGTTCATTATTTGGCTTCCTGTGGGATAAAAGGAATATTGTCAATACGATAATGATGGGATAAACATTTTGGCCACTTGCAGTAATTTTTCTGAATGCCAGATAAATTCAATGAGTTGTGCTTCCATAAAAGAGTTGCCAGAACATCAGTTGGAGGCTTCATTATAACTATGCACAATATCATAATGATGGCTGTGTCAGCGTTTCCTTTCTTACTCTTTGGCTGGCGTTCTCTTTGGCTTTGTTTTATCTGCTTTGTTTCATATATCCTGATTTAAATCTTTCTCCTTCAAAAAGCAAATATAAAAATTGAAGAACGACAACAACAAAAACGTCAAACCTCTAAATTTTTAGAATCTCATACTGGAACAGAGGTGACTAATATTCAGCTTCTGTCTTGACCATTTGTTTCCTTAAGCAGTTAATCACTGGGCTCACAAATCAAGCTAAGCCAGGGTTTCTTTTCTTTTCTTTTTACAGGCTAAGCCAAAAGCAGACAAAATCAATTTCTTAGCAAGGTAAACACATTGCATTATTCTCCCTCAGCTTTCTATATCTCACAGGGTTATTGCGAATACAACTGGTCAGAAATTACTTTCAAAATTATCCGCCAAATTTGTGGATAGAGATGGGATGGGTGAATTCTCTCAGCTCTTTTGAATTCTAAGACCTTAGTCTGATTTTGTCCTGTTGCTTGTGTCTGTATTATATTGAATTCCAATATGATACGCTCATTCTTAATAAGACATAACTGAATGGATAGCACCATCCCATATTAAAGAACAGGACTATCAAAAACTTATCTCTTGGATTTCTTTTAAGTGAAGATCTGTAATAATACCACACCTGCCTATGACAATTTGTCCATAGTTCTGTTCCCCCTTGAAAAAAAATTCTAACAAATTCTCTTTCATCTGACAGAATGGGAGGGGAAAAACATGAATATGTATTTTTTAAAAAATGTTTATCCCACCATATGTGTATACACTCACCCACTCACATACACACACATATATAAATATATATACACACAGAGGTGGTATTCAGCAGGTTCTGACAGTTCTGGAGAACCAATAGCGTAAATTTTGAGTAGTTCGGAGAACTGGCAAATCCCACCTCTGACTGCCCCCTCCCCCATCTATTCTCTGCCTCCTGAGTCCCAGCTGATTGGCTGGGTCTTCTTTGGTTGCCCTGAACAGGAGAACAGAGCTGGAAAGCAGGTTAGTGGGGTGGGGAAGGAAGGGGATTTTGCAGTTAACTTCCCCCAGAAGTGGGGTGGGTATTTTACAGTATCCTTCCCTTGCCATGCCCACCAAGCTACACCCACCAAGCCATGCCCACCAAGCCACACCATGTCCACCAAGCCACGCCCACAGAACTGGTAGTCATTTTTTAAAAATCCCACCACTGCATACACACACAACTCAAAGCAGTGAATGTACCACTATTCTTCCTCTTTATATTGTCCCTGCAGAAAACTGAGAATAGATAGAATAATGATAAATATTGCTATGAATTTCTTGAATTAAGATAATTTGTATGTGTGTTTTTATCTGCATGCGTCTTTGTTTGTATTATCAGTTAATGACTGAGTGATTGAGCAGACATTGGGATAAATACATGACAATCAAAATTTTATACAGCATACTGTAAAACCTATTTGAGTTGCATGGTTTATATTCATTGGAATACACAAATTTATCAGCTTTTTTGTACTTAAATAGTCTGAATTTTTCTTCTGTTTGTCTAACTACTTTTCATGAACATTATCTTTCATTATTGTCAACACAAAGTAGACATATGCATAAATATAGAACTTGGGAAATGTTTTGGTGTAATGTTTAAACACACTGGCTTAGAAATAGAATGATTGTGAATTTCTTCCCAGGCATAATGCCAGATAGGTGATTTGCAAAAAGAGGGAAAGCAATGACAAATCATGTTTGAAAAATGTTTCCAAAAAACCCTGCATGGACTTGTTTATGTAATTGCCATTATGGGAAAATCATCAAAGAGTCAGGAATCAGGAAATAAGGAACAGGAAGTGTTTGAAATTGAGAAATCTCCTGCAGTGTTTTTGTGATACTTTTAATATGTCAAAACTTTGTGTTGCTCCTTTAGTACATTTGGGTAAGTATTATGAAAGAGCAGCTTGGAAAAGTGACAGATGGCGCCAACTGCTATTTTCCAGGAGGTCTTTTTTTAAATAAGAAGAGGGAGAAATACTGTTTACCAACATTTTTTTCCCCTCTGTAATCACTTATTTGCACTTCCAGCTCCCCCAAATTGGTGTATTTTTCAGTCCTAGTGCCAATATACCAGTATATATTTATAATATATCCAGTACTAGAACTGGTGGCTTAAATAGATTGCTAAATTGTAGGTATGCATTTCTGTGCATTTGTAAGACAGAGAGGAGAAAAGTTTTATTTTTTTCCCCACTTAATTTTATTCAGTAATGAAAAATAATCAGTTTGTGCTGTTACATAATCAGTTCATACTCCATTGTAATGGGGGTAACCTGGGATGGGTCAATCTCCTAATATTTATAGACTTGACTGAGTAGTTGCTGAAACTAACGTTAGTACATTGGTTGCAGGTAAACAAAAGCAAATTAGTCCAATATGTCCCAAGATTTTTTTGGGGGAATTTAATTTTTTAAGAAATGTACCAGTCTATCATATTTCAAGACAGGATTAAAAAAATAACAATAACAGAGTTAGAAGGGACCTTCGAGGTCATCTAGTCCAACCCTCCAGTCTTGCATAAGACCTGTACTATTTCCGATAAATGGCTATCCAGTTTCTTCTTAAAAGTCTCCAGTGATCGAGCAAGTTCCAAAAGCAATTTTGTTCCACTGGTTAATCATTCTAATTGTCAGGAAATTTCTCTTTAGTTCTAGGTTGCTTCTCTCCTTAGTTAGTTTCCATCCATTGTTTCTTCTCCTGCCTACAGGTGTTTTGGTAAGATAATTTAGAAGGAAAGACATATCTGAAATTATTAGATTGCCCTGACAGTTTTAAAGGTTCAGTTGACTTTCCTTATGTTTACTTACTTTCTTTTTTTTGCTGCAAATGTTGGTTTCTTTAAGAATGTTGAAAACAAGTCCAATAACATTCTGATTATTGTTGTGCTTTACATCTTTACATTAAAAAGTATTGGTTTTATTTGATGTGTCCAACATTTTCTTCATGTTATTATGTTTTGTTAGACCCCAAAACAATAAAACATGTTACATTAGGACAAAGTAGTAGCTGTAGAAATATAATTTGGTCTTTTATGGTCATATGTGAATGTAATTACCAGTATTCATATTGCTCAAAGTTTAATTTGCCTTTTTTCAGTTATAAGCAAAATGTTACATTCTATGAGTTATTATTTAGAAATTACAAAATTATTCTAAGGTATGTTTTCTATTCCTTGTGTTCCCAAGTTTCTAACCATCTGAGTATTAACGTTCAGGTCTAAGCTCAATATGTAGTTCAGTGTGATGGTAACTGGAATTTTAGGGTATAATATGACAGACATTCCTTAAAAGCACTTCCAGATCTATTTTATTTTAATATGAGAATTTGTTTTTGCACTCTATTGACTGCAATTTCTCATTTTGCAATGACATCAGCTGGGTTGTTGAGGTGAGTTGGAAGCACAATCTCTCCTACTGTGATTAAAAATACCCCTTCCAATAATGGTGTTTTTCCTTTGTTCAAAAATAGTTAATGTCTTTGCACTGAGCTGCTTAAATCGTGATAAATGACAAAAACAAAGAAGTTGCAGAGAAACAACAATTTCAGTCATTCCTACTGCCAATCCTTACAGCTAAGCAATAATTTCTCCAAATTAAGAACTTCTCTGGTGTGACAACTTGTTTGTGGAAACTGCAAAGTCATTACTTAGAGCAAAGGATTCCTGACAGACTGTATTTGAACTGAGAAAGTCTTAGTCTTTGTCAGAAGAATGATTATGGGTACAAAAATTATATGCCCCTCAAACAATTATTTTGATATTTAATGAATACTGCAACATGAAAGCATTCTCGAGTTTCCTTTTCTTTTCTTGTCCATTCAATATTTCACAGTTGAGTTTTATTCAGTCAAGAAAATTTTCTCTTGCTCTTCTCTTTTTGCTCCCTAAATCTTGTCTGACGATCTTTTAGTGTGCTGTAATGACAAATACGAATGGGATGGACTTTATAGAAAGACAAATTCATATAATAAAAGATTGACAATGGCTGCTTGTCATGACAAACTCTAAACTGAGTCCAGAATTGGAGACAGGTCATTGATGACTTCTGCTGTTTTGGTACTCTCCTTGGATCTTCTCACATATATTTGGTGGACCATTGAGGGATACATCTGCCAGACTAGATATGTTTTTTTTTTTCATTTGATCCAGTATCACTCTCACTATCATTTGTTCTAACTTTCCAGTGAATGGATCACATGGAAGAAATTGTGATGGAATGTGTGCAGCATTTGACTGACTTTCCCAGAAAGAGACTGAGATCAAAGAACTGCACAATTCCCATGGCTTCTCTGACAGTTCTCAGAATTGTCTTCTCAGTTCAGTGTCTGGATATTAACAGGGTTACAAACAGCTTTTCCTGCACCATTACCTCATTTATTTAGAATTCTTCCTTGTCCTTTCCCCTTTTCTTCCTTCTCTTGCTTTTACTGCAGTGTCGTTTCTTTTTAATCATTGTCCTTACCAGCCAGTGCCGAGGTACCACTCTTTATATCTCAATTCCTGACAGCTTTCCTGCCACCCCAAGATAGAAGCCTGTTTTAAAGCTACCTGTAGGTCAATGACTTTTCCAATAGTCATTTAACTGGCCAAAGTTACCAGGGGTGGGCTTCAACATTTTTAGCAACAGATTCTCTGCCTGGTTGCTGGGTAGGCGTGGCCTAGTCAGCCTCCTGCACCACAGCTGGGAGAAGGGGTTTTTTTGCCCTCATTGGGCTCCAGAGGCTTTCCTCTCTGGAAGTTGGAAACGAGCCTGTTACCTTCCCAAACTTCCGGGAGGCCCGTTTTTCTCCCTCTCCAAGCCTCCACGCCCTGCACTTACCTGCTCCAAAATGGGCTGTGTGTGGACTCCTGGGACAGGTGGGGTAGGGCTGGGGGCAGGGCCAGCGAGGAGTGGCATTTGGGGGTTCTCCGAATCTTAGCTAGGGGCTCTCCCGAACCCCTGCGAACTCCCAGCAGCCCACCTCTGAAAGTTACCACACCACAATAACATACAATGCAAATGAGAAAGTCACGTCAACCAAGGTTTTTCTTTTTCTTTTTCTAATACTACTTGAATTTTTTTATTGCTTTGGTTTAATCTTTGCTGTAAGGAAGCACGGTTTTTAAGGCAAGAAAGAGAATAAGCATCAAAGTTTTAAGAAACAGAGAATAGAATAGAATACTTTATTGGCCAGGTGTGATTGGATACACAAGGAATTTGTCTTGGTGTAAATACTCTCAGTATACATAAAAAAAAGGTTTATTTGTTAAGAATCAAGAATCATAATTATAGTCATAGGGTACAATCAACAATCAAATCATACTAGGAAACCGTCAATATAAATTGTAAGGATACAAGCGACAAAGTTACAGTCATGCAGTCACAAGTGGGAGGGGATGGGTGATCAGGAGTGATGAGAAGATTAACAGTAATAGCAGTGCAGACTTTGTAATAGTTGAACAGTGTTGAGGGAATTATTTGTTTAGCAGAGTGGTGGCTTTCGGAAAAAACTGTTCTTGCGTCTAGTTGTTCCGGTGTGCAGTGCTCAACAGAGTCGTTTTGAAGGAAGGAGTTGAAACAGTTTATGTCCAGAATGTGAGTGGTCTGTAAATTATGGGGAAACATATTTAGTGAAAACTAAATGTATGGAAAGGGCATATTGACATGAATCAATCTAACCTTTGCTGTTTGCTTCTGTTAAAGAAGTGGCTTGTGCTATTTTGCTAAGGGTGGAAATAATTTGTTAGGAATATATTCTGTAAGAATTGTATCCTTTTCTATCTGGTTTCTTGCCTCTGCAATTTGCTTCAGAGATAGACAAATCCTTGGAGACAATTCCGAGGAACATCCTGTTCCAATAGATAAGGGGAGGCTGCCTAGGAGCACGAACAAACAAGGTATACTGTGTAAAATGACGAACTATGTACAGAGCACAGACAGAGAACACTCCACAGACATTGCCCATATTAATAACAAACCTTTGTCTCCGATTGGATAAACTTTGTTTCTATCAGCGTAAAATGTATATAATACTCTGAGCCACTCTCGCAAGTTGTCCTTACATGCATTTTTTCTGTATGTTTTGGACATAGTATTCATCCAAACTTTTTGCTTTGGCCAAAGGATTTTTAAAAAAAGCTGTTATTTTTGCAAGTCTCACTCTTTGGCATCTCCATGGCTTGGGGAAACTTCTGGGACTTTGCAGTATGAAAACATATTTGATATGTTTATATTTTAAAATGCACAAGGCTATCTATGAAATAAACTCCTATGCTTCATGTGCATACTAGCTTTTCTTCTGAACCTAAATAAAAGGACGATTAGCCATGAAAATTGGGAGAGTGACAAGGATTTCTTTTGCATTTGATCATTTTTAATATCCTTTTCCTTTGTGCTGGAATTGAGCATTGAGGTTTATGTAACATCGAGTCAACTCGGGTCTTGTCTGCTTTTTATGTAAAAGTCCATATTGCTGTAGGAAGTTGTGACGTGGTAGCAAACATATCCCAGAGTTTCCAATTAAGCTGTAAATGTGATCTGATAATGTATGCTTAGTGCAACAGCCTTAAATTCAGAGGCAATTGTAGCAAGCCGTCTAAAGTGGAATTTTGTACAGAATGAATTGCTCAAGAATGACAGCATAGATAAAAAACGGGAGGCTGACTTTCATTCTTAATTCAGTGATACAGAGAAGCATCTTCCCAAGGTTTCATTAATGTAAAGTATAGTAGGAGCCTTCTCAGCAGGCCAGGTAATTGGCGGATAGTTAGTAAGGCTTGCTGGATAAAAGAGGCATTTGTATTTATGCTGGGAATAATGCACAGCAACAGAAAAAAAAAGACATAGGTACAGCAAGAAGACAAACCCGCAGATGGATCTGGAAGTTTGACACAGAATGAGAAAGGACAATCAAAGGAGCTTGGAATTTTGCCTTGGTCTCCTATTGGCACTAAGCCATGTGATTATATACCATTGTTCTCCTTTGGCAGCTCAGTTGATTTTTCTTCTGGCTCAGCTGCAGTGCAGTTTAAATTCTAGTTTCCTATGTGATTTGCAGTTGTTGATGGGATTTCTCATTTATATTTCTCATTTATAGTATCTCTTGTTTCACCCTGTTAAAATGTGGGGAAAACATCAGGAACTTTCCAGATAGTCCTTTGACTTAGGACCACAACTGAAGCCAAATGTTCTTGTTGCTAAGCAAGACATTTGTTAAATGAATTTTGTCTCATGTTATGACCTTTGTTGTTAAATGCATCATTGTAGTAAAGTTAGTAACCCACCGTCGTAAACATGATACAATTGCCAAGCACAGAGGCGCAGTGATTAGAGTGCAGTACTGCAGGCTACTTCTGCTGACTGCCGGCTGCCTGCAATTTGGCAGATCGAATCTCACCAGAGTCAAGGCTGACTCTGTTTTCCATCCTTCCACAGTTGGAAGGGGCCTTGGAGATCTTCTAGTCCAACCCCCTGGTCAGGCAGGAAATCCTATACTAATTCAGACAAATGGTAGTCCAATCTCTTCTTAAAAACTTCTAGTGTTGGAGCTTCTACAACTTCTGGAGACAACTTATTCCACTGATTAATTATTCTCACTGTCAGGAATTTTTTTAATTTAGTTCTAGGTTGTTTCCCTCCTTGATTAGTTTCCATCCATTTCTTCTTATGTTGCCTTCAGGTGCTTTGGAGAATAGATTAACTCCCTTTTCTTTATGGTATCCCCTTAGATATGAGAACACTGCTATCATGTCACCCCTAGTTCTTCTTTTCATTAAACAAGACACATGCCCAATTCCAGCAACTTTTCTTTATATGTTGTAGCTTCCAATCCCCTAAATGTAAAAATAATTCTTCCCCAAATTTCTAGAATTCCAGCACTTTTTAAACGCTTCTCTGATGTCTGGTCGGTCCTTTGCTATCAGTCAGTCTACTGTGAAAAACCTCTGCTCCTGCTGATTCCTGCTGGTTCTCATCTGCAATCCGCCTGGATTTATGCATCTCTTGCAATCTGCACAAAGCACCCGCAGCAACCAATAACCTTTTACATTACCTACAGAGCAGCCTTTTTTGATATTTTCATCAAACGGCAGATGTTCCTGCCGTGGGCTACTTTAATTAGGCAAAAAAACAAAAACCCATTGCACATTATTCCTCCCACTTTTGTGTGTCTGTACGAAGGGCTAGGAGAGTAATTTCATCATTCTGGACCTGCTTTCAGTCAGGGGGCCAGTCAAACATTAAAAGAAAGAAAAATATTGGTTGGCTAGAGAAAACGAGTATTGTCTTAGGGTGTTAACTGTCTATTCCAGTATCCCTGGATTAAAAATTAAGACAATAGTATGTCCAATTTTATTGGAAGGAATGATCCGTGGAATTGGGGCCCGGTGGAAATGCTGCAAATGATTTATGCCAACGTAAGCGAATTGTTAGTAACATTCTGCTGTAGTAATATGTCGGGCTCCAAGTTCACTCACCTTATCTCTGCTGCTGCCGGATCTGTATTTCTGCTGACGGATGGCTTTAGAATGACTCAGCAGAGCTGAGGATGGATTCTGCAACAACTGCGGGGCTGCTGGAAATTTTCATATATTGATGTGGTGCATATTGTAAAAGGGGGTTAGGGCAAATATAGATGGTAATTAAGCCTTAGGTTAAAACATGGTGAAGGTGGCACTAGGTGGGTATCAGTTAGTGAGGATCGGGATAGGTTAGGGATGTAGACATGCTATAGGGTTAATAGCCTTTAGGGATAATGGGTTAGGCATGGCCAGAATTAGAACTGTGTATAGGCCTGGGTGTGTTGGGATGTGTCTCATGATAATGGTAATAAAAGGAAAAGGAGCAAACTCAAACCCAACACATACCTTGCCTGGCTTTTAGCCTTTCTTGTCAGAGAAGAGTATTTGTTATTCACTGAGCTAATGAATAAACCACCATGGCACTACAAAGGAGCTGGAGTTTGTATTCATTTCAGGACAAATCTTCAATACACAAGGACCGGCTGAGAAATATTGGGTCTCTCTTCACTCTTCAACAAGTTTTAAACTAACCACTCAAGTTTTTAGAGGAAGATGGAAGGATATAAGGATGTATTACTTTTTTTTTTGGAATGAAATAAGGCAGTTCTCAATTTATGACCACTATTGCAGAGAAGGTTCTCTTCTTGGATCCTGCCAGTTGGAATAATTCTGCTGACGGGGCCAACAGCATGCTGGCTCTGCAGGGGTGAGCTGATACTGGTTTGTCCTGGTTCAGGTGAATTCTTAGGTAATTTTATGGCTGGTTCACTGAACCAGCAAATCCGACCCATGGCTGGCCCCTCCGCTCCCAGGAGTCTCTGTGGCGTCCATTTTAGAGTCGAGGTAAGTACAGGGGCTTGGGGAGGGCAAAAAACGGGCCTCTGGAGGCGCTTTTAGGCCAGAAATGGTCCCGTTCTGACCCCCAGACGGCCTCCGAACTGTGAGGGAAGCTGTTTTGCCTTCCCGGAGGCTTGAGAAAAGCCCCAAGAACATGGAGAGGCTCCAGAAGGCCAGAATTAGGCCTGTTTCTGGCCTCCAGAGGGTCTCTGGAGCCTGGGGGAGGCCTTTTCGGTCTCCCGGAGGCTTGGGAAAAACTTTCATAGCCTGGTGAGGGCAAAAACTGCCGCCCCCGGAAGTTTGGGAAAGCCGAAAATAGGCCTGTTTCTGGCCTCCAGAAGCCTCTGGAGATTGGGAGAGGCTGTTTTTGTCCTCCCAGAGGCTCAAGGAAAGTTTCTGGAACCCAGCGAGGGTGACAATGCATCCCTCGCCGTGGTGCAGGAGGCCGAGTAGGCCATGCCCACCATGGCCATGCCCAGCCAGGCTCTGGAAGGCTGGAAACGGGTCCATTTCCAGCCTCCAGAGCCTGTAGGAGGCCTTTTCACACTCTTGGAGGCTCGAGGAAGGCCTTCAGAGCCCGGGGAGGGCAAAAATGCCTCTCTGACTAGGCCACGCCCACCATGACCACGCCCAATTGATTGCTAAAATTTTTGAAGCCCACCCCTGCTACTCTGCCAGCACAAATGGGACAGGCCAATGGGAATGCAGTGAGATGGTCTTTCAAGTAACCTGTACTATATGTCCTCATCCACACACATTCTGTTTTGACATACCAGTAGTATCTTCATTCAACCAACTCCCAATAAGGAGCTATTGAATACTTGTGCTGATATGGAATACTCTGTGGTTTCTTCCCCAAACCCCCAAAACTTTAACCTTAGACTGTCTATTACTGACCTCACCCTTTTCCTAAGAGGTTTGTAAGGGGAGTGCATAAGTGCACCAACGTGCCTACCGTTCCCTGTCCTATTGTTTCTTTTTCTTTTTCTTATATGTATCCATGTATTCATAACTATGTTTTTACTTAAACCTATTATCTTGTAAGCAATTGACAAGAATAAATAAATAAAACGTGGTTCTGCTGTACACTGTAAGTGGCAGGTGTGCTTGTGATGAATATCATCAGTGAAGTAAACCTAACCAGAGATACACAACGTGGCATATGGACCTGAGAGTAATGATTTTGATTTTAAAAACATGGCCTTCTGTATTGTCAGAATTTTAACATTAAAGAAGGAGGAAAGTTTTAAAAAGGGAAGGAGTAATGATTTATTTAACCGTGATTCATTTTGAATGAAATTCAACTTAGCATTTAGTGTGGCTTCCCCATTCTTGATTATGACCTACTTTTTAGATGGTAGCTCCCAACATACCACTCAAAATTATATGCTACCGTGCTTCTGTGTTCCAGAACAAGTCCATGTACCTCAATATATGGGGTTTTAGCACTATTCAGACATTAATAAATCATAATCTTGCAAGAAAGCTTGTAATATCTTCTGGTACCTCCTATACTCCCAAATGTGTTTATAATTTTATAAAGGCCTTGGTGCTTGGTTATATTGCACATTATATCTTTGGTCCAGATGAACATAACTACAATTTTAATTTGAACCTTTAAAAAAATCTTCTTCCTTTCCCTAAAACCACTACAGCACTCTTGTAAATTATTTTAACAACACTAAACTGTGTAGAAGACAAATAATGGTCAGTTAATTGTAAATGAGCCAAATGGACAGACCTTTATTTGAATTGTCACCTGATTAGTTGAATTGTCACTTAAGGAACTGGCCAGCAAAAAAGATTCAAATAAAAATAATAATCAACATTTCATTCTTGATAGCAGCAATTTCTTTTATCGTACGAAGCTATCAGCGTATGAAGCCATAATATTCATAAACATATATGTAAGCTTCAAATGATTACTTTTTAAAACACTGAATTGAATTATTCTCAACTGATGCATGTATCTGTGTAGAAGCAAGCAAATATTCTTGTCTTTCAAAACTGCACCCCTGACAATACGATTGCCTTCTTAAACAGAATGTGTCCCATTAAAAAAAAATCTATACTGTTGAAAATGATTCTACTTTCAGTGGCCACATGTTATCTCACAGATGTATTTTATCTTGTGCAACACTCCTCTTATCATCATCATTATCATCATCATCCCTAAATAATTAAGATTTTCTTGTATTAGTAATCTACTGGGATCACCTCCAATTCTCTAGATTTTCTGCGAAACAACACACACAAAACTGTGTTTTTGACCCTGGAGGCTATATTAATGGGAGTCAAAATTAAAACATCTAGTGGAGTATGAGATGGGAAAGTGTAAGATGAGGAGCACAGTTGAATTCATCAACAACTACCACAGCATCTGATTATGTTGACAGCTCTATTCATCTCTTTGTATAAAATCCAAGAAGTCTGTAATTGTTTTCCAGATCACTTAGCAATTAATGATGCTGTTGCCCTTGGACATAGTGCTGTACAAATCAATACCTACAGTCAAAGGTTAAGCATAGAGGAGACGTAATAAGCTGTAAGTTACTCTATTAATAGAGCTCATGAGAAATGAAAGGGAAATTAAAACTGCCTGATTAAGACCTTTCCTAAAGAACAAATGTACTTACTGAAATAAAAAGAAGGAATTATATTCCACCTTTCCCAAATGCCAGTTGCTTACGTAGCACTACTTTATTTCCTATGTGATACTTAGGAAATAAATAGTGTACTCCACACTTGAGGTTTATTTTTTGTTCTCACGCAAGAAAATTTTGCTGTTTCCAATTGGTTACACATAATACTGTCATATTACCCTAGACAACTGGCAGCTAGATCCATAAACAAATGAGCAGAAGGACTTCAAGTGGAAGGTTTCAATTTCCTGCAAATAATAAAGTTTAATAAGCATCCACATTAATTGGTTTATTGGGATGCTGAATCGTATTGTTATTGGCTGATAAACTCATATTTGAAAAGCATAGCTTGTGACATTACAGCTGATATTTAACATTTCATAATAAATATCCATTTTAGAAGGTTTATTTCTTGGTTACAGACAAACATTTGAGTTTGAAAAGTTTTCATATCTTTTCCCATTTTAATCACACTTGAGGAGAAAAAGGCCAATAATGTGGTTTTAGAAACTTGACTTCTGTAAAAATGTATATTATAGAATAGCTAGCAGAAAACAAAACAAAAGAAACACAGAGATTTGGCTTTTTTCAAATCTCATAAAAAATACCACCATATAATTTATATATGAGTTAATAAATTACTGTTTCCAAAAATTTTTTGCATTTTATATCCCTTGAATAGGGAATGTAAATAAAAATGATTATTTGGAAGTGAGTTCTTTATAAATCATTCCATGTCTTTTATAATTCATAACTTCCCTTAATCTTCATTTTTTTACAACCAGCAAACTACTTACTTTACAATCAATGATTTAGAAGTCTGTGCTATGGCAATAAGAGCTGCTCCTGCAAGTTAATATATTAGGGGATTCTACCATATAAGTACTCTGTCATATATTTTGGCTTCTATATACTGTGAATGAACATCAGTTTGGTGTAGTGGTTAAGGTATCAGACTAAAAGCTACTAGTAGTCCATGAATTGTAGTCCCACTTTGCACACACCTACTTCAGGCCAGTCACTGTCTCTAAGCCCTAGGAAAGAGGCAATAGAAAACCATTTTCAAAGTCTTGTCAAGAAAACTACAAAGACTTTTCCAGATAGTCACCAGACTGACTCAAGGCACCAAAAATAAATGAATAAATACAGAATATTGACTATACCTGTATAATTGACATATCGTAGTACAAGGGTCTTCAAACTTGACAAGTTTAAGACTTGTGGACTTCAACTCCCAGAATTCCTGAGCTAACATGATTGGAGGAGGAATTCTGAGAGTTGAAGTCCACAAGTCTTAAAACTGTCAAGTTTGAAGACCCCTCTCTTAGTATAAACGGATGATAGTACTATTGCTATGATATCTATGAAAAGGACAAGGCTTTTTTCTGGAATATTCTTGTAATCTTCTTAAATCCAAGAAAGCACTTCTCTCTCATGATGAAATACAGATAAACCAGTTCTTCAGACTGAAAGAAATCAAACTAAATTCTAGTTGCAACGAATGCTTTTACTATGATCAGGCAGAGAAAGTTCCGGAAGGCTCATACTGCTGCTTAAAACAGGCCTAAATTTAAAACAAAAAAACGTTGTCATAGCGGTTAAGGCACCAGACTAGAAACGGGGAGACTGTGAAGGGATAGTCATAGTAAGGTCAGCCATAGTGTTATTAGATATCTCATTCCACCTGAAAAGGTCAAGTATGATTTATAATGCCTTTTTGTTATGCATACTTAACCTTTCTAGAGGCATGTAGCCCATAACACTCCTGAGTTTAAATCTCATTTGCATTCTGGGAGGCAGTGATCGTTATAGTTGTGCTTGCCGATAAAAGTTTCTTTCTTGTATCATTCCCCAAATGGTCTGATTTCTTATTTCAGTGACCGATCCCACAACAGTTGCCATGTCAAAGCCACGAGTGTGCTTGGTTCAGTGGAAGGTACTTTGACAGAATAATCTAACTGTAGATCAACTGTTGCTCCAGAGGCTTTTGTGAGCAGAGATAACCAATGCAATCCAGAGGTGGTATTCAGCAGGTTCTGACCAGTTCTGGAGAGCCGGTAGCGGAAATTTGAGCAGTTCTGAGAACTGGCAAATCCCACCTCTGACTGGCCCCGCTCCCCTCTATTCTCTGCCTCCCATTGAGTCTCAGCTGATTGGCTGGGTCTTCTTTGGTTGCCCTGCACAGAAAAATGGAGCTGGAAAGCAGGTTAGTGAGATGGGGAGGGAATGGGGATTTTACAGTAACCTTCCCCTGCCATGCCCACCAAGCCACACCCACGGAAACGGTAGTAAAAAAAATTGAATCCCACCATTGATTAAACCCTTATCTAAGTTCAACATTACATGAAACCTTTCTTTAAGAAGGCCAACCTTGCAGGCTCAGTTACTTCAAGTTGTGGTACCTTTTGTGGAAGTTTGATAATTGTTTTGAACTGGCAGTGGAAATGTCTTTGTCCTTGAACATTGGCTGCTATTAAGAAATTATGTTATTTGAGCTTTGATTTGTATAAGACTATCTAAATCTAATAATTAGAATAGAAATATTCTAAATAGAAATCTAAATAGAAAGATAGAATAACAGAGTTGGACCTTGGAGGTTTTCTAATCCAACCCTACACTACTTCAGACAAACAGTTATCTACTATCTTCTTAAAAACTCCCAGTGATGGAACATTTACCACTTCTGGAGGCAAGTTGTTCATTGTTGTTGTTCTGTACAGTTTAGCTCAAATCCAATAACTCAGCACATAATCAGCCTGAAAAAAGTTGTGTACATTCTTGTCTTAATGAAGTAACTCAGAATGGAGTTTTCATTTATCCTTAAAATATTAATTGAAAGGATGAGGAATAATACTTTTCCTGCATTACCTGCAACTGTAGCGATTATGTTGTGGTTCGCCGGCAGTTTGGAGATTGAGGACTCGGATGAGGGGCCTGTGTGTGAAGCAGGGATGGGGCCAGGACTATCAGAGAGTGGAATTCTGCCTTCGGAGATTGTGGAGGCTGGCAGCAATGATGAAGAGGTTCCCGAGGAGCCTGTGCCCAGTGCACGTGCACGCAGGGCTGCTCGAAGGAAAGAGGAGCTGCAGCAGCAGGGGCAACTCAGGAGTAAGGCTGCAAGGTGATGGCCTTCCCTTAAGGGATAAAAGCCAGCCCTCAGAGATGGGATTCTTTGCAGGAAGCAAAGACATTCTTGTACTTCAAGCCTTATGGATGTTCAGATTATCCTGGTTTGTGTTTAGAGACTTTTTGTTTTGAATATTTCTTGCCGACTTAATCTAGTGTTTTTGGCAGCCTTGCACAACCTTGGCAAGGCTCGGTCTTATCAGAGACAATGAGTTTTATTAGCCTTTTAACTGCAAATGAACAGAATTCACAGAGAAGCATTAAAAGGTTTTACTTTTACCTCTGTTTGGCGTTTGTTTCCTTGGAGCAAGGTTTGGGTCAGAACAGATTACTGTATGTTGACGCATCATGAAATGTACTCCTTTTGAAAATGCTGTCTTTTGAATTTGTCATGAGCTGAACTTCAAAAACATTGAGGAACAATGTCTGGATTGTGTCTGACAGAAAAACCAAGAATGTTTTTTTACAATGTTAATAAATGATTTCAATACAGCAAATTATTAATCAACTTTGAAGTAACCAACAAATAACAGAATTGCAGTTGCACCCCCATTCATATCAGTTTTGTGGTGTTTCCTAGCTCTGTTCCTGAGGTATAGTCCAAGGAATCGATTTACATTAAACCTTATAAATGATACAATGGTTCTTGAGCAACATTAAATAAAATCCAGAAATAGACTGATAGATTGGGAAGCACAATGCACACTGTTACAAACTTCTTCTTTTTTAAAAGTCTTTTTTTTTTAACCTATCTCATATTTTTCATTTAGTAAACAATGGCTTTTCTCTATGATTCTAATGTAGCATGAAATTAACATGACATTTCTGTTTATTTTCTGCTACTTACGCTACTGTTTTCTTGACAGAAATAAATACAAAGCTAGAGATGAAGGATCAGACTTTTCCCCATTGTTATGTATTTATAATGCCTAAAGCATTTGTAGTTTGGACTTTACAGTTTCAGATTCTTTGAAGAAAAGTAGGCTAGAGCTAAGTGTCAGTTTGACTCTTCCCCTTACAATGATAATTGTACAATGATAATCAATGATAAACTCTAATGGGAACCCATGGAAATCAAGCATGATGTTGAACGAAGTGTTGTAGAGTAATAATTTGTCTATCATAAAAATCAAGTAATGAATTCACATCTGAAAAGAGAAGAACTAAATTAAAGTCATCAAATCTGTCTGGCTTTATCCTATATCCTGAAAGGAATGTTAATTAATTACTGAGGCACAAACCTTTTCAGGATAAGCATAGCATTTTACTATTTAGTGGTATGCCAATGATGCAGGACAAGACATGGGCAGGACCAGGACAAAACATAACTATATTATATTTTAAATCAATTAACATTAGAAGAGTTGATTTGAATACGAAGTCCCGATTGTACATATCGAACTGAACAACATCCCTTGGGGTACTGCCATTCAACAATGGTAGAATTGTTCATTTGTTTGCTTGAACGTGAAGTTTTTTGGAAGTATTTTTGTATAATAATACTTACAGTATAATCATAAGAACAGTTTGCATCAAGCTCAACAAGAGTGAAACGTTCCATGTATTTCCAGATAGTTCCAGTTGCACAACAGGGCCAGATGTTCAACCTCCTGTCCATAGGCAGACTCATCACTATCTCGAATGAGACCAATGACTGTTATATCATTTGTTATTTGTTATTATTACCTTTACTGTCAGAGGACAACATATGAACAATGAGATTGGGTGAGCCTCCCTTCGTGCGCTTCCCCCCCCCCCAAATACAACTCACAGTGACGATAGAAGTCCCTAATCCAGACCCAATCTTATTAAACTGGGTGATCTTGTTGCATAATGTGCTGGCCCTCCAAGTCTATCATACTATGTTGACATGAAGTTATTTTCCATTCAGCCCATGGGTAGAAACTGTTCTTCAGCCTGTTGGTGGATCTGGCTATGCTTCTATATCTCCTACCTGATGGTAGGAGAGTGAAGAAGTGCTGACCAGGATGTGAGTCGTCCCTTAGAATTTTCCTCACTATCCTAAGGCAGCGAGCCCTAGAGAGGTCATCTAGTGGTATCAGGGAACAGCCCACAATGTCTTGTGCTGTGCTCACCATCCTCTGTAATATCTTTCTATCCACAGTTGTCAAGCCAGCATACTTGTCAAGCATCAAGCATCACTTGATCTATTTGCTCAGTAGGCAAACTGCAATGGGTCTAACAAAAGATCTCTGATGATTTTCAGGTGGATCAGCACTAATATCTTAAAGGCCTTCATAACTACAGATATCAGAGCAACCAGTCGGTAGTTATTTGGCTATTTGATGGAGGGTTTCATGGGAAAAATGGGATAATAGTAGAGCTATTTGATTTATAGTACATAAACAAGAAGTACATAACCCATATTTAGCGATTTAATAAAAATATGGTTGAAGGGGCCTGTTGTTCAGCATGGGCTTGCAAGCAAGGAGTCACTCCATCTGGGTTCTCTGTTTTTCTGATATTTTGTCTATTAAATAGAGCGTGTATATCTTTTTCTAAGTTCACCAGGGATGGGTGGAAGAGGGATGGAGATGGAGATAGGCATAGGAAATTTGGCTACTGTTGGTGTATTTGAGGTGGGGAATGGAGTGGTAGATGACAATGACCTCACCTCAAACTTACAGTAGAACACATTCAAGTCATCTGCCAGTTGATGATTTTTTTCAATAAGGGAAAGGAGGGCTGCTGTAGCCAACGATGTTTTGCAGGCTTCTCCACACATTTGCTGGTTCATTATCTGAGAACTGATTTTCCACTTCTTGTTACAAAATCAGTTCTTGTAGTCTTTCTACAAAATTCGCAGTTTATTTCCCCACTCTCAAGAAAGTCATAGTGACTGTCTCTGAACCACCTCACCTCTTTTAACAATGGTAAGTGATAACTTTCTAGTGTTTATACCTTTAATTTGCCATGGTTATGCAGAAATGGAAGAAATGGGGAATTTGGGGATCAAGATATCATTACACAATTAACTGTATTGAAATAGTGGATAAGAGGAGTAATCGTGTACTACTACAGGGTCATCTCTTAAGTGATGTTATAAATAATTCACAATGACTTAGCCCTCAATAAGATCTCCACATTACAGATTTATGAGACAACTCCACTTGGTCTAAAGTAGATGAACCAACTAGAATCAATTTTTTAGCGTAAGGTGAGTTTTCAAAGGGATTGCAGATGCCAGATTAGATTAAAACCTCAACTAAAAATGTGTTTTAGCAATAAAGGTAAGAAAGCTTTTTATCCAATTCTCTTCCATTGATTCCATTGAATTAATTTTAATCTAACAATTAGAAATTACAATTACAGTGGAACCTTGGGTCATGAATGCTTCTGTTCATGACCGATTTGGTCGTGGGTGGTGAACAAAAAATCCACCCGATTGTTGAATCAGGTCACGGTTCAAAAATCAGACAGGAACAAAATCGGTGCAGAAAGATTCCCTTTCCACACTGATTTCCCCTTTGGCACCATTTTGGGGGGAGCGTTTGTCCACGCATGTGCAGACAATTGTGCTTCCAGTCACGACCAAATTGGGTTGCGGCCAAAATCCTGGAATGGATTACGGTCGCACCCTGAAAATCCACTGTACTACTTAAAAGGTGTGAAACAGTTGAGAAATTCTTCTAAATGATCTTATCAGTAATTGCTGACTTTCTACAGTCATCTATAATTTTGGCCAAAAAAGCTAGAAAGGGGGAGACCATGAGTTCTAGTCCGTCCGCTTAGCCATGAAAGCCAGCTGGATGACCTTAGGCCATTCACTCACTGTCAGCCCAACTCACCTCACAAGTTTCTTGTTGTGAGGAAAACAGGAGAGGGGAAGTATCTGGGATATGTTCGCTGCCTAGAGTTATTTGTAAAAATAATAAAGGTAGGATACAAATAAACAAAATAAAAGCAACCAAAATTGAAATCAACAAGTAGCATAAAAAGTAGCCACTAAATACACTAAAATATTCTTACTTATACTATCAAGGGGCCATGTTTGATAGCAAACCCATCAGGCAAATCTGATTTTTCGGGGAATGAAGAGTAGGTATTACGGCAGAAAAGGAATTAGAAGTCCTTAACTATCAGAAGACAGCCGATGGGTTTATGTTAGACACAAATTTTATAGACATAAAAAGGAAAGCATGGGAAATAGTTTACAAATGAAAAAGAAACATTTGATTAGATGCCAATGATACCAGAATAATCATTATATTAGCTTTAACATTTTTTTTAACAAAATAATTTCTAACAAATAAGTTTTTTGCAAACAAAAATGATACAAATTTAAAGAAAAAAGGAAATGAAGAAAAGTGATAAATAAATGGTTTAGTTCCCCTCCCCCCCAAAAAATTGCAAAAATCATAAATTAAGTAACTTTTGCCCACATCTTGCAGAACTCAATACATTCCAGTGGGTCAGAAGTATTCTCTAAAGACAAATTTTGTTGAACGCTCCTGGGCTGGCTTTAGTGAATAGGTTTGAGAATGACTCCTGTGTTGACATAACAGAGAGGTGAAGCAATATTCTTCAGTCTTCTTCATGTCAAATCAAAGCCAATGCATTTTTCAATATTTGGCCTGAATTATATAAGGCTGACCAGGGGAATTATGGCAGTCTTTTCCACCTGTTCAATATATGATGTGATTTCTGTTCTTTTACATACACAAACACAAATGCACACACAAGACCCAGTCTGATGTTATGGTTAAGGCATTAGGCTAGAAATTGGGAAACAGTGAACTGTTACAAGGTCAGGTGGGTGACCTTGAGCTAGTCACTTTTTCTCAGTTTGACGAAGTAGGCGATGCCCAATTTTGCCAAGAAAATAGCAAGCAATGATTTAGGCAGTGGCCAGGATTAAAAAATTGGCTTGAAGGCACAATCTGCACCAAAACACACATACACACATACACACACACACTTGTGTGTTTAGATATTGTAAAATTAGCAAGTAAATAAAAAGTAATTAAAAATCAATTTGACCTCTCTGCTATTCTGTCTCCTGGATATAGTGTTGTGGAGGTTTCAGGTGGTTTGAAAGCAATATGTTTGTGTGTTCTTGATATAGAACAATAGATAGCTTCACCCCATAATTCAGTAGCAAACACTATACTCAATTTGAATTTTTGGAATGGAAAACGCTGGCTGACTATATTGACAGATTAAAAGATCATTGAGCATGTCAGTGAGTAAGGTACAGTATTAGGGTTCCCAGTTTTAACCCCCCCTGATCCATTGAAGCATAAGCATGGTTATCACAATATCAAAAACACTAGGCATTTCCATTGCATTTTTAGAGGAACAATTTCTCTCCTGGCCTGTCATGCCTCTGGTGCAGACTGCCTCTGAGGGAGAGGAGGAACAGCCGACAGGGAGTGGAAGTGTGGCTCCGGAGGTTGTGGAGGAGGCTGGGGAAGGGCAGAGGCTGGCTGAGCAGTCAGAGGAGGACCCAGGCCCATCCCCTATCCATCCTGGGACACGCAGGGAGGAGAGGATAAGGGAAAGACGTGGTCTACAGGAGAAGAGAGGGCCTTGATCTTCTTCATGGGCTACAGAATAAAAGGATGGACTTGCATCCAGCATATGGGTGAATGCTGGAAACAAAGCGTGGAAATATTTCTAGTTTATGCTTCCTCTCTGAGTTTGGTGTCTCTCCCAGTGTATGTTATCTGTGGAAGTCCTCCAGCTCTATCTAGCCTGGTTTGTGTTGCTTTTTTCCTTCTTCTTGTAACTGTTTGTGTGGGAGTTTTTTGCCTTCCATCAAGAATATTTGGAGCTTGGAAGCAAAGTGAAGGAATAAAATGAGCTTCACCTATTTTCTGTGCCTCTGTTTGTTTTGTATCTCACCCTGGCCTGAAGATATATACGCTACTGACATAGATAATCCCCATTTTCTGTGATTGAATATTCATGGAATGGGATGCCTAATTCATCCTGAAAGATGTAGTCACAGATCTCTCTGCGTGTTTTTAGCTTCTCCAAGTCACACCAGCTAAGATATAAAGTCCATAACTTTAAATCACTAATTTAAAAATCCACTGTTTTATTGAAGTAGATTTGCACAAAACCATGAAGATTGAAGGTACAGAGAGAAGGCTGTCTAGATGTATGGAGCTATGGCCAACAGTAGGAGAAAGCGAGGATAACAAAGTAAGATAAGTGTTAGTTGGATGAAGGACCCAGTGTATATCCTGTCTGTAGGATAGCAATATAGCTTCTTGGGCATCTGCCTCCTATAGAAAGGCAGAGATAGCAGCAATTAAAATCAAACTCCTTGATTTTAATACACCTTAGTAACAGATTGATTGTATAGAGTGCTGTTGACTGCCCATCAAAAAAAAATTTAGGATCCAGTTTAAAACAAAGTTTATAATCCTTGTTTAATGGATTTACTACTTCAGGCTATACAGTGCTGTAAAAATGATTAAAATGTTCTCTCTCGATGTAATCAATAAAACTTCCTGCTGTAAAATTGGTTCAGTTCCAGAGACTCCTCCAGGTAGCTTTGCAATGCTGTGTTTGTAGAATTTCAAATAAGCAATTTATCATTATTTCTATACACAGGATTCATTAACCACCTCATCCGTCAGCTTATTAGTACTGAAGTCAGCCAACCAATCTAAACAAAAGGTCAACTCTTAATGAACAGCATAGTTAGGCTAAACAATACATCAAAACTTTAACAGAGATATGGAAAGATTAGTGTAGTATATTTGGATTGGGGATCAGAGCAATATGGAAAATGTGCAAACAGGCATGAATTAAGCTAGGCTAATGAATGAGTCAAATCACTTATTGTAATGTAAGAACATACCTTAATAAGAAAATAAATTTCCAGCTTTTGGGGCATTGGCAATGCTTCAAGAATTCAAAAACACATTTACATCAGGGTAAAATATAGTCATGACTTTGAAAAATGTAATACCACGAATTCTGTGTTATTCTTTTAAAGTCGTATTTCCACTCCAACACTTCAGTAATTGCATTTATTCAGGTAGGTTCACCATCTGAGATGAAAATGCCAATAGATGTTTGTGTTGCACATACTCCATTGGTAAAGTGATTTCACATGGCACCTAGATTTAAAACCTTGGTTTTAATCCTATTTCAACTATTCTATAAATCTGAAGAAACCTGGAATACAATTTTGCATTCTTATTGTGCTATCATTCTTTTATCCATCACAGCCTAGTACATAATCCATATGAAATAAAATATTTCAATTTCACACTTAATTCCAAGTATTCTGCTTAACTAGTTCAGAGATTTCTTGTCTGACTTATTTCTACATGGCTGCTCTTCTTAATCGAAAGGGAGTGCCAAGGCCAATTTCTTTGTAGTAATTTACTAGGATTGCATTACAAACTTGATGCTCAATCAGAAATATATTCTCCCTGACTTCCAATAAATAATAATAATAAAAAGTTTTCTTCTGATCAATTTCACCTGGGTGCTGTTAAAATCAGAAATGACCCAAATTTTCTAATATCTCTTTCCCTTTTAAAATTAACTAGCTCCAAATTAGCATGGAGAAAATCTGATTACAAATTAGAATGCCTGATTCTTGAAGTTGCTATTTTTGTCAAATAGACAATAAATTTTATACATCTATCTATAAGGTTAAGGCAAATGCTCCCTTACAGTCTGATTCAATATAGTTCATGAATGTAATAATTTATTGACCCCATCAGTGGTGGGATACAAACATTTTTTACTACCAGTTCTGTGGACATGGCTTGGTGATCGTGGCAGGGGAAGGATACTGTAAAATCTCCAGTCAGAGGCGGGATTTGCCAGTTCTCTGAACTACTCAAAATTTCCGCTAACGGTTCTCCAGAACTGGTCAGAACCTGCTGAATACCCACCACTGGATCTCATGCTATTCCTATAAAATAATATAATTGATTCTCAAGGTGAAGACCAGAAACACATGAATACAGCATTCAAATGAACTGTTATTTAATAAACTCAGTCTGGGAAAGCTGAATAAAAAAATGAGAAAATACAAATGGATGTTTCAACTGGTACAAAGTGTAACAGTATGAGTAGTCTTTCAGCTTTTTTTTTTTTTTGCAAAATAAATGATGGCATGGTATAATATGTCATGCCATTGTTGTTTATCTGCATTTGGATTTACCTGTTTTTAACTACTAGTAAACACCAGGTGATGTTTTACTATGTCCTGATACATAAAACCATAGAACTCAAAAAGGGTGTACTGTATCTCCCGTACCCACCCACATGATTGTATTAGAATATCTGAGGAAAACCAGTATCAGAATTGATTAGTAACTTGCTGCATTTCACTTATTAATTCTTTGGATTTCAGACATTGTAAGAAGAGAATTGTAAGAACAAAATCTGGTCGGTCTCATTTCTATTTTATTTGAAGCATCAAACCTGCATGTTACTTCTGGCTGGTTTCTATTAGCAGGAGTAAGCTCAGATGGAATATTCATTTAAAAACTACTTGTCTTTGGTAACAAATTAACATTTTACTGTATATAATATTATGAGTCAATGTAATATTGTCTTGAGATTAAAAAAAACATATTTATTATGCATTTGTACAGTTTTGCTTGCTATTTGTTCTGTAAAGCAGGAACAATGTGGATATGAAATGTTTTTTAAGTAAATGCTTCCTGAGTGACATTTCTACATTTCTCTAGTCAGTGTTGTAACTTCACTTCACCTCTTTATATGTACATATAATAGGCTGAGCTTGGTTATCAATACTACTTCTATCTTCTCACTTGTTTTCTCACTCATGGATACTGAACTTTTCTAAATCTACTTTTATGCTAAATATAGATATATAAGTATTCTGAAAATATTGCCAGGAAATCTCATAATTGTGAACTAAACCATGACACTTAGAAATATCTGTAACATATTT
The DNA here is from genome assembly GCA_023653725.1 of Bungarus multicinctus. Lineage (NCBI taxonomy): Eukaryota > Metazoa > Chordata > Lepidosauria > Squamata > Elapidae > Bungarus > Bungarus multicinctus. The sequence goes on from CM042849.1 coordinate 67,208,740, forward strand.
TTCTCAACTAATGTTGGAGAAACTGTTCACTCTTACACCTCAAATTATTACTTTGAATTTTCCTCTTAGACAGTATTGCACTTCTATAGCTCCACGAAAATTATTGATCAGAAGATGGATGTAAGACTGTGCAGGGGCCAAAAAAGGCAGAGCAATAACTCATTCAGAGAGACAATGATGCTAAATATAGATATACGTATTCTGTGATATTAGCACAAAGGAGTGCTAAAATTAGAAAATGCAATATATTACATTTCTTTGAAATAGAAATGTATTGGCTAAAATATACCCCAAATGTACTGACTTAAATATTGATTTGATTTAAACTTATAGTAAAGTGCAATGTAGTATCTGAAAGCTTAAGTCAATGCCTATATAACCAAGTAACCTGGGTACTGCCAAAAATGGCTTGCTATTCCATGCCACTCTACCATTATAACGTGTCAGAATTATAGTTGGTGGACTCTTTACTGACTGGAACTGAAATCATTTTAAAAGAAATATTTTAGAAATGACTGTTTAAATTTAGAAACCAAAAAGTTATTCCATTGTCTCTGAATGAAAGTCTTTCTATTGTTGATGAATAATGTTGCTGAAACCTATAAACATAAATAATTTACTTATAGTGGTTCTACACAAATTCATTGCATTTGATTGCTAAATAAAAATTTTGCCTAGTGTTTATATCTCTGCATAAAATATTGTTGCACCCATTGTTTCAGCTTTTCATTGTTTTTTCTATTTTCTCAAAGTGACGCATCTTTCACAGATACTTTATGACACTATGATGAAGTATTCTTCAGTTCCAGCAGCTGAAAAACCGATTATGTCCTTCTGCACATTTTAAGGCTACTGATGTTATTGAGTCTAATTTGATTTTCCATTCCCTCCAAATTCAGCAAGGAGCAGATTATTCTTTTATTATTGAAGGAACTGCTAGTCTTAGACGTTTTATTCCATATACCCACACATTTTTATTTTTGACGGCTACATACTGTATTTCCATTTCTGCCCTACCCATATTCTAATGCTCTATCTGAATATTTGTCATGTTTTATTTGAGAATTGATCTGCAACTGAAAAAAAGAAGGACAATACACAATTAAGTATTAATGAACCCAAAACAGTTTTGCAAGTTTGTACAATAGCATTCGGCAGGATTTAAAAGTCTGAAAAAAAATGGACACTTTTTTTAGATACAGTTGGATAAAAGTTTTTTTTAATCAGCATTTTTATAAGTAATTTTGGTTGTACTGGAACTAATCCAAATGGTTGTGCTTCATAATAAGAAAAGTAATCTTCCTACAGTACTCCCATGATTGAGAAGTATAGGGTGTCTTTTTCAAATCCATTTTCTGCAGGTTGAACTCTCCACCCAAAAAGGATTGCATGAAAAGTTTTGACTGTGGGAACAAGTACATATACAGTGGTACCTTGGCACTCAACTGCTTTGAAACTCATCGAATTTCGTACTCAATGCATTTTGACATGAAATTTTGTCCCAGTATTCATTGTTTGTTTGGTATTCAAGGCAGAAGCTAGAACTTACCAATGTCGGCTGCTTTGTGACTCACCTCATTAGTCCTCATAGGAAAATTCATGGGAATACTCTACCTGACTCTGTGGTTTCTTCCCCAAACCCCAAAAACTTTAACCTTAGACTGTCTATTATTGACCTCACCCCTTTCCTAAGAGCTCTATAGGGGACATGCATAAGCGCACCGTCCCTGTCCTATTGTTTCTTTTTATTTTTCTTATATGTATTCATGTATTCATAACTACATTTATACTTATATCTATTATCTTGTAAGCAATTGACAAATCAAATCAAATAAAAATAAAATAAAAAAATTGGTTAGGTATTCATCATCTTTGGTGTTCATCATGCTTCTTGGAATCAATTAATGCTAAGTACCAGGGTACCAATATATATTAAAAATATAACTGAGATATCCATTATTTTCATACTTTTCCTGGCTTTTTAATTAATTCTCCTATACTACAGTCTTCTAAAACATAACATTTTGTTATATTTTATATATTTATATTATACTGTTAAAATTTTTTGTATGGATTTTGCTTGACCAGTCTGTGTCAGAATCATTTATGCTAGAATCATTTATTATCTATGAACTTCTAGAATCCAGTCATTTATTATCTATGAACTTCTAGAATCCAGTCACCCCTTTCAATTTGAAGGTTTGTATAGAAGCATATTCTGAATAATTTTTGGACAATGAACATTCCTGGATTACAGAAATCTCCATCTATGTTAATAGTAACCCATTGAATTAGTAGATGTTTTCAAGCTATTCCTTCTCAAAGCTAGGATTTGGTTTTCGATATTCTCATCTAAACCCTTTGCATGGTCCCAAGGTTGCTCATGTTATCTATTTAGTAATATGCAGGCAGCTAATAATAAGTGATTTTATATCCATCTCTAAAAAAACAACGCTTGTAAAGAAAAACAACCCAAACTGGGCTTGTTTTTACAAGGACATTAAGACACTTGAAAGATCTACCAATTTACTTAAGGTTATTCATATTTTTGTGTTGCCCATTAGGGGAAATGGATGTTGGATAGCTTCCACTGTATTTTTGTCTTCTTTCTCTTGGGAATGGCTACTATAAATATGCTGAGAGATTGTAATTATTTCTGCAGCAGTCACTGTGAACTGATATTTCAGTGTTACTTTTACCAGTCTGAACTGATATGTGGCATTAACTTTTTGCTCATCTTTGAACAAGTCTTGCTCTTGAGAAGAATGTTTCCCACAAGTTCAAATGGGTTATTGCAATTAAAGTAGAATATGCTACATTTATTTCCATAATTGTTTCCACAGATTGGGCTTCAGAGATCATGCAACTATAGTTTACTCTTCTAATTCCAGAACTGTGTTATTTAATATTAATTGAATAATCCTTATCCAGGCCTTGCACTGCATCTGATCAATTCATATGTGGCCCCTGAACCTTTGTGTGTGTGTGTGTGTGTGTGAATGGATATTGTAAAATAATAACCAAGTTGGTGATGACTAGCTGCCCATTTTCTCATTGATTATGGATATTCCCAACATAAAGCAGGATTAATGTAATTATATCAATTTGAATCTGCCCTAAACCTGTAGAACATTCGATGAATTTCCACCTCAATTATTATCAATGTGGTACATCAACAGTGCTCCAAACATAAGTAATTTAATGACCATGGGCCCATGCCATGAAGGGCTTTAAAGGTGATAACCTGAATTGGAAGCAAACTGGGAGTCAATGCAGTTTGTGAAACAAGAGTGTGTCATGGGCCCCTAAAAGCTGCCCCACCACTACATCAGTTGTATCAGCTGTAGCTTCTGAATGCTCTTCAAGAATAGCTCGTGTTGTAATAGTCCTAATGCAAGATGATTGGGGCTTGTATGACTGAACAAAGGGACTCATGAGCCAGGAACGGCCACAATTGGTGTACAACCTGAATGTGTGGAAAGGCTCTCTTTGACCTCCATGACTTCCACCTGCTCTTTGAGCAAGTCACAATTCCAGGAGAAGCTTCAAGTTGCAGACAGGATCTGTCTAGGATAGTGCCACCCTATCCAGAATTAAAAATGTCAAAGTTCCAGATCTTGGAGCTCCATACATCAAAAGTCATTCAGTCTCAGCAGGCTTCATTCGAAGACTGTGGTCTACATCCAGTCCCACACAGCAAAAGAGCAGTTACAGCATCACTTGGATCACCAGGGATGGAAATATAGAGTTTGGTATCATCAGTGTACAGCAGATACCTCCACCCAGCCCAGCCTCTATAACCGGCTCAAAAAAATACCTTGGTCCAGATGTCTCCAACCTTGGCAACTTTAAGCCTGGTGAACTCCAACTCCCAGAATTCCTCAGCCAGAAAAGCTGGCTGGGGAATTCTGGGAGTTGAAGTCCACAAGTCTTAAAGTTGCCAAAGTTGGAGACCTCTGCCACGGTCAATGTTATTGAAGGCTGCTAAGACGTCGAGTAGAGCAATGATGATTGTGCTACTCCTATCCTGTATTCACCAGAAATCATCATTATAAAATACTGTACGGGGGAAAATGGAAAGTGACCTCCAAGTATGTACATTGCATGTGATCGTGTGCAGTAGCAAATGAAAGACACTTAATAGCAATAGCTTTTTATTGTGTGTGTATCATTAACAAAGTTGCGTGCAGGCAAAATTGTAATATTCGTTCTCTCTGATATATATTAGAACACTGTAATCAAGTTATTTATTCAGAACTTTTTTCATAATACAGAAATATTAATATACTAATACTTATATATTTCAAGCTCAAACTTGGCTGGCAGTCTATTATCTATTTTTTGTGGAATAAACTTCATTCAATTAAATTAAGCTTCCTTTAAAAGTTTTAAAGATTCAAAGATTCATAGTGAGTATGTGAATGTCGCCTTGTAGCAATACACAAATGGCTTCCCAACCTTATTCTTTCTTTCTTTCTTTCTTTCTTTCTTTCTTTCTTTCTTTCTTTCTTTCTTTCTTTCTTTCTTTCTTTCTTTCTTTCTTTCTTTCTTCCTTCCTTCCTTCCTTCCTCCCACCCTCCCTCCCTCTGCCTGCCCTCCCTTCCTCTCCTCTCCTTGATTTTTCTTCAAATTCAGCCCAAATTAATAGGCATTGACATCTGCATTGATTCAAAGTGCACCTGCTTAATAATAATTTCAAACTAATCCTGCTGATAATATTAACTATTCTAAGAAATATTAGATACTATTTCTTCTTCTTCTTAAACTTGTTGTTTTCATTAGAATGCAATAGAAGCAACATGACCGTTTTTCTTCCAAGCAGTCTGTATTGAGAACTCATGTGTGTACAGTACATGCTATATTGTATTTTTCAAGGAAATTATGAATAATTCAATGTACCAGATCATGCAGCTTTTACATGAATGACTTAAAAACCTAGTTTAAATACAATTGTTGATTAGCACTTGATTCAAACATCAATTATAAGTCTTTTCAAGATAAAAATTATAATATAGTAAAACTTCTTTGTTGCAGAAAAATGGCTATGTTGCAGGAAAAAGAATTTATTTTGGAAAATAGGTTTGAATAAATTATATCTAAAATTAAGTGTCTATGATGCATTGCACAAATACAATAAAGTAAAATTTAAACTTGTTTGGTTGATAGATATATTGAAAGACATTGAAAAAAGGAAGTACATCTACAATATAACTCAAAATGGAAGCATAATCCATTCTGGCTTGTCCAGCTGTAAAGGAATCTGAGCATTGTATAGTTGCTAAGCAACCACAAAATAAATTATGAGTTTCCATTTAGACTAGTGAAGTTTTGATCAAGTCTGCTTTAAAAAAAAGACTAGCAATAAAAATATTTCTGAATTTTTTAAAGTAGAAAATGTAATATTTTTCACAGGTTAATGCAATTCTTGCATCCACCTTGACTCTAAAATGTTTGAATATTGTATACAAATGTCCTGTTTTTCACTGAATATTGTTACCCATATTCTGAAAAGCTCTATGGTTTCAATAGCATCCCAAGGGAAAATAAAAGGAAGGGATTCATGGACCTTTTTCAGATTAGGAAAAAAGGGCAAGCAAGAATGCTACATAATGATAGATTCCTGTAAATGACAAATAATAGAAAAGCTAGCACTTGTATTAATGACAACATGTTCTATAACTTGATAATACTAAAACAAATCTAAATTTACTATAATTTTTTTCTAGATTTTTTTTTTCTTTGAGAATGACTTAGGAAAACACAAGTCACTTTTGGAGGAAAGGACAAAACAAAACAAAACAGATTTTAACACCTTGTTAAAGTAAGCTGAAAGCAAGACTCTTTTCTCTTTGTAGTCTCATAATAATGTAACAGAAAAGGTTAGATACTGATATATTTTAGGATTGGACTTTTCTCTCTCAAGATGTGGCAAGGCAATTTTACAACAAAATTCTCATGGAAATGATTTGTTTATGCATATGATTGTTGAAGCTTTAATGAATAAACTAGAACAATTAGATTAGATCTTTCATTTGAAAACTCAACTTAGTCTCTGTATATCAAAAGTATTACATAACTTTAAAGTCCCTCTCAAATCAATGATCTTTTGTGATTGCTATTGAAAATAATATATTTCAGATGCTGAAAGTTTTGCCTCCATTGAACACCCATTAAGAGAAAGATTTATTTTATTTATCTGTATCCCATCTTTATTATTTTTATAAATTACTCAAGGCAGTGAACACACTTTTCTCCTCCTATTTGCCCCACAACAATAATCCTATGAGGTGAATTGGCTTAGAGAGAGTGACAGACCCCAAACTACCCAGCTGACTTTCATGGCTAAGGCTTACTTGAACTTACTATCTTCTTTCTAGCCTGGTGCCTTAACCGCTACATCAAACTCACTGTAGACCAGATTTGCAGGCGAAGACTTTTAGATTAAAAACATTATAAGAAATAACTGAATAAATGAACATATAAAATATTTGTGTTATAGGTGAAATATATGCAACAACTGTGGCTTCTAGGATATTTCTTGTTTTATTTCACAAATATTGGTAGAAAAGATTCAAACTTTCCTGAGGCCTTTCCTGAAGATTTTAAAAGGCTAGACAAAATGTTAGACCTGAACATAATTTTTACAACATGGTTAATCCTGCAGTCCCCAGCTCTTTTAGGCTAGTAGATTCATTTGGATTTTTAGAACATGGTTGTGAGTTCTGTCTCAAAACAGCTGTCATTTTCAGAATGATTGATATGTTGATAGCGGAATGGGACAATTTGCTAGAACCTCTACAAGAAAATATATTAATGAGAAAGTAAATTGTTAACACAAGAAAAAAGAATAATCTGATCAAGATTAGATTAGATTAGAATAGAATAGAATAGAATAGAATAGAATAGAATAGAATAGAATAGAATAGAATAGAATAGAATAGAATGGAATGGAATGGAATGGAATGGAATGGAATGGAATGGAATGGAAGGGAAGGGAAGGGAAGGAAGGGAAGAGAAGAGAAGAGAAGAGAAGAGAAGAGAAGAGAAGAGAAGAGAAGAGAAGAGAAGAGAAGAGAAGAGAAGAGAAGAGAAGAGAAGAGAAGAGAAGAGAAGAGGAGAATTCTTTATTGGCCAAGTGTGATTGGACACACAAGGAATTTGTCTTGGTGCAAATGTTCTCAGTGTACATAAAAGAAAAGATACATTAGTCAAGAATCATAAGGTACAACACTTAATAATAGTCATAGGGTACAATATGAAATCAAATCATACTAGGAAACAGTCAATATAAATCATAAGGAGACAAAGTTACAGTCATACAGTCACAAGTGGGAGGGGATGGGTGATAAGGAGTGACAAGATTAATAGTAATAGTAGGTCAGACTTTGTACATAGTTGGATAGTGTTGAAGGAATTATTTGTTTAGCAGAGTGATGGTTTTCTGGAAAAAACTGTCCTTATGTCTAGTTATGTCTGGTGTGCAGTGCTCTATAGCATCGTTTTGAGAGTAGGAGTTGAAACAGTTTATGTCCAGGACGTGAGGGGCCTATAAATATTTTCACAGCCCTCTTTTTGACTCATGCAGTATACAGGGCCTCAATTGAAGGCAGGTTGGTAGTAATCGTTTTTTCTGCAGTCCTTATTACTCTCTGAAGTCTGTGTCTGTCTTGCTGAGTTGCAGAGCCAAACCAGAAAGTTTATTTATTTTTATTTATTTATCTTATTTGTCAATTGCTTACAAGATTATGAATACATGGATACATATAAGAAAAATAAAATATAAAAGAAACAATAGGACAGGGACGGTAGGCACGTTGGTGCGCTTATGCATGCCCCCTACAAACCTCTTAGGAAAGGGGTGAGGTCAATAGTAAACAGTCTAAGGTTAAAGTTTTTGGGGTTTGGGGAAGAAACCACAGAGTCAGGTAGAGTATTCCAGACATTGACCACTCTGTTGCTGAAGTCGTATTTCCTGCAATCAAGTTTGGTGCGATTAACCTTGAGTTTGTATCTATTGTTTGCTCTTGTGTTGTTATGGTTGAAGCTGAAGTATTCATTGACAGGTAGGACATTGCAATGTATGATTTTATATACTATACTTAGATCGGACTGAATAGGGCATAGTTCAAGGTTTTCTAGGTCTAGAATTTCGAGTCTGGTGGCATAAAGTATTCTGCAACGAGTAGAGGAGTGAAGAATCTTCTTGTGAAATATTTCTGGACTTTCTCAACTGTGTTAATATTAGATACGTAATGTGGGTTCCAGACTGATGAGCTGTATTCGAGTATTGGTCTAGCAAATGTTTTGTATGCTCTAGTTATTAATGTAATATTACCAGAGAAAAAGCTACGTAAGATTAGGTTAACAACTCTTAGCACCTTTTTGACTATGTAGTTACAGTGGGCTCTAGCACTTAGGTCATTTGAGATGAGTACTCCAAGATCCTTTTCAGAGTTTGGGTCATCAACCAGGTGTTGACTATTCAGCCTGTATTTTATTTTCTGATTTTTTTTGCCAATATGTAGGACTGAGCATTTATTTATTGAGATCTGAAGTTGCCATTTGTTTGACCATTCTGATACATAGTCAAGGTCTTTTTGAAGGGTAGCGGTATTTTATGTGGTGTTGAATAGCTTTACATCATCAGCAAAGAGAACGCAGTTGCTCTTAATATGATCACAGAGGTCATTTATGTAGAGTATGAAAAGAGTTGGTCCTAGAACATTGCCTTGGGGGACACCACTGTTGACAGGTATAGAATTTGATAGGACTCTCCCAATTTTGACCATTTGTTGTCTGACAGGAATGCATTCCCCAAGGCAATGTTCTAGGACCAACTCTTTTCATACTCTACATAAATGACCTCTGTGATGCAGGTGTCCAGAGATACCATAAGATTTTAGTTTTAGGAGTAGTTTGTCATGTACCACTGAATCAAAGGCTTTGCAGAAGTCTATGTAGATTGCGTCTATTGCTTTACCCTGATCGAGTTGTGTAGTCCATATGTTTTTGCAATGTAAGAGTTGCAGAACATGATAGTTTTTTCCTAAAACCAAATTGTTTATTAGAGTAGATTGTTTGTTTCTAAGTGGAGGATGATGGATTGGTTAATAATTGATTCCATGACTTTACAGGTGATGCAGCATAAAGAGATTGGTCTGTAATTTTCAGCTAGGCTGGAGTTGGGGTGTGGCTCCGGAGGTTGTGGAGGAAACTGGGGGAGGGCACAGGGCAGCCGGACATTCAGAGGAAGACCCAGGCCCATCTCCTCTTCATCCTAGGGCATGCAGGGAGGAGCGGATAAGGAAGAAATCTGAATGGCATGGTCTATGGGAGAGGAAAGGGCCCTGATCCCCTTCATGGGCTGCAGCTGTGAGGACTGTATAAGAGGACAACCTGTGCATGGCCCAGTGCTGGAAGCAAAGCATGAAATAATTCTAGTCTATCAGTTCTTATCTGAGTTCTGCTGTCCTTCCCAGTCTGTGTAGTTCGATATCTGTGTGGACAACTTCAAGCCCTTATCCTACCTGCCTTGTCTCATTAATTGCTTCAATGTGGTCTGTGTTGTTTTTTCCTATTTATAATTTATTTGTATTTTGAGTTTGAACGGAATTTCTTCCTTTTCACAACTGTTTGTGGGAGAGTTTTTTTCTCCAGTCAATGATAATTGGACCTTTGAAGCCAAGTTGAAGACATTAAAGGGACTTCACCTGTTTGCGTGACTTTGCTGCGTTTGTATCCCACCCTGAGTCATCAGACACACTCAATTTACTGAGCTTTGGACTGACATCCACTGCTTGCCCTGTTTGAAATCAAAACGCATACCTGTTCTATTGACACTCACGGTATTGCAGTAAAAAAAAAAACTTTTGGTAGTGTTTTTTAAAAAAATATCAAATCCATTATTTAATGTTCAGATATCTATATCACAAAGATCCTGAAAGGGTAGGAGACAAATACAGAATGGTATGTATAATCCTTCTAGATTACTTATATTGCAATAGGAGGGTAAATCATTCTACAGGGCTTTTCACAATGTGGAGATCATATTTTGAGAAAGGAAAAATCAATACACATTTGACAAGAAAGAAATTACACTTTGCAGGAAACCGGCAGGTTGTTTTTCTTTTAACAAGAAAATAGCATCAAGATCATGAATATTAGATCACTGTAAAAGGATTTTAGCTTTGTTGGCCAGGTCCCACAAAATGACACCTAGGATAAATTAAAAATGATATAATCTAGTAGGGTAACTAGCTGAAATGCGAAGCTGTCAACTCATATATTACTTCAGAGTACAGAATCAATAAAACAAACAAGATCATTATTTCTTACATGTCCAGTCTGGCAGTTGATACAACACCATAGCAAAAACAAAAAAAGCAACAACGGTGTATTAGCCCTGGAGTCTACAACATGGTGGTTATGAGCACCCTTATGGACCAAAACCATATTTAATATTTGCAAGGTTCCCTTCCCCTCTTAGAAAGTGTTTAAATAAGAATAGCCCTGTTCTCTTCTTTTAAATATGCATATGCTCATAATCCGCATATAGACAGGAGGTTGTATAACTTGCCTCATGGTGTAACCGGAACAATCTGGAACTGAACACACTCAAAACCGTAGAAATGGTGGTAGACTTTAGGAGAAATTGTCCCATACTACCACTCTTACAATACTAGACAACACAGTATCAACAGTAGAGACCTTCAAATTTCTAGGTTCTATCATATCACAAGATCTAAAATGAACACCTAACATCAAAAACGTTATCAAAAATCACAACAAAGAATGTTCTTTCTGTGCCAATTCAGAAAGCTCAAACTGCCCAAGGAGCAGCTGATCCAGCAGAGGAATGATTGAGTTTGTCATTTGCACCTCTATTTTTTATTATTTATCTATTATTTGCACCGGATGGAATATGTGCCTACTTCTTAAAAAAGCTATCCACTGCCATAGTAGGACCTCTAAGCATAATCTTTGAAAAATCTTTCAGGACCAGCTCCTTGCCAAAACTATGGTCAAAAGCCACGGTTATCCCCATCTTCAAAAAGGGAGACACCTTCATAACTGGACAGAACCCTTTGTGGAGTTGCCTGGAGTTTTGGAGGATGAGTAGACAGCTTGGAAATGTTTAAATAGACTATGTATTGGTTTGGCTAAATCTAAAGACCACATGTTAAAGTGGAGGTTCCCCGATATTTACTGTGAATGTGGCACCATTCAAACAACTGTCCATCTTTTACAGTGCCCCCTGGGACTGACATGCACACAAAATGAATTGCTAGTTGGAAATATATCTACCATCAATGTGGCCCACCAGCAATGGGGTAGAACTATACAAATCTGTTTTTATACATTTCACCTTTCTTGTATTTCCTAGATTTCTGACATGAGATGAGATCATTTCTCAACTGTAGAGCTTTGATAATGATTAGATATCAGCAAAAAGATGCATAACTCCTGTTGTCACCCAAGGCTGCTCTTGCTTTGCAACCATTGCATGGTAGCCCAAAGATGAGGTCCATGCTAACGTTTAGATCCGAATCAGAGGTGTTCTTCAGCAGGTTCTGACCAGTTCTGGAGAACCGGTAGCAGAAATTTTGATTAGTTTGGATACCACCTCTGACTGGAGATTTTGCAGTATCTTTCCCCTGCCACGCCCACCAAGCCACTCCCACAGAACCGATAGTAAAAAAATGTGAATTCCATCACTGAGCCAAATTTATGAAGGTTCTATACTATGCCTTTTGAGTGAGATGCTATGTGTCTTTTTGGGATAAAAAAACCTGATGAATAAAATGTGAAATAACTGTGTTTTTTTTTTTTGTCTTTGCCAAAATCCAAGGTGATTTTATATATGACCAAAATAATTGCAAGCATGGCAGGTCTCTATCAATATTCGTTATTGAATTATGCTGGATTATAGTGAGAAAATGATGGTATTAGCAAAGTAAAATTTAAAAAGTGTGCCAAATTCCTGTTTCTGCTATGGTTTGGTAACTCAGCCAAACCAGCTGTAAGCAGATAGCTTCCTCATGATATAAGCTTAGTCACAGAGAAACAAGTTATTCACATGTTTTTTCATTTGGTATGGTGTATATAACCAATTTCTCCAGAGGGTAAGCACTAGTAACACAATTTTAATAAGCAAAACATTGTACAATATTTCTTTGTGAGTCTCTTCACATCCTTTACTGAAGGGGCAAAAGATGGAATTGCATCTGTTTCATAGGCAAGAAAATGTAAGTTAAAGCTTAAATTCAAGGGTGTGTGCGTGAATGAGAAAGGAATCAAAACCCTGGTAAAGTTAGAGGTACCCAAATGTAATACACAGAACCTTTAATATATCACATTCATCTTTAATGCATAGCAGCCTTATAATAGCACCTATCATGATATTTGATTGGCTAATAAATGTGTGACAGTTATTTTAATAATTCAAAGTGCTGGAAAGAAGAAGGGAATGCCAACATCTAGTAATGCCCAATTGTGATGTATTTGTGTGTACTACCAATCAGGGGCAGAATGATAAAAATAAACACGATAAACTTGAAAATTATTATAAATATGATGAGTGCTCTGAATCAGAGGCAGAGATGAGGCAGGGCCACCCAATACATCATCTGCCTTCAGAGTCAAAGATCAGTGGGGCAGAAGAACAGCTGGAGCCTGTTCCCAATGTGCGCGTGCGCAGAGCTGCCAGGAGAAGGGAACAATTAAGGAACAAGGGTCGACTTGGGAGTAAAGGCACAGTTGGATGGTGAATGGCCCCTCCCATAGGGAATAAAGAGGAGTGGAAGGGGAGTGGTGTTTGCAGGAGACAGTTAGTTCATTTAATTAGTGTGAAGATTTGTTCGTGACTCTCAGAGACTCCTTGCCAAGTATTCTCTTGTACAGCATTGCGCTTGGATGCTATCAGCCTGGCAACTCTCCAAGCCTGATAAGGTCTGTGGTTGCAATTCACCCTTGAAAGACTGTTTGTCAGGACTTTGCTGGATGTGAATGAAAGAAATTCACATTAGCCTAATAAAAAGGGGTTTTGTCAGGACAAGGGGTCTGCTCTGTGATTTTGTGAAGCCTAGGTCAGAACATCTGTGGCGAGTTGGCCGCAGTGAGTTGTCCTTGTCCGGAAAAAGAATGTAATTGTGTTGATACGGGTAAAAACATAAACTATATTTTAAGCTGAAAAGGAATTCCAGTACAGATTTTGCTGATCAACAGATATTTCTTGACAAACAAAAAAAAAAAAGGCATCATCTCACCATTATTGCATAAATATCCATAGCGTACAGACCAATTTTATATCTCTCTGCTGCATTCAGATCTTGACTCTGCTTTAACACACAGTGTTGCTGGGTTCTCCACAGCAGCACTTAAAATCCACCAGAACATAATCTGTGCCAATAAACTGTTTTTAATTGAGTACAGACCTCATTATTTAAAAATGATTTGTATTGTGATTGTTCCCCCTTTTAGATCTTTTCAAAATTCATTTCAGATTTTGTTTTTCAATTTTTTTAGCTTTTTATATGTTTTTATGTATCTTTTATGCTGTTTAATTTTTTTTGTACTCACTCTCCTTATGATAGTCTTTGACCATAATAAAAGTTTCATTCGCAACGTGAATAAAAATATAGCATAGTCTAAAAGGACTCCCAATGGATTAATAAGTAGGCATGTGAAGTACTTGTCAGGGGCTTGTCAGATGCTACATCTTTTCTCTCCTGCTCTGCGGAGTGTTGGTCTCTGACAGAAAGCCACTTGAAGAGATTTGAACTGCGGATTTACAGGTGGCTGTTACGTATAAATTGGGTTGACAAAATCAAAAATGAGGAGGTGACCTGGGAATGCCGAGGGTAATCATCAAAACCATAAAAAAGCAAAAGTTAGAATATTTTGGACGTGATGTGACACCCAGAAAAATCTGGCATACTTCACCCAATCCTTTGAGGAAAGACTGAAGGCAATCAAGGTCCAGGCAAAAGAACATCATGCTTTCAAAAATCTAAGGAACTGGTTTGGACAAAACTCAACAGTACTTTTTCGTGTGGCTGTTGATTTTTTAGGATTGCCAACATGATCACCAACATCCGATAATTGATATGGCACAAGAAAGAGTGAAGTACTGTAACATGTTGGGGGAAAAATTATACATTATAATCATTCTACCACAGTAAATGATTCTGCGAGTCATGAATTTTGCAAATTCCTCTAGTCTGACTGCATTTGTTTCACAATCTCTGTCTTTCAGCTATTTAATCTCCTTCCTTGCAGCTTCTGACATCACCTCTTGCTCTTGGAAATCTGACAAGGAGAATTTATAAGATAAGTTTTAGTGATTTATTTTTTTGAAAGCCTTCGCTTTAGTTTATGAACAGTAGGGATGTCATTTTTCTTTGTGACATTTGCTTCTCTTTTTCCTGGTCACTATGCAGATACTTGCATGAAGTTTCTGTGAAGGATATAGCATTTAATTCATTATCTGCAGTCAAGTTCTAGAGCACAACCACATTTGCTTAGACTTCAGGATATCTCTCAGGCTCTCCTAAAGCTTCAATATTTTCTCAAGAAAGTAAAACAAAATAAAGTCTGAATGATAGAACAAGAATTCCTGAATGCTAGAGGACACAGTTAGGAGAGAAGACAATAGACAAATAAATCATATACTTATTATTGTTGCTTTGATTTCTGCAGCATTTTGTGATTAAGCCCCCCTACACCTTTTGGTTAATTGTTTTTATTCTCATGAGTATGGGAAACTGAGATGGAAAATCATAAAAACTAAACTAACATTAGAGAAGTGATTGCCCTTATACTAGAGTCAGAATTCAGTTGCAATAGTAATTATGAGACTTGCTAGAAAATACTGGAACAAGCCAAGTCATTTCAAGAGATGCTTTGTTCCTAGAATAACAACAGTAACAAACAATAATTTGGCTATTGAAAAGCAAATTTCCCTTGGGAACTGTGGCTTTTTTAAATTCTAGCTTTCATGTACATTATTACCTTGGGGTGCAGTAGAAATGTAACTTTGAAAAACTGGAGTTTCAGTATTTTCCTAGTTCATGAAAGGAATTATTATTTTGCAGGAATAGAGCAAGCATCATTTAGAAATCTATATATTCCCAAATACAGTATATATTTTTTTTTGCAATTGTGAGAATATTCACAAAATACAGCTGGAAACACATGAATAATATGAAAGAGCTTTATTATTAAGCTTTTGCAAAAGGGAATTCTGATCATAGCAGTAGACACCCTTCCTAGGAAGGTGTATACAGGTTCAAATATACAGTTTCTGCCCCTTTCCTGGGTTCACAATCTATCCAATTATGTAATCAATTCCCTATGCCACACCTTTGTTCTCATGGCATCTTCCTATTATGTTCTTCGGAACACAATGGATCATTAACCAATTCTGTTCAAGTCAGAATGACCCTATAATCTCTTACATTAATTCTCAAGCCAAAATGCAAACCCCCATGTTCCAGCTAAAAACCTGACATTTACTTTAAAACATAACACGTTAAAAAAGAGTACATATTTGTTAGATACAATTGTGTAACCAGTAATCATTGTAAAAAGATCACATTCCCTTTTGCTCTATACTTCCCAGGTGTAACTTGCAATATATATATTCTCCAACATTAATATTGGAGATGTCACTTTCCATATCCAATCCCCAAGCAGGCCTCATAAATAGCAGGAGTTAATGACAGATTTCTGAGAGGAAAAGAACCTATATTGGTCACAATGTAGTGGATGCAGGTCTCTGGATCCATAACTTTTAAAAGAAAATAACTTGTTGTTTTTAATATTTTAATTGTTAGATCCTGAATTAATTTTTGAACTGTACCTATTTTATTTGGCTTTTGGTGACTTTACATGGCTACTCCAAATGAGCCTAGATGAATGTTACAAACACAATATGTCTGTTTCAGCAAGGAAGATAATAAGAATAAGAAAATCAATGGTGGGATTCAATTTTTTTTACTACCAGTTCTGTGTGCGTGGTTTGGTGGGCATGGGTGGTGAAGAATACTATAAAATCTGCAGTCAGAGGTGGTATTTGCCGGTTCTTCGAACTACTCAAAATTTCCGCTACCGGTTCTCCAGAACTGGTCAGAAATTGCTGAATACCACCTCTGAAGAAAACCTAATAGAAGTGGTGGCAATGTTTAAAAATTGAAAACATATCTTATGGATAAAATCTTGCAGATAAAATAACTTTCTTTGCAAGGCCACCTTGTTGTTCAAGTGGTGCTCCAGTTGTTTTGGGGTTGCACCCAAGGCACCTATTACTATTGGTATACTCTTGTGTGCTTTTGCCATAGTCACTCTATTTCTATTTGTAAGTCTTTGTATTTTGTTATCTTCTCAGTTCTTTCTCTTCTCTTTTGCTGTCTCCAGGCACTGCCACATCCACTATCCAGACTTCTTTGGTTTTTCTTCTCAACAACTGTTATGTCTGGGGTATTATGTTGCAGGTGCCTGTATGTCTGGATTTTGAAGTCCCAGAGCAATTTAACTTCTTCATTTCCTATGACTTTTTCTATTTTATGGTCCCACTAGTTCTTGCTTACAGGCAAGTGATATTTCTTGCAGATTGTCATGCCCCTGGTGGAGACTGACTCTGAGGGAGACGAGGAACAGCCAACAGGGAGTGGAAGTGTGGTTCCAGAGGTTGTGGAGGAGGCTGGGGAAGGGCAGAGGCTGGCTGAGGAGGACCCAGGCCCATCCCCTCTCCATCCTAGGGCATGCAGGGAGGAGAGGATAAAGGAGAGATATGATCTACTCAGGAGGAGAGGGCCTTGATCCTCTTCATGGGCTGCAGCTGTGACAACTGAATAAGAGGACGGACTTGCATATGGGCAAACGCTGGAAACAAAGCGTGTAAATATCTCTAGTTTATAGTTCCTCTCTGAGTTTGGCGTCCTTCCCAGTGTGTGTTCTGATATCTGTGGATGTCTTCCATCCCTTATCTTGTCTGGTTTGTGTTGTTATTTTACTCTTTATAATTTAAACATAATTTCCTCCTTCTTGTAACTGCTCATGTGGGAATTTTTTGTCTTCAGTCAAGGATATTTAGATCTTGGAAGCAAAGTGAAGGAATAAAAGGGGATTTACCTGTTTTTTGTGACTGTGTTTATTTTGTATCCATCCCTGGGTCATCACATAAATCTTCCAGTGCACTATTGTTGCTACTTTGTCGTGTCGCTACTTATTGCTTATTACTATTATTATTTTGCTGGTTCACTTATGCAAGCCCTCTACAAAATAATATTACTATTATTATTTTGCTGGTTCACTTATGCAAGCCCTCTACAAAATAAAAGCATGCTTCAGTAATTGAGTGGGAATACTCTGCCCTTAGTCCACAACTAGAAAAGAGCAGCAGCGTAGAGCATAGAACACAGGAGGGACCTCTGAGGTCTTCTAGTTCAACCCGTGCTCAAACAGTAACAGGTGGCACGAGGAGCCATTTGTTCCAGCACACGAGCCACAGGTAAACTTACCTCACTACGCATGCGCGCACCTCACTGTTGATTTTTTGGCTGCTTTGAAGCCTTTTTTGGCCTCCCAGTGGCTTGAAAAAAGCCTCTGCAGGCTTTGCAGGCCAAATAATAGGCCTGTTTCATCACTTCCTGTAATACCAGAAGTGACAAAACGGGCCTATTATTTGTCCTGCAAAGACTGCAGAAGCCTTCCTCAAGCCTTTGGGAGCCTGAAAAAGACCTCAAAGTAGCTGAAAGTCAGCTGTGAGGCACAGTTCAGGTAAGGGGGTGGCGGGGGAGATTGCGTGCGCATGCGCAGGGCATTGTGGGGTGCGCACATTGCCTTTTGGGTGCTAGCATGCTGGCACAAGAACGCACAATTTTTGGCACAGGAGCCCAAGAAGGTTAGCCACCACTGTCCTATATCATTTCAGACAAATGGCTGTCTAGTCTCTTTCTGAAAGTCTTCAGTGGTGGAGTATCCACAATTTCTAAAGGTAAGATATTCCATTGGTTAATTTCTCTCACCATTAGGAAATTTCTCCTTAGTCCTTGGTTGCTTTTCTTCTTGGTTAGTTTCCAAGAAACCATTGTTTCTTGCCTTGCCTATTAGTGCTTTAGAAAATAGTTTGACCCCTTCTCTTTGTAGAATCCGCTCAAATATTGGAGCAGCGCCATCATGTCCCCACCAATCACCAAAACAGCAAATCTGGGTGCTTATTTTACCGACTTTGGAAGGATGGAAAGCTGAGTCAGCCTTGAGCCAATGAAGATTGGACTGCTGGCAATGAGCTGAATTAGCCTGTAATAATGCATTCTAGTCACCAAGGCTCCTTGTTACTAATGTTAGTCAAGGGCTGTTAATGGGGTGGGGCCAGCTGGTCTTTGGAACTACAGGTTTGCTGAACTGGATGTTAAATTAACATCTGGTTTATCTGAACCAGCCCAAACCAGCTGAATCCCACCCCTGGTTGTGTCAAAGTTCAAAATTTCTAAATTACAAATTCTTTGCACGCAGGCTATAAATTATGCATATTAAAGAACAGAGGCACAATAATTACAAGCATCATTAAAGTATATTGAGCAGATGTACAGCCATGTACAGTATATGCACATATTCTAATTACTACCTTAGAATTGGTATTGGTACCTAAGTACGATGTGCTTGCAGTTACATCATTGGCTAAGTAATTTGCAGCAAATCTGCTTCTAAAATTCGTAATCAAATTAAGCGGCTTATTCTACTAAGAGAAAACTATAGTCAGAAGACTGTTGACTTAGATTAGCATTATGTAATGATATTGAATTTGGAACTGCAATATATGCATTTTTCTTTTTTAATCCTCTCTCTATTTTTCACTCTGGCTGCCTCTCCCTGTCTCTCTTTCACTCTCTGTCTGTCTGTATGTCTCTCTTTTTTTCTCTCTCACACACACAAACACACACACACACACACAAGCACACACAGAGCTTACTAATGGGATGAAAAAAATATAAATAAAATAAGCATATTTGCAAAGACACACCAGTTCAAAAGATTTGTGCTAATTTATAATGCATGGATAAAATCAATCTTTGCAACTACCCATGACTAATCCTTCAATGTTTCTCTGCCAAGGAAAATAAATCTGCAGCCTCCAAGAGGTCAAGGATCTCCTAAGGAACATAATGTTCTGTTCATAAATCTGCACACATGCATGCAGTAAGGAAGATAGGAGAGATTCTATATACTGCAATGCAGACTGTGAGCTTAACCTTTTCCTTGAACATGACAGTTTAATAAATGGGTGATTTGGAGTGCGATTGGAATGCAAGACTTTCCTTGAAGCCCTGTGACTATAAAATAGCAATCCATACTCAGCTCACCCATTTTACTTGGGGTGGCTAAAGTAGCAGGTCCCCTTGCAGCAGAGGCGGTTCTGACAGGTTTTGGAGAACCGGTAGCGGAAATTTTGAGTAGTTCAGAGAAGCAGTAAATACCACCTCTGACTGGCCCTGCCCCCATCTCTTCTCCACCTCCAGAGTCCCAGCTGATTGGCTGGGTTTTCTTTTGTTGGCCTGCAGAAGAGAACGGAGCCGGAAAGCAGGTTAGTGTGCTGGGGTGGGGAGGGAATGGAGATTTTACAGTATCCTTCCCTGCCATGCCTAGCAAGCCATGTCCACCAAGGCACACCCACAGAACCGGTAGTAAAAAAATTTGAATCCCACCAATGTGAATGATGCATTGAATTGGATGATTAGCCCCAAAACATGTAATCCTTTCAATTTCAGGGGCCTATGATTTTATGTAGCTCAACTACAATAATCTACAATATGACTCTTAGTCATGTGGAATCCACATTTACTACTCCACCACAAGAATAGCAAAATCTCTTATTTCAGAGCATGGGAATCATCCAAAAAAATTTTTTTTCCCCTGCCTACTTTAGTCATCATGAAATATCATGTAAACTGGCAAAATATAGCAGGAAGGACAGAAGAGTGCAAGACTTTTCTTGTAAATTGTGTTACATTTCTCTGTAAGTTTTGCTAACGGGGGGGGGGGGGGGGGGGACGGGACTTATGCTCTATGTTAATTTTGGTGGTTTTATTAAACTAGGGTGTTCTGCATACCAGATTCTAAATGTGACCAAGTGTTTTATAAGTCATGGTAACAAAATACATGGTTCATATTTTTAAGAAGAAACTCTGCTGCCACAAAATAGGACTCTGCTAATGTCGAATTACATGGTTTCAAAACTACACAAATTTCCAAGACCTGGGATGCAATTTGTGAAGCAAATTTGATTTTAAAAATAAAATTAAGCTCCATGGACTACTAATTACATAAGTGTGGATTTAATGTTTAGACAGTGCGAGTAGAGGAAAATTTAAGTGAGAAAATAGAATAGAATAGAATAGAATAGAATTCTTTATTGGTCAAGTATGATTAGACACACAAGGAATTTGTCTTTGGTGCATGTGCTCTCAGTGTACATAAAGGGAAAAATACGTAATAAAAAAAATACAATATAAACATGTCTATAAAAGTAACAAGACTTGCTGTTGGTATATGAAAATACAGTAAATAGAGAGGAAAAATAAGGACAATCTGTAAGCTAGGCATACAGCATCCTGGTTAGTCACACTATAAATAATAACAGATCATTGCTTTTGCTGAATAGCATCTGGGACCAGAAAGATGATCTAATCTATGAAATTCCCATACGCTACATGGAACTGCTGAAGGGAGTAATCAAAATTATAACTGTTTATGGCATCCCAAGGCTACTAGGAAATTAAGCTGCCTTGTGAAGCCGCCAAGAACTACCGGGTGTTTAATTGACCCATATAAGATAACAGAGAAGATCAAACCATCCACCTGAACCTGATTTAATCTCCCTGCTGAAAATTAGACGCATCTGATACAGGCTTTGTCCTAATTTTTACCTCTTTTATATTGACATACACTGATGTAAAAATATGTAACAGTCAAAAGTGGATTCTTACAGCCTTTGTTTTTCTCAAAGCCTCTTAACTTGAATGAATCCATGAAGTTGAGTTTGTAGTATCATAGGTATGATGAATCAGCATGCCACCATTGCCAAAATACTATATATTGCTCCTAAGAGATCAAAACTCTGAATACATAGCATATACTCAAGAAGAGTTTAGCTCAGGGATGTCAAACTCAAAGCCCTTGGGCTGGAACCGGTCCATGGGGTTCTTAGATCTGGCTCTCACTGGCCGCAGTGGCCTTCCCAGCTCTGTTTCTGCTGGCAGAGGGTTGCAGAAAGCCATTGCAGCTGAAAACGGAGCTTGGGAGGTCCATTTTTGTTGGCAGAGTGCTTGGGCCACCACAGGCACCCCAACATGAGTGACATTGAGTTGGCCATGCCCACCCTGGCCATGCTCACCTCGCCACACCCACCCCAGCCCCCCCGAGATCAAACACAACCCTGATGTAGCTGTGATGACCTGGGGCGTGGCACAAAAGCAACAAAGGCACCAAAGTAGGTCAAGTCCCTTTAATTCCTCCAACTTGGCCCCCAATGTCTAGTTATGATCGGCTGGAGAAAAAACTCTCCCGAGAATAGTTTTTAAAGAGAAGAAATTCAGTCCGAACCCAAAGTACATATAAATTATAAATAAAAACCAACACAAACCACAAGCTGCAGCAATTAACGAGTCAGGGCAGGATAAGGAATTGCAGACTTCAAAAGATAACGAAACACACACAATTGGGAGGATGCCAGAACTCAGATAAGATGTGACAAACAAAGATTAATTCACGCTTTGCTTCCAGCAAGGTGCTGTGCGCAAACGCCCTTTTAAAATCCTGTTTTCCCAGCTGCAGCTAATGAAGGGAATCAGGGCCCTTTTCTCCCCCGTAACCCACATAACTCACGTTGCTCCCTTCTCCATTCCTGCCTGCGTGCCCTTGGATGAAGAGGGGACTATGCCCTTCCTCCGTTTCTTCCACAGCCACTGGAGCCACACTCCCACTCCCTGTCAGCTGCTCAATCTCCCCCTCAGAATTAAACTCCAACAGGGGCATGACAGTGGCCCTCAATGAAATCGAGTTTGACACCTGTGGTTTAGCTCATTGGGAAACTGGGAATTCTCAATGTCTGGAATATCCAGACATTGAGAATATCCAGGTCAGGGTTGTCCCAAAGGTGCTTTTTCAAGAGGCAACTGGACTTCCTGGTCCAGAAAGTTCAGCTGTCTCTTGAAAAAGCACCTTTGGGAATTCTCAACCTTTGCCAAGCTAAGGACTTTAGTGGCAGTCTTTGTTATTATTCAGAAATATCTTTTTTTTTTTACACTTTTGAAAAGTGATTCAAGACCAAGGGTGGAATTCAAATTTTTTAACAACCGGTTCTGTGGGCATGGCTTGGTGATCATGTGACTGGGTGGGCATGGCTAGGTGGTCATGTGACTGGGTGGGTGTGGCCAATTCGACATCATTCACATCAAGGGGCGCTTCAAGATCCAATAAACGTTAGTAGGCCAGGATTATAAAGTACCTTGGTGCTTTCTGAGCTTGGTGGTTTGCCTGCAGACAATTCATTACCAGACTAGATAACATCTTCAATGCTAGGGAATGGGGTTTTGTTTATATATAGTAGCTTGCTCATGGTCAGGGAAAGGAGAAATTTGTCAACAATTTCTTAGCAGACGACAGAAGCACCACTATGGCAAATCTTAGTGAAGATATTTTTGGATGAGAACCCAAGAAAGCTGCAGGCTTCTGTAGTGACAATTGTTGACAACATCCAGATTCACCTTAAATCCAAATTATACAATCAGAATATCATAAAATCCAATTTTATTTAACCTGCAGGATGGCTGAAAAAGGAATGCTGTAGCGCTGGCTTATGACTTAATCTGTCCTTTTCTAAACATCCATCAGATTTTCAAGTATATTCAAGTATATTTGGGAATAAGACTAGCAAAAAACAAAAATCTATTATCCTCTTTCTGGCATATAAGATAGATCTGGGAATGAGTGGGGGAGTTAAATGTTTATTTTCATCACTGATATCATAGATATAACGTAACTCTGGCAAGATAAGACAAATAATGCTTACTTCAATAGCACTGAATGTAAAATTGATAAAATGGTGAAAGATTTTCATTTAAGGCATTGCAATTAGCAAGCAATTTAAATACAATTGAGCATAATGAATGCTAGAGGGAACTTTAATTTGGAAAATGGCATGACATAGTTAAGACTGAGAAATTTCCCTCCTCAGTATAGGAGATGACCCAGCTGAGCCGAGGGAGGAATCAAACATGTCATAAGTCATGAGTCTCTGCGCTCTCACAAGAGATCTAAGACAACCCTCCTTGAATGCCTCTCTTATCTCCTATTCATTTTCCTTGACCGTTAGTAGCTCAGATTCTTGTAGAGACCTTAAGCTTTCAATAAATCTTTATATTCATTTGAACTGCTGGGATCTCCTGATTTCCCTGATGCTTGACCCTCAGCTGTACTTGAGACTATACTTATTCCACAATATCTTTGGGGGGAATGTTTTTAATATTTCAAAATCCACAGAAAGTATCTTTAGGGGAATATCTTTAGGGGAATGTTTTTAATATTTCAAAATCCACAGAAAAACAATTAAGGTTATCTGTATGTTACTGTTTTACTTTTGTTGTATCTGTTAAGACAGGATTTTCTTTCAGCTATTATGGTAAATAAAACAAAATACTATTTGCCTTCAGATCATGCAATGATTTGGCTGGTTCTTGAACTGTTTCTTTAAAAAAATGAACTAAAGAATATATGTACAGTATATCATTGGACGGATTTTGGTATTCCGGTTCATATAGTATATAATGATTAAGTAAAACCAGATTTATAAAATTTATTTATTTATTTATTTATTCAAATTTGTATACCACCCCCTCTCCCTAAGGACTCAGGGTGGTTCACAGTGAGATAAAAACATATAAATACAAATATAATAATTTTAAAATAAATTAAAAGAATTAAATAGATAGGCTTTAAGAGATTAAGAGTGGGGAATTAGAAAAGTTAAAAACCATTTAAAAGCCGAATTTATAACCATTTTATATAACTCTAGGCCAGACCGGCTAAATGGAATAGGTGGGTTTTTAGTGCGTGCCGGAAGGTCAACATGTCGGGGATGGTCCTTATCTCCAGGGGCAATTCGTTCCAGAGGGAGGGGGCTCTCAGAGAGAAGGCCCGAACCCTCGGGGCCATCAGCTGTCCAGCCGGTGGTACCCCAAGAAGACCCACTCTATGAGAGCGCACTGGTTGGCGAGAGACTGATGGTGACAGCAGATGGTCCCGTAAGTACCCAGGTTCCAAGCCATGGAGCGCTTTAAAGGTGTCACTAACACCTTGAATCGCACCCGGAAGGCCACTGGGAGCCAATGCAGCTCACGCAAAAGTGGTGTAACATGGGAGCTCAGAGGAGCCCCCAAGACCACCCACGCAGCCGCATTTTGCACCAGCTGGAGCCTCCGGGTGCTCTTCAAGGGGAGCCCCATATAGAGAGCATTGGCATAATCCAGCCGGGAGATGACGAGGGCGGATGTGAACATGCGAAGTGCGTCTCGATCCGGAAAGGGTCACAACCGGTAAATCCTACGGACCTGATAAAAAGCCCCCCTGGCGATGGCTGCTATATGATCTTCTAACAACAGCTGTACATCCAGGAGGACACCTAAATTGCGTGCCCTTTCAGTGGGGGCTAGAAATTCCCCCCCCACACGGCCAGCAAAGGAGTAAGCTGGCTGTATCGGGGCTCTGGAAAGCACAGCCACTCGGTCTTGGCTGGGTTGAGCTGAAGTCTGTTTCGCCCCATCCAACCCTGTACAGCCTCCAGGCACCGGGTCATCACTTCCACAGCTTCGTTAGAGTGGCCCGGGGTAGAAAAGTACAACTGAGTATCATCAGCGTACTGATGAAATTCTATCCCAAAGCCATGGATGATCTCACCCAGTGGCTTCACATAAATGTTGAACAGGAGGGGCGAGAACACTGACCCCTGAATTACCCCACAAATCAGGGGCCTCGAGGTCGATCTCTGCCCCCCTGCCAACACAAATTGCGAGCGGTCAGAGAGGAAGGAGGAGAACCACTGTATCACAGTACCTCCCACTCCCAACCCCCCCAGTCACCGCAATAAGATACTGTGGTCAACAGTATCAAAAGCCGCTGAGAGATCTAATAGGACCAGGACAGAGGAAACCCCCCTCCAGAGATCATCAACTAACACGACCAATGCCATTTCCATGCTGTGTCCGGGCCTGAAGCCTGATTGGTGTGGATCCAAATAGGATGATTCCTCCAGGTGCCGGGGGAACTATCGTGCCACCACACTCTCAACAGCCATAAAGCGAAGGTTGGAGACCGGACGATAGTTAGATAATAAGGTCGGATCCAGGGATGGTTTCTTGAGGAGGGGTCTCACTACCGCCTCTTTCAAGGTATGAGGTAAGAACCCCTCACTGAAGGAAGCATTTATAATGCCCTGGAACCAACCGCGTGACACCTCCCAGGCGGCTAAAACCAGCCAGGAGGGACACGGGTCCAATAAATATGTGGTGGCATTAAGCCCACCCAGCATCCTGTCCACATCCTCGAGGGTCACAGGATCAAACTCCCCCCAGAAAACCTCACTGAACTCCATCCCCATCCCCCGTCCAGAGTTGCCCAGTCAAAGTCCAACCCATCCCGCATCTGAGTGATTTTGTCCTGGAGAAAATTTGAAAAATCCTCAGCCGGCCCTTGTAGAAGTTCATCCCGCGTTCCCACTTCTAGGAGGGAGCGGGTCACCCTAAAAAGAGCGGCTGGGCGATTCCCCGCGGATGCAATAAGGGCGGAGAAGTGAGAGCGCTTCGCCACCTCTATCGCCACTAAATAGGTCTTAATATAGGACCGTAATAGTGTTCGGTCAGATCCTGAGTGGGTGGTCCTCCAACAACTCTCTAGGCGTCTTTTCCAACGCTTCATCTCCCTCAACTCCTTGGAAAACCAGGGAGCCAATTGGGATCGGCATCGGGTCAGAGGCTGCAAGGGCATGACCCGATCAAGGGCACCAGCTGCCGCCCTATCCCAGGTGGTGACCAGATCCTCAACCGGGTCGTGTGTCCGAGTGCTGGGAAATGGCCCAAGCTCCGTCAGGAACCTATCCGGGTCCACCAGGTGCCTGGGGCGGAACCATCGTATCAGCTCCGCCTCCCTGCAACGAGGGGGTGCAGTATGGAAGTCGAGTGTAAGGAGTGAATGATCAGACCATGACAGGGGCTCAACAACTACGTCCCCTACACCTAGATCATCCTGCCACTGTCCAGAGACAAAAATCAAGTCCAAGATGTGACCCCCAATGTGAGTGGGGTCCCTAATTAACTGGGTCAGGCCCAAGGCTGTCATGGAAGCCAAGAACTCCTGGGCTATCCCTGAGGTACTGCCAGCTGAAAGCAAGTTGAAATCCCCCATGACCATAAGCCTGGGGGTCTCAACCGCCAAGCTGACTATGACCTCAAGGAGCTCATAGGGCCGATGTCACATAGCAGGGAGCCAGGTATGTGATCAATAGGCCCATCTGAACCCTGGAACCACATTTCACAAAAATGGATTCACATCCGGTCGTCTGAGGAACAGTGGACTCCCTAGGACATAGATCTTCCTTGATAAGTACTGCAACCCTCCCACCCCTCCCCTGGGCCCTCGGCTGATGGAAAACCTGAAATCCAGCTGGGCACATCTCTACCAGGGGAACACCCCCTTCACAGCCCAGCCAGGTCTCAGTAACACCCACTAGGTCCTCCCCCCCATCAGTGATCAAATCGGAGATAAGGGGGACTTTATTAATAACGGACCTGGCGTTGCAGGCCATCAGCCGAAGGCCCGGGGCCAGATTGTTCGGACAACCTAGAGAACGGGAGATGACCTGAACGGAGCGCGCCACCATACGTAAATAACGGGGGCGGGCTCCCATAACATAATACGGCCCCCTGTCATACCTGCCTCTCCCACTAACCATGCTAATAGCCATCCTCTTCTCCCCCTGAAAGAAGCCCCTATCCTCGATCCAACCAACTCCGCTCCCAGGACCTCCCGGTCACACCCAACCCCCGGTCTGGCCCTTGTCTTAGCCTGGTTATCCCCTAAACCCAGTCTGGTTTCCCTCCCTAACCCCATTAAAAATTTAGAAATAAAAGAATACAAACAGGAATAACTTCTTGCACTCTTCCCTTGACTGTGCCACCTCTCGGGATCCCAGTGGGATCCATCATCAAGGAATGTCATCGAAAGGCCGGAGGGCCATCTCAAGTATAGGGGAACTCCCCTGACGGCCCATAATTCTGCTGAAGTGTAAACAATTCGTCCTGTCCTCTGATGACCAGTTGGTCGTGGTCTCGGCGTTCCAGATCGGAAATAGGGATGGGAAGGCCTAGATAATTGGGGCCAGCTCATCCAGGCCCCATTATCTGACAATGGTACTTATAGTCTCTGTCCTCATCGACGCCGGCACCATCGGTATCGGCAGGGACAGGATCGGCGTAAGTCTGGCCCCGGCACTGTCACCGGAGCCAACGAAACTGGAGCCCTCATTGTCGAGATTATCATTGTCCTCTGACCAGATGGTTCCTCAGCGAATTTGATGATGCAGGATCAGGCCTCCATCGATGACGTCGATGACGCCGGTGAAACATTCTGGCCACCCCTATCTCCATCATCCTCAGGGGAGGTAATCTAGTTGGAGCCGCTGCCGCCACAGTCATCGGAGTCCACCTCCCCGGAGCAGTCACCACCAGGCCATACCACCGTTCTTGCCACTTGGGATGATATGACCAGCGAGTTTTCAACAGCATTCTTGGGGCCAGTGTCGCCACTGGGGCCATTGCCGAGGCCCTCCAGGCCTGGGGTCCCATTCTCGAGATTGATAGATTTGAAACGCCGGGCAGTGCAGCCATTGTCAATCTTGGCCAACACCACCTTTGCCATTGCTGCCCGGATCCAAAGCCAAATCGCGGGTCCGGTTGTGGCCAGAACTGACCCTCCTGACTACCGCCAAATCGCCACCTCCAGTCAGGGTAATTGAAGATGGAAATACCAGCCCCTGGTCGGGTCGTGCCATTGCCAGCGCCACCGGTAGTGGCGCCAGGGCGCCAAACTAAACCATCAGACCACAGGGAACCGAGGTGAGGCGGAGGCGGAGGAGGAGGATAGGGCCGCTGAAAATCCAGGCCGAAAAGAACACCTCAGGGCCAACTTCAGCTATAACTACAAACGAGGCGTGACGGGGAAGCACAAAAAGGAGCGCCGTCATTCCCGCCCGCCACCCGGGCTGCCTACATGGCCATCCAGGCAACCCTGTCAACTGTTCCTACGTCCTTGTGGTTGGGCCAGCCCTCCCCAGGAGTCCAGCCAGTCTCACCTTGCCAGGCCCCCGGGGAGGGTGAAAGCCCAACCTAGAACGTGGAACGGCCGACGGAGCTCGTCTTTTTGCGTCCGGCCACCATCTTGCACATGCGCAAATAAAATATGAGTTTAACTGAGGCAAGACAAAATGGCTAAAATGGCCAGAAGCCTGCTAAGTTAATATTTGGTTTGCTGAAGCTGTGTTGCATCCTAAACTCTATCATTTCAGAGTAGAATTGGCTCAAGAGTAGAAATTAGGTTGTTTATTTAAAGACCTAATAAATCTGAAGTCCAACTGACTTCAAATTACACGAAATTACTTCAAGACTGCATTCAACCTTGAGTAATCCTGTACTCGAATAGGGTTCTGTCTTTATCCTGGAACAATATACTCTTATTTCCCTGTACAGTTCCTTTGCCAATGTATTGTTACCAGTAAAGCAATTTTGCTGATCTATTTGTCAGCAGATCTCTGAGGTCAAGGGTAAAGGTAATATCTTTATAAATATATTTATAAAAATCTTTATAAAGGTAATATCACACTATTAACTAGAGCATACAAAACATTTGCTAGACCTATACTTGAATACAGCTCATCAGTCTGGAACCCACATTACGTATCTGATATTAACACAGTTGAGAAAGTCTAGAAATATTTCACAAGAAGAGTTCTCCACTCTTCTACTCGTTGCAGAATACCTTATGCCACCAGACTTGAAATTCTAGACCTAGAAAACCTAGAACTACGCTCCCTTCGGTCCGATCTAAGTATAGTATATAAAATCATACATTCTAATGTCCTACCTGTCAATGAATACTTCAGCTTCAACCATAACAACATAAGAGCAAACAATAGATACAAACTCAACGTTAATCATACCAAACGTGATTGCAGGAAATACGATTTCAGCCACAGAATGGCCAATGTCTGGAATACTCTACCTGACTCTGTGGTTTCTTCCCCAAACCCCCAAAACATTAACCTTAGACTGTCTACTATTGATCTCACTCCTTTCCTAAGAGGCCTGTAGGGGGCGTGCATAAGCGCAGCAATCGTGCCTACCGTCCCTGTCCTATTGTTTATTTTTATTTTTCTTATAAGTATCCATCTCATGTATTCAAAACTATATTTATTCTTATACCTGTATCTTGTAAGCGATTGACAAATCAAATAAATACTAAATATTAAAATACTAAAGCAGAAAGTTCTTCCCTCTGAAAGAAAGGGTTCCTGCCTGATAATGATTTGTGACCCATAATGGGCTTAGTTCCAATCTCCTATTCAGGATCCTAGAATAATGTAACTGTATTTCATCCAACTTATTTCTAAGTAGATGTTCATGGTGTTATGGCAAAGCATAATTAAGGTCCACAATCTTCTAAAAATAGTTGTAGTTTATGAAATGTTAGTATTCTTCCAGTTAGATAATGGCATGTTCGTTCTTCTTTGAAGAAACTAGAAGCAATATTGGTGCAAATGAATCCTTGAAAACAGTCTGAAGCAGGCTAAGGTTACAAACTCATCTTTTGCATTTCTAGTGAGATGCATAGTATTTTCATCTATTCACCTATTCAGTGATCTATAACTGACCCAAATAATA
Source organism: Bungarus multicinctus (assembly GCA_023653725.1). NCBI lineage: Eukaryota > Metazoa > Chordata > Lepidosauria > Squamata > Elapidae > Bungarus > Bungarus multicinctus. The sequence continues at coordinate 67,238,727 of CM042849.1, forward strand.
AAAGTATATTAATCCCCAAAGGTAAATCTTTTCCATTTAAATGGTTAATTTTTCATTAAACAAGCTGCTAGCTAGCAGCTTTCTGAACTTCTGCTTTCTCCTTCTACCTTCTGTTATTTTAATTTTCTATTTTAATTTTTACTCAGTTTACCATGGACAGATTTGTTTTGTTGGCTTTCTTTTACCTACAGAGACATATTTCATGGTCATCTGTTCGAACAGCTGTTGCATATTATGAAAAGTTTCCTGGATTTGCTTGGCAAGAAGACAGGTGATATTTTTCTTTACAGGTAACTTCATAACTCATTTCTCACATTAATATCCCACTGAAGTTTAATATTCCTAATATTTCAGAACTTTAGGGATGCATCAGTGAAAGCAGAGACACTTATCCTTAGATTATGTTGAAAATATTTTTGGGAGTCAGCCAGAAGAACAAAGAGCTGATCTGTTTGATCATTTTGAGAAGAATTATATCACAACTGAGTATAGATGTAAGGCTGAATATAAGACTTCGCTCAAAATTTTACTCATACATTACACTTACATTCAAATGCCAGTATATTAGCAGTTTAGGAGTGTGACGATAAACATTTGGAATATCAACTAGATAATTTCATTAGGAATTCTGAATAATCTGAAATAACATGTAGTCTAAACATTTGGAATGCCACTTGAGCATCGACTAAATCACTACTAGTTAATTGCAAAAGGCAGTTTTACTTGGAACAGCTGACTCGCTGCAATGATACCTGTAGCACCATCAAACAACAACATCTGGCAATCCCAGATTCTTGGAAAGGATGAGATAGGTGGATAAAAAATGCCAAATTCAGACTAAACATCTGGCTGACTATGTGACGTACTATAGTAGTAACATATAGTAGAAGTCATAATGACCTATTGTAATTATGGCCTTTTTGATATGGAAATGATTGGTAATAAATGGTTACAAACTATAAATAGTAAAAAAAAATAGAGCAAAATAGATCGTTTTTGTATCTTAATATTTTTTTTTACTAAAAAATGGAAATTAATGCCAAACCTGTACAATTTCTGAATGCTGGTAGAAAAGTAGTGAGTAGTCTTTGGCTTGCAATGAACAAGAAATGTTTGTTAAAACAAGTGAAAACAGTTGTGTGAAAGAGTATGTTTCTGTATTCTTTGTATTATGTAAGTGGTTATGTCAGAAGAAACAGTTGTTTACAGTGTAAAAGGATTACTTAAATAGCACTTAGCAATAGCACTTAGACTTATGTATCGCTTCACGGTGCTTTATAGCTGTCTCTAAGTGGTTTACAGAGTCAGCATATTGCCCCCAGCAAACTGGGTCATCATTTTACCCACGTTGGAAGGATGAAAAGCTGAGTCAGCCTTGAGCCAGTGAGACTTGAACTGGTGGCAGCTGGCAGTCAGCAAAAGCACAACTACATTCTAACCACTGAGCCACTATGGCTCTTAAAACGGTGGATCTCAATTCTTTTTTTCACCGCAGTCCCCCTTTAAATACCTTTTGTGGCCATAGATCATGGTCATGGACTCCCAAGACTTAATCAAGATTTAAATCATAACATTTCTTCAAGACTTCGTGGATCCCCTCTGATGACATCACAGCCTCCCAGGGGCCTGCAGACTACAGGTTGAGAACCACTGACTTAAAGGTGTATAAAACAAGAAGAGACAGGGTCAAAAATAAATGGATATGAATGCGCTGAGTAGCTGAATGGAAGAGATGCATTGCAGCTGTTTTCTCCGAGAGGATTAAAAGGTAGGAATGTATAGAAAAGAAGAATGAAGGAGTTGAGATAACAGAGAAACGCAAGAACATTGTGGTTTGATGGAACTGATAAAATTCTTGAAGAAAACAGAGGTTTAAAGAACAAAATACAATGTTTGAAGCAATATGTTGACCTGACAGCAATAAATTTCTGTTTGCAAAAACAGAACGGAACGGAGAAGCTCAATGAATGTTGTTGAAGTAAATTAACTTTAGCTGTATTTCTATTTCTTTTCCTCTTATCATGCCTTATCTTATTATTTGTCATTCTTTTTCTGTAGTGGAAAATTGGAAAGTTAAATTGTGTATGCTCTCTAACCCTACCATAGTGGAAGTAGTAGTAATTTTTTTTTTTCCAGTGGTGGGATTCAAATTTTTTTCACTACTGTTTCTGTGGGTGTGGCTTGGTGGGTGTGGCAGGAGAAGGATACTGTAAAATCTCCATTCTTCCCGGGGAAAGGTTACTGCAAAATCCCCCTTCCCTCCCCACCCCACTAACCTGCTTTCCAGCTCCGTTCTCCTATGCAGGGCAAAAAAGAAGACCCAGCCAATCAGCTGGGACTCGGGAGGCGGGGAAGAGATGGGGGCGGGGCCAGTCAGAGGTGGGATTTTCTGGTTCTCCGAACTACTCAAAATTTCTGCTACCGGTTCTCCAGAACTGGTCGGAACCTGCTGAATACCACCTCTGATTTTTTTAAAAAAATATTTTGTTGGGTTACCAAGATTTCATATTTCATAGTTAAGGCTATGTCCTGCAATGATTAGAATGTAGTATTGCAGGCTAACTCTGCCCATAGTTTGATCCTAATGGGCTCAAGGTTGACTCGGCCTTCCATTTTTCCGAGGTCAGTAAAATGAGGACCCAGATTGTTAGTGGCAATATGTTGACTTTGTAAACCACTTTGAGAGGGCTGTAAACCACTGTAGGTATATACTGTATGTAGTATTGGTGGTATATAAGTCTGAGTCTATTGCTATAATAATGGACAAAACAGAGACATTGCCCTTTCTAAATTAAACAGAGTAAGTTCTTATTTCCTGATCAGAACAAGAAGTACCTAGTGTAATCATAGGCATTTGCATTAGACGAATAATTTTTATCTCCTTTAAAATTCAACTCTGCTGACTGTGCATCTCAGCATTAATTTTGCTGTCACTTAATCTTTATTACAAAGCAAGCAAACATTAGGATGATTATAGAGCAGTAGAGGAGCTAATGGCCATGATTAGCTGATAACCTAATAATGCAAATTTATGGATGAACTCCATCGATGGTTCAAATGTGGGTGATAAGGAATTTCTGCACCAGTTAAGACTTTCAATTTTTAGGAAGATATTCACTGGGTTAGAAATGACATCTGACTAGCAGTTGTAATCTGTAGTTTGTTCCTGAGATCTGCATTATTCTTGGATGCCTCAAGATTCCAGACTTATACGTTGTATAAATGGACTGATAGGCTTACTTAGAAAAAGAACTTTCATTTCATTTTATTCCTACTTTAAAAATTTATTCTTAAAAATCAATTATTGTGGGTCACGCATTCGATGGGGATCATGCCCGTGGCAGTTGAGGTTGGCATACTTCTTTATGCAGGTGGCATTTTGGATGTGTGTGTGTGTGTGTATGTATGTGTGTGTGAGAGAGAGATTTAATGATATAGATATGCAGATAAGTTGAGCCTTATACTCGTGTGGCGCAGTGGTTAGAGTGCTGTACTGCAGGCCACTTCTGCTGACTATTGGCTGTTCAAATCCCACCAGACTCAAGGTGGACTCAGCCTTCCATCCTTCCGAGGTGGGTAAAATGAGGACCCAGATTGTTGGGGGCAATGAGCTGACTATAAAACCGCTTAGAGAGGGCTGTCAACCACTATAAAGTGGTATATAAATCTAAGTGCTATTGCTATTGTTATATGGCATGCTTAAGCAAAATTGTTCCTAAAGCAGCCTTGCCTATCATGTTTTAGGCTTCTGTTTGAGCCTGATAACAAAGAATACTGTTGTTTTAAGAAGTGTGCATTTAAGACTCAATAATAGGCAGCTTCTATTCTTCTGGCTTCTGCATAATTCTGAAAAAAAAAAAGCCTTTTTATAAATAGCAGAAAGGTGCCATGCCTGCAAAAGGTCTGAGGTACCTTTTAAAAAATAGTCTAATCTTTTTATTACATTGTTATAAAACATATAATGCACTGTATTGGAAGAAACATCCATTTGGGTTCAGTTCCAAGTGGAAACATGGAGACTGCTTGGAAAGATGGTTAAATGGTGAACAGGAGCACATGGGTTTTAGATCCTGGGCAGCTGAACACATGGAGTGGAGAGTGAGTTTTGGGCTCTGAACTTGAGCTTCCTGTTCCTGTAGCAAGGGCATGTATCCTATTTGGTTGCAGACTCCCATGTGGAGTCATGTTTGTCTGAATCGAGTTTGGTAGAACCTTACTGGGTGAGGTAATGAAGGGGGCTTGGTTGTGCCGTGTGGTGAACTTATGTCCTGGAAGGTCATGTCTTAAAGCCATCATCATGGCACTGAGGTCTTTTGTGTTCTAGATAGGTTGGCCCGGTCTTAATGTGTACCAGATATATCTGGGGGGGCAGGGAGCTGCTCTTTGTCTTTAAAAACCTGTTTCTCCTTTTGTCATCCAGGGAAATATAATATTCTGCTTTTTAAATATTTCCCGAAACACTTCATTCTTCTAGGGGTAGGCGCTCACTTTCTTCAAGTATAATAAAGTGGTATTTATACAGTGTTGATTAAAATTAACACACTAATGTTTATAAATTAGACCAGGGGTATCAAACTTGCAGTGTGTGGGCCAGGTGTGTTACACGCTGGCCACGCCAATCTCTGTTTTAGCAAAGGGGGAAAAAGTTACGATATGTCACATGACAATATGACACCGTGAGTTTGACACCCCTGTATTAGACCATTAAGAACAACCGAAAAAAGAAATATATATCTGTCAGTATTAATTATGTTTTAAACTGGCAGGACAAGGAACAATGGATGGAAACTAATCAAGGAGAGCAGCAACTTAGAAGTAAGGAGAAATTTCCTCATAGAACAATTAACTAGTGGAATGACTTACCTCCAGAAGTTGTGAATGCTCCAGCACTGATGTTTTAAAGAAGAGATTGGACAATAATTTGTTTGAAATGGTATAGCGTTTCCTGTTAAGCAGGAGGTTGAATTAAAAGACTTCCAAAGTCCCTTCCAATTCTTTTGTTCTGTTATATTCTGAGTGTAAGATATATATTTTTTGCCTTTTCCATTCAGAATTGCACATAACATTGCAAAATTGCTGAAGGTTGTGTCAAAATATTTCTTGTGCAATAAAGGCTTTGGTCTTACCTAAGTATTATGGCAGTCACTATATTGTCGTTTAATGTCTGTAGAGATTCCAAGTCATCCAGGTAATAGTTGTCCCAAAGTTACTTTTTCAGGAGGCAATTGGAGTTTCTTGTTTTTTTCTTTTGAAGATGCCTGTGTTGTCTGTGCATGTTGAAAAAGAAGAGAAGAAAAGCAAATCTGGCCAAAATTAAAATATTGGAAAATGGAGAAAAAGGGAAAGAAGAAAAGATAATTAGGTTTCTAACTTATCCGTTGCATGGTGCTTCTGAATCATTTTTCAAGTGACACAACCTTACAATAAAATGCTGAATTATAATACAAGGATTCTGGGAACAAGAAACTGGATCTCCTAATGTGATTTGGACCTCACAATTAATTTGACCACAAAATTAAATCTACAGCGTTTGCTGAACATATGCTCAGACTACATCAGGGGAGGTGGCAAATCAGTCTTTAACTGCAATTTTGAATTCAATAATACCTTATGCCACCAGACTTGAAATTCTAGACCTAGAAAACCTAGAACTACGCCGCCTTCGGTTTGATCTAAATATAGTATATAAAATCATACATTGCTATGTCCTACCTGTCAATGAATACTTCAGCTTCAGCCATAACAACACAAGAGCAAACAATAGATACAAACTCAAGGTTAATCGCACCGAACTTGACTGCAGGAAATACGATTTCAGCAACAGAGTGGTCAATGTCTGGAATACTTTACCTGACACTGTGGTTTCTTCCCCAAACCCCAAAAACTTTAACCTTAGACTGTCTTCTATTGACCTCACCCCTTTCCTAAGAGGTCTGTAGGGGGCGTGCACAAGCGCACCAACGTGCCTACTGTCCCTGTCCTATTGTTTCTTTTTTATTTTTCTTATATGTATCCATTTCATGTATTCATAACTATGTTTATACTTATACCCAGGGATGGGATCCGACAAGGTTAACTACCAGTTTGGTCATTTACAAGGCTCGGTGATTTACGATGTGCTTCCCTGCACACTGCTTGGTGCACGCCTGCAAATTGTCATCAGCATGCTGCGTGCAGAGAAGCAGCCTTTCAAGAAGACCTCTTTTCTTGCTTTTTTTAACTGCAGTTGTGCCTCGCACGGCAGCTGAAGTTGAAAAAAAATCAGGAAATAAAGGTCAGGTAAGAGCCCCAGTGTGCAAAAACATCAGCAGACAAAGAACCGGTTCTATGTCTGCTGCTCTTCAGAGCTACTGGTTCTACAGAGGTGGACAGAACTGGTAGAAACCCACACCTGCTTATACCTATTATCTTATAATTGCTTGACTAAATAAATAAATAAATGAATGAGTGAGTGAGTGAGTGAGTGTGTGAGTGAGTGAGTAAGTAAGTAAGTAAGTAAGTAAGTAAGTAGCACTATGCTGAACATTTCTTCTGCCTTTTTTCTCCTGATCACTTTACCTTTGATCTAACGGCAAAGAAATTGCTGCTATTTTCCTAAGGAGAATTCTCAAAATTGAATAATACGGTTGGTTTTTTTTTTACTTAATAGCAACGTTATGAGAGCGAGAAATGTGCGAATGTACTGCCTTTCATTATGCAATCTTTTTTCCAACATTCTGTCTGGTTTCCCTAGTGCAATTAAACCCCAAAGCAAGACATGAGGTGCTAAAAGCCACAGTGGCACAGGGGCTAGAAAGCAGTGAAAAGGTAAAGGTAAAAGTTCCCCTTGCACATACATGCTAGTTGTTTCCGGCTCTAGGGGGCGGTGCTCATCTCTGTTACAAAGCCGAAGAGCCAGCATGACTAAACATTGAAGTGCACGGAACATTATTAGCTTCCCACCAAAATGGTCCCTATTTTTCTACTTGCATTTTTTACATGCTTTCGAACTGCTAGGTTGGCAGAAGTTGGGACAAGTAATGGGAGCTCACTCAGTTACGCGGCGCTAGGGATTCGAACCGCCGAACTGGCGACCTTTCTGATCGACAAGCTCAGCGTCTTAGCCACTGAGTCACCACGTCCCAGTTAGAAAGCAGTATTGCAGGCTAATTATGCCGGTTGCCAGAGGTTTGATCCTCTCCGACTCAAGATTGACTCAGCCTTCTATCCTTCCAAGGTTGGTAAAATGAGGATCCAGATTGTTGGGGAAAATATGCTGATTCCGTAAACTACTTGGAGAAGGCTGTAAAGCACTATGTAGCTATATATAAGTCTATTGTTATTGCTAATTCTTTTTGTTGGGCTGTTTCACTTTGAAAAGTTTGGCCAACCAAGGAGGGTGCAGAGTAATAGAGGTAGATCAGAATAAAGTAACAATGAGAAAAATAGTATATCCACATTTTTAACATTATTTCAAAATACTATCCAAAGGAACTTGGAAAATAAAAACCAAGCTTCTAATTATAAAATAGAGGATAAGTCTTTTCTTTTTTAGAGGAAAAAACATCAAAGTGATTGGAAGTCAGTTTCCAGATAGTATTTTTTATAAAGTACATGCTGTTGATTATAATGAAGCAAGGAACTTGAGTAAATTTCTTAGTAATGTACTGTATTAAGTTCTAGTGACCCCTTTAAAAATAATCTCTATAAAAAACTCTCTCTCTATATATAAGTATATCATCTCTCTCTCTCTGTCTATATTTTATTTATTTTATTTCATTTGTCAATTGCTTACAAGGTAATAGCTATAAGTATAAACATGAGTAAGAATACAGGAAATAGGTACGAATAAATGGGGACAATAGGACAGGGACGGTAGGCACGATGGTGCACTTATGCACGTCCCTTACAGACCTCTTAGGAATGGGGTGAGATCAATAGTGGATAGTTTGAGGTTAAAGGAATGGGGGTTAGAGGATGTACTGTAACAACAGAGTCAGGTGGTGCATTCCAGGCATTGACCACTTGATCATATATATATGATCAAAACTAATGCAAACTAATATAAAGTAAGAAAAAGATAATGAATCAAACAGAAAGCTAAAAGTGCAAGAAAGAAAAAAAGTAAAAGAAAAATAGAAAAGAAAAAATATACGAAGGAGCTTCCAACCCTTTTATAGCAATTATAAATTTATAGTGTATCTTACTCTTATTTAAAACACATGTCTTCTTTCTATAATCTGTCTTGTTTAATCATTAAAATCATACATCATACGTTCATGCCTTCCTGTTTTATACAGAAAGTCAATAAAGGGTTCCAATCAGGGGTGGGATTCTACAGGTTCGCATCTATTCGCTAGAACCGGTTGTTAATATTCTAAGCAGTTCGGAGAACCGGTTGTTAGAAGAAATTACTGGCCTAATCCTGTAAGGAAGGCAGGAAGGAAACATTCTGATGTTGCTTACAGAAACTGCCTCTCCGTTAATCCTTATTACATTCTTAAATCTGGATGATTTCCTTAGGATATCTTGTGAGGTGAGTGAGACCAGCTGGTGTCTTTAAATGGTGCAAATGGATCTAAGGATTGCTTTTCCTGGGTGTGCTCTTTCTGGAGAGCTTAAATGACCCCTCTGCTAACTTTATGAGCAAGAGTTGGCTGCTGATAGGGCAACTTTTTGCAAGCAAAGTAGCTTTTTGTTTTTTTGTATAGGTAATCCTTGACTTACAACAGTTCATTTAGTGACCATTCAAAGTTACAATTTATTTATTTATTTATTTATTTATTTATTTATACCGCCCCCTCTCCCAAAATGGGACTCGGGGCGGTGTACAGCCAAGATAAAACCACACAATTAATAAAAAATTTAAAATAGATTTAAAAAGAATTAAACAAGTGGCTGAAATAACACAATAAAAACAAGGTAAAAAAGTTAAAAATTACCATAAATTTTAAAACCCTAGTAATTAAATGGTGCAAATGGGTTTGGGGGATAGCCTGGGGGGATTTGGAGTCAGCCAGGCTGGAGTGCATGTCTGGGGGAACCCAGAGGGTCATGAGTCGTGGGGGCAAACACAGGGGGTGGGTTTCATTGGCACCATAAGTGGGAGGGGCAGATATGAAGGGGGTAGAGGGCCATATCAAGTTAGGGGATCGCGTGCCCGCTGTCTCCAAGCGGTGGCACGCTCCGACCCTCCCGACCCATCTGGCAGGCCTGGTTGTGCAGAGTCTCAGGCCCTGAGTACCCGGCTGATGTTATGTAATGCCAGGTCCGTCGTTAACAAGGCCCCCCTGATTTGCGATCTCATTCAGGAGGAGGGTGCGGACCTGGCAGGGGTCACCGAAACCTGGTTGGGCCCAGAGGGCGGTGTCCCTCTGGTAGAGATTTGCCCACCAGGTTTCCAAGCATTCCATCGACCGAGGTCTCAGGGAAGGGGTGGTGGGGTGGCGGTGATTATTAGAGAAGTCCTTTGTCCTAGGGAGGCCACTGTTCCTCAGACGGCTGGTTGTGAGTCTCTCTTTGTGAAGTGGGGTCGGGGGGTTCAGATGGGCCTGTTGTTAACATACCTGGCTCCCTGCCACGTGTCATCGGCCCTGCCCGGGCTCCTCGAGGTGATAGCCGGGCTGGCGGTTGAAACCCCCAGGCTTTTAGTCATGGGTGATTTCAACCTGCCTTCGCTCGGGGAAACCTCTGGGGTGGCCCGGGAGTTCCTGGCTTCCATGACGGCCATGGATCTGACCCAATTAGTTTCTGACCCCACTCACACGGGGGGACACACACTGGACCTGATTTTCGCCTCTGGTCAGTGGTTGAATGATCGCGTTGGAGATCTAGTTATAAAACCCTTGTCATGGTCCGATCATTCTCTTCTTAGACTGGACTTCGGTGCCGCCACCCCCCATCGCAGGGAGGCGGAGCCGAGGAGATGGTTCCGCCCCAGGCGCCTGATGGATCCGGAACGGTTCCAGATGGAGCTTGGGCCATTTCCTGAAACTCTGGCTCATAACTCGGCCACAGACTTGGTGGCCACCTGGGATAGGTTGGCCGCGGAGGCTCTGGACCGAGTTGTGCCTTTGCGACCTCTGACTCGGCATAGATCCCACCTGGCTCTGTGGTTTACGGGGGAGCTGAGGGGGATGAAATGCCGGAAAAGACGTCTGGAGGGCATCTGGAGAGCCAGTCGTGCTGAATCTGATCGGACACAGGTGAGGTCCTATATTAGGACCTACCTAGTGGCGATAAGGGCGGCGAGGCGTTCACACTTCTCCGCCCTTATTGCGTCTGCAGAAAATCGGCCTGCTGCCCTGTTTAGAGTGACCCGCTCCCTGCTTGAGCCGAGAGCGCGGGAGGACCTCTTGCAGGGTAAGGCAGAAGAGTTTTCCCGATTTCTGCATGATAAAATCGCCCAGATTCGGGATGGGCTGGACTCCAGTTGGGTGGTCCCGGGGGAGGTGTCCGGGGCAGGTCTTGAGACGGTTATCTGGGAAGAGTTCGATCCTGTGACCGCCGAGGGTGTGGACAGACTTCTGGGGAGGCTGAATGCCACCACATGTTTATTGGACCCGTGCCCTTCCTGGTTGGTTTCTACCTCCAGAGAGGTGACACGAGGCTGGCTCCAGGGGATTGTCAACGCTTCGTTGACGGAGGGGGCGCTTCCGACCGCCCTGAAAATGGCGGTGGTGCGGCCCCTCCTCAAGAAGCCTTCCCTGGACCCGGCTCTTTTGAATAACTATCGTCCTGTCTCCAACCTTCCCTTTGTGGCGAAGGTTGTTGAGAGTGTGGTGGCGCGTCAGCTCCCTCAGTATCTGGAGGAAGCATCCTATTTAGATCCGTTCCAATCGGGCTTCAGGCCCGGGCACAGTACCGAAACAGCATTGGTCGCGTTGGTAGATGATCTCTGGAGGGCCCGTGACAGAGGTTATTCCTCTGTCCTGGTCCTCTTAGATCTGTCGGCGGCTTTTGATACTATCGACCATAGTATCCTATTGCGGCGGTTGGAGGGGTTGGGAATTGGGGGCACCGTCTTGCGGTGGTTCTCGTCCTTCCTCTCGGACCGCTCGCAATTGGTGTTGATGGGGGGGGAGAGGTCCACCCCTAGGCCCCTCATGTGTGGGGTGCCTCAGGGGTCGGTCCTCTCCCCTCTTCTGTTCAACATCTATGTGAAGCCGCTGGGAGAGATCATCCGTGGTTTTGGGGTGAAATGCCATCTGTATGCTGATGACACTCAGCTTTACATCTCCACCCCAAGCCACCCCAACGATGCTGTGGAGGTTATGGCCCGTTGCCTGGAGGCTGTGCGGAACTGGATGGGCGAGAACAGGCTTCGACTCAACCCTTCCAAGACCGAGTGGCTGTGGTTTCCGGCGGCCCGATATAGTCAGCTGACTCCATCGCTGGCTATTGGGGATGAGATCTTGACCCCCACAGAAGGGGCATGCAATCTTGGTGTCCTCCTGGATGTACGGCTGTCTTTGGAAGAGCATATTACGGCCGTCTCCAGGGGGGCTTTTTATCAGGTTCGCCTGATACGCCAGATGCGGCCCTTTCTTGATCGGGATGCCTTACGCACAGTCACTCATGCCCTGGTCACCTCCCGTCTGGACTACTGTAATGCCCTCTACATGGGGCTCCCTGCGGGGAGCACCCGGAGGCTTCAACTGGTACAAAATGCAGCCGCGCGGGTGGTTATGGGGGCGTCGAGATACTCCCATGTGATGCCCCTCCTGCGCGAGCTGCATTGGTTGCCAGTGGCCTTCCGGGTTCGCTTTAAAGTACTGGTTTTGGTCTTTAAAGCGCTCCATGGCATCGGACCAGGATACTTACAAGACCGCATTCTGCCAGTAGTCTCCCACCGACCAGTGCGCTCCCACACAGAGGGTCTCCTCCGGGTTCCGACGCCTTCTATGTGTCGTCTGGTGACCCCGAGGAATAGGGCTTTCTCTGTGGGGGCACCCGCCCTTTGGAATGGGATGCCCCCTGGATTACGAACGACCAGTGACCTGAGGGCCTTCAGACGTGACCTGAAGACCTGGCTCTTTCAGCAGGCCGGCCTGAGCTGACTAATGGGATTTTAAATGGGGTTTTTAGATTACTTGGGACGGGGTATGATGTTTTATTGATTTTAATTGGGGTTTTTAGATTTGGGACAGTCTAGTGTTTAATTCTTTTTTAAATAATTTATACTTTGTTTATTTGTATTTTAGTTGGCTGTTCACCGCCCTGAGTCCTTCGGGAGAAGGGCGGTATATAAAACTCAGAAAGAAAGAAATAAATTGATACTAGGCCAGACCGGCCTGTTGGAAGAGCTGGGTCTTTAATGCGCGGCAGAAGGTCTGCAAGTCAGTGATGGCTCGCATCTCTGGGGGCAACTCATTCCAAAGAGAGGGTGCTTCCAAAGAGAAGGCCCGCACTCTCGGGGCCGCCAGCCGGAATTGTCCAGCTGACGGCACCCCAAGGAGGCCCACCCTGTGGGAGAGCACCGGCTGGCACTGAAAAAAGTGACATGATCATTTTTTCACACTTATGACCTTTGCAGCATCCCCATTGTCATGAGAGGCCAGGCGAGGAGAAGTGCCCCTTGACATGAGTGATGTCAAGTTGGCCACCCCCACCCAATCACATGTCCACCAAGCCACACCTACCAACTAAGCCACGCCCACAGAACTAGTTGTTAAAAAAATTGAATCCCACCCCTGGGTAAAACCCTGTGGGACCTATCCTCAGTCTTAAAGCGACAATAACCGTGCTGATTCATCCTCATTGCATCAGCCTTTCAACAACTGGCCAGCTATTAAATCTCAATACCTTGACAGTTTGCTACATACTGTCCTACAGATCTTTGTCCCATCAAATACGCCAACATATATTTGTTTATTTTCAGTTTTAAAATGCAAAGGCTGGTACAGACATTTTTATATTCTTGTCCAATAGGCAGATCAAATGCACACACAGCCATACAATTATGAACTACAAACTATATTTGTATATGAAGAACGTGGAGAGAGTTCATGGGCAAGTATTTTGCTTTTAAGGCAATCTTTTCTCTTCTACCAAGCTTCAATATTTTATTTCTGTTGCTTGTTTGTAGTTGTTACTTAGAATGAATGTTCTCTTCTCTTCCACTTTGGACACAGCAATAGTATAAAGCCATGGTTGCAAGTAATTGGGAAAAGTCCTTATAAATTTGTCAGCGTGCTATCATATCACTTCCCACTTTGCAAAGGCATTAAAATGCAGCCAGGAGACTTCTTACAGCAACCACTTGGATTTTTTTTCCCTTTTGAAATCACCAGATAAGTGCACACAATATGTGCTGATAATGTTGATGGTGGTCCTGAATGATGCTCTTTTTTTAAAAAAAAAATTGTCTTCTTGGTAAGCTGAAAGGAATACAGATATATTCATGGTGTTTCTTGCATTTTCTCACTGTTGCAAAATCTGCACGTCACCTTCAAACTGCTTTATGTGGGATTAGTGAGCAGAAATAGCGTGTTATAGAAATGCCCCTAACCATATCTTAAAAATGACTGTGCTCTCTCTACCTCTGTTATACAACACAGATTCATTTGTCGTTGCTTCTATTTCTTGCTTTCCTTCTTGTCTTCTGCCGCATCTCATTCCTGTTTTGTCCTCTTCCCCCCACTCATAATATGCATTTTATTTTCTTTCAAACTACTTCTTATATATTTTGAAGAGTGCGGTGGTGCGGTGGTTAGAATGCAGTACTGCAGGCTCCTTCTGCTGACTGCCAGCTGCCTGTAATTTGATAGATCGAATTTCACCAGGGTCAAAGTTGACTCAGCCTTCCATCCTTCCAAGGTGGGTAAAATGAGGACCTAGGTTGTTGGGGACAAGAGGCAGACTCTGTAAACCGCTTAGGGAGGGCTGTAAAGCACTGTAAAGTGGTATGTAAGTCTAAGTGCTATTGCTATTGCTCTGAAGAGGATTCAGATCTTTGTCCCATCAAATACGTCAACATATATTTATTTTCAGTTTTAAAATGCAAAGGCTGGTACAGACATTTTTATATTCTTGTCCAATCGGCAGTTCAAATGCACACACAGCCATACATTTATGAACTACAAACTATATTCCTACTGTAGATTATCCTTTCTTTATGACCCTGTCTAAACTGAGGCTTCATGCAAATAGTTGTGGATTTAACATAACTGGTTAGTGGATGAATATAGATAACTATTTTCAGAAATTCATAAAGAGCCAACACATATCGTTGAAGTAATATATATTACTGCTGCCTTAGGGGAATTCAAGATGAAAATTACAGAGTTATGGAAATAGATTAGCATTTTGAAATAGACTTAAACCCTTTCAAATACAGAAAGCTCGTTTAACATAGCAACAGATAAACCTAACACAAATCTCCAGTCATATAGTCTGCTGGCATGGTGAGGTTCACAGCAACACAGAGAATTATTAGAGACCCCACACACCCACTTCAGTCTGTTTTTATTGCTCCCCTGGAGAAGGTTTCAAAGTATTTCTAGCAGGACTACCATTCTGTAACAGCTTTGTTCCCTATGTCATCCATCTGATAAACTCGCAAGATTTGTCTCTCTCACCATGTACATGTATACATTCAAATTAAACTGTGTTGTTTCTCCGTGTCATATAATAAACATATGCAGGGGTGGGATTCAAATTGTTTAACAAACGTTTCTGTGGGCATGGCTTAGGTGGTGGACATGGCTTGGTGGTCAAGTTATTGGCTGGGCATGGCCAACTCAATATCACTCACATCGAGGCACATATCTCCTTGCCTGGCCTCTCATGACTGTGAGGATGCTGCAACAGTCGTAAGTGTGAAAAATGGTCATGTCACTTTTTTCAGTGCCACTGTAACTTTGAATGGTCATTCCTCACAAGCAAAGTGCCAGCAAAGGAGGGGGAAAAATCCAGAGAAGTTCCTGAGACAGGAAGTCTAGTCCTGTCAAGAATGTAATAAGGGTTAATAAGCAACACCAGAATGTTTCCTTCCTGCCTTCCTTACAGGATTAGGCCAGTAATTTCTTCTAACATCTGGTTCTCCGAACTGCTTAGAATGTTAACTGGTTCTAATGAATAGGTGCGAACTGGTGGAATCCCAACCCTGAATATATGTGGATATATTCATATTTATTTATTTATTTGTTTATTTAGTCATGTTTATGTAGTTTATATATATATATATATATAAAGGTGGAGGCCCTTTGAGAGCTGTATGCTATGAAATTTCATTTTAATGTATGCCGATTAGTGTACATTCAAAGTGACAATAAAGTTATTCTAAGTCTAAGAATTTGTAAAAGACACATTCATAGCCATGATCCCAGCCTGTTGTGGTTCACTGGCAGCAGGTGTAGACGGCTGAGGTCTCGGAGAGTAAGGACTCAGATGAGGAGCCTACATGTGATTCAGGGATGGGGCCAGGACCATCAGGGAGTGGAGTGCTGCCTTCAGAGATGGTGGAGTCCGGCAGTAGTGATGAAGAGGTCTCTGAGGAGCCTGTGCCCAGTGCATGTGCACGCAGGGCTGCTCAAAGTAAAGAGCAGCTGCAGCAGCACGGGCAACTCGGAAGTAAGGCTGCAAGGTAATGGCCCCTCCCTTAAGAGATAAAAGCCAGTTGAGAAACCGGAGTTCTTTGCAGGAAGCAAAGAAGTTTTTGCACTCAAGCCTTGTGGATGTTTGGAGTATCTTGGTTGGTGTTTGAAATCTTTCTTAGTAATTTTATCTAGTGTTCTTGGCAGCCTTGCACAAGCTTGGCAAGGCTCGTTCTTATAAGAGATAATTAGTTTGAAACAGCCTTTTAACCATGAAGGAACAGAATTTGTAAAGAATCATTAAAAGGTTTTGCTGTTACCTCTGGTGTTTGTTTCCTTGGAACAAGGTTTGGGTCAGAACACAGCCTTAGTTTACTCTGGAGTTTAACATTTGTCATTTCCCCCTTCCAATTTTGATTATACAGACCCTCTCATATGTACACATCTTATTCATGACCTTGGCAATGAGTCACCAAGGGGCTGGCATCTGTTGACACTGGAAAGTGGATTCATCTCTTCCCCTCACTGATCACTGTAATGCAAACCAAACTTCTGACTTTTTTTAAAAAAAAGATTTGCTTATGTAATGTCTCACGTGTGGTTTGCAAAGTTTAATTTGGTCATACGGTGAACTCCTTATCTATGCAAGGCATATTAGACTTCTGAAGGCAGCTATTTCTATTTGTTTCATAGCAGGGATTCAGTGGACTTCCAAAACACGTCAAGATGTTTGTAAAAAAATTGGAAACAAAGTCCAACAGTTAATTTAAAAGATTCCCCCTGCTTTTTAAAAAATGTACTATCAGTTAGTCAATTGGGTATTTTCTGGATACAGATCTAGCAACATTTTAGCCAGAGGTGGTATTCAGCAGGTTCTGACCAGTTCTGGAGAACCAGTAGCGGAAATTTTGAGTAGTTCGGAGAACCGGCAAATCCCACCTCTGACTGGAGATTTTACAGTATCCTTCCCCTGCCACGCCCACCAAGCCATGTCCACAGAACTGGTAGTAAAAAAATTTTTGAATTCCACCACTGATTTTAGCAGGCAGATAAGCCAATGTTCAGAAAAAAGAATTATGGCAGACTATTGATGTGGAGGTAATCTGTCACTCAGGTGAGTTGCTGAAATCGTTGACACCTCGATTCCTAATGCTTAGCTACACTATTGGCTCTCCAAAACTTTTCCACATTTTAAGAAGAACAATTTTTCTTAAGTGGTAATACTGTGTGGAAGTGGAAACAAGGTGAGATGAAACTATCAATTGGTACCTTTAAATTGATTGCTTTGAGCAAAGAAAAAAACTTGCAAATACAAATAAATATATATACTTGGAAATGGCTTCTGAACTTTGTGCTTGAGGTAGAAAAAAATATATGAAACGTTGACTTTGGGTTTTACTGATTATATTTGTTGTTCTAGAAATGGCTAATTTAAATTGTTATGTAAAAGTAAAAGTTGAGCTTTGATATTGCTATCTTATTCTACTGCACCAAAGAGAGTTGGAAGTCAATGCCTTTTTTTCTTTTTCTCCTTTTTTCCCCTCACTCTTCCCTCCCCTTTTCCCTTCCCTGGTTTTCCCAATGTTTGCTTTTGTATTTTCTTTGTATACTACATTGTAAACTAATAAACACATTTTGATTCCATACCTTTAAATTGTTTCAGGAATGCTACAGAGCAGGACCACTTGCCAACAATGTTACTGAAGCAGATCAGATTCAACTATGAAGTCAGTCCAAAATTATGCTAGTATATTTTTATATCAGTTTAGGGACAGGAGAAAAGCCTATTAATGTGGTGTTGAGGGAAAAGCCTAAGTATTGCTAAGTAAAAAAATAGTAATAGTAGCTGTCTCAGTGCAATGACTCAGTGTAATAAGACTGTACTAACCACAGTTTCCAGAAATCTTCATATCCACTGCTAAGAACCATGGGGATCAAAGGTGGTATTCAGCAGGTTCTGACCAGTTCTAGAGAACCGGTAGCAGAAATTTTGAGTAGTTCGGAGAACCGGCAAATACCACCTCTGACTGGAGGTTTTACAGTATCCTTCCCCTGCCACGCCCACCAAGCCACGCCCACAGAACCAGCAGTAAAAAAACCTGAATCCCACCACTGATGGGGATCCAAAATAGCCAATTCAATTATTAATTTCTTTGCCACAGAAAGGTGAACAAACATTCTTTAAGGGGTTGTTGAAAACAAGAAGAGGTTGACCTATTCTCCGCAGCAATTGAGGGCAGGACAAGAAGTAACAAGTAGAAATTAATGAAAGATCCAACCTAATATTAAGGAGAAATTTTCTGGCTGTGAGAACTATTACTTAGTGGAACAGCTTATTGCAGAAGTTATGTCCACCACAACAGGAGCCCACCACAACAGGAGCTGGGCAGAATGATGTAGGGTTTCCTGTTTGAGCAGAGATTGGACCAAAAGATCCCCAAGGTCCTTTCTATATAATATAATTTACAAACTTTTTAATAAATTTCTACTTCTAAACTCTTTTTATAACTGATCAATTTATCTAAAAATTACTTTTTGATTGTAATCTCAAAATTCTATGTTAATAATGATTATTTCCTTCATTTTAAAACTTGTAGAAGGCTTCTGTATTTAAACAGAGTTTCTTGCTGGACTCTTCTAATATATGCAATTTATTTATTTATTTTATTTATTTATTTGTCAATTGCTTACAAGATAATAGGTATAAGTAAAAACATAGTTGTGAATACATGGATATATATAAGAAAAATAAAAGAAACAATAGGACAGGGATGGTAGGCACGTTGTTGCACTTATACATGCCCCCAACAGACCTCTTAGGAAAGAGGTGAGGTCAATAGCAGACAGTCTAAGGTTAAAGTTTTTTGCGGTTTGGGGAAGAAACCACAGTCAGGTAGAGTATTCCAGACATTGACCAATCTGTTGCTGAAGTCGTATTTCCTGCAATCAGGTTTGGTGCAATTAACCTTGAGTTTATATGTATTGTTTGCTCTTGTGTTGTTATGATTGTGTATTAAGTTACAATGTGTACTAGGTTAGAAGAAGTATTAGAACAAAAGTAGTATGTATTTAAAAGAATACGATCATGATTCATGCAAGCAATCTAATTAGTTTCAGCTTCCTTAAAATCTATAGAAGCTACAAATAAATCTCAACTTTTAGAATGTGAAAACTGCTGAAAATAAAACAAGCAAAACAGCTATTTTTTTAAAAAATAAATAAATAAATAAAACTACTATCTCAAGCAATCCCATTCTATGTGGAAAGAAAGTGCAAAAGAATGGCCACATTCTATCAAGATTTCCTCTATTAAAAATATCTGACTGTAGAGTATTTGAGAGTAAGAAACTTTGCTTCTCTGTCATGCATTGAAGTGCCGTCCCCTTAACTCCATTGGTGCTCCTAGTGTTGTTTGGAACTGCAGGATTAAGGTTTTGGCTTTTTGTATTTTTAATTCTGTGCCCTCTTCAATTTCTGCCTCAAGTGAGACACATACTAATTAAGCTGGGCTTGGCTCATTCCTAGAAGCAAGTTAATCAGTATTCATATAGCCGTATGTAGACTGCCGATTTACGTGGCCCATTCCTTGACCTAATTGAATATGTAAATTTTCATTCAAGACAGAAAGGATTCAAAATTCTAAATGTTACAAAATACCTCATGAATGCCAACTTATGCACTGAAAGGTACAGGAATATGTTATACATTGGATGAAAAAAAAAAATCCATTGTGAACTTTTGAGTTGAGCACTCTACCTTTCAATTCAAATCTTTTAATTGCGTTTAAAGTTCAGGTATAATTGAGTCTCACATTCATGGTATGGAAATATAGGTATTTTGTCCATGTTAGCATTAGGTTGTATAGTTTTATTGATTGGACGTCAGGAAAGGAAAAAAAGTAGCAGAAACTATTTATTTATTTATTTATTTATTTATTCGTACTTCTATACCGCTCCCTCTCCCAAAAAGGGACTCAAGGTGGTGTACACTCAACAAACAAGGTAATACAGAAAACAGAAGCGAAAACAGGTAAATAATCAAGATGGCCAAGAATCACCCCTATGAAATTACAAAATATAAACCCCAATGATCATTTGGCTAGACCAAATGATCATTGGGGTTTATATTTTGTAATTTCATAGGGGTGATTCTTGGCCATCTTGATTATTTAGATTAGAGTAGTCCTGCATGAATAACTGAGACTCAGACCATTTAAATTGTTGGAGTGGGGCCATGGCCTAGAGGTGGAGCTCTCGCCTCACAATCAGGAGACTGGGGGTTCGATCCTAGGTAGATATTTCTCTCTCTGGGTACACTTATCTGCTGAACAAAACTCTGTATTGGTAACAGGAAGAGCATCCAGCCATTAAAACACTCTGCTAGTTCCATTCAGTTGCCCAGACTCCACCCCTCAAGGGATTATGGAGTCATTAAATGAAGATGATAACATCAGTCAAGAATGTTGTTTATAGAATTTGTCATTTATTCACAGGCTATCATCAAAGCTAAAACATTACAATGGAGTAAGAAGCAGTTGCATTTGAAATGTGGATTTACAGGCAGCTGTTATGTATAAACTGGGTTGACAAAATGAGAAATGAGGAGGTGATAAGCCCCCTGGGAAAGTCAAGGGAAATCATCAAACCCATAAAAAAGCGAAAGTCAGAATATTTTGGACATGTGATGCGACACCTGGAAAAATACAGCATATTTTTCTTAATCTTCCAGGGAAAAATTGAAGGCAAACAAGGTCCAGACAGAAGAAGAACATCATGGCTTCAAAATCTAAGGGATTGGTTCGGACAAAACTCAGCAGCACTTTTTCATGTGGCTGTCAGAAAAAACAGTCATGAACAGTCAGAAAAAATAATTCTAATGCATGATGTTTTGTTTTTTAAAGAATTTTCAACTGAATGGATGTTCATTTTTGTGAGTGGAATGAAATTAGTCTTGTTTTATCAAAATTGATAAACCTTATAATCTAAATTAAGAATTGGTAACAAATTCTGTATAAAATGCCCAATTAAAATGAGAAAAAAATAGTACATGGCAGAATACACTGATATAAAGTAGATATCAATTTAGTCTTAAAATGTTGATCACTGTTCTCCTGAAACTTCCATGAATGCCTACATGTTTCAATGTTTTGATAACTGCAAATACTAAGGATATAGCCAAGAGAAACATGTGCATTCTTGACTAACAGGAAGTGCTTGAAAGTTAGGTTGATATTCCTATCACTTTCATCTCCAAATTAAAAGTACAACAAATCCAGTTAATATAAATCAATATTCCAAAGCCTGAATGTCATATTAAAAATTAAAGTAATCACAACAGTCTTATTTTTGGTCTGATTATGTCTTTTTGTTAATGAAGAGCTCTTTGATTCGACACAGGCTTCTTTGAGGAGAAAAAAGAGATGGGGGAAAAGAGGAGAGAGAGAGAGTGATGATAATCATAAATCCTTCCTTTTTTCTTGCAATCTGTAATGCAATTTCAATTTCCAAAGGTCTCAGGGTGTTTCAGAACAAGCCTCTATTTTTCATTCTTCTCAAACTATCACACAACAAGCACTATATTTTAACCAATAAGGAGTTTTACTGCCTTATTAACACAAGTGCATGATTTAGTAAGAATTAGCACTCCCATACGTACACCAGGAATATGTAGTTGACAACTTTGTCACAATAAAAAAGAACTATTAGTGAAAACTCATGAGATAATCAACAACACACTTCTTTTGCTGGCTATTCTTATTTGCAGAAGAATGGATAGCAAATTAAAGAGCCACATTTATCGAAAAACACCTCAGACAAATAAAGTGCTCCGTTATCAAAGCAACAACCCAAGAACACTTATGTAAGAACATTATTCAGATGAGCACAAATATTCCGTGGTAACCTAGAAAACCAAACAAAAGAAACAAACCACCTCTACAACAACTTCTAATAAAATAGATATCCACACAATTTAATCAAAAAGATGCCTTACCGTACAACCCATGTCAACTAACTTATTGCAACCTACAAAAATGATAATACTCCCATTCCTCAAAAATATCTCCAGAGTAACCTCCTGAATACTATAGCCATCTGGCATCACTGTAGTACATAAACCAACAAAATCCATTCTAATATGCTAAGCAATCCTAAACACCTCAAATCAGTTAAATACAACATGCAAGGACTATAATAACCGCTATGTGCAATGAACAGATAGAAGACTTGCAGGCCACATCCACAAACACAAACTCAAAGTCAGAAGTTCGGATGAAAACTCCTTAATCTCAAACATATGAACTTAACCAGACTTAACCACAGTTTCAATTAGGCAACTTAACTTTTTAAATCAAACCAAATCCAAAAATGCTAAGAAGCTTGACATTGAGACAAATCACTCATCAACGGCAACATAAACCCCATTTATGTACTACTAGTTCGATACCCGTGTTTCGCTACAAAACTATGTGGTCGGGCTTAGTTTTGGGGGAGGAAAATAAGGGAAAAAATATTCTGCCTCTGCCTACCAGCATCCATTGGTATTCATCTGGCTAGTGTCCTGTCAGTGTGTGAGAGAGTTGAGGGCTGTTTGGAAACTCAAACAGTATTTGTGCTGTCCCAGCCAGTCTATGGGAATTGGTTAGTTACTTAGGAATTGTGAGCTGTCCCCTTAAGGGAATGCATCATGGGAAATGTAGTTAAAGGTATGTAGTTCATGTCACGTGGTCACATCTGTAGTCCTGATTGGTCACTAAATTGACCCTCGATGGGTTGGGGGACGTTTTCTCCATTCTTACCTGGACTCATGAACTGATTAGCAGCTTACCGCTACGTAATGGGTTAGGAAAATAACAATGTTTTATCTGCAAGGCTGATATACAAATGATTGGTCATTATAGAAGAGCTTCATCATAAATGTGAGTTATGAAGATACCTGATGTACCAGTAAATGTACTTTGTTATGGATGTTTTGTGGAATTATCTATCTGCATCTGCACAGCCACAAATCCACCTTTGTGCATGAGACAGGACAGAAAAGTAAAGTTGCTATAGATCAGTATTTGTTGTGTGAGCAAGAACGAGACAGCAAGGAGCCTGGACATGACTTAGCTCAACTGTTGTGTACTAAAGCTGGTTGCTGCTGTGAAACTAAAACTGAAACTCCTCTGCTTGTGTTTTGCATTTGGAACAGATTTCTTTTCAGGTGGGGAGTGGGAGTAGAACTCCTTAGCATTAGAACGTCTTAATAATAATATATACGAAATAGTAATACTCTGGTGGTCATTTTGAAAAATCCTTTCTTGGTGAGCACCTAGAAGCCAAGAGGAACATAGGTGCCAAATGTTAAGTTTGTAGGCTTTACGGTTCTGGAGATTTTGTAATGATGCATGAGTGGTATTTCGCTTTTATATATATGTACTCAAAAGATACAATCAAAAGCCTAGAACACATCTCCTCTAGCAGTCAACAACCAGATAAGCAGGAAACAGATGAGCAAAGGAGAAATAATATCATAATCAAGGCACTATCAAGGAGAAAGCTACTCCCACTTCAACTTGATTCAATCTAATTTGCATATTTTGTTATTTTATATAATGTGTTATATTAAAAAATGATATATATTTTTAATGTGGGCAGCCACACAAAACTTTTAAATGAAACAAGATTGGTGGAGGCCAGTTACTAGATACTAAATGCCATCAAATCCTATTCTCCTTTGCACTGATCAATGCTTCCAAATGAAATGTCTGCAAGAAAACAACTGTGCTCAGAGAGCACCAAGATCCCAACAGCTCAGCTGTGAGCTACTGACATTTTCTTCTGTTAGTAAAAATTCGCCACCAAGGTTACATCCTAACAGGTACAGTATAACATTTCAAGTTATGCTTGGGGTTAATTTTGAAGACATTTCTTCTAACAATTGGATCTTCTCTTTTCATTGGGACTCATCTAGCAAGTCCACAGGCATTTAATTCTTCTCACTACCTTTAACTCTACTGAACACTAGTCAGTTTCCTTTATATACAAATTAGATTCCAATCCTGGATCACCAAGACTAATATTCAACTCTTGTTTACATTAACATGGGTGTCAAACCAGGGGTGGGATTCAAATTTTTTAACAACCGGTTCTGTGAAGGTGGCTTAGTTGGTGGGCGTGGCTTGGTGGTCATGTGACTGGGTGGACATGGCTTGGTGGTTATGTTATTGGCTTGGCGTGGCCAACTCAACATCACTCACATCGAGGCATGAATCTCCTCGCTTGGCCTCTCATGACTGTGGGGATGCTGCAACAGTTGTAAGTGTGAAAAATGGTCATGTCACTTTTTTCAGTGCCATTGTAACTTTGAATGGTCACTCCACACAAGCAAAGTACCAGCCAAGGAGGGAAAAAAATGCCAGAGAAGTTCCTGAGACAGGAAGTCTAGTCCTGCCAAGAATGTAATAAAGGGTAATGGAGAGGCAGTTTCTGTAAGCAACCCCAGAATGTTTCTTTCCTGCCTTCCTTACAAGATTAGGCCAGTAATTTCTTCTAACAACCGGTTCTCCGAACTGCTTAGAATGTTAACAACCGGTTCTAGCGAATAGGTGCGAACCTATAGAATCCCACCCCTGTGTCAAACTCAATTTCATTGAGGGCCGCATCAGGGTGTTGTGTTTCACCGGCAGCAGGTGTGGAGGGCTGAGGACTTGGAGAGCAAGGACTCGGATGTGATGCAGGAATGGGGCCAGGACCATGAGGGAGTGGAATGCTGCCTTTGGAGATTGTGGAGGCTGGCAGCAGTGATGAAGAACTTCCCGAGGAGCCTGTGCCGTCCACATGCACGCAGGGCTGCTCAAAGGAAAGAGCAGCTGCAGCAGCACGGGAGACTCAGGAGTAAGACTGCAAGGTAACGGCCCCTCCCTTAAGAGATAAAAGCCAGCATGAGAGATTCTTTGCACAAAGCAAAGAAGTTCTTGCACTTCAAGCCTTGTGGAAGTTCGGATTATCTTGGTTTATGTTTGGAAACTTTTTGTTTTGAATATTTCTTGGCGACTTAATCTAGCGTTCTTGGCAGCCTTGCACAACCTTGGCAAGGCTCATTCTGATCAGAGACAATGAGTTTTCATAGCCTTTTAACTGTGAATGAATGGAATTCGCAGAGAAGCATTAAAAGGTTTTGCTTTTACCTCTGTTTGGTGTTTGTCACCTTGCAACAAGGTTGGGATCAGAACACAGGATTATATTTGACCTTGGGGAGCTGGGGTGGGTGTGGCCAGAGTGGGTGTGGCCAACTCAATGTCACTCATGTCAGAGGGTGCCTATTGTGACCCAAGTGATCTGCCAGCAGAAACAGTCTTCTCTGCCAGCAAAAACATGTCAGAGGGTGCTTGTTGTGACCCAAGAGAACTGCCAGCAAAAACAGTCTTCCAAGTTCCGTTTTCAGCTGCGATGGCCTCCTGTGAACCTCTGCCAGTGAAGACGGAGCTCAGGAGGGCCACATGCAGCACTCCCAAGCTCCATTTTTGCTGGCACAAGCACTGTAGGCTGGTTCTTCGCTGTTTCTGGGGTGCCCCCCCGGACCAGGTCTAACCACCATGCAGGCTGGATCTGGCCCCCAGGCCTTTGAGTTTGACACCCTTGCATTAACACATAATTTAAATAGAAAAAAGAAAAGAAAATATATTTAAAATATCTTTTAAAAAGATATTAATTGAAGATAAGTTAATGAGCAAGCTGCAAATTTTATTAAATGACAATAACTAATGTGTGTCGCTTCCAAATAAAAATGTATATATAAAATCAAGTAATGGATAGAATCTCTTTCTCTCACTCCCTCTGTCTCTTTCTCTGTCCTTCTCTCTTTCTCTCTCTCCTTCCATCTGTGGCATACCTGCATGGCTTGATAAGTGAATATTGATTTCACAGGAAGGCAAAAGTAGATCTTCCATAAGATTAATATCTTCCCTGGAAAGCTTCCAGTACAAAAATATGTCAACAATGGGAATGTGTTGTAAATTGCTTACAAAGCTGATGATTTGGCTGGAAAACAGAGAATGAAGCTTTAATCAGTTCTATCCGTAATTCTACGTTCAGAAGTTTCTATTGATGATTTTGGAGTGCAGTGATCAGAATTCTAGAAAAGTATTACAAACATGTAAGTATATTCAGCATTTCATAGTTTTATTTGTGATTCCTTTTCTTGTTATTTTTAATTTAAAACTTGATTACAAGTTTTATTGACACAATATCAATAAACATCCCTGTGATTTATTAATAGAAACATATAACCTTTCACATTTTATTCCTGAAAAAAGGAGCATGTTTTATATAGCTGCTGATAAACTAGAAAATGAATGATCTACTTTTGAATCATTCTTTGAGTAGGAAACTTCAGAATTCAAATAGGAGCTTCATTTTAGGAGAGACAAAATCAATAATGTATAGTGATAAACCGCAAGCCTGCTTTGCCAGTCATCCAAATTTAGATCTCTTCATTTACGAACTAAGCAAGTCTTAATATATATATTTTTCTGGAAAATGCTGTAAAGTTTTTCCAATAATCTAAAGTTTTTCTAACAATCATATTTAATGTAATATGCAAGTTAAGATACATTTTTCAATTCACATTTTTCAATCTAGCAAATTTTGCTTTCTGAGCCAATAAAGCAAAACAAAACAAAAATTAAATTTTTAATAACTTCATTTATGTAGCTTACTACTTTGAGTAACTAGAAACAATTAATTTAACACAATTAGCTACACCAAATTTTGCTGCCCAAAAGAGCTGTCCTTCATTAAAATTTACACCAAAATTGGTTAAAAAAAGAATCTTGTCTTGTATGTGCAGTATATTATTATATATTTTTATTGCAGTCCAGTTTCTATATGTGGAAAATGTACAGCAGTGGAAAGAAAGGGAGAAACAAAAGAACTTGAGAGATGGATAAAAATGCCAAATTGAGTCTAAACATCTGACTAACTGTGTAATGAACCACAATGTTAATCTGCAAAGAAACAATATATCATATACTTAGTTGTGCAAGTTGATAGCAAAACTGATTATAAACAATGACATAATGTCAAATATTCATTGGAACATCTGTAAAAATGATCATGTACCAGTAATGCAATTTGCTGGGAACATATAATTGAAAATAGTAAAAAAAAATGAGGAAGATAAAATATTGTGGAATTTCCAAACATGGACTGATAAAGTATTGGCTCATATAATAACTATGGTTGAAAAGAGGAAAGTGTGCGTATTTGATATGGCAAAACCAGGGAATAGTAGAATAGAAGACAAAGAATTGGAGAAGAAGAAAAAAGTATCAAGATCTGAAAATTGAAATTGAAAGAGGCTGCATGGTTATCAGCACACTGAGTGCCATACCAACAAACATGTTCTAAGTGCATGGCACTTAGAACAGCGGTCGCCACTGGTGGGCCGTGGAAAAATTTTGGTGGGCCGCAGAAGAAATGGCTCCTGAAAGCAATTAATCTGGGCCATGCAGTTCTCACGCCTCCCGGCTCTTCGAGGGACCCTGGAATCAGGTCCCTGAGATGCATGCACCAACCAGCTCCCACGCATGGTGGGCGGTGGCAACAACAGTCCCCATCCCCGGCGCTTACTGTTAGCTCCTCCATTAGTTCTCTAGTTTTGAATTGCTCCTGCTTCTCTCTCTTTCCTTCCTCTTCCCTCCATGCCTACATATAGGCAGGCAAGGAAAGGGAGATGGAGCCATGCGCAGATCTCGGCTCCTCCAGCCCTCGCTGCCTCTCCCAACATCAAAGCCTTGGAGATGCCGGCAAAGTCACCACAGCGGTAGCGCCCGAGTTGCTTTAGCATGTTTGGTTAGTTCAGAATCGCCCTACGCAAAGAAGGAGGTGCTAGAGGAGGAAGAGGAGGAGGAGACAATAGTGGAGAAGTCAGCAACTCAGGGCGCTACTGCTATGGTGGCTTTGCCTGTGTCTCCATGGCTTCGATGTTGGGAGAGACAGCGAGGGCTGGAGGAGCCGAGAGCTGCACACAGCTCTGTCTCCCTTTTCTTGGCTGTCTGCACCTGGGGAAGGGAAGGGGACGGAAAGAGAGAGAGGCGGGAGCAATTCAAAACTAGAGAACTAATGGGGAGAGCTAACGGTGGGCTCTGGGAGAGGAGACGGTTGTTGTCGCCACTGCTGTGTGTGGGATCTGGTTGGCGCATGCATGTCAGGGACCTGACTCCAGGATCCCTTGAAGAGCTGGGAGGCGTGAAAACTGCAAGTGGTTTTGGAGAACTCCTGGAATGTGGTAGATTGGCGTTTTGTAGGTCTCAGTGGAATAATTACATTTATATTTAACATAATTTCTTTTATATTAAATATAATAGCTTTTTTTAAAAAAAATCATATTAGCGGTTCTCAGGATTTAAAAGTATGAGTTTGATGGTCTCTGAGGTCCAAAAGATTGGCGACCCCTGACTTAGAAAACCTTAGGAAAATTTCCATTTTGTCATGTGCAAAACTTGGATCTGTACATATAGTAAGCTGGTATATTAAGACATCCTAGATTCTTGGGAAGAAGTCAATATGTACAAAGGCCAACACTAGCTAAAGAACTAGCAAGTGAATTCACATTGTTGAGAACCATAATAATGACAATTTTGAAGAGAAGAACATTATTTTTAGATCAGAGGCCAGACTTAATACATCAAAAGACAATCATTATAAATAAATTGTACAGAATGAAACACTCTACTATTTAACTAATGATAATGTACTATTATAATTAATGTATGGAACAGGAATCAAATTTTATTTTACACTGAACTTCTATTTATGGACAGGATTGAATTGAATATGTTGTATGCATACTTTTTTAAAAAAAATCAACCTAACAGTTATAACTACATTCATAAAAATTAGTTCTCCTTTTCCTGGACAGCACAGATTTGGGCTTTTCCTTCCCGCTGAAAGCTGGTTGGCATTGTGATAAATTGAAGCAGAAAAAAATAGAAAGAGATAATTCGGGTGAGCCAATCTTCTTAAAAGCATTATGTTGTTATGGTAGTGGTAACGGTTCACAAATTTAAAAGTCTTGGCTACATATGTTTTCTCTATTCCATTGACTATTTTAATGTCTGTTTTAGGTTTAGGGTAAACAGGATTTTTTTGGAAGGAGATTAAAACATGTTAAGTTGCATTAGTTAAACCATAAATATATATTATAATATTTATACTTTAAAAAGAAGGCTACATTTAACATTAAATTGGATTGGGACTTAGAAGAAGGAATATTGTGAAATTGTCTACAGAGAAAGAATCTCTGCTTCATCCAGACATATTGAGAGGACCAAAAAAAAACATTATTTTTCCTGAATACTATAATATTATCTTAAGGAACTTCCATTCCTGGTGCAGATAATGATAAAAAACAGGAATTCTGCTGGATCAGATTAAAATTGCATTAATTATGACTTACTCTTTTTCATATAGTATTCTCAGAAGGCACTGCATTAACAGTTTCATCCTTATTGGGAATTTTCAGGTGCAAGTAACCCAAAAGTACTGGTAATGTGTTTCCTAGTGATCACTCTAACTCAGGGGTGTCAAACTTAATTTCATTGAGGGCTGCATCAGGGTTGTATTTTATCTCGGGGGCCATCAGCATGATGTTAGTTATGTTGGGGGCTGCCTATGGGGGCCCGAGTGGAAATCGGCTCCCACAGGCACCCTGTGACATAATTATTTGCAACAATTGGTACTCATACCAACACCAGGTCAACAATTCATCCATAATCACTGTCAGCTGATTTACCTCAACATAAGTTTTCAACAAGAAGAGTTGTGGAATAATCAGAGCAGCTTGTGGTGTTGTTTTGCTTTGTTATCAAACACAGAAAATAACATTCAGTTCAGTTGGTGAAAGAATTTTGCCTAATGCAAACATGATATGTGACTTTTAGAAGACCGAACTGACATTCCATATTCTTCTATGAGAAACAAGTCTACGCCTATATTTTAAAATGTATTCGGAAGAAACTGCCACTTTGAGTAATCTAATATAAAAATGATTGCTTAGTATATTGTTAAGCAGAATTCTGTTATCACTTTACAAACCTATAACATATTTTGAAGCTAAATTTGTAATCTTATGCCCATCTGCCAAATAAGTCCCATGTGAAATTAGTTTGTTTCAGAATAGACATGTATAAAATACTAGCGGTTAAGTAAGGACACTAATTTTAATCAGACTTGAAAAGTTATCCAGAGTGTAATGAAACATACTTTTTTTAAAAAAAATAACCTCCTTATCCCCCATCTCTCTCAGACAATTCACAACAAACTGTAGATCTAACAGGCCCATAAATTTCAACTGAAGTTACCACTAAGAAAACACTTAGAATGCTCTTCAAAATATTTCCATTCAAAGAAAATGTAACGCCTCTTGCACCAGGCTCCCTGATGTCAGTTAGAATAATTTGGACAACCACTTCATGGCAGTGGCCTTCTGGATTTTTTGCAGCTTAGACATTCTAATCCTATTTTCCACTCTCCAAAAGGCGGGAGACTATTCAGAGTTTTTTGAAAAGCATCCTTCTGAGTTCTGAGTATCTTTTTAAATTTTAAGCAGTTCTTTCAACAAGTAACGGTTGGAAGTAGAGAAAGCCTGAAGAGCGGGGTTGGGCTGCTACCGGTTTTCACCAGTTCAAGCGACCTGGTTATTAATTTTATGGCCAGTTTGCCGAACTAGCAAATCCTGGCTGTCCCCACATGGCCCATTTTGGATCGCAGGGAAGTGCAGGGAAGTTCTCTTGGAAGTTCTGGAAGGCTTGAAATGGGACCATTTCTGGCCTCCAAAGGGCCTTTGGAGAGTAAAGATGATTGCACTACCCCCATTCCACTCACCAGAGATCATCAACAAGTGTGACCAATGGGGTTTCCGTCATTGCTTATGACAGCAAGAAGGGGATGGGGAAAAACCTCAATCATGAATTACAAATGGTGCTTGTAATTGTCCATTTATGGACAATTTATGGACAATTAGGGTTTTATAGGGTTTTAAATTTGGTTTTAATTGGTTTTAGTCCTTATTTTTAAACCCTTGTCTCGTTTTTATTATTCAACCACGATATTTAATCTTTTTAATTGTTTTTAATTATTGTGCTGTTATTGTACTTTTAATGGCTGTACATTGCCCCGAGTCCCGCAGGGAGAAGGGGTAGTATATAAATCTTGTAAATAAATAAATAAATAAAAATTTAGTATCGAACCCACAGACAAACCATGCCCACCCAATTCATTTTCTAGACAAAATATCAAAATGGGCACATGAGTAAATAACCAGGGAATATGGGTAGTGCCTATCGAATGCAGAATCCATTATCACCTTGGTTTCTTCAGGATAAGACAGTACAATCAAACCTTTAATATTTAACTAATAGTAAAGTATTATGTTGCTGCTTTTATTTTATTTTTTATTTTATTTTGGTTTGTCAATTGCTTACAAGATAATATGCATAAGTAAAAACATGGTTATGAATACATGGATACATATAAGAAAAGTAAAAGAAACAATAGGACAGGGATGGTAGGCACATTGGTGTGCTTATGCACATCCCCTACAGACCTCTTAGGAAAGGGGTGAGGTCAATAGTAGACAGTCTAAGGTTAAAGTTTTTGGGGTTTGGGGAAGAAACCACAGAGTCAGGTAGAGTATTCCAGACATTGACCACTCTGTGGCTGAAGTCGTATTTCCTGCAATCAAGTTTGGTGCGATTAACCTTGAGTTTGTATCTATTGTTTGCTCTTGTGTTGTTATGGTTGAAGCTGAAGTATTCATTGACAGGTAGGACATTGCAATGGATGATTTTATATACTATACTTAGATCGGACCAAAGGTGGAGTAGTTCTAGGTTTCCTAGGTCTAGAATTTCAAGTCTGGTGGCATAAGGTATTCTGCAACGAGTAGAGGAATGGAGAACTCTTCTTGTGAAATATTTCTGGACTTTCTCAACTGTGCTAATATCAGATACATAATGTGGGTTCCAGACTGATGAACTGTATTCGAGTATTGGTCTAGCAAATGTTTTGTATGCTCTAGTTAGTAGTGTGATATTACCAGAGAAAAAGCTACGTAGGATTAGGTTAACAACTCTTAATGCTTTTTTGGCTATGTAGTTACAGTGGGCTCTAGCACTTAGATCATTAGAGATGAGTACTCCAATGGTTTAGTTTAAAGACTTCATAAGAAAAGCAAATGAGAACAATCCCTGGTTTTTCAAACAATACAAAACTGGGCGAGGACACTGTACTTATTTGTTTTGTTTTGGCCTCATATTAATCTCTTTCATGAAAGCTGCAATTCACCTTTCTTGCATTCTTTCAAAATGCATTTCTTGCATGCATTTTGTCAGGGAAACTTTAGCTAATTGACTTTAGCCGTGACTTCACTCTTCAATCTCTACCTGGGCATATTCCTGCCCAACCCAAGCTTGACCTCAAATAGAATAGAAACTGTTGCAAGAAGTAGTCTCTTTCATAAATTTATAATCGTATGAACTTCTTTACAGCTGTGTAAAGTGATAGTCATCAACAGTTGAATTTCCAGCTTGTTAATGTTTTAAGGGTGGCTGGGAGTGAACTGAGCAAAACATTTATATTATTAAATACAATTCCTCCAGGATTTGAGAATGCTATTAGACCAGAAGGACTGAGCTCAGTTTATTGATTAATAAAATATGTCATGTCTCCCTTGGGTTTCTCCTTGGGGAAAAAAAAAGGAGATATTGTGGATGATATGGCTACAAAGCTCAGGCCAGAACCTAAACGATGGAATAGTTTCAGCCCCTGTAAAGCCTTCATTCCATTTCCTTTGTGATATAACACTTACTAACTGGACAACTTTTTGATTCAACTATCTTGGTGGGGGTTGCTTTATTGGCTTTTGACTCTGCCTGCCTGACTCTTTCCACTCTGTTATTCTTACTCCCTGCAACTTCACATATCGAAGCAGTGAAAAAGAGAAAGAGAGAGAAATCCCACCTAACCATACGTTGCTTTTTTCAGGGAGTTTCAAACTGAAAATCGCCTATGAAAATTATTCACCCTTTTAGCTAGCAATGTACTTTTTTTCATTCCTCTGCAACGCTGCTATTTCTCCTGAAGGAAGGATTTATAGCTGCTGAAGTTTTTATTTTTCCTCAAGAGGTGATGGCTGGGCTTTCTCTTCTGAATGTTTTAAGCTCAAATCTACTGTTCCAAAAAATTGGAGTTTATCCAACTATTAAAAAATTCAATATGGTGTTTATATGGATGTGGGGTTGCCTAGTCAGAGAGAGAGAGAGAGAAAGTCAAATTCTGGCTTTTATAGTGGTAGTTTGGCTGAAAAGTGCCTTGAGTGTTGGATAAAAGATTAAATGACCAAAATACATTTTGTTTATCAATTTCTGAGGTTAATGTTAATCAGAATTATCTCTGCTGTATAAACAACTCTTTAAAACCTTTCCATTAAGAGTGAGTAGAAACAACAATTAATTCCTTCAAATAATATCAGCCAATTAATTTCTTATCATTTTCTCTTCATCTCTTCTCAGTTTTAATAACATAATTCATCACTTTCCCTGAAAATACGACAAAACTGTCTTATCCTCTCTTATCTATCAACAAATCTTTATAGCCTCATCATTCAATCCTAGTCATGGAAAATCCATTAAGATCTGTTAGTAAAAAGAGGACCATGTACAGATTAATCTTGATTAAAACTGATTTCTTTTCTCTTTTCCTTTTCTCAGGAATTCCTTCATAAGTACAGCACAGGGCTGTTAAACTCCCCGTCAGCAGGCCGGATGTGTCAAGCACTGGACATGCCCACGCCCAGTTTAACAAAGGGGCGGGAAGTCCTGATACGTCATGTGACACTGCCGTGATGACGTGAGTTCGATACCCGTGGTACACCACATCACTTTTGTAAATGCAAAATAAAAAAATTGTCCAATTTTTCTCAATTAAACTTTTCTCAATTAAAATCCAAATTACTCGTCTGGTTTATTATTTGGATGTCCTTTTTAATGATTAAAGCTGATTTCATTTATAAATACCTGTACAACATTTTTACAAACATAATTCTTGTATTTTATCCATTTTAAATTCATATCTAGATAGCCTGATTTTCAGTGAAATCTTTTCCTATGTCTTCTTTTAAACCTATTTTTTAGCGTGTCGGACAGTCTAAAGAGCAACTCTGTGTGCGTTGTTGCCAAATACCCTTAATTTCTTCCAGAGTTAAAAACATTTTTCTCCATTATGCATTAATAGAGTTTTTAGTTATAATATTTAATTCATTCTGGCTGCCTTTAGTAAACAGTCTTCAATCTTCTATCATGTTTTTCTCTCATCCAGAACATTGAACCAATTTCTTACATTTAAACAAATCTAAAGATATTTTAATAAGATTTTAAACAAACTTCAGGAAGTATTCTTATCATTTTTTGATGCCTTGTGTCCAGTCAATTTGGCTCCCTAGTCCATTTAAAAACTTTTCAAAATCAACATTCAATAACATTTTTTTTTCTAATTCAAGGTCATGTTAGGTTGCACATAAGTGAGGGGAAGTCTCAAGTTGGGGCAGTTGGTGATTAGGGCATGTGATGTAATGATGGATGCAGGGGTGGAATTTGTAGCTTTTACTCATTGCAAAGAAGCCCAGAACTTTCAGATTTGGGATTCCTCAGTTGTGCTAGATTACTATCCAAATAAAAAAATAACTTTTGAGAAGATATCTGTTTTGGAGTTACTGGTTGGAGTGGGGTTTTCTGGAACTCTGACACTCCTCTTTTCTGTGTTTCCCTAGCAGAACCATTTTGTTTTCTTTGCTACTTTTATATCAGTCAGGCACACCTTAGGTTTTTTTAAGTCTCTTTCCTTACTGCAAACAACAGTACAACTTCCTCTGAATGATTTGCCTCCTAATGATATTGTCTAACTTCCAAAGCCCTTTTCCCATATTTCTTCAATAAATTGATTTTCCAGAAACTTCCTAATCAGCATTTACATTAACATTTTAATGCTGCTGCTAAAGGTTTCAGGCAGAGCCATTGTCCGCAGAGATGAGAAAGTGGGGCAGGGTTCCCCTTATCAGTTAACAGATTAACATAGTTGGATCTTGTAGGTCATCTACTACAACCCCTTGCCCAAGCAGGTGACCCTACACCATTTCTCACAGATGGCAGTCCACTCTCTTCTTGAAAGCCTCCAGTGATGAAGCTCCCGTAATTTCTGAAGGCAAACTGGTGGAAACTTTAAAATAAATCTTTAACTCTAAGCATCAATATTTCATCCATTCAAAATTAACAAGATTTAGTTTAGAGAAATCTGCATACTTGTCTTGCACTTTATTTCTAGCATAAATTTGATGCTCTATTACTGAACTGATAGTGGAAAAGGCTCCCATTGCAATGCACCGGCAATTAGAATGTTCCATAATGTTCTTAAAATCATAATTCTTAAACACATTATTTTGAGTGTAAGCCAGTAGGATTTAGAATTGAATTGATAGTATAATATAGGGAAGATTTAACCTTCTGCTTTTGGCTGTGGTATAGATCCATATTTTCTGCAATTGTTAAAAAGGACTATTACAAGGATTATATCAATGTAATGTATAGTATTCATCTCTTATTTTACACTTTTATTTTATATAAAAAAATACATTTATTTCTGTTTCATCCTGCCAACTTGCTGTCATTGGATTATTGATGTCTTTCAAGAACTGCCCACTTCTGTCAGCCCCAGTAGGTAAACCTGGCCAGAAAATCAACTCCACAATATGGCTGAAACTACCTACCTTGAGCTTGACTATAGTAACTGAATCTTGAAAGTCTGATGGTACTGTTTTTCTTCTCCTTGTATGTCACTGAATCAGGAAGACATCTTCCAAAGCCTCTTCTAAATGCAGTATTATTATTTTCACAAGACTAACATTTCATCATTTTTTGCCTATGTAACAGTTATTGCATATTTCCATCAAGGTTATCTTCTTTAGCCTCTATTCAATTCTATAGCAGAGTGAATTACGCTGTAAGAATATGGTTAGCCTTACTTGCATTCCTCCCTCCCTACAAATATTAGAAAAAAATGATGGAATGTTTGTAAGGGCTTGAAAATTTCCCCCATCTCACTACCCATTGGGCAAAATCATGATGATGTTCATGAGCCTGGTTATATATTGCATTGTGTATTTGTTTTGTTTTTTATGTTTGAAATGTACGCAAACCACCCACATCATGATGTACAAATAAAAACAAATTAACATATATAACACTTTGATCATGGGAAAGATTGCTGGGCACCCAGAATGATGCATCTCCAATATCAAGAGGCCTTTTCTTGATCCCACATGAATTCAATAAACAGATCTGCAGCTGAATTACTA
The DNA here is from genome assembly GCA_023653725.1 of Bungarus multicinctus. Taxonomy (NCBI): domain Eukaryota; kingdom Metazoa; phylum Chordata; class Lepidosauria; order Squamata; family Elapidae; genus Bungarus; species Bungarus multicinctus. The sequence continues at coordinate 67,274,633 of CM042849.1, forward strand.
AAACAGGATTTTAGCTTTTCAAGAGCTGGTAAAGACATAATGTTTACTGCTTGGCACATTTTTCATAGCTTTGATGGACATCAAAATATCCTTGTTTCTATTTTCTACATGCAACAAAGAGCAAATGGAAAATGCACACTGCATAAATCAGCCATTCTGAATATTGTTGGATAGCAAAATTCAATGTGTCTTTAAATTGTCCTTTGTTTTTTCTCTTACTTGTGCATATGCATATGCTAATTTTTCCTTGCTGTTGAAGGAAAAATATAATAAGTTACTCTTTTATGATAGTGTTTTATGTATTGCTAAGTAGAATATTCCTTTTGTTACATATTAAAACCCACATCCTAAAATCCCAAAGTGTATTCAGTTAAAAGTATGTGGTGACTTGTTACAATTTTCTTGGAAAACAGGACCATTTGCCCAGGGTCAGGCAACAAATGAATAAGATGGGGACATCCACCCAGGGCCAGAAGCAAAACATTGTTATCCTGAGGCAGAGAAGGAAAGCTATGCCCAGCTTCTATTATAATGTACTACTTGAAGAGTAGTATGATTTGAACAGCTAATTTAATTTTGTAATGCTGTGCAATATATTATTTTAATGGCATCCATCCTCATAGATTACTGAAATAATTGGGTACAGTATCAATAGTGGAGCACCAGCAGAATTCCTATGCACTTTGGCATAGATCTTTCTGTCACAATTTATTAAGACTTAACATCTTCCTTTGAACTTTGGCTCCCTCCCTCTCTGTAAAGACTAGAAACTAAGATCAAGTGAAATTTATTTAACAACCTCATATTATAGTTTATGGCTTCAGGGAAAGAAACTTTGAAAATTTTAAATTAAAGGATAAATATGGGGAAAACTATATTCAACAAATAAAATATCTAAGCTACTCCCTAGATAGGATATTCTGGGATTTTTCCTGTAAAGAAATACATTGATGTTATTTCTAGGATATATTTTTATTATAATTGTTAACAATTATTTATGTAGTTGTTAGTTTGCAAGACCCTATGCTGCTATCAGCACTGGAGATTTATTTATTTATTTCATTTATTTAAATTTTTATACCGCCCCCTCTCCCAAAAAGGGACTCGGGGTGGTGTACAGCCTACTAAAAAAACGAACAGTATGTACAATTAAAAACAAATTAAATAGAATTGATCCGGCCGAAATCCCATCAAATATAAAATTACCAAAATTTAAAATTCAAGGATTATAATTAAAAATTTAAAAATGTAAAACCGAATTAATTTAAAACCCCAAGAACCGTTTACTGGGCCAGGCCGGCCTGTTGGAAAAACAGGGTCTTTACTGCGCGCCGGAAGGTCTGGATGTCGGTAATGGCCCGTATCTACGGGGGCAGATCATTCCACAGGGAGGGGGCCCCCACAGAGAAGGCCCACACCCTCGGGGTCGCCAGCCGGCAACGATCAGGCGGCGGAACCCCGAGGAGGGCAACCCTGTGTGAGCGTACTGGGCAGCGGGAGGCTGTTGATGGCAGCAAGCGGTCCCGTAAAATGCCAGATTATTCTATGTAAATATTTACTTATTGTATATGTTTACTTGGAACTTGCTTATAGTGAAAGTATGGGATGACTGCTGCTGATATATTGTTTGTTTATTTGTTCCTAGTGATTTACAAACTAACCTTTGGAATCCCACTTCCTTAATGAAGGTAGAAATAATTTGGGATGGAACTGGTTGCAAACTATTCCTTTATTTTCTCCTGCTGTTAATGTAATGATTGCAATAAAGCAGGCCCTTGCATTATGTCTCTACTGATAAGGGAAGGAGGCTCTTCCTCCAGTTATTAAGATATGCAGAAGCTATGTAAATTATTAAGTATTCGTTTACATGGCTAGTTATATTGAATGTGATCAAGAAAAGAAAGAACCAGTAGTGTAGAGCAGTGGTTCTTAACCTGGGCGATGTTGCCTCCCAGGCGGCAATTTCATTTTTCAGGGGGGCGATGGAATGAAAAGGGACGATGTGGGGGTGAAGGAACAGAAAGGGGGGCGATATGGGGGCAATAGAACAAGAGGTTTTGGGAACACTTTTGAGACTTTTTTGGTATAGTGAACCGTATATCTGTCGTACAAAAACATCAGATCGCTCGCTATTAGTGGATTGAACTGTGCTTTAAAATGTTCCTCCAGCTAGCTTCAGTACAGAACGCCATACATATGTGAGTACGCTTCGCTCATCTTCATGTGCGTTGCATAGCAGCCTCCATCACTCTACCCATTAAATTTGTCGCTCTGACTTTTGTTGCTTTCCTTCTGTAAAAAATTTCTTTGTGTCTTTTAAACCCTTTTTGCAGTGTGCATGAATATATATTTTCCTCGAATCTTAATTTGGTTTCAGAGTTTTCGTCTTGAAATTTGTTAGTTTCTGCATTGCGGTTTGTTCTTATGCCCTTTTTATATTTCTTTTTGCGTCTTAAAATTCACTTGTAATTAAATCATTAAATGTTACTGGTTTTTTCGGGCATTTCATTTTCTTGCAATTGAATTTTGTTTTCGGTGGTCATTGCATTTAAGTGTCTTGAATAAATAAGATAATAATTAAACAAATGTATCATGAAGTTTGGGAGTAAAGTGATGAGTGACATCAGAATTTTTCACACAGTTGAGATATGGGAAAAAGACTGGAAATAAATTATTTGTATCCATATGTCCTGATGACAATTTTAAAGAAAACAAAAAACGTGTTTGCATAAATTGAAGAATTATTTCCCTGTGTTGTGATTGAGAGGTTATGTTGGGGGAGGGAGGCGATGATAACTTCCTCAATGGCTCAAGGGGGCGATTCTTTCCAAAAGGTTAAGAACCACTGGTGTAGAGGAGTATGTGCCACAGTTTGGAGTTAGAGATACAAATATTCAGTTCTGACTATATAACAGTGTTGCCAGAATGACAATGTGAAGTGTTCTTAATAAAACAAGGACCCAGTTTGTTTGGGAGAATATGCTGACTCTGTAAACTTGCTTAGACAGGATTGCAAAGCACCGTGAAGTGGTATATAAGTGTTAAGTGCTAGTGCTAGGCATACTAGCTTGCCCCTAATCTTTGTTAGCCCTGGGGAAATATTAATTCAAGAATACTTATTGTTTATTATTCTTTAATATGATTGAGGTGGGGGGAAAATTGAAGAGACTTAAAAAAAAATGAGAGCAACATTTTTGCAACATTTTCAGAAATGATTTAAACGAGGAGTTAGAAACAATGTATATCAAGTGCAAAAGTTGGGGTGATGGATTACCCAATACTCAGAAGAGCTGCTCAAAGTTCAAACGCTTTTCAGTGGACATACTCTAACACACAGTTTAGACTTGATAGGCTTGATCTCTGGGTGCTACTCAACAAAATGTGGCAAAAAAATGTAGGGTTTAGCAGTTATTTAATTTAAAAAATGAGATACACAACTGTAAAATAGGAGGAACCTGGCTCATCAATAGTGCATGTGAGAAAGATTTGGTTTTTCTGATAGATCAGATTAAGAGCAAGCATAAACACTAGTGTTGCTGCTGCCAAAAAAGGCAATACAATCTATAGCTTCAGCAGAGGAATACTATCAAAATCAGAGAAATTGTTAATTCCACTTTATGCTGTTTCATCAGACATTTATTTATTTATTTATTTATTGAATTTTTATACTGCCCCCTCTCCCAAAAAGGGACTCGGGGCGGTGCGCAGCCTACTAAAAACGGACAATATATACAATTAAAAACAAATTAAACAATCAAATCAAGGCCGAAATCCAATTTAAATACAAAAATATAACTAATAAATTTAAAATTTAAGAATTATTTTAAAATTTAAAATCTAGTTAATTTAAAACCCCAAAAAACCATTTACTGGGCCAGGCCGGCCTGTTGAAAGAACAGGGTCTTTACTGCGTGCCGGAAGGTCTGGATATCGGTAATGGCCCATATCTCCGGGGGCAAATCATTCCACAGGGAGGGGGCCCCCACAGAGAAGGCCCGCACCCTCGGGGTCGCCAACCGGCAACGGTCAGACATGTCTGATAATTCAGCACTGATTGCCATAATAGAAGCAGATCAGTGGTGGGATTCAAATTTTTTTGTTACTGGTTCTATAGGCGTGGCTTGGTGGGCGTGGCAGGGGAAGGATATTGTAAAATCTCCAGTCAGAGGTGGGATTTGTCGGTTCTCTGAACTACCCAAAATTTCCGCTACCGGTTCTCCGGAACTGGTAAGAACCTGCTGAATACCCACCTCTGAATCAGATGCTTTCTTTCTTTCTATGGAAAAAGTCCAGAGAAGAAAAACAAATTATTGACCGAGGGGTATAGAAACCAAATCCTCTGAAAATGGTTCTAAGAACTTCATAAAAGTGTAGTTTTTAAAGCAGTTTAGTTTTAAAAAAGAGAAAGTTGAGGAGAAACATGATAGCAATTTTCCAAGACTTGAAAGGCTGTTACAGAGAAGAGAGTATATATGTATTGTCTAGCAGGGGTGTCAAACTGTTACAGAGAAGAGAGTATATATGTATTGTCTAGCAGGGGTGTCAAACTGATGACCCGTAGGTTGGATGCATCACGGACAGATCATGCCCACTCCAGCTCCACGAAGGGAAAAACGTTGTGAAACAACACCTGATAGCAATGTGACACCATGAGTGTCAACCTGCAAAATGACCTCAGCAAAATGACCATTCTTTCTCATGCTTCATTTCTTGGTTGCCGTTTCTTGAGGGAGGAAGCAGGGGTGGGATTCTACCAGTTCACACCTATTCGCTAGAACCGGTTGTTAACATTCTTAGCAGTTCGGAGAACCAGTTGTTAGAAGAAATTACTGACTTAATCCTGTAAGGAAGGCAGGAAGGAAACATTCTGGTGTTGCTTACAGAAACTGCCTCCGTTAATCCTTATTGCATTCTTGGCAGGACTAGACTTCCTGTTTCTGGAACTTCTCTGGAGTTTGTTTCCCCTCCTTTGCTGGTACTTTGCTTGTGTGGAGTGACCATTCAAAGTTACAATGGCACTGAAAAAAGTGACTTATGACCATTTTTCACACTTATGACTGTTGCAGCATCCCCACAGCCATGAGAGGCTAGGCGACGAGATGCGTGCCTTGATGTGAGTAATATTGAGTTGGCCACACCCAGCCAATAACATGACCACCCAGTCACATGACCACCAAGCCACACCCACCAACTAAGCCATGCCCACAGAACTGGTTGTTAAAAAATTTGAATCCCACCCCTGGGAAAAAGGGATGGGGGAACTTAGGAATGTGGTGCCTCAGGTGCTAGTCAAAAACACCTATCAGCCGCCGTGTGAACCAAGGCCATGTCAACAGATACCTGTTTGGCCCATGTGATCTAAATGACACGTGTGTGGGGGCGGTATTTCTATTATTTTAACTATCCCTAAGTGTGGATAGTGTAAAATCTCCATTCTCTCCCCACTCCTGGGGAAGGTTACTGCAAAATCCTCATTCCCTCCTCACTTTACTAACCTGCTTTCCAGCTCCATTCTCCTGTGCAGGGCAATGAAAGAAGACCCAGCCGATCAGCTGGAACTCGGGTGGCAAAGAATAGATGGGGGCAGAGCCAGTCAGAGTTAGTATTTGCCAGTTCTCCGAACTACTCAAAATTTCCATTACTGGTTCTCCAGAACTGGTCAGAACCTGCTGAGTACCACCTCTGGCTTCACCTTTCTAAATGCTGATATGATGTACTCAATAAAGGGTCTTTTGAACCTGAACAACCTGTCAGAGTCTTGACTGCCTTGAGTTCATGATTCGGAACAATGACAGCAAGTTGGATACCCATGGTCTATAGCAGCCAAAGGTAAGATAAGAATCAACCAAGGATATTTTACAGAGGGAGACTCCAAATTTTGAATAAGGAGCAATGAATGCTAATAAACAGTGGAACAGCCTGCTTTGTGCGCTACATAACTAGAGGTTTTCAAGCAAAGATCGTACAAACATTTCTCTAGAGCAGAGGTCCCCAATCTTGGCAACTTTAAGACTTGTGGACTTCAACTCCCAGAATTCCTCAGCCAGCTATGTTCTGGAAGTTGAAGTCCACAAATCTTAAAGTTGCCAAGTTTGAGAATCTCTGCTCTAGAAAGATATGAGGATTCCTGTCCTTAGTAGGGGTTGGCTTAAAAGGTTTTCAGTATCCTTTCCAGCCTATGATTCTATGATGTATAACAATGGTATAAAGTGGAGATAATTTGATTTCTTGATTTAGACTCAATCTAAATCAATGGATTGATCCAGCATCAAAGATTGATAAGGCCAAGGAAACGTAGTGTGCATTTATATCATCTTCCTTTTGGAAGATGCTGGTTAAATTGATTTTCAAATCCAGGACTAACTACAATGATAAAATAAGTACTAATGTAAACAGCAATCCGAATGAGACTAATTGCCAAAATTAATTTTGACAAGTTAACTATTACATTCCCTTGATCAGAAGTTATTCAGCTGCATACATATTTCTCATCCAGTGTAGAAATCAGAATTGATGGCTGCAAGATATAAGATGTACAAATTATTTCAGATATTGGTTTTATTTGAGGATAGTTATAGTCTATATTGTACAGTATATACTCATTCAGAATTAAACCATTGCTGATATTGGTCTTTGAGGTTCACCCTTGTACTTCACTCAGATGTCCTTTTTTTGAGGCTGTTAAAATGAGGGCCTGGATTTGGGTGACAATATGCTGACGTTGAAAATTGCCCAGAGATTGCTGTAAAACACTATGGGGTAGTATATAAATCTAAGTGCTATTGCTATTTCCCTTGTGCCATCACTATTTATTTATTTATTTTATTTATTTTTATTTGTCAATTGCTTACAAGATAATAGGTATCAGTAAAAAACATAGTTATGAATACCTGGATATATATAAGAAAAATAAAAAACTATAAAAAAGAAATAATAGGACAGGGATGATAGGCACGTTAGTACGCTTATGCATGCCCCCTTCAGTCCTCTTAGGAAAGGGGTGAGGTCAATATTTTATTTATTTATTTATTTATTTATTTATTTATTTATTTATTTATTTATTTATTTATTTATTTATTTGATTTGTCAATCGCTTACAAGATAATAGCTATAAGTATAAACATAATTATGAATACATGAAATGGGTACATATAAGAAAAATAAAAGAAACAATAGGACAGGGACGGTAGGCATGTTGGTGCGCTTATGCATGACCCCTACAGGCCTCTTAGGAAAGGGGTGAGGTCAATATTTTATTTATTTATTTATTTATTTGATTTGTCAATTGCTTACAAGATAATAGGTATAAGTATACACATAGTTATGAATACATAAAATGGGTACATATAAGAAAAATAAAAGAAACAATAGGACAGGGACGGTAGGAAAAGGGTGAGGTCAATAGTAGACAGTCTAATGCCTAACACCTAATTCTAATAATAACTAACACCTAATTAATAACTAACTAACACCTAATTTAATAACTAACACCTAATTCTCACAGTGCTGTTTAATGTCTATGTGTTTTTACCCATGTAGTATGGCTATAGTATTATTATCCTTATTATCTTATTTGTTCCCCCTTGTTATTATTATTATTATCATCATCATCATCATATATATTATACTATCATTATTATTCTGTTGCTTTGCATATATTGAGAGCTTCTGCACTGGATACAAATTCCTTGTGTGTGTAATCACACTTACCAAACAAAGTATTCAATTCAATTCAATTCATGCCATCGTACTGATTTCTAACAGCTGGCATATTACTGAACGAGGTCTGTATGAATTCTGCAGCTTTACTTGAGTCATTTAAAAAATGTAACGGATATCTCTCAAAGCTTTCTGGGAAGTCAAAATGATGAACTGGAACTTTTTCAATTGTGATTTTAGAATTCTAGTTTCTGCTATATCATCTTATTTCCCAGGAGAATTGTCTCAGAGTTAGACCAGAACTCCTATTATATGTGTCAATCTGAGATGCCACGTCTTGTACAGCTGCTAATCCAGCAGCTATAGCTATGGTACTTTATGTCACACAAAATACGTGAACATAAAAAATAAACCTCTTTATTAGTTTATATCAACCCAAAGGTTTAAATACCGTATTTATTCGAGTATAACGTGCACACATGTATAACGCGCACCCCAAATTTTCAATTAAAAATCGGTATAAAATTTTGTTTCACACCAAGCGTTGTACCAGTATAACAAGGAAATGAAGCGGCGACCATACAGCGGATAATAAGAATTCTCACCCCCAGTTCGGGCCACCCACTGTACGCGACGAGGAGACGTTTTTTTTTTTCTTCGCCCTCGCGTACAGTGCACGGCTGCAGCCTGGAAAAGGTGCAGTGCGAACTCACAATTCGCCTGCGCCCTCATTGGACCGGCCGCCACTGCCACCCCACCCCAGCCCTCGTTTATAACGCGCACCCAAACTTTGATTTCTTTTTTTGGTAGAAAATTTTGCGCGTTATACTCGAATAAATACGGTAGTTAAATAGCCAGGAGTTTTTCTTACACCATTTTGGATCAACATACTGTATTCTAGTTGTTCTTTCCCCAGCTTTGAAGGCTAATCTGCTCCTTATTATTAAGAGTATGCTTGTTACTATTTTGTTAGCTTCCACCCTTACAGTCAACCCTTATTGAATATTTCTGAGGCAGAAATGAATGAGCATAAGAACTTCATGGTATCCTGACCATCTATTTATAGATACTACATGTAGTGTATTTTTAATTGAGCTTTTTATACATAAGGAAGATGACTTTCATTGTTTGATATTGTGTGCAAAGTTATTGTTAGTAATTGTAATAACATTATGTAAGTCAAGGTTTTAATATCTGCTAATATAGTTTAACAAGGCCTGTGAAAAACATAATAGGCATATCTAGCTTTTGGTTGTGTTGTAGCTTTAGTTTGACTCTTAGTATGTAATCTACTCTTAGTTGCAATTCTAGCATATCTTTGACTTTGAATCAGGTGATTTTCAGTACACCTGTAGCAAATCACCTGAGTGAGTTGATCTTTGTCATCAATATCTGAGATATAACCATAACTGCAAAGCATTCCTTTTATAAATCTATTCCTAACACAGTAAGGAATAAAGTTAATAAGTTCTTCCTAAACTTCAGGGCTTAGATAATTTATTGTTCCATCCTTCATACTTAGTAATTTTCCCAGCATTCTATCACATTTGGCAAAAAGGTTATTAACTGAAGGAACATTTTCACAGAATCCACTTGAGCGCCAACCAATGTCATTGTAACATTTCATAACGCTATGAAGTCTTTGCCTCCAAAAGTTTTGCTTTCTTAGGACAGTCTCTTCTAGATTCTGGATCAGAGGGCTCCAGAAATGCCATTGCTCAAGAATGCTGGAGCACTAGAAGTGAGCATCTGATGGTTCACGAAGCATGCTTTTAGTTTTTCAGCAATCAGCAAGTCATCCAAGCCATTTATTAAGTCTCTGGTCTCTAAATGCCAGGTGACAAGAGAACTGCTGTCATTTGCTTTCCTCTCTTCACTTATGAAGGCATGCCTTTATTTTTATCAGTAATGATTTGTGCACGCAACTTTCCTGTGACTCAGAAAGATAATCTGGTCTGTAGGAAAATCTTGAGAGATGAAGATAACATCCTGTGATGTACTTTGCTTCTATTCTGATTACTAGGATTAAACCCCATGTTTTTGGATTTTGCTACACCAGTGAGCTGTGGTATTGCAGTGGTTAGAATGCAGAATTATGGGCTGCGTCTGCCTACAGCCGGGAGTTCGATCCTGATCGGCTCAGCTTACCATCCTTCTGATATTGGTGAAATGAGGACTCAAATAGTTGTAGGCAATATGCTGACTTTGTAAACCACTTAGAGAGTGCTATAAAGCACTATGAACAAAGGTGGGATTCTACCAGTTCACATCTATTTGCTAGAACCGGTTGTTAACATTCTAAGCAGTTCAGAGAACTGGTTGTTAGAAGAAATTACTGGCCTAATCCTGTAAGAAAGGCAGGAAGGAAACATTCTGGTGTTGCTTACAGAAACTGCCTCTCCGTTAACCTTTATTACATTCTTGGCAGGACTAGACTTCCTGTCTCAGGAACTTCTCTGGAGTTTTTTCCCCTCCTTTGCTGATATTTTGCTTGTGTGGAATGACCATTCAAAGTTACAATGGCACTGGAAAAAGTGACTTATGACCATTTTTCACACTTACGACTGTTGCAGCATCCCCACAGTCACGAGAGGCCAAGCGAGAAGATGCGTGCCTCGATGTGAGTGATATTAAGTTGGCCACGCCCAGCCAATAACATGACCACCAAGCCATGGCCACCCAGTCACATAACCATCAAGCCACGCCCACAGAACCGGTTGTTAAAAATTTGAATCCCATCCCTGACTATGAAGTCTAAATAAGTCTAATTGCTATTGCTATATATACTATTCTGTATCATTATTCAAAACATGGTTTATAGGTGATTACACTATGTATACTGTATACATGCTGTGTATCTTTATTTCTATCCATCTAAAGGAAATTAGGCTTTGTTCCAACCTTAACTTCAACATCTAATCCAGAATGCTTATCAGCTTATGTGCTACGTGGCTCTTTCTTACAGATGCAAGATCAAAGCCCTACATGCACTACTCACTCAATCAGCAGACCTTGCAGCTCTCTCTCACGACCAAGCACGATCCTAGCCAAAGATGCTCACTGTATACTGCCACCTAATGATTGTCCAATGTTTTGCAACTCAAAAATGATAGTCATTATCTATGATCATAGATAGACCCTGAGGGAAACCTTGTCCAATGGGTCCAGCCCTTCAGAAAAAGCTTTGGGGAGAATGTGGAAATGATGCCCACTGGCAAAATGGTGAGCTTGCTCTCTATATCTATATCACTCACCATGATTGACTGTTTCCTTGTATGATTTAACTGCCTATTGAACCCTATGACTATCATTAAGTGTTGTACGTCATGATTCTTGATTCTTGATGAATGTATCTTTTCTTTTATGTACACTGAGAGTATTTGCATCAAAGACAAATTCCTTGTGTGTCCAATCACACTTGGCCAATAAAGAATTCTATTCTATTCCATTCCATTCCACTCTTTTTCTCTATTCTATTCTATTCTATTCTATTCTATTCTATTCTATTCTATTCTATTCTATTCTATTCTATTCTATTCCATTCCACTCTTTTTCTCTATTCTATTCCATTCCATTCCAGAATGATGTCAGAGCATTGTTCTGAAGCAATAGTTTCCTTATGAAATGTGCACAGAACATGCAAAATTGCTTAAGCCATCTGAGCTTAGATACAAAATTTATAGCATTTGCCTTCAAAAATAATAAGACACGCCATATATACATGGTGTGCAATATTGCTCATTTTAATGTGCTCTAACAAGACATGCTTCTAAGTAATTCTGTACCTGCTTCAGTGGAAAATGACATCAACTGTTGTTGCTGCAGACAGCTTATTTTCTTCTGGAGGAAAAAAACAGTTGACAGGTTCTGCTTAGCTGGCTATGCAGAATGGACAACTTATTCCTCTGTCCTTTGAAAAAATGTGTTGCCTTTCTTTCCGATACGTAAGTAGAAAAAAGGGCCTGGACAGTTCAATATACTGTACTTTGCTGTCCTGCCAGGCTTATAAATCATTTTTTCAAAAGATATTTAAAAGATTGTTTGTAAGCCTCATGTTGGTCAAAAGTAAAAGGGAAAAAAAGAAAATATTTGTAACAATAATTTGAATTATTCTAAATTTGCCTTTGATTTTTCCATGGGCCATCATACAAAGAAAAAAAAAGTTATAAATAATAGATAAAAAACTTTCCATATCTTATTTCAGCATGTATGATCTTCACAAAATGTTTCTTGGCATGCATAAATTGTCTTCCATAATGGGGGAACTGTGGATTCAAATATGGCAATTTGTTTCTGAATAGATTTGGATCCAGTGATCATGTGCATCTTGAATTGAGACACAAATCCCTTTATATTGCTAAATTAAAATGATATCTATCAGCTCTTGAGCTGGTGAAAATGTATGGCAGCATAAATTATGCTGCCCCCGTTGCCAATCTCTGCTGGTGAATGGTGTTGCCCTTCCTTAAAAGATAATGGTTCCCCTCACACATACATGCTAGTTGTTTCTGGCTGCAGGCAGCAGTGGTCATCTCCATTACAAAGTGAAGAGCCAGCGCTGTCCAAAGATGTCTCCGTAGTCATGTGGCCGGCATGACTAAATGCCGAAGGCACATGGAACTCTGTTACCTTCCCGACAAAGTGGTCCCTATTTTTCTACTTGCATTTTTTTACATGCTTTTGAACTGCTAGGTTGGCAGAAACTGAGCACAAGTAATGGGAACTTATTCCGTTACATGGCGCTAGGGATTCGAACCGCTGAACTGCATCTTAGCCACTGAGCCTCCCTTATTTATTACAGGCCAAATTCAAGAAAGGGATTGGTGAATTTCCCTTGCTTCATTTCCTTTCTGCCAAGTGTCAACAATTAAGCATTGACTTTCACTGATGTGGAGTTTGTAGAAGAGAAGTTGAGGCAGATCCTTCCAATGGCAGGTTGAGTGACCTATCAAGTGGTAAACAGTAGCCGATTGAATTAACGGGCAAATTGAAACAGAAGGACTTACTCCCACTGCTACTATTCATCACAGCCCTTCTTTTGTGCCTGTTGTCTGTCTAACTAATTCTGAACACAGTCACAGTATTTTAGCTTTGAGAGAAAGCTTAAGCTGTGTCCTTACAAAAAAACAACCAAAACCCCAGTTGAAGCTAACATGCATGTGTAGGCATAGCATGAAGTTAGAGAGCAATCAATAACAAGTGTGTTCAATTCTTGAGTGCATTGTAAGTGTTCAAAAAGCCCAGGCTAAATTTCTTATGGCTATATTGAAATGATACCTATCAGCTCATCCCTCTGACCATACAGTTGGCAGAATATGGAAATAACCAGAAAATAGCTATGGAGAAGGTCTTGAGAAATCATGCAGCTGTGATTATCTACCTATAGCACCAAACATAATTACTACTGACACCTAATGCAATTCATGCCCAGAGACTGGAGGGAAGGGGATCTGCCCAATGGCGGAATTCAATTTTTTTTTACTACCAGTTCTGTAGGTGTAGCTTGGTGGGCATGGCAGCGGAAGGATACTACAAAATCTCCATTCCCTCACCACTCCTGGGGGGAGGTTCCTGCAAAATCCCATTCCCTCCCCACCCCACTAACCTGCTTTCCAGCTCCGTTCTCCTGTGCAGGACAACAAAAGAAGACCTAGCCGATCAGCTGGGACTCAGGAGGCAGAGAATAGATGGAGGTGGGATTATTCAGAGGTGATATTTGCCGGTTCTCTGAACTACTCAAAATTTCTGCTTCGGTTCTCCAGAACTGATCAGAACTTGTTGAATATTACCTCTGGACCTGCTTAGTAAGGGCCTAAAGCAGTCAATAGGAGTTGGATAGATTCAGATATCTGGCTACATTAGCAGCCAGGTTGTCACTGAAGTGTGCCAGTTTATATCTATAGCCAAATTATGTTACATGTCAGGAAAACACTGCTTTAAACCAGGAACAGTGAAGAATGACTACAGTGTTCTAGGACCAACTCTCTTCATGCTCTACATAAATGACGTCTGTGATCATCTCAAGAGCAACTGCGTTCTCTTCGCTGATGATGTAAAGTTATTCAACACCACAGACAATACTGCTACCCTTCAAAAAGACCTTGACTATGTATCAGAATAGTCAAACAAATGGCAACTTCAAATCTCAACAAATAAATGCTCTGTCCTACATATTGGCAAAAAAAAAATCAGAAAATAAAATACAGTCTGAATAGTCAAGACCTTGTTGATGATCCAAACTCTGTCAAGGACCTTGGAGTACTCATCTCAAATGACCTAATTGCTAGAGCCCACTGTAACTACATAGCCAAAAAGGCATTAAGAGTTGTTAACCTAATCTTACGTAGCTTTTTATCTGGTAATATTACACTAATAACTAGAACATACAAAACATTTGCTAGACCAATACTCGAATACAGCTTTCAGTCTGGAACCCACATTACGTATCTGATATTAACACAGTTGAGAAAGTCCAGAAATATTTTACAAGAATTCTTCACTCCTCTACTCGTTGCAGAATACCTTATGCCACCAGACTCAAAATTCTAGACCTTGAAAACCTAGAACTACTCTGCCTTCAGTCTGATCTAAGTATAGTAAATAAAATCATACATTGCAATACCTGTCAATGAATACTTCAGCTTCAACCATAACAACACAAAAGCAAACAATAGATACAAACTCAAGGTTAATCGCACTTGATTGCTGGAAATACGACTTCAACAACAGAGTGGTCAATGTCTGGAATACTCTACCTGACTCTGTGGTTTCTTCCCCAAACCCCAAAAACTTTAAACTTACACTGTCTACTGTTGACCTCACCCCTTTCCTAAGAGGTCTGTAGGGGGTGTAAATAAGCGCACCAACGTGCCTACCGTCCCTGTCCTATTGTTTCTTTTATATTTTATTTCTCTTATATGTATCCATGTATTCATAACTATGTTTTACTTATACCTATTATCTTGTAAGCAATTGACAAATAAATAAATAAAATAAATACAAAAGTTACCTCTGAAGATTCTACATCTGGATTAAGTTTATGCTTTGGATAAGGTAGAAGAGTCCACAATTCGTTTTTACACACCCTACTGAATTCCTCTACATTTTGGGACCTAAGAAAATGAGCATTTCCTGTTTGGGTTTTGCATGCTGCAGAACAATTATGTAAAAGAGTTAGACTTTTCTTTAATCTGTTGACTTCGTTTGGAAACCTGTCAGTTTGTTAGGAGTATTCCACAAAATATTGTCTTTATGGCTGAGCTAATCACAACACATCAAATTATCAATAGGCAAACTGTTGTTGTTTGTATTGCTACTTCATCTAGAATTCTGGAATACACTTTTATTCCCCAACATAACTATGTCATCTTCGAGACAAAATGAACATCATCAAATAAAGCACATTTTACTTTTTAATACACCTAGAGATTGGATGCATCCCTGGAAATAAAATGGATTCTGAAGGCTTTTTTCTCATTTTCCTTCTTTTAAATCAATCATCAACTTCCCACGTAACTTCATTTTTTATTTTAAAAAGTTGTTTAAAAGAATATTTATTAAAAAAGGTAATTGGAGCAAAGAGCCTCTGGATATCAAGGATAAATCGGTCAATGGCAAGGAACTATATAGCCCCTGAACGTTCCCTCAAAATCTGATGCCCAATGAAATGTTAATATTCCTATAGTCCTCATTTAGATAATCTGAGACCTTTATACTTTAAAAATCACCTCCTCATTTAATTTTCTAATAGTACAAGCTTATAGGTAATAGGTTTTTAAAAATAAGAATAGATAATAAAAAATGAAGAAATTATATTGCCATGATTGAAAGATCTGACTCATAGTTTCCCAAAGAGAAATGTACAAGAGTGATATTTTTTTCCTGGGTGATAAATCCAAAGGTAATACTAAAGCATTGATAAAGAACCAGTAAAATCAAATGTGCGTGTACACATCCTCCCAAAACTTTGCTTAAAGTTATCCAAGTTGCTCCAAATTGGCAGATGAATTTGTAATTATATTCCTCTGGCCAGGTCAACTGTCTGGTCTCTTGAATCCCATTTAAAATCAACTATGGTTCCTGTTCAAGGGGAAAAAAAACATTTATCAGCATTGCAGTATTTCTTTTTTGACCATAAGTCAGTGTATGTGTGGGCATGAGTGTGGGACAATTCAATGGAATCATAAGAATTTGTAAACTGATATTTGATTTCAGTGTTACAAGTAGAATCTACTGAAAGCAAATAGAATCCCCCAAACAGCAAAGGATCTGATTTTGTGTTAAATCCCATCAGTGGTGGGATTCAAATATTTTTACTACCAGTTCTGTGGGTGTGGCTTGGTGGGTGTGGCTTGGTGGGCATGGCATGGGAAGGATACTATAAAATCTCCATTCCCAACTCACCTCAGGGGAAGGTTACTGCAAAATCCCATTTCCTCCCCATCCCACTAACCTGCTTTCCAGCTCTGTTCTCCCTCCTGTGCAGGGCAACAAAAGAAGATCAGCTGGGACTCGGGAGGCAGAGAATAGATGGAGGTGGGGCCAGTCAGAAGTGGGATTTGCCGGTTCTCCAAACTACTCAAAATTTCTGCTACTGATTCTCCAGAACTGGTCAGAACCTGCTGAATACCACCTCTGAATCCCATGCAATAGATATTTTAACAAACTCTGTAGACCCGGGTGCCCTCTGAGCTGGGTTGTTTGTTTGCAGACATTTCAGTATCCAGCTAAATTATCTCTTCATTGAGTAAATAAATTCTTAGACTGCTTTCAGTTGATTTTAAATATTCTCAGTTTATTTGTCTAGGAATGTCCCAAAGGTGTTTTTTTTCCAGAGGCAACTGGACTTTCTGGTTTTTCTTTGAAGATGTTTCTCTTCTTCTTTGAAGAAGCTTCTTGGATTAGAAGCAAAATATCTTCAAAGAAAAACCAGAAAGTCCAGTTGCCTCTGGGAAAAGCACCTTTGGGTCAGCCATGACCTCGATGACTGAGAATCTCCATAAACATCTGTCTAAGCATGCACAGCTGAAAGTGACCCAGTATCATAAAACATAGTAAGGTAAAGATAGCCCATGCTTGAGGATGCTTTCAATCTGTCTTTTAGAATTACTAATAAAATAGCTCTGTTCTTTGTAAATCCATGTCTTTCTTATTGATTCCTAAGGTGACATTTAACATAAGACCATTTATCATTTCTGAGATCTTAATAACTTCCCACCTGCCTACAGTTATAATATTAGAAGCTCAAGGTAATATGATGAACGTGTTAAGGTCAAAACAAACGCTACCTATTTATGTTCTGACAATTTGAGATAGAGACACCAAGTTTAGTTTTAAATGTCTCGTTTTGGATAGGTGAGGATTTGCATCACAGAATCACATGTGTTTGAGTACACGCTAGACTTTAAAAAGAAACTCATCTCTAAAGACAAATTTTCTTGCACAGGCATACCAAAATCTAAATTCTATAGATTTTGGTTGTTTCTCTATGATATTTCATAGAATTTCTGTTGTTAAGCAAGGTGTGATGACCCAGAGTGTAACACAAACGTAACAAAATCCAAAACGTAAATAAGTATTCTTTAATGCCTCCAACCTGGCCCCACTGTTCAATAATTCTCAGTTGGAGATAACACTTATGCAAAAACAGTCTTCAAAAGAAAGCAATATAGTCTGAACTTAATGAGCAGATAGAGGTGAAATAAAAAAACCAAACAAACTACAATGAAGAAATTTCCACAACGGACCAGGATTACCAAAAGTAATTACCAACTTCAAGGCGATAACAAGGCACAGTATGTTGGAAGGATGCCAACCAAGATAACTTCAGCCCAAAATAACACACGCTTTGCTTCTGGCAATGCTGTGTTGTAATCGTCTCTCTTATATACTAGTCTCCCCAGCTGCAACCAATGAGGGGATCAAGGCCGCTTCCTCTCTGGTAAGCCAAGTTGTTTCCTTCTCCGTTCCTCCCTGCATGTCCTAGGCTGAAGAGGGGATGGGCCTGGTTGTTCCTCTGACTGCCCAGTTGGCCTCTGCTCTTCCCCAGCCTCCTCCACAACCTCCGGAGCCACATTTCCACTCCCTGTTGGCTGTTCCTCCTTTCCCTCAGGGTCTGATTCTAACAAGGGTCACACACAAGGCACTTAAGTGAGTTATACCCAATTTTATGATTTCTTTTGGCCATGATTGTTAAAGGAATCACTGCAGTTGTTAAGTGAGGCACACTGTCATTAGCAAATCCAGCTTCCCACATTGACTTTGCTTGTCAGAAGCCAGTTAGGAAGGCCATACATAGGAATCACATGACAGTGGTATGCTACAACTGTGGTATACTACAACATGCCAGTTGCCAAGGCTCCGAATCTTGGTCACATGACCATGGAGATGCTGTTAGTTGCAAGGACTGATCATAAATCATTTTTTTTTCCAGTGCTGTCGTAACTTGAAGAGACACAAAGTGAATCGTTGTAAGTTGAGGGGCAGTTGTATTACCTCCTTTTAAGCCTGTTCCTCCCCTTTTTCCTCCCCCACCTTTCTCCTCCCTCCTCCCTCTTGCATTGAGGCAGTTGCTGAGAACATATGAGGAGGGTTTGAAAAAGTACAGTATTCACGGAGGTAGAAGTAGGGTCTCCAAATTTAACTGTTTAACCTGTTTAACCTGTTTCCCTGAAAATACAACCTACCCTACCACACGGTACGTGAAACAGAGAGCAACATCAACTCTAGTCCTATTGGACTAGCTTTAAAAACTGTGATGACGTAATTGGTATAATTTAGATTTTAGGGTAGGATTAAAATATTATTCGCAGTAGAGGTAGAAACATTTATTTGTGGAAACAGCAAAAGAGAGGAAATCCTGATCATGTAGAAATAAATACATCTAAATTCACATCCTCAGTTAAGGAGTTCAGTTTCTTATGTGTACAATTAAACTATAAAGCTTTCACTTTTTTCCCCAAAAGCTTAATTACAAAATAACAAAACAAAAATAGCAGCACACTGTTACAATACAGAAACTTCTAGTCTTTCCTGCAATTTTTAGATTCAGTTTGCATACTGCTTTAGAGAGAATGAATACATTTTCTGAAATACACACACACATTCAATGTCATATTTCAGGATCCCAGATTTTATTAATTACTAAAGTGCGGGGCACCATAATCCTCTCTCCGTCTTACTATATATTGCCATAGTAATGGCAGACTACTGGTCTATAAAAGGCTTGCTCATTCTGGCATGTGGCAGAGAAAATATACAACCACGTAATTTATTAAAGAGGCGGACAACTTTTCGTGGAAAGGAGTCATACTTTTTGAAAGATACGATGTTCTGGGAGTTGTGATTTTCAGCCATTCTTAAAAAGAACATCATTTCAAGGGATTTAGGATATTTTTCTTCATCAAAGTGTTATGTACAGTATATCAGGTTATGAACACATCTATTTAATTTACTTTCAAGTCCAAGATTACCGGCAAACACCTCATACAATCTTGTCATTTTCTATCATTTTTTAGCGGCATAATCATGGAAGTTCTGGAGGCAAGGCAAAGTACTTGTAGAATACAAGTCAAATTATGTACTCTTGATCTCTGGAAAGACTTGCAAGCTCACCAAAGAGACGACAACATGATGATAATTTCTTGTTTACTATCTTCCATAACATTGCCTTGAAAATAGGAGATTTTATGTCTATGCTTTTCTGATGAATGGTTCATTTCCCATTAACTATAGGCTTTCAAATGATTTAATGTTTTAGAAGTGTGGAAAGCTATTAAATGGTCTGCTCTTAGAAGTTAATGGGCTCTAATGAATTATTGAAGACACAAGCATTTTCTGGCTGACGTGACTGGCACTCCTCTCAAACATCTTATTGATTTCTGAAATTGAGAGTTTATTGGAATTTGATATAATCACCCAGAAATGACTATTTGCTGAGAGAATTGGAAGATATTTTAAACACAGGAAAAATCTAGGCTCTTATCAGTGATGTACATAGAACAGACATTTTGATTAACTAAGGGTTCTTCTTCGCAGTCACATTAAAGTGCTTTCTTCCAGTTCTTGAGGTAGCAGAAAAGTTTGATAACATATTTACATTGTCCTTATTACTTTGGTAACCCTTATCTTTACTCAGTAACAAGGCAAGGGAGTGGCACTGTCCCTACAATTTTAATATGGGACAATGGAAAGAAAGTGATTGAATGATTTCTTGGTCATTTGTCATTTGGAATTCATTGAACCATATCTTTCAAAAATCCTGGAGAATGATAACCAGGATCAAACTTCCTTCCTTCCTTCCTTCCTTCCTTCCTTCCTTCCTTCCTTCCTTCCTTCCTTCCTTTCTTCCTTCCTTCCTTCCATCCATCCATCCTTCTTTCGTCTCCAAGTCATAGACCTGTGCTTTCCTTACTAACAGTAATGCTTCTTCAGCAAGATATGTAGAGAATCCCTATGTAAAATAGTAATACTCTTTTACTAGGAGGTTTTAACTTCAGATTGTTCTATTCCATCCAGATCATTTCATCTCGTGATTGCCACGACATCTCCACGACATCTGATCTGAGATAGAAAAATAAAAATTGGATATCATCAAGAGCATTGAAGATATTGTTCCCTCAACTGTTAAATGACTTGTCCTATCAGATTCATGTCAAAGAGGCTGGGAGTATTTGAGGCACACCACAGGTGAACAGGGCCTAATCTTCCTTCCCCATGACCATTGACTGAAATCACTGACTGAAGTGCTAAACTGCTAAAATACAGTGTCTCCAATCCTTAACTGCTGCAGGCAGTCCAGAAGGATATTGTAACTGATATTCTGATAAAATGCACTCCCCCATTTGATCCTAATAATGACGATCCACTAGAGTGACCATTTGTTGCCCCAGTCGCTTCTCCAGGCCTGAAACCTGTTCATTTCAACAACTGTTTGCAAAGAGGGAAGGCTGGACAGTGGAGACGAGTTGTCAGAAATAAATGGCTCCAAGGAAGATGTGTTTGGAAGAAAGCAGACGATGGCTCTAGCAAAATAATGTCCTCAAAAGAAGTGACAGTCTCTCAGATCTAAATATATACGCTCTGAAATAATGACATGTGTCAAGTCCATGTGAGATACAAGCATACTATAGAAATACTATATCTCTAGCATATTAGAGTTCACAGACCACAAAGGAATTCCGGATAATTTATCTTCAGCTTTTGCTTCTATCGTCCCATTGGATTTTACCTGTTGTTCTGACCCTTTGCAAGTAATGATAAGCCACTTACTCACTAGTAAAAAAAGCCCCTTTTTCAAAACAGGGCAGTAACAGTTTTATTCATGTGGATAAACAAAAACCAAACGTAATTAGACTCAACAAGCCTAGTTCTGGCCAAGGAATCTGAATTGCTTGTTGTATACCAGACAATGAATGCTTGTCTATGATAACTGGTCACTCCTAAACCCCTACTATTTATTTCCCAGCCGGGGGGAGGATGGCTAGCTAGCGTCTATGTCTGCTTTTCCCTGAGAGCTGGCTTATAGCTTTCCTTTGCTCTCCTCTCCTCTCTACATATACATGCATCTGAGATGGGCCCCATCTGTTCCTTCCCTCACTCAGCTCAGGCCCAGCTGCCTCTCAAGATAGCTACCCCTCCACCTGGGGGAGGATGGAAGCCTCTGCTTCTTTCTTTGAGTCTGTTTCCTTATCAGAGCCTTCCTCAACCTCCCCTTCGTCTGACTCTGCTGCTAGCTCCGCTGGCAGCCGAGAGGCCACAACACCTGTGTAGAGTTAACACTCCACTGAATTTGATTAACTTTATTATAACATATTTTGCAATTGATTAGAGCATCTTGGGAAGGGAATGAGACCTAAGTTCATATTTCAACCAAGAGTTTCTGGTATTTCTACATAAAGGAACGGTGAAGCATATGGAGTTCAGATTAAATTGACATTGCTCAGGGTTGTGTGATTTCACAATTTTTACTATTCATTACTGGTCCCATATTTGGAATCTAATTTGAGCTTATAAGTGGGAAGTGGGAAACATAACTCCCTGTTGCTCTTTCTCATTTTCAGAATTGCACAAGTGATACAACTGCCACTTATTTATTTATTTGGATGCATATGGATAACAGTCATTCTGTTTTGCTGGACTATATTAAAAAGGATATTTGTGATTACAGAGGAATTAGTCATGTATCATAATCGAGAACAATTATAGTATTGGTGTCCTATTTCAGCCACCTTAGTTGCAAAAGGCTGAAACCTTGGAATGCTCCTTCTATTAGAGTAAAATCTAATTCATTGAAGGCATTTCATACATAGTTAATTAATTTTAAAAATGCTTACAGGGTAGTCAGCAGGCAAAATGACAATAGTCTGAAACAGCTGCGAATCTATAAAAGACATTCTTGTTGCAATGGCACCTTCCTTTACCCTAATCTATAGAGCTTATTAAGATGCATTTTCACATATAGAAAATTAAATTTCAAATACGTAGGTGACAAACTCGATGTTATCTATGTAATTACATTCTGCCTGCATGAAAATACTCTTCAATTTTCAATACAGTGGTATTTGAAAGAAAGAGTTAATTATGGGCATGAAGACAGATGGCTGTACCAAGAGGAATTCTCATTGATTTTTTTTCCCTGCAAGCATGTGATTCAAGTGTGCTAAAGTGGTATAAGGAAGAGGGATGAATAACATCCTTCTGTGTGTTAATTTTGTGTTCGGAAAGATGATGGATTGACAGGGTCACAAACCTCCAGATTCAAATTCCCAATCATTGTTAATCTCTCAGAGAAGAAAGTAGATTAATACTAGATTTGGGGGTCTAAGAAACGCCTTTGGAAAGAGTGCGTGAATATGCTTTTGTGAGAATGGGAATTGAATTGAGACTTAAAGGGTCAGGGTTACAATGAAGCTCACTATAGGCAGGTGTTTTTCTTGCCCACAATAAAGAAGTGAACATAATTTCACACTCTCTTAAAATGTTATTTTGTGCTGAGCACGGAACCTGAGATTTTCTTTAACTCATAAATTACTCAAAGCCCCTCCCAAAAAAGTCTAATAAATAGTTACAGGTCTGAATGAATTGGAAGGGATATATTCAAATGAATAACCTGATTAAGCAAAGGAGGGTTATGAAGAAATTTTAAATTTCAAGTTTTTAGTTTTTAAATATTTAAGATAATTAAAATTATTACTGTAGTTTTTCTTATTAATGAAATTAGTACACCTAGAATCAGGAAGCAAATTGTGATCAGAGGTAAATCTTTCTGGAACCTTTTCTGTTTTTTCCCCTCTTCATTATAGATGCTCACTAGCTGTTTTAATTAGATGCTTGTCTCCATGGCTCTGTGATGATATAATTTGACAAAAGTGCCAAAATTCACAGGGAACATAATTCATGAAGCACATAATATAAATTACTACAAATGGATTGTAATGTACACAACAACCCTTTGCTTGAATATGCTTGTTGCTGAGATAAATGTAAACATTCTTTGCAGAGGGTCCTTAGAATATGACCACTCCTCCAATGACCATTCAAACTTGAAGTGGTGCTAACAAATAAACAGAGTTGGAAGAGACTTTGTAGGTCACCTAGTCCAACCCCCTGCCCAAGCAGGAGACCCTACACCATTTCTGACAAATGGCAGTCCAATCTCTTCTTGAAGGTCTCAAGTGATGGCGCTCCCACAACTTCTGATGGCAAGGTGTTCCATTGGTGGATTCTTCTCACTGTCAGAAAGGTTCTCTTTATTTCCAGGTTAAATCTCTCCTTGTTCAGTTTCCATCCATTATTCCTTGTCTGGCCTTCAGGTGCTTTAGAAAATAGCTTGACCCCCTCCTCTCTGTGGCAGCCCCTGAAATATTGGAAGACTGTTATCATGTCTCCCCTGGTCCTTCTCTTCACTAGACTAATCATGCTCAGTTCCTGTAACCATTCTTCATATGTTTTAGTCTCCAGTCCCCTAAATGAAGGGGACATATGAAGACTCCTTGAAGTTCCAG
Source organism: Bungarus multicinctus (assembly GCA_023653725.1). Classification (NCBI taxonomy): domain Eukaryota; kingdom Metazoa; phylum Chordata; class Lepidosauria; order Squamata; family Elapidae; genus Bungarus; species Bungarus multicinctus. Next base: position 67,298,296 of record CM042849.1, read on the forward strand.
CCATTGCAGTATCAATGGTGGGATTCAAATTTTTTTACTACTGGTTCTGTGGGAGTGGCTTGGTGGACATGGTGTGTCTTGGTGGATGTGGCAGGGGAAGTATACTGTGAAATCTCCATTTTCTCCCCATCCTACTAACCTGCTTTCCAGCTCCATTCTCCTGTGCAGGGCAACAAAAGAAGACCCACCCAATCAGCTGTGACTTTGCAGCAAATAGATGAGGGCGAACTACTCAAAATTTCCACTACCAGTTCGCAAGAACCAGTCAGAACCTGCTGAATACCACCTCTGCCCAATTCTGGATACTCAGAGACTGGACTAGATTTCTGTGTACCATTGTGGTCATGCAATCATGATTTCTGATGTTCCCTAGTGGCTTCCGACAAGCAAAGTCCATGATAAAGCCAGCAGGATGTTGGACATTGCATTCACATGAGCCTCTCACTTAATTATTTCCACAGTCCGCATTTAACTGAGACTGCAGGAATTGCCATCGCTAAGTGATACAGTCAATGTGACATCCCATTTTCTGTTCACATAGTGATGATAATTCCAGTCTATTTGTACTCAGACGATACACTGTTTAATGGATGATGGATTGTTTGTATTAAATATAAAATTAAAAAAAATTAAAAAAAAGATGGATACATGAAATAATTTTGTATACTAGAACAATTAAAAAGTCAAAAAAAGAACTACCTGTACTTTTAATCTAATTGCCTTATATAAAGTCATATTGATTGTAGAATGACAAGATCATTCAGCTTTTGCTCTGATGAATATCTTTCCTATTGATATCCATTTATCAATATTTCATGAACAAGCCCCTTCATGTGATTATTGTCATCTGTGGAAGGGTTTTGTTCAAGCTTCTTAGCAGTTATTTGATTACTTTGGTGTATCTATTGTAAATCTAACTCTCTGTCTCCTTCTTTGTTGCCCTCAAAAGACATTTGTGCAAACACACAAATGTATTTGTGCTGACAGTATTTGTGCTGACATATACTTTGTTTTGTCCTTTTTCTAATCTTTCCAGTAATTTAATGTGTATTTAACTAAACAATACATTGCCTTGAATTCTTTCAGATTTTCGACTTCTGTTTCTTTGTAGACTTTCAAAATAATAATGTTTTTTCTCTCTCTCTCTCTCTCTCTCCCTCTCTCCCTCTCTCTCCCTCTCTCTCTCTCTCTCTGTGTGTGTGTATGTGTGTTGTGTTTCCTCCTGATGTTTATCCTTCAGTTATGGTAGAAAACAATGTCAGCTCTCAACACAGTCCATGATAACGAATCCTTTTTAACTGACCTCTGGCTAATCTATAAATTACTTCCTAGTGCATTAGCTCACTGGAAAACATTTCAAGGAATTAAATTAATCTCAGTGCCATGTCAGTATTGTGACACTAGGGATTATCTTCTCATCTAAGTTAGAAATCAGAACTGTGTCACTCTAAATAATGTCATGCTCCCAATTAAATAGTTATATTATATATTATAACATTAAGTAACGATAATTTTGTTCAAAAATAAATTTATTTTTTGTTAAATCTCATGATATTTTTATGAAAAAAGTGGTGAAATCTTGAAATGTCAAGCTAGGGAGGATAAACCATTGGGCAATGTCAAGCTCAATTGTTCAAGCTTGTCTTATAGAACCCAGGGCCAGGAGAAAAAGGTTGTTGTTCTAAGTAGTATGGTAAAGGAAGGAAAAACAATGGTCCAGCATATAAATGTAAAAGCATATATTAGTAACTGAACCAGAGGAGATATTCAGCAGGTTCTGACCAGTTCTGGAGAACCGGTAGCAGAAAATTTGAGTAGTTTGGAGAACTGGCAAATACCACCTCTGACTGGTCCTACCCCCATCTATTCAATCCCAGCTGATTGGCTGGGTCTTCCTTTGTTGCCCTGCGCAGGAGAACGGAGCTGGAAAGCAGGTTAATGAGGTGGAGAGGGAATTTTGCAGTATTCTTCCCCTGCCATGCCCACCAAGCCATACACACCAAGCCACACCACACCTACCAAGCCATGCCCACAGAACCGGTAGTAAAAAATTTTGAATCCCATCACTGGACATATGATGTTCAAGAAGATGGGCTAAGATTAAATCCCTTACACACTGATTTTTTTTTTTTTAGAAGTTTGAGAACCCGTGGACCTGATGCCAACACCAATGTAGAACTAAAATAAATGCATCATTGCCTTGGGCAGAGAAAGTATTTTGAATTTACCATTATCGATAGCAGATTGTAGAACCAGATAGCTCTAATTCTTTCCAATTGCTAGGCAGAAGTTGTTATTTTACCTACCATAGAATGATTGAACTCAAATGATTTATTTTACGCTAATTCTTCAGTTTAGCGGGTTGGAATATTTAGCTGTAATAGTGACATCCAGTATTTCTAGAATAACAGAGTTAAAGGGGACCTTGGACGTCTTCTAGTCCAAACTCCTCCTTGAGCAGGAGACCCCATACCATTTAAGATAAAAGATTGTCCTGTCTCTTTTAGAAAGCCTTCAGTGATGAAGCACCGATAATTTCTGAAAGCAAGTTGTTCCATTGGCTGTCACCGTAAAAAAATTTATCCTTAGTTCTGTGTTGCTTCTCTCCTTGGTTAGTTTCCATCCATTGTTTCTCATCTTGCCTTTGGCAAATAATTTGACCCCCTGTAGAAGCCCCTCAAATATAGAAACAGTGCTGCCATGTCTCCCTTAGTCCTTCTTTTCATTAGACTAGATAACGTACCCAATTCCTGTAACTGTTCTATGTAGAAAGAGCATATTTTTAAGAAGCACCTATTGAAACCCAACTATGATATAAAGAACAGCTTCCCAATGATATGATGATGATTTTTGCACTGTGTTGCTTAAAAAGTTGTCTAATTAGAAAACAAATTTGTTGACAACTGATCACAAAGTACAGATTGGGAATATTTTGCCCAAACTTACCACAATTCAATTGAAATGCGTGTTCTGTATAGGTTGTCCTTGATCTACAACCACAATGGAGCCTGGAATTTTGGTCATAAATAATGGTTGGTTAAAAGCTTGGGTACCTATTTGTTTATATATTACTGCATATTTGTACACACACACACAAACATATATATATAATCATAATGATGATGATGATGTTTATATGTTGGTATGTTAACACTTTGGACACCTAGAGAGCACACGGTTCAATATAGAAAGGAAATGCATAATATAAAACAATCAATATATATATATATATATAAAAGTTTATATATATATATATAAAAGTTTGGGTACCATATGACCAGATTCAATGTTAGGACTGTTCTTATAATAGTTTATAATAGTAACTGAGTCACTGCAATTCTTAAAGCACACAATCATTATGCAAACCCTGCAGTGTGTGTGTGTGTGAGAGAGAGAGAGAGAGAGAGAGAGATGGAATTCAAAAAAATTTACTACCGGTTTGGTGGGCGTGGTTTGATGGGCGTGGCAGGGGAAGGATACTGCAAAATCTCCATTCCCACATCACCCCACTAACATGTTTTCCAGCTCTGTTCTCCTGTACAGGGCAACCAAAGAAGACCCAGCCAATCAGCTGAGACTCAGGAGGCAGAGGATAGATGGGGATGGAAGGATACTGCAAAATCCCTATTCTCTCCCCACTCCACTAACCTGCTTTCCAGCTCCGTTCTCCTGTGCAGGGCAACAAAAGAAGAACCAGCCAATCAGCTGAGACTCAGGAGGCAGAGGATAGATGGGGATGGAAGGATACTGCAAAATCCCTATTCTCTCCCCACTCCACTAACCTGCTTTCCAGCTCCGTTCTCCTGTGCAGGGCAACAAAAGAAGAACCAGCCAATCAGCTGGGATTCGGGAGGCGGAGAATAGATGGGAGTGGGGCCGGTTAGAGGTGATATTCCGAAATACTCATAATTTCCACTACCGATTCTCCAGAACTGGTCAGAACCTGCTGAAGACCACCTCTGATGTGTGTGTGTGTTTGTGTGTGTGTGTGAATCATAACTTTGAAAAATTATCATAAGTAGGTTTTATGAAGTCCATCCTAACTTTAGTCATTAAACTGTTGATTGTAAGTTGAGTACTACCTATAATTATAAAGGTTTTGTACAACAATATTTGGAAGAAATGCAATTGGCAGGTTATCTAACCACTTCCCATTTTAAAGGGTTTTTTTTACAGTATGTCATAATCTCCTATATCTATTCTAACCAGCAGTGACCTTCTATACCAAGGACACTCCATCTCATACCCCAAGACACATGTAGTCCTAATTAAAAATGTAGCTGCAGACCCAGAAGACTCTAAACACTATCTCCAAATTATAACTATGTTTAAAGTGGGAGAAAAGGGGTACTATAAATGTCTATGGAGATTCTTAATCATCCAGGTCATGGTGGTCCCAAAGATGCTTTTTCAAGATTTCTGGTTTCTCTTTGAAAATGGGAAGCTTCTTGGGTGAAAAGCAAAATGTCTTCAAAGAAAAACCAGAAATCCCAGTTGCCTCTTTGATGTATCATTAGAAGCAGGGGTGGCCTTCAAAAATTTTAGCAAAAGAGAAAATCACAATGTGCGCAGAAATGGATAGACTAACAAAAGAACTAAAAAATAAGGAAGATTCGGATTATTATAAAACATGGGAGAAATTTTATGGTTGGCTAGAGACGAGGAAGATCAATGGGAATGAGGAATGATTATATGTATACATTCTATTTAAAGTGTATAGTGGAGAATTACTATTGGATTTAGCGAAATAATGACAATGATTGATGTTAGGGAGACTGCACCATGTTCAACTTTTTTATTGTAAGAATTGCCCGTCAATAAGAACAAAGAAAACTTTTTAAAAAATTTGTTTAGCAAAGGGTTCTCTGCCCAGTTGCTGGGTGGGCGTGGCCTAGTCAGCCTCCTGCACCACAGTGGGGGGGATGGCGATTTTCTCCTCCTCAGGCTTCGGTGGCTTTCCTCGATCCTCCAGGAGGGTGAAAATGGCCTCTCTAGGCTCCGGAGACTCTCTGGAAGCTGGAAATGGGCCCATTCCGGCTTTCCTAAACTCCCGGGAGGCCTGTTTTTTGCCCTCTCTGAACCTTCACACGCCCCCTGCACTTACCTGCATCCATGGGGACTCCTGGGAGGGGAGGAGCAGGGTGGGCAGGGCCATCCAGGAGTGGGATTTGGGGGTTCTCCGAACTGCTCAGAATCTTAGCTAGGGGCTCTCCCGAACCCCTGCAAACCCCCAGCAGCCCCACTCCTGATTAGAAGCCATGTTAGCTGTAATACTAATTTCATTCCATTAAATTTAAATGTTGCTTTGGCTCATCTGCAGTTTCGAAATACAACCCGTACATTCTTCTCCAAAGACTAATGGAACAAGTGTTCTCGCGGCTTTGCTTTCAGATGTTCTTCTCATCCTGATACCCGAGCGTCATTGTCGCTAGAGAAGATAAAAATCTTCAGATTAATTGCAATAGAAATCTGTCTCCTATCGATGATCTATGGTTGGTGTTGTCTTGAACAAAGGGGTTGTCAAATAGCTAGGAAGATAAATTACATTGGTTTGTTATTTATGTATGGTTCATAAGTTGACCTAGTGGTGCTTCTGTTGTAAGCCAGCTCCAAGGTGGTTCCACTTTATAAGGCAGCCAAAGCTTTGGATTCCTTGGGTTATTTCTTTTTAGGATGTTTGTTTTTAATAAAGCTTTCTTCTGTGCAGTGATATGGTTTTCAAATATATGAAAGAGACTATGAAAACTGTCAGTTTCCTCCTTTATACCATATCATACAAACACAAGGGGGGGAAGGTCATGCCATGAAATAGAGTAGCAAGGACTTTATTATTAATCTAAAGGAAATATTTCTTCAGAAAAGCAGCCTGTGTAATTTACTACAGAAGGAAGTCATTGCAGTAATTCTTTGGCAAGTTTTGAAAATAGGCTGAATGATTTTATGACCATTAATAAATGCCTGGGGGATATATATGCTTAAACAGGGTTATAGATGGCCCAAAGTTTTATTTCATGTTTTTAAGTTCTTGGCTATAGGAAGAATTTATACCAGCGAGATATAATTCACTTTATATTATTAGGATTACTGGGTTTTCATTCTTCGGATACCTGTTAATTATATAACTTATACCAAATGTTCTTTTTTTTAAAAGGCATCTGGACTTTTCATAATGTAAGGTGTATAATGGAGAAAGTAAAAAGAATAAGAATATTCATCTTTGTTTTGGTGGCTGCATCCAGACCTTTGATAGTATCGCTCATGTAGGAAGGCAGACTATATTAAAAATAGTAAAAGCTCGCACATACATGCTAGTTGTTTCCAGCTCTAGGGGGCAGTGCTCATCTCCGTAACAAAGCCGAAGAGCCAGTTTCGTCCACAGATGTCTCCGTGATCATTTTGCAAACATGGCTAAACATCAAAGGTGCATGGAATACTGTTCCCTTCCCACCAAAGTGGTCCCTATTTTTCTACTTGCATTTTTACCTGCTTTTGAACTGCTGGGTTGGCAGAAATTGGGACAAGTAACAGGAGCTCACTCGGTTATGCGGCGCTAGGGATTCGAACCGCCAAACTGCCGACCTTTCTGATTGACAAGCTCAGTGTCTTAGCCATTGAGCCACCGCATCCCTTAAAGCTAGTAGGTTTACCAAAACTCTTGATTCTTCTTCTGAGAAATCCTTAAATGAAGATGGAGTTTACTATAAGTCTTGAACTACAAAACCCATAATTCCTATTCAGAACAGGAAAGGGAGTGAGCCAAGTATACTGTACATACTGTTCACCTGTCTATTTAAGATCTAAAGTAAATATAATTGTCTTACTGACATTTGTTAATTAAAAGTATTGTTGAATTCCAATGGGAAATAAACTACTGTCCTTGCTCAACAAGAATTGGCAGGGGTGGCAATGAAGTACAGGGTGGCTCTCTCTCTCTCTGTGTGTGTGTATTAGAGAGAGAGAGAGACAGAGAGAGAATGCAAAGTAGCCAAATGGGGGAACGATAGGTGAGGGTGAGTTGAAGTATAGGAGCAGACACCATGTTCTCCCATTTTGTTCACATTTTCATGGAGGAACTGCATCAGCCATAACTTCAGGGAACATTCATAACTACAATTTTCAGCACTGTCCTATAATTTCAAAATATCTGTAAGAGAGGACTATCTGTAATGCCTGTCTTTTGAGTATTAATCACAACCTCTGTGTAGCTCACTGATAACAAACTGTTAATTAACTTATGACACAAAGCACAGCAGAAATTCTCCCCGATGTGACAGTCCAAGCAGAACCGTTTGGCAAGATGGACAGGATGAAAGTTGTTTTTTTTTCACAGATATATCTCTGCCTGCAGACTTTGTAAGGAGTTTTCTTATAGCAAATTTCCATCAAACACATATATGGCATGGATTCACACTTGGCATAACACCCAGCAGAGAGAAGGAGGGTGTTCAACATCTTTCTGAGCTTCTGTCAGCCCTGACTGTGCAGTAAAATGGGTGAAACTATGCATCTATTGCTGTGGAATTGGATTGAAACCTAACATTTAGAAATTAGTATCAAAGTTTGCCAACTGCTACACTGCGTTCACTAAAACGAAGTACAACTCTCCATTCTAACGAACTTTGTCTCATGCAGGGGTGTCAAACTCACATCGTCATAGCACCATCATGTGATGTATTGGGACTTTTCCCGCCTTCGCTAAACCAGGTGTGGGCGTGGCCAGCATATGACGCATCCGGTTCCCGGGCCACAAGTTTGATACACCTGGTTTCATGGCTACTTCTCTGTATGGACATTTACTATCCATAAACTCTCTAGTTAGCTTCTTCCCAAAACATTTGCCTCCTTTTTAATTCAAGAAATAAAAGTTAAGAGAAATCTGTTTCATAATTTATTTCAGTATTTAATCTGCACATATCAAAAACATTTTCCAGGTCTAATGAAGCCACAACAGCTGCTTGAAACGCTTTCAGAATTTCTAAAACATCCATAAATAATCTAGTGTTATCAAGAATCGTAATGTCTTTTCATAAAAGCAGACTGTGCAGAATATATTATTGATGTAGTACTTTCAACAGGGTACATGCTAAAGTCGCAAACAAGATTTTTACATCCACTTTTAACAAAGATATTGAAGAATATCTAGCATGCTGGGAAGCAAGCAAAGTGATAAACATTAGCAGCAAGATTATGTATTATTGAAAATTGGTTTGGATTAAACTCTACTGAAACTGAATTATGATATTGGGGAAGGGAGGGAGGGAGGGAGGAAGGAAGGGTTTGTAAAATCATGTATATTTGCATACCTTTGTAATAAATATCCACTTTGAACAATTTTTACAGATGAATAACCAGGTCTCAGAAAGTTAATCTGGAAACAAATTAAAACAGCAGCTCCAAACGACATCCAGGAGCTCTTGACATCTAACTTGCTATACTGATCAATGAAAGTACTGGACTTTTAATTTTCTATTGAATAATTGTCCAAAGCATGATTTGTATTGATTTCACCATATTTGGCTCTGCTATTTGTAACGATCTGTTGATAATAAGGTAATACGGTGCGAACCAAATAAATCAGAGTTTGTTGACTATTTGTATGTAAGTTTGTGTATGTGTGTTTGTGTGTATGAATATTTCTAGTTTTGTCTTCATACATTTTCTTCCCCTCATCTTCTTCATTTTATTAGCTACTTCTCATAATAAAAGATAGCAAATTAATTTCTAAAACAAATATAACACAAATGTAATTAAAAGGTTTTAAGCTAATATCGTTTCAGCAGCCGTTTCCTTATCTAAAATCCTTGTGAAGCTGGTGCTGTTTTATTTCTGATGTTCTGGCAGAATATTCTTCTTGGCACGTGCTAGAGGAATTAAGATTAACATCGCTTTATGTGAAAAGTATACAATGTGATTATTTAGAAAGTAGGCAGTTGTGATAAGGCAATAATTCCCTGTGAAACTATGGTTACTACCTCCAATCTAGAAATAGCAGAAAGAAGAGCAGCTGATATTTTATTTAGAATTGGTATATCAACCACATTGCAGTTAGGCAGCATCTCAAAATTTGCTTATGCTTATTTGATAAAATAACAGGATAACAGAATTGGAAGGGACCATAGAGGTCTTCTAATCAAACCCCCTATTCAGGCAGGAAGCCCAATGCCAGTTCAGACAAATGGTTATCCAATCTCTTCTTTAAAATGTTCAGTATTGGAGCATTCACAACTTCTGGAGGCAAATCGTTCCACTGAATAATTGTTCTGTCAGGAAATTTCTCCTCAGTTCTAGATTGCATCTTTCCTTGATTAGTTTCCATCCATTGCTTTTTGTCCTGTCCTCGGGGGCTTTGGAGAATAGCTTGACCCCTTCAACTTTGTGGCAACCCCTGAGATATAGGAACACTGCTATAATGTCACCCCTTCTTTTCATTAAACCAGACATACCCAATTCCAGCAACTGTTCTTTATATGTTTTAGCCTCCAGTCTCCTAATCATCTTTGTTGCTCTTCTCTGCACTCTTTCAAGAGTCCCAACATCTTTTTTTATATTGTGGTGACCAAAACTGGATGCAACATTCGAAGTGTGAGCCTACCAAGGCAATATAAAGTGCTATCAATACTTTATAAGTGAGCTTGATTCTATCAAAGTAAAACAAAATATTTTTGTTTCAACATAATTTTAAAAACGTTGAGATGTATTATAGCTTTTTATCAGATTACTGGATTACTACTTAAGGACTGGATATTCATTACCCTCCCAATATTGCTAAAATTTTCACAACTATCACAGTAGAACCAACAGATTCCAGAGGTTTTCTTAAGAAAGTTGTTTCTCTCTTCAGATCTTTGCCACAGGCTGAATATCTTTTATCAATGGAGACAGTTCAGAGACTGCTTCAAAAACAACTCCAAAATAAGGGGTGAAATACAAATTTAATTGAAAGTTATACACTTTCAATATACGTATTTGACTTATATTTCAATTTAGTTTCAGTTCTAAATAGGCTTGACAATAGCAGCTTGAGAAATAATTATCAACCTATCCACTCACACAGACAAATGCTATGAATGTTTCATGAGATTGCAACTGTCAGGGAAGGACACATAGAAATTACCGCTCAGGTCTCCAGAGTTTTGGATTTTAAGGAAACACCTATAACAAAACCATTTCTTTTCAAAAAGATGCATCAGGGAAATCAATTGCTTATAAGTTGGAATGACCAGTTGCCAACCTGTGACAAACCAATGTTGAAAGAACCATTCCATTTGGGAATTGATTTTTCAAAGTTTTATCAAAGCAGAGACTTTTGTATGCTAAAAAGATGTTGCTTCCCTGTTTATTTTCTTGGCTGGGTCCTCTTATATTTAAACAAGTCAATACACTGATCTTTCTTTGCAGCTAGGTTCTTGGCCTCATAAATTGAGGAACATCACAAGCAGCACAAAAGATCTTTGTATTCCTTGTTTTTTTAATATTACGCTAATGGTTGGTTCTCTTTTGTTAATCATGCTTGGAAACAATCAAGAAGATAGATTGCTGTTCTCTACATGTCTGAATTCTTTACTGACAACCTCAGGTAGCCAATCCTCCTTTGGAGGAGCACAGAGATAAGCTGGAGAAGGAATGCAAGAATGATAAAGAGAACCCAAAGCCAACCCTGACAAAGAGAAGAGGCTGAGAAAGAAACTCAGAATAAACCTGCCTTAATTCTCTCCTCTCCTCTCCTCTCTTCCATCATGTCTGTACATCTATCTTGCCTTTGAGGAGGGAAAGGGAAACTTTGTTATGGTTTCTATTTACAGCAGTAGAACTCTAGTAGTCTTTGTGGTATATGTTTCTTGATCAAGCCTACCTTGTAAGAATAACATCTTCCCTAAGAGTTGTCCAACTTTTTCCTTTTGCATATCATCTTCTGCCCATCACCATTCTGATCCTTATTTTATTTATTTATTTATTTGATTTGTCAATCGCTTACAAGATAATAGGTAAAAGTATATACATAGTTATGGATACGTGAAATATATAAGAATAATAAAAAAGAAACAATAGGACAGGGACGGTAGGCACATTGGTGCATTTATGCACCCCCCCTACAGACCTCTTAGGAAAGGGATGAGATCAATAGTAGACTGTCTAAGGTTAAAGTTTTTGGGGTTTGGGGAAGAAACCACAGAGTCAGGTAGAGTATTGCAGACATTGACCACTCCGTTGCTGAAGTCGTATTTCCTGCAATCAAAATTGGTGTGGTTAACCTTGAGTTTGTATCTATTGTTTGCTCTTGTGTTGTTATGGTTGAAGTTGAAGTATTCATTGACAGGTAGGACATTGCAATGTATGATTTTATATACCATACTTAGATCGGACCGAAGACGGTGAAATCTTATGTCATCTTATCTCATCTTCTAACATCCATCAATCCTAAACACCTTTAACCCAATAACCTGCCCAGCTGAATGCATTCTGTGGCACAACATCTTTATCCCACTATCTTACAACCACAGTCTACTCCCTACACCACCCCACCCATCCCTGGTAATACATTTGAGCTAATATCACTTGGCAGCTTCTTAGCTATTATAATCAAACCTATAATAGCACATTCTTCTGTCTTCTTCTCAGATCTCAATTTTTTTTCATCTGGAAAGAGAAGATATTTAGTTCTTCCACTCCACTGTTCCTGTATAATAGTCTACCCTGTTCTTCTTGCTTCACCTTTATTTTCTTTATTTCCAATCCCTGCTTCACAAATCTTTTTCACTGTCTGTTGTCTTTCAGGAAACAGCTACAACAACAGAAGTGCTATGTAACATTCTGTGACCTTGTCTATAGATCATTATCAGAGATAAAAAAAGGCTTTTCCTCAGGATGATAACCAGCCCAAAGTAGTTTTGGGGCTTGGCTAACAAAAACACACTAAGGGATCCAACTGCAAAAGACAATGAATATCAGTTCAAACTTCCTTCTCAAATCATCACCTCCTCTCCCCTCCTCTCTTCCATCTTATCTGTCCATCTATCTTGTCTTTGTTGTTCTGCAGTTTCTTGAGAGTACAGGAATTACTTTTCCTTGAATTACTTTTAAGCAGCACCTGGACTAACAGTCATAACTGTGAGAGGAAGCATTGTGTCCCAGTGGACCATCAGGTAAGTCTTAGCAAGCAGCATGCTACAGCTGTGAAAAAAGTCAATAGAGTCCTAGGCTGCATCTTACAGAGGGATAGCAGCATCAAAATCATGAGAAGTGAAAGTACTGCTTTATAGTGCACTCGTGAAGTCACTCTTGAAATACAGGGTCCAGTTCTAATCACCATGATACAAAAGAAAGAGATGCTAAGACCTTGTAAAAAGGGCAAAGAAGAACAATAAAGATGATGTGCTAAACCATAATATGAACAATTAAGGGAACTTGATATATCTAGACTAATGAAGAGAAGGATTAGGGGTGACATGATAGCGATCTTCCATGATAGCTATCCAATCAAGCAGCTGACATCGAGGAGAGGGGGTCAACTTATTCTCCAATAAGTTGAGGGCAGGACAAGAAGTAATAGGTAGAAGCTTGTTAAGACAGATCCAATCTGGAACTAAGAAAAAAATTTCTGACAGTGAGAACAGTTAATCAATGAAACAGCTTGAATCAGTGGGCACTCCATTATTTAAGGTTTTCTGTCAAAAAAGAAAAAAAAAAGATTGGACACAGGCATGATTTTGTCTACGTCTATCAGAGCCTTAATTTGAGCACCTGGCATTACCATCTTTATTCATCCAAATAATGTAAATAATGAAGAATTTATTATTTGACCTTACCCAGAACCCTTGTGGAGTGCTTGCTCCTAGAACAGTGAAGTTAAAGTACCAGTGTCGCAATAAATCAATTAAAAGCTAGGCAGTATTTGCAACTGAGTCACTTGTTAAAAAATTAAAAGGCTAATTGCTAATGGGTAGATGCAAAAAAGGGCAATCAGGCAAAAAAATATTTTTTTAAAAAAGCGCAATTCTTCAATCGACAGCATGGCAAATACTGAAACTCAGCTGAGAAATTGAGGCTCCTTTTGTGAATCTCTCTTTAAGATTCAGCTCAGATGACTACACAGCAGACACTTTTCGTTACTTATTACTTTTGCCACAGCTACAAATAACCCTACTGATGCCATGCTGGTAGATAATTGGAAAAGGTGTAAATCTAAAATGCAAGGGCTGAATAAAAAAATTTGTACCTTCACCTATCCAGCCCTATTTGACTGGTATTGATATGTTCAGCAGCCATAAGAAGCATGCTGTTATTTTTCTAATTCTCCTTTGGCATTTTCCTTTCCACCTCATTACTTGCCAGCAAACCATAGACTATAATTCCCTCACAGTTCTGATCTCCTGCCAACTAAGAAGAAGGAAGCAAACCATCTGGTGATACTTAAGCAGCCACATCCCTGCAGGAGTAGAGTAGCTTTTTCCTCCTTCTTTTCCCTTTCATGAAAAGCACATCAAGCAATGGCAAATAGAAAATTTTAAACACGCTTTTTAAATGTGTATATTGTCTGAATTATCCATTAATAAAATAATCAATTGTTGCATGCAGGACAAGATAAGGTACCACACAAGAAAAACAGAATGCTTACAGTCCTCAATTCCTTAGTCACCGCTATTTTGAAGAAAATTTGGAAGCTGCAACTGGTCCAGGATGAAATGGCATGTTTAGTTTTGTGCAGTGGTGGGATTCAAATAAGTTAACAACTGGTTCTCTGCCCTCATGATTTCTTCCAACAACCAGTTCACCAAACTGCTCAGAAAGTAAACAACCAGTTCTCTCGAACTGGTGCAAACTGGCTGAATCCCACCACTGGTTTTGTGTGTCCCACGTAACTCCACTCCTGTGTGGGCTACACTGGCTTCCTGTTGCTTTCTGGTGTAATTCAAGGTGCTGGTTATCATTTTTAAAGCCCTACATAGCACATATCCAGGTCACCTGCAGTTTCACCTCTCCATGAAGGTGCCTCCCGTACTATTAGGTTATGTAGGGGGGGATACACTCCAAGTGTATTCTTGGCCTTGGTGGTGCAGGCTGTTAATCATCTAGCACTTAGCTCAATTGCCTGCAATTAGTACAGGTTCGAATCTCACCAGGCTCAAGGTTGACTCAGCCTTCCATCCTCTCGGGGTAGGTAAATTGAGGACCCAAGATTGTTAGGGGCAATAAGCTGCCTTTGTAAAAATGCCACTTGGGGGGGGGCAAAAGCCCTAGTAATAAGCAGGCATATACAAAGGAATGAAGGCTATTGCTGAGCACTTAGCATGGTGCTCTAAAGACTGTAAGCCGCCCTGAGTCTTCAGAGAAGGGTGACATATAAATGTAAATAAATAATAAAAATAATAAAATAAAAATAAATAAGTGGCCTCCCTTAAAAGTTGCCATATGTGGTGGACGTGCACAGACGCTAAAAGATATTGGACTAAAATCCACACATGGTTGGAAAAAATGACAAAAAAACACATAGACTTGAAGCCAGAGACATTTTTATTGGGAATTTTACCTGAAATATACAGTAAGGAATTGAAATATTTGATTGTAAATGTATTAACAGTGGCTAGGATTGTATTTGCTAAAAATTGGAAAAATGAGAAAATACCAACGCAGGAGGAAGTTATTAAGAAAAAAATGGAATGTGCTGAAATGAGTAGATTGACATTTGAAATTAGAGAACAAGAAGATAAACAATTTTATAAGATTTGGGATTTATTTTATTAATGGTTAGACAATAAAATATGGTAATGAAATATGTAGAATTTTACAATATAAGGAGAATAGAAATATATAGAATATATAAAGATGTATTATTGTATTATAATTATGGGATGGATTTAGGATGATAATATGAATTGTTATAAGATAAATCAATTTAAAAATATGGAATATTTCGCATAACATGAATGAATAATAGTATAGTCAAATAATTGATTAATATCGATAATAATGTAAATCATGGACTGTGCTGAAATGAGTAGACTGACATTTGAAATCAGAGAACACGAAGATAAACAATTTTATAAGATTTGGGATTTATTTTATCAATGGTTAGTCAATAAAATATGGTAATGAAATATGTAGAATTTTAGAAATATATAAAGATGTATTATTATAATATAACTATGGGATAGATCTGGGATAATAATTATCATAAAATAAATCAATTAAAATATGGATGATTTTGCATAACATTCATTTGCATGAATAAATAACAGTATAGTCAAATGATAGATTAATAAGGATATTAATGTATTTAGGAATATTTGATTGATAATATGAGAATATATACAAGTAATTGTAAGTGAGGACTATGGAGTGGATGCACAAAACAATTTGTAACCAACCAACACGCTATATGTGCGTAAGTGGAAGATGGCTTGATGTTTTTATGTTGTGTTCCTGTATGTTTGTCTAAAAAATAAAATTTTGTTTTAAAAAAAAATGTTGCCATCTGATGAGATCTTGGAAACATGCCTTTTTGGTGGCTGCCCTGACTTTTGAAATATCTCCCAAAGGGTCAGACTTCTACCATTTTAACTTTTCTGGGGAAGGGGAAGCTGTGAAGAACTGGCCCTTCTCCCAAGCATATGGAACAGTCCGGGAGTCTGGAAAGGACTCGGACAATGGTCCTGCATCCGATACAGAGGTGAGGCCAGGGCCATCTGGGAGTTATATGCTGACTCTGGAGCCTCCAGAATCTGACATCAGCAAGACAGAGGAACAAGGGAACCTGTTCCCAGTGTGTGCATGCGCAGAGCTGCCAGAAGGCAAGAGCAGTTAAGACAAAAGGGGCGACTTGGAAGTAAGGCTTGGAGATGATTGCCCCTCCCATAAAGGAAGCGCAAAGGGATAGGAGCCTTTGCAGGAAGCAACGTTGTTCGCTCTTTTTGGATTAAACCTTGAAGCTCTGTATGGACTTAGTATTTTGTTTGGCTTTTTACAGTTAATTTGGCACTCTAATTGTTGGGAGCAAATCAAAAGAGGTAAAGGTGGGTGCTTATCTCGAGAGACTGTTTGGGACTCATTACAGGCTGGGAATGAACATAATTCCCAGTGTTGAAATAAAGAGAGTTGTTTGGATGAAGCATGTGCTTCATTACAGTCTCAGGAAGCCTTGGTCAGAACAGAATTGAGTTGGATCCTTGAGTTGAGCTGTAAGAATGCTTGGTGAAGAAGGCAGGAGTGGGATTCTACCAGTTCACACCTATTTGCTAGAACCGGTTGTTAACATTCTAAGCAGTTAGGAGAACCGGTTGTTAGAAGAAATTACTGGCCTAATCCTGTAAGGAAGGCAGGAAGGAAACATTCTGGTGTTGCTTACAGAAACTGTCTCTCCGTTAACCCTTATTACATTCTTGGCAGAACTGGACTTCCTGTCTCAGGAACTTCTCTGGAATTTTTTTTTTCCCCTCCTTTGCTGGTACTTTGCTTGTGTGGAGTGACCATTCAAAGTTACAATGACACTGAAAAAAGTGACTTGTCGACCATTTTTTACACTTACGACTGTTGCAGCATCCCCACACTCTTGAGAGGCCAGGCGAGGAGACGCATGCCTCAATGTGAATGATATTGAGTTGGCCATGCCCAGCCAATAACATGACCACCAAGCCACGTCCACCCAGTCACATGACCACCAAGCCACACCCACCACCTAAGCCACACCCATAGAACCGGTTGTTAAAAAAATTGAATCCCACCCCTGGAAGAAGGGTATGTTTTTAGCTATGTTTTATGAATTGTTGATGATTGCCTAGAGTCATTGTAGGAGGCAGGAAATAGCTATGAAGACTTCTTTCAAATAAATTAATATTGGTTCCCCAACTATCATATCTAATTTCAGCTAATTCTCTCATTTTCCATCTGCCAATAGTGATTTATATTTACACTGACATCTAATTAATTTTGAAAAAAAAGCATAATGGGATGGGTGACAAATTGATTTACAAAGTCTAATTGATTTAGTATAATCTTATTTGTTGTTTAATTGCAGGTCAGACCCAACACTGTACAAGAATTCAGGAATGGCTAGCAGAACTTCCATATGTCCACATATAGAACATCTATTCTTTTTCTGCATCCATTTGATTCTACGTACATTAACTTTCTCATTAAAGGGACTTTAATGGGAAATGGCTTCCTTTTACCTTCCGTTCTATATGCTTTTCTGAAAGAAAGAATGAATGAGAAAGAGAGAGAGAGAGGAAGACAGAGGGACGGAGGGAGAGGGAAAGAGAAAGAATATGGCACCAATAAATGTATACATTTTAACTAGATTGTTAGAACTCATTCTCATGCATATCAATATTGTAAATAGTACTGACGCTGAGAAATATGTTCACCTATTTCTCTGATAACCCTCAACTTAACATAAAACTGGATTTCTTTATCCATCTACTTTCTGAAATTTGCCATAAAACAAAAGGAGAGAAAACGACTGCAGGAAGGTTATGATTCCAGTTTCTGCTATCCTCTTGCCTATCTCCAAAACTTATGATCCAGCACCAACGATAAGAGGAAATTATTACGGTAGATGATAGTGCAATCCTGGAACCATTTGTGATAAAATTACGTCATGATTAGGGAGTTGTGATTGCTCTGAAACTCAGTACACCTTCTTCCTTTTCACAGATGAAGAAGTTCTTTCCATGAGCTCTTTCCAGCTGAGAATAAACAACTAGTGTTTTGTGTGTGTGTGTGTGTTCTCTCCTGAAGAAAATGAGCATTTCCAACACTCCAACCTGTTTAGAAGAAAACATTTATTGCTGTAGGCCATTTCATTCTCTCTCACTTCACCTAACTACTGTACTGCAAATCAGATTAGAAAGTATCTGCAGTCACTACAACCCACCTCAATCTGAAGTGTAGCAGATTAATAGAGTTGGAAGGGACCTTGTAGGTCACCTAGTCCAACCCCCCCCCCACCCAAGCGGGAGACCCTACACTATTTCTGACAAATGGCAGTCCAATTTCTTCTTGAAAACCTCCAGTGATGAAGCTCCCTCAATTTCCAAAGGTGACCGACCCTATTTTCATTGGCAGAGGGCTCCTGCTGCCACAGGTGCCCCTGACATGAGTGACATCAAGCTGGCCACGGCCACCCCAGCCTCCCGAGGTCAAACACAACCCTGATGTGGCCCTCAATGTAATCAAGTTTGACGCGCACCAATTGTGCCTTCCGTCCCTGTCCTATTGTTTTTTTTATTTTTTCTTATAAGTATCTATCTCATGTATTCAAAACTATATTTATTCTTATACCTGTATCTTGTAAGCGATTGACAAATCAAATAAATACTAAATACTAAAATACTTAATATGTATCCAAACAAAAGCATAAATATTAGAACTATATTAAAATGCCTTGTGATACATGCTACTGTGGGCCATTTTAACTTATACTATGGGTAGCTGTTCTCCAAACTTTAACAATTCCTATTTAATATTCCAGAAAAGTAGTTGGAGGCAATGTATATCTGTCTGATGTTGATCTGTTGTCTATTCATAAATTTTCTTTTAGATTTTTTTTAAAAAGAGCTCTGCTTTTGTATCCATAAGTTATCAAAATGGTTATTAATGGTTAACAAGAAAAAGTTGTCAAAACAGCACTTGAAAAATGTTGAAGCTTATTTCAGTTCATCCTATAAAGCATTATCATAAAATCAGGTCAATACTACTCAAGTTAGTCTTAGGCATTTCATCTAAAAAGGGAAACATATGCCATGCAATTCAATCTATCAGATTTTGATTTAAAGATGTTTCTGTGAAAGATTTATATGATCTGAAGAGAAAGCAGGGTTTGTAGTATCTCTTTTAAGATGTGTTATTTGTGGGCTCTGACTGCCAGCATTTAGAGCAGCCAAGGTACCAAAATCCTATTGATGCTGGGAGCAGAAGATGATCTCTTGAAGTGGTTGCCCAGAATAGAGGGATCCTTCATGAAGAACAGTGTTCTGGATTGGTTAATATTTGAAATACTTACTGTTCATTGGTCTACATTCCGGCGGGAGATCCTCGCGCCGTCATTGGTTGGCTTAGGCGCGGGAGCCCTTTAAAAGAAGGGCTGCCGCGCCGCCGTGCCAGTCGGTGTCCTGAGAATAAAACAAAAAGACTGAATCACTATACGTGTGTGCCTCTTCATTGCCGCTCCAAAACACTGGCGACGAAGGTGGGATCGAGGCAACACGTTTAGAGAGTGCATAGCGGCGGAGAGCGAGCGGCATCATGTCCGGAAGCAACGCACCGCCTGAAAAATTCAACCCGGCCAAGGAGGAATGGCAGACGTATGTGGACCGATTCCTCATGTTTTTGGAGAGTAGCGATCTGAGCGGAGTGTCGGATCACCGAAAGAGAGCGGTGTTTTTGACCCACTGCGGCCAAGCCGTTTTTCGGATGGCAAAGGCGCTAGCGTCTCCAATCGATGTCAAAACGCTAACTTGGCCCGAGCTAGAGAAGATCCTGAGGAAACACTACGCGCCCACAGTTTCCTGCCTGATAAAGCGCCATGAGTTTTACCTCCGGAACCAAAAAGAAGGTGAACCTATCGCCGATTTCGTGGCAGATTTAAGAGAAATAGGTGGAGAGTGCGAATTCTCGGATTTCAATGAGGCACTAAGAGACCGGATCGTTTTAGGCTTAAAAGATCCAATATTGCAGAGTAAGTTGCTAAACCGACCCAAGATAACAGCCACAGAGGCCATCGAAGAAGCCACCGCAGCCGAAGCTGCTCACAAATCGGCGGCAAGAATGAAACAGATTAATCAAGCTGCACACCACAAATCCAAAGACGCCACCAAAGCTGATGATGAACAAGGAAAAACCTCAACACACTACGAGGATCTTGAAACTGAGACCAGTAGTGAAGAAGACGAGGTTTGCCACCTAAAAGCCGCGAGAGGAAAAAAAGAGCGGGCACCCAGGCGGTTTGATTTTGAATGCAACCGTTGTGGTGGAAACCACCCCAGATCAGAGTGCCGGTTCATAGACGCAATATGCCGAAAGTGTGAAAAGAAAGGGCACATTGCAAGGGTATGCAGAGCCCGATCAAGCTACAGCCCCAGGCGAAGAGAAAGCCCTCCCCCAAGAGAGAGAGAAAAGAAAACAAACAACCGTTGGAGCCAGGAAGGAAGGAATAGAAAGTTTAAAGAATCATCTTACAAGAAGGAAGAAACACATCAAACAATAATAATTGGTCACTCTAACACAAAAAACGTCAAAAAAGTCCACGTGCAAGTAAGAATTGAAGAAAAAAATTGTGAAATGGAAGTGGATTCGGGATCATTCCTTTCCATGGTTTCCTGGGACACTATTAAGAAATTGATCCCAGACATACGGCGAAGCGAACTAGACAAACAGAAATTAACGCTCAAAGACTACCAGGGAAACAGAATTCCGGTAGTAGGGATTGGACATTTCCAGGTAACCTTCAACAACCATACTGAGATTCTGCCCCTAACAATCGTGGACCGGAACAGACCCAGCCTCTTAGGACTGGAATGGTTCGAACCGCTGGGAATAGGGATGACCGGTATCAACCATATCACAGACGCTGACTGGGAGGCAGATCTCATTCAAGAATTCCAGGACCTGTTCAGCGAAGAATTAGGCAAGTACCGGGGTAACCCGATCTCTTTTAACATAGACCCCAAGGTAGCCCCAATTAGACTAAAGGCTAGACGGGTACCTTTTGCCTTAAAGCCAAAAATAGAAGAACAACTGGATAAACTAGTAAAGCAAGGGGTCCTCGAGCCAGTTGACCACGCTAAATGGGAGACCCCTATAGTGACCCCTATAAAAGCAGACGGGTCGGTTCGTATTTGTGGGGACTATAAGGCGACCCTCAACCATGCACTACAACAGAGCGCATACCCCGTGCCTGTCGTGCAACACTTGTTACATTCTATCAAGGGCGGAAAGATTTTCGCTAAACTCGATTTGGCTCAGGCTTACCAGCAACTGCCCGTTGACAAAAAAACAGCGGAAGCCCAAACTATTGTAACACACCGGGGTGCATTTAAGTGTAATCGCCTCCAATTTGGCGTTAGCGTGGCACCAGGCATTTTTCAATCTCTTATGGAACGCCTCCTTCAAGGAATTCCTGGAGTCATTCCGTATTTCGATGACGTCCTAATTGCAGCTAAACACAAATTGCAACTGCGAGACCGCTTAAGAAAAGTACTGACCAAATTTACTGAGGCTGGGTTTAAAGTCAAAAAAGACAAATGTACCCTTATCACAGATAAAATAGAGTTTTTAGGATACCTAATCGATGGCAATGGCATCCATCCAACAGCAGGAAAAACCTGTGCTATCAAAAATGCCCCCACACCAACTAACAAGGCTGACCTACAAGCTTTCCTAGGGTTGATAAATTTTTACCATGTCTTTTTGCCCCAGAAAGCCACGGTGGCGGAACCTTTGCATAGACTTTTGGACAAAGACGCATCGTGGAAGTGGGGACATCGGGAAGAAACAGCATTTAACAAAATTAAAGACATGATCACTTCAGCTCAAGTATTAATTCAATATAACGAGACTTTGCCATTGTTACTAACTTGTGATGCTTCCCCCTTTGGAGTCGGAGCTGTTCTGAGCCACCTTCTACCTAACGGCAGAGAGGCTCCGATTGCCTTCTATTCAAAAACCTTGTCCCAAAGCCAAAGGAATTACAGTCAACTGGACAAGGAGGCACTAGCCATAAACGTTTCCATGAATACCTGTATGGCCGATCATTTTCTATCATCACCGATCACAAACCCCTACTAGGTATCCTGGCGGGTGACAAACCCACTCCCCACATTCTATCACCCAGAATGACAAGATGGTCAGAATTCCTGGCCGCTTACAATTACACCCTGTCTTACCGCCCGGGTCCGACCATCACGCACGCCGATGCTTTAAGTCGTTGCCCGTTACCAGACTCTGATCCTGAACCAAACCCCAGCACTTCAACCTTTTTGATTGAGACCCTGCCCGACCTCCCGATGACAGCAGCAGACATCGCGCACGAAACCTCTAACGACCACCTACTGCATACCGTGAGTAGGTGGATCATAAAGGGTTGGCCTGACTCTGAGTTACAAGAACAGCACAGACCGTTTAAACAGAGACAAATGGAACTGTCCGTACTAAAAGGCTGTGTACTATGGGGGGATCGAGTGGTCATTCCACAAAAACTGCGAAATCCCATATTGAAACTATTGCATGAGGGACACCCCGGGGTGGTAAAGATGAAAAGTCTAGCTAGAAGTTATGTATGGTGGCCTGGGTTAGACAAGGATGTTACCGACTGGGTCGCGGGTTGCCAGCCCTGCCAGACTTCCCGGCCCTCACCCCCAAAGGCACCAGCTACTGAGTGGGATCTACCTAGGGGCCCTTGGTCTAGAGTCCACATAGATTTTGCAGGTCCGACTAAGGGACATACCTTCTTGATTCTGGTAGACGCTTATTCCAACTGGTTAGAAGTGAGCCTCATGAAATCAACCTCTTCTGAAGCTGTCATCCGACAGCTCAGTCACTGGTTTGCCACCCATGGTTTACCAGACGTCCTGGTATCTGACAACGGCCCTCAATTCACGGCTACAGAATTTGAGGGCTACCTAGCAAGTTTGGGCATACGCCATGCTTTAACCGCGCCGGCACATCCGGCAGCGAATGGACGGGCCGAGCGCATGGTCCGGTTTACCAAGGAGTCCCTTCTTAAGTTAGACCAGGGCCCTATACAAACACGCATCGACAAATTATTGTTCCTCCAACACACTACACCTAGTAGCACTACGAACAAAACTCCTGCTGAATTACTTATGGGGAGGAAACTACGTTCCCCTCTCGATAGACTACACCCCACCTACTCTACAGAGAAACCCCTAGATTCTTCAACCAAAGTCCGAACATTCCGAATTGGGGATTTAGTTTACGCTAAAAACCTGGTAGGGCACCCCTTATGGGTGCCAGCCACCATCACACATCTAACCGGACCCGTTCTTACCGGCTTACCACCGCTGATGGCAAAAGCTGGAAGCGACACATAGACCAACTTCGAACTCGCACCCACCCCAGACCTGGCGATTTTCCTGGGGGGGAAGGGGAACAACCATCAAGCAGTCTGGATAAGGGAAGCCCACTAACAAACAATGACACCCTAACTCACACACACACACCCTCAACTCTAGCTCCGGTCGGGTCGCGCTGCTACGCACCTGATCCTGAAGAACGTCCCGCTGAAACATCTGACAGGGTCGTCGATAATCCAGGCCGGGCAGGGAGCGGCATGGCCACGTCAACTAGCCCAGTTAGGCCCGTTGGTAGTGACGCAGCCGGCTCGACCTGCTCGAAGTTTCCAGGGCCGGAGGCGAGAGGAGCAACAGGTCCTTCCGCACCAGCCGATGGTAACGACGCAACTGAGCCGCGCAGGTCCAGTCGGACTCACAGGAGCCCCGCCTATCTACGTGATTACGTAACATAGGCGCGGCTCCTGATTGGTCAGACTGGACCAAGGAGGGAGGGGTGTTCTGGATTGGTTAATATTTGAAATACTTACTGTTCATTGGTCTACATTCCGGCGGGAGATCCTCGCGCCGTCATTGGTTGGCTTAGGCGCGGGAGCCCTTTAAAAGAAGGGCTGCCGCGCCGCCGTGCCAGTCGGTGTCCTGAGAATAAAACAAAAAGACTGAATCACTATACGTGTGTGCCTCTTCATTGCCGCTCCAAAACAAACAGCATTCTCTCATGTTCACATTGATGATTAATCAAGCTAGGATGACTTTGCATATAGTTTCAAAATCTGGGAAAATAAACTGTGCAGGTTGAAACAATCCTTTTTGGAACCATCAAATATTTCCACTTTTATGACATCTTTGCTCTCATTCCCTTCCCTCTCTGCCTCTTTTTTTTTCTGTAGAGCTTATAGTATTTTATACATTCAAGTTGAGAATGCCTTTTTTTGATATCCTGGCTCCTAAATGCTGTAGGTTTTATAGGAAAACACTACTACCTTGAATTGCATGTGGAAAGAATGGGCTGAAGAAATGTATCAACTGTGGTTTTTCCCCAGGGGTACAACACATAGTTTCCAATGTACAACATCTTTTTTTGTATTGTGGTAACCAGAATTGCACACCAGTGCACTATAAAGCAGTACTATCACTTCGTTGTGATCTAGAAAGTATCGCTTTGTTGCTCCAGCCTACGACTGCATTAGTTAATTTGGCAGCTGCAGAACACTGTTGGCTCATACTTATTTATTTACTTATTTACTTACTTATTTATTATTTATTTATTTAAATACTTATATACTGCCCTTCTCCCGAAGGACTCAGGGCGGTGCACAGCCGATCATAACCCCAATACACTGTACAAAAATTAAAACGAATTAAATAATTCGTAATACTTAAGTGCTTGTATATTAGTAACCTAGATCTATGTCACAGATGCTACTACTGAGCCAGGTGCTTTAAGCCAGATACTATTGAGTCAGGCTTGGAAAGCCTGAAAAGAAGAAAAGGCAATTCAAAGGAAACATTTCACTATATTCAGTCTTTGATTTCAATTATCTTTATCGATATGAAAACAGTACTTAAATTTGAAACTAAAATAGGAAAATGCATCAACTTGAGGCTTACTTCCATAGCACTGAAACGTAATGAAGCACTGCCTACAAATAGACCTGTCAGCTTTGGAAGCCATATTGAGATTCGATGCTTCCATGCTGCCACAAGCCTGAGAAAGTGGAAGGGGAGGGATTCAATCAAGTAGACAAAATAAAATTATTTTGTTAGTTCAAGGTCATTGAGTATGGCGCAGAATGAAATAAGAATCTTACTTTAGGATGGATTGTGATTGGGCCATGTGATGTGATGACGGACGGCCAAGGGGGGATGGATATGTAGTTTGGAATATTGCAAGGAAGCTCGAAAACTTTCAGATTTGGGATTCCACAGATATGCCAGTTTTTATCCAAATAAAGGTATCTTTGTGTCATGCCCCGGTTGGAGTCTGACTCTGAGGGAGAGGAGGAACAGCCAACAAGGAGTGGAAGTGTGGCTCCAGAGGTTGTGGAGAAAACTGGGGAAGGGCAGAGGCCAGCTGGGCAGTCAGAGGAAGAACTAGGCCCATCCCCTCTCCATCCTAGGGCACGCAGGTAGGAGAGGATAAGGGAGAGACGTGAATGGCATGGTCTACGAGGGAGAGAAGGACCTTGATCCTCTTCATGGGCTGCAGCTGTGAGAACTGGTTAAAAGGACAGACATGCGTATGGGCCAGTGCTGGAAACAAAGCGTGGAAATATCTGTACTCTGTCCTTTCCTATCTGGGTTTGGCATCCTTCCCTTATGTTGCCTGGTTCCTTTAATTGCTTCAAGTGTGGTTTGTTTTGTTTTCTCTATTTATAATTTATAGGCATTTTTAGTTTAAACGGCATTTCCTCTTTTTTGTAACCGTTTGTGGGGGAGTTTTTTATCTCCAGTCAAGGATAGTTGGAGCTTTGAAGCCAAGTTGAAGGAATAAAAGGGGCTTCACCTGTTTATATGACTTTGTTTATTTTGTATTTCACCCTGGGTCATCACACTTTGAGATATGTCTGTCTCGGAGTTATTGATTGGAATGGAAGTTTGCTGGAACGCTGACAAGACCATTGATTTACATTGATATTTTTTAGTATGTTGCATGCAATATATTCCTTCTTTTACAACAAGGATTGGGAAAAAATCTTCAATGAAAATTTATTAAAGATGAGAGAGAAATTTAATGCTAGAATATTTTTGTTTTTCCGTGTATTTTACTGGGATTACCATCATTACTTAAACAGTAGAAAGCAAATTTGGAAAGTATCTTTATTTATTTGGGCTGTGATAAAAATATCTTTGAACCATAGATATATTAATTACATAAATTCCTCAAAAGTCATTCCTGGGCTACTGACTGATTCCTGGCAAGTGGCATTTCGTGGCAGTAAAATTTCACCAATGTAGCTTGTTCAAAAGATTTATTGCAAGTCTTTGAGATTTACAAAATTCTGAAAAAGATGAGCTAACATTTTAGAATTTCAAACTGGTTCAATTTCGAGTTGATTTTCAGTATGGAAATATCTCAGGAAATCTCTTCACCCAAAATGTTCTCCTATCAGAGCTGAAGGGGGTCTAAATTCCATAATTTGGGACAGAGTCAGAGTTACTTGGTGGAGCTGTGTTACCAGCTAGTGATGCCTATGTGAAGTTCACAGCAAATATTTTCTCTTGACAACTGAAAGAAAAATATTTATCACTGGTAGGTTTTAGCTCTCAACCTTCAGAATGGGAGGTGAGCATCTTAGGCCACCATGCTGCTCATTTGTTCAAGCAAAATATTAGTTAAATTAATAATTCTTCTATATCCAAGAATTTATTTATTTATTTATTTGTCAATTACTTACAAGATAATAGTTATAAGTAAAAACATATTGAGAGAAACTGAACCAAGGTTCCAAGAAGACTTTAAATAATGCAAATTTGCCTTTTAAGATTGGGCAGAGAGAGATCTGGGATGAAGGTCATCTTAACCGTACAAATGGAAAACTTGATCCATCTTTATTTCTTTGCTGTCAATGTTCCAACACTCAGGATAATAGTCCAGAAAGGTGACTGCGTGGATGCATCGGAGTTACTCAGAAGAAAAAAAGCCGTTTTTTAAATCCAAAATCTTTCCAGTCCATCCCAGTTTCTCAATCAAGAAAATAAGTAGATTGCTCTGAAGTTGGATCCAAAATAGTTGACATTTATTTTTATTTATTTTATTTATTTATTTTTCTCAATCGCTCACAAGATAATAGGTATAAGTAAAAACATAGTTATGAATACATGGATACATATAAGAAAAAAAATAAAAGAAACAATAGGACAGGGACGGTAGGCACGTTGGTGCGCTTATGCACGCCCCCTACAGACCTCTGAGGAAAGGGGTGAGGTCAATAGGAAACAGTCTAAGGTTAAAGTTTTTGGGGTTTGGGGAAGAAACCACAGAGTCAGGTAGAGTATTCCACTGATAACTAAAAGGGAACAAAAAGAGAGAAAAATAGTTGTCACCCTGCTTTCACCATTTCTAACCTTAGCAGGGTTTGATATGGCAGTTTTCTATTTAGGAAATGTGCTCCATAATAGAAAAAGCATGTTTTATAAAATTTAATTAGTTGAGACCAAGGAAACAAGTTAGTTAATCAGGGAGTAACTCCCATGATTGTGTGGGATTGAAATACAAATAATTCAGAAATGATATTTTACCCTCTTCAATTTATCTTTTTTCATAATTCTTGGGAATACAGATCAACCTTTATTTACTATACATCATTTTAGTGATTTATTTTAACAATTTAATGAATTTGCTTTTCCTTAATTTTTGCAGAGCAAACTGGATCAGAGCTTTCTAGGCAGTGTGGTTATAGGAGAAACATGATTTATTTTTATTTCATTTATTCCCTGCCTTTTAATTTTTATAAACAACTTTAGGCAGCAAACATATCTAATATTCATTCTTCCTCCTATTTTTCTCACCACATGCCTTTTTTTTTCTTTCAAAGAAACCGTCTGGAAGCTTTTTCTCCCATTTTCATCTGGATCTAATTTGAACCTTTCTTATCAACCTGTTGATGATACAGGCAAAAGAAAGCTAAGTAAAGTGCATGAAGTTATCACAGAAATGTTTTTACTAGAAACCACTTTGTATATATGTTCATGATGAAGTTATCAAGTGGCATGATACAAATATCAGCATTATAAATGCAGACACAAAACGTGAAGTGCAACATGAAATTTTATAATGATAGATGACCACTGATGCATGTCCTTTATTCAAATATTCATTCAGAAATATGCTATTTAAAAACTTCCAGGGAAAGGTATATAAATCCGAGTATCTGTTTTTAGCTTTCTCATAAATCATAAACTAATACATTATTTAAAATAATATACCATGCATATATCTAATTGCACAGTATTATGTTTTTTAAAAAATCATTAAAATAACTTTTTGGGTTAGCAGTGAACTATTGTAGTCCCTGTTGTGAATTAATATGGTGCACCTAGCAGTATATTGAAATGTATGCAGAGCAGGAAAAACAGAAATGTTTCGTATCAGTCAGGGTTTATATTTTAATATTTTCAGTTACATCTAAAATATGAGCAAGAGAGTCCTTCCAAACACTGGGAATTAAGGAGCAATCTTGATTAAAGTGATGATGATAACAATGATGTTGATGATGGTAATATTAATAGCTAAATCTCCTTGAAGCAGTAGGAATAATTAAGCACTGCTCTTGAGTTACATTTTCCCAGGAATATTCAGAATTCTATTTCAAGGGACTACACCTTTTATTACTTCTCACATTAAGGCCAGAATTCAGCTAGACTGATATACTCCTGTATGGGAAGAATTTAAGTACAATGGGGCAAAGTGATGATCCATTTATTACTCCAGTTCCATTGCATTATTTAAAAACATGTAGGAATGCTCTGGAAATATAGCCAGCTAACCTTTGGGAGCCTTCGCAACATGATCAGGAAGATTCCTGATCATGCACTTGCTAAGAACAATGAAGGGTATGAATCTAGCACACAGGTGGTAGAGGTCACATTAGAAAGGAACGCATCGACTCCATTGAGTATATAGGCCAGTGTTTCTCAACCTTGGTGACTTGGCTGGAATTCAGGAAGTTGATCATCAATGGCTTTATAGTGCTTTCCACCCCTCTCTAAGCGGTTTACAGAGTCAGCCTATTGCCCTCATCAATTTGGGTCCTCATTTTACCCACCTCGGAAGGATGGAAGGCTGAGTCCACCTTGAGCCAAATTGAGATTCAATCTGCCAAATAGCAGGCAGCTGGCTGCAGCAGAAGTAGCCTGCAGTACTGCACTCTAACCACTGCGCCACCGAGGTTCTGCTGTACAATACAAGCCAAAAAGAGCCCCATCTAATATGGCAAGATACTGCAAGAACTCAAAATTTGGCAAGTCGAAGCAACTTTGTCAACAAAGTGCTAGCCAAAATACTCTCCTTTGCTGAGAAGAAGCCATGCTCATCTTCTCAATCAACTATTTCCTGGTTCTAAGGGAAAGCCAGATGAACTTTTCCTGTAATAACAGTATAATGATCATATCTGTTGCTCTGTGCCTCTTTAATAGTTACAATGGTGTTACTTCTTTAGTTCTTGTGGGGACACCAATGCCAGTAATTACTCATAAGCACCCACGGAAAGGAGGTACCATTCTCAATTTTGATGCTACAATACAGGAATTCTATGACAGATGCCATAAAATCCCAACTATCCTGCAACGAATCTTATTAATTAATCTGGGAAGCAATTCCTGGCATAATTTTACAAAGAAAAGAAGAAAAAAATGTACAAACCCTCCCCCATCACAGTGATTATGATTTTACAATCCAGAAATAAACCCTAAATGCAAAATAGACCAACTATGGTCAATAAAAGAAAAGAATACACACAAGTAGGCACCATATAAATACCACACACACCGAATAGCTCAAAGCACAGACTCTGCTAGAGGGAAGTTCCTTGAGAATGGGCTCCAGGATGAATTCAAAAACTCAGACTAAAACTCTGGTGCCGGTGACCGACCCAATTTGGATCCTGCAAAAAAAAAAAAAAATTACTTAATAGATACTTAATAATGTGAAGGAGGCATCAGACAGTTTCTGAAAGCCATGGCTGACAATTGGAATTTGGAACCTTATCTTTTTTTAAAGCGTTTCTGAGAACTAATTCCACGGAACAACAGTAATCACATAATCACAGGAGCAATTAAAATTACTGACAATGGGGACTATGGCCATTCAGTTCTATGCTCACAAAGATTCCAAAGGTACTTTAATGAACTGAAATGTATAATTAAATGCATTTAGATGTCTGTATATTTAAGTGAGGGATGCGGTAGCTCAGTGGCTAAGACGCTGACCTTGTCAATCAGAAATGTCAACAGTTCAGCGGTTCGAATCCCTAGCACCGTGTAATGGAGTGAGCTCCCGTTACTTGTCCCAGCTTCTGCCAGTTCGAAAGCAGGTAAAAATGCAGATAGAAAAATAGGGACCACCTTTGGTGGGAAGGGAACAGTGTTCCGTGGGCCTTCGGCATTTAATCATGGTGGCCACGTGACCACGGAGACGTCTTCGGATAGCGCTGGCTCTTCGGCTTTGTAACAGAGATGAGCACCGCCCCCTAGAGCCAGAAATGACTAGCACGTATGTGCGAGGGGAACTTTTACCTTTATATTTAAGTGAAATTCATTTATTACTGCATCATTTATGAGAACAAATGTTCAGAAGCGTGCAAGCAAATGCCACTTCTATATAAACATTTCCCTGTGGAATTTTAAAATTGCCTGAACAAATGATGTGTCTGAACAAAGAATCTATACCAGTGATCATCTGACCCTTCTGTCACCATAAAATTTCATGCTTCACTACTGGTTTTGTGTCTGCATTACCAACAATGGGATATACATAATAAACAGCAGCATTTTGGACACTGATATTTGCTAGATGCCGCTTGGCAGCTTCATTATGAAGGCATCTGTCATTGCAAAAGTGTGGAGTAAAATTAAAACAACGGCTCTGCCTTCCAGCATTTACAGCTGAGAAATCTTCCAAACTGACACCTTAGAACCCTCATTATAAATGAACCAGAAGTTGTCAATTTAAACCAAGGTCAGTTTAAACCAAGCAGGTAGGCATGACGAGATAAAAATGCAGCATTGGTGAGAGAAATGTGTGCAGATTTGTTTCAAGTTGGCCTCCTAATTGCTGAAGACAAAGCACATTTCTACTTTTAAGCACCTTTGCAAATGACATCTTTTGCTTCCTTGGTAATTGGAGCAAAAGGCTCATTTTGGTACAAAACAACAGTGAGAAAATGGGCCAGGTTCCTAATTCCTGTTATCTTCATCCTCTTAGTTTTGGCCTTGGGGCTATTAGCACAACAGATGGCTCAGATTGTTGACACCTGCCTCAACTGCTTTGCTTCTGCAATAGTGTAATAGGGGAAGAAAAAAGTAGAGTAGTTCATCAAAGGAAATAATTGACAAAAGCCAAGTTAGATAAAATTAGCAGAAGTGTGCTAACTGAAAAGAAACATACCCACTTATGTTCTTTGGCCTTTGTAAGACTTAGCATTCCCCTTTCTTTTGAATAAAAAGTAGAACTGAAGCTCAGCTGGGCACCCATTAAAAACTCAGCTTCTGAAAGACACATATCAAGTGAAAAAAATTACGGTGAGGTTGCATCGTCCTGTATTAATATTTGTCATCAAGAGATTATTCATTTTGCCAACCCATTTATACAATATTCTGTATTACATCTGAATTGTAAGAATTAAATTCTGGTAGTCAATTGTTCATTACGGATACATTGAAGAAAATCTCTTTTAAGTTCAGTGCTTTTGTACCACTGAAAAGAAAACATGTTCCGTTTCACTATTTTTCATTTTTTTTAGGCTCCTCTTTTTATCAGTGAGAAATTAGCAGCTGGCAATGCATTACTTTATCTTTGTCTACCTCAGTAATGAAGTACTGACGTACTAAATCCACAAAACGACTCATTTGCTCTGCATCTTCTTATTCTTTTTTCCCTTCAAAACTCCTTGACCTTCCTTGAATTCAAGAATAATATAACCAAAGAATTAAAGAATAATATAACCAAAAGATTTGCAGAGCAATGGCTATGCTATTTGTGTTGACTCTGCTTAAGGATGGTTATATCTATGAATCTGCCTGAGCATCCCTTCCCCTGAAATGAAACCATGATATGTGCCAGACTTCAATTATTTTAATTTTTCTCTGTAATGTACTATTTCCATTGAGTGGGGCCGTGGTCTAGAGATGGAGCTCTCACCTCATAATCAGGTAGAGGCAGGTATTTCTCTCTCTGGGCAGACTGAGAATATATCTGCTGAACAAAACTCCTCATTGGCGACAGGAAAGGCATCCAGCCAGTAAACATTCAATTCCATTCAGTTGCCCAGACTCCACCCCAAGGGAATCATAATCCACCCAAAGGATTATGGGGTCATTAAAAGAAGAAGAAGATTATGATGATGATGAATGTACTATTTCCATTGGTTTGTTTTGACTATTTTTAAATACATTTCTTTTTTCTAAACAAAAATAGTTTGATGACACTGAGAAATAAAGCCTCATATCTATGACTGAACCAATCAATTTTACCAAGCTTTAAGATTCAAAGTTCTGTAGATATATTTTGTATCGTCTATCAATAAAAAGTTGTGCAGAGACTTAAAACTTTTATTTTTTTTTTCAATTATTAAATTTTGTTTAGTTTTCAAAACTTAAAAACATAAAATAAAACTTTATACATCATTATATCCACATCAAGACATCTTTTACATTTCCTTATCATCTTTCTATATACGCATTTCTTTCATTATACAATTTCAACTTAATATATATAGATAGATATAAAGATATAAGTATTTACATAGTTTCTTATTCCTTACCTAATTGCCATTTTGATTTCTTTTTATCCTTAAACCATTTATAACAGACATCAGAGGTGCTATTCAACCAGTTCTCGCCTATTCGGGAGAACCGGTAGCGGTAATTTGCCGTGGGTCGCAGAACTGATAGCGACC
Source organism: Bungarus multicinctus (assembly GCA_023653725.1). Classification (NCBI taxonomy): domain Eukaryota; kingdom Metazoa; phylum Chordata; class Lepidosauria; order Squamata; family Elapidae; genus Bungarus; species Bungarus multicinctus. Next base: position 67,330,937 of record CM042849.1, read on the forward strand.
CCTGGCTGCCACGCCTCCGAACCGGGTCACCTGGTCGCCTGCTTGTTCTGTTCACTTCCAACCACGTGGTGCCATGGCACAGCTCAGGCGGATGTCCCAGGGCTGCTGCACATGTGCACTGCGTGTGCAGCTGCTACACCTGCAGCCCTGGGACATCCGCCTGCCTGCCTGCCCTCCCGGAGCACATTTTCTGCCTTCTACCGGCTGACACGCCTCTTCCAGCCCAGCCTGGCTCAGCCAGCCAGCAGGTTGGCGGGCGGATGTCCTGGGGCTTCTCCTTTGTCCCGATTTGCCTGCAGTGGCTGTTCCTCCTGTCCCTCACCCTTCCCTCCCTCGCCTGGCCTGAGAAGGTAAGGGTGACGGCAGGGGATAGCGAAGCGGGTGGATCCCTATCTTCCCCTCTCTCCCCCCTACTCTGTGTGTGTGTGTGTGTGTGTGTGTGTGTGTGTCTGTCTGTCTTCCTCAAAGCCGCGATTGGGCTTTCCTTGGTCCTCCTTCCTATTTTCATTTCTTCTTTTTGGAATCCAGACTGGCTGAACAAGGATCGGCAGCTGCGTTGGAAGCGTCTCTTCGGTCGACCGATCTCCCCCTCTTCTCGCAACTGGCAGCTGTGGCAGGGCTGGGAGGATGGCGTGCATGCACACCCGAGGAGGAGAAGGAAGAGGAGATGGGTCAGCCGAAGGGATGCTTCCAGCGTGGCTGGCGATCCTTGTTCAGCCAGTCTTGATTCCAAAAAGAAAAAAGAAAAAGGAAAGCCCAGCCGCGGCTTTGAGGGGGAGAGACACACACACACACCACACACACACAGAGAGAGTGGGGGAGAGAAGGGGAAGATAGGGAAGAGCACTTGGCCAGCCTTGGCTTTGAGAGAGAGGGGGGAATAAGAGGGAAAGAGAAAAAGAGGGAATGAGAGAGAAAGGTCTTCTAGTCCAAACCTTCTGCTCAGGCAGGAAAACTGAGGATGCCAGGTCTGAGTGGAGGGCCAGGCAGAGGTGTCAGAATAATCTTTGGAGGGACCCTATACCAGGGGTCTCCAACCTTAGCATCTTTAAGACTTCTGGACTTCAACTCCCAGAATTCCCCCCAGAATTTTGGGAGTTGAAGTCTACAAGTCTTAAAGTTGCCAAGGTTGCCTGCCCTATACCATTTCAGAGAAATGCTTGTCCTGTCTCTTCTTGAAAACCTCCAGCGTTGGAGCGTCCACAACTTCTGGAGGCAAGCAGTTCCACTGGTTAATTGTTCTCACTGTCAGGAAATTTCTCCTTAGTTTTAGGTTGCTTCTTCTTTGTTCAGTTTCGATCCATTGCTTCTTGTTTTGCCTTCTGCTGCTTTGGAAAATACATTGCCCCTCCCCACTTCTTTGTGGCAACCCCTCAAAACCCTGTTTTCTGACCTGCCTATCACACTCTTGGACAAAGCATGTGAGCCATTTCCTCCTCTCAGTGGTCCATAAAAGTACATCTATAATATGTGGATGCAGATAATAAAGTCGAAAAAAGGCGATTTTTTTTAACAGAACAATAGATACATTGAGGCTGAGGGTAACAAGGAGTGGCCGAGAAGGAAGGAACTGGGCGAAACACCCCTTGACATGAGTGATGGCGGGTTAGCCATGCCCACCAAGCCACATGACCACCAAGCCATGCTCACCCAGTCACATGACCACCAAGCCACATCCACCAAATAAGCCACACCCACAGAACCGGTAGTAAAAAAATCTGAATTCCACCAGTGCCAGACATCCTAGACATTATAGAATAGAATAGAATACTTTATTGGCCAAGTGTGATTGGACACACAAGGAATTTGTCTTGGTGTAAATACTCTCAGTATACATAAAGAAGGAACATTCGTTAAGAATCAAGAATCATAATGTACAACACTTAATGATAGTCATAGGGTACAATCAACATCAAATCATACTAGGAAACAGAGGATACAAGCAACAAAGTTACAGTCACAAGTGGGAGGGGATGGGTGATAAGGAGTGATGAGAAGATTAACAGTAATAGTAATGTACACTTTGTAAATAGTTGAACAGTGTTGAGGGAATTATTTGTTTAGCAGAGTGATGGCTTTTGGGAAAAAACTGTTCTTGTGTCTAGTTGTTCTGGTGTGCAGTGCTCTATAGCGTTGTTTTGAGGGAAGGAATTGAAACAGTTTATGTCCAGGATGTGAGGGATCTGCAAATATTTTATATTGACTCTTCTTTGACTCTTAATTTCATTGTTAGTCTGTCCATTGCACAGTCTAAAACTCTTATTTTTATGGTATCTTGGTTGGTCCAAAAGTGTAAATATTTTTACAGCAACTGAACTGTCACATGGACAATCTATTCTGGCTAATGATTGTGAAATAAGAGCATGCAGATACTGTAGTTATTACAGTGAAAATGGTCTAAGAAGTTATTGCCGCTGTTGTATTGAAAAGGGGTTTTGGGAAGTTGGTGAAACATGAGTCTTCAACTAGATTCATTCTTGGCTGTATTTTCCCATTTCTTTCTCAAAGATGCTTTTTCAAAAGGCAGCTGGACTGTTTTTTTTTCCTAGAGGGAGAAGAAAAGGCTTTGCTTCTCACCCAAGAAGCTTCATCAGCTGTGATTGGGGGTAGGGAATGACAGGATGGTGGTGATGGGGAATGGAAGACTAGAGATAACCTCAAACTCTAGTTGAATCCAGTCTACAACGCAACCCCTTCAACAGTTTCAAATTCCACAAGATCCCACAGCCAATTGCCCTCTGATTCAGGTGACCCTGAGGGCATAGATAAACCCCCAAATGGCCTTAACAGCTCTCAGAAAGAGTGTTAAGGACCAGCTGACCACAAAGAAATACAAACCTTCCATCCCCCACCATCACAACTGATGCAAGTTTCTTAGATGAGAAGCAAAACAATTTCTTTTTTCTCAAGAAAAAAAAAACCAGTTCAGTTGACAACTGTGACCTGGAAGATTGAGAATTTGCTTCTTCTAGCTGCTGAGTTCCAGCCACAATTGCCTGTTCTGACCAAGGCTTCCTGAGACATTAACAAACACACCTTAGTCCCAGGGGTGGGATTTGATTTTTTTTAACAACCGGTTCTGTGGGCATGGCTTAGGTGGTGGACATGGCTTGGTGGTCATGTTATTGGCTGGGCGTGGCCAACTCAATATCACTCACATCAAGGCACGCATCTCCTCGCCTGGCCTCTCAAGAGTGTGGGGATGCTGCAACAGTCATAAGTGTGAAAAATGGTCATAAGTCACTTTTTTCAGTGCCATTGTAACTTTGAATGGTCAGTCCACACAAGCAAAGTACTAGCAAAGGAGGGGAAAAAAAACTCCAGAGAAGTTCCAGGGACAGGAAGTCTAGTTCTGCCAAGAATGTAAATAAGGGTTAACGGAGAGGCAGTTTCTGTAAGCAACACCAGAATGTTTCCTTCCTGCCTTCCTTACAGGATTAGGCCAGTAATTTCTTCTAACAACTGGTTCTCCAAACTGCTTAGAATGTTAACAACCGGTTCTAGAAAATAAATAGAATCCCACCCCTGGTTAGTTCCAAAAACCTTTTATTTTATTTCAATGGCTGTGAATTATAGTCGTTCACAGCTCGTAATGAGTCTCAGACTTCCCATAGAAGTCTGCCAAAGTCCTTCAGAATAAATCTGCTAAGCATGCACCTTTATCTTTCTTGAAATGCTGCCAATGACTAAATAACCAATTAGTTGTACAAGGCCAAGCGGAGCACAAATTCAACATGGAGCTTCAGGTTTCAAACCAACCAGTACGAACAAACTTGCTTCCTGCAAAGGCTCCTGTCCCTTTGTTTTTCCTTTATGTCTTATGAGAGGGACAATCACCTCCAAGCTTTACTCCCGAGCCACCCTTTTGTCTTAACTGTTCTCGCCTTCTGGCAGCTCGGCGCATGTGCACACTGGTAACAGGCTCCCCCTGTTCTTCTGCCTTGCTGCTGTCAGATTCTGGAGACTCCGGACTAGCACATAACTGCCAGATGGCCTTTTCCCCATCTCTGTATCAGATGCAGAACTCTACTCTGAGTTCTGAGTTCCCAGACTCCCAGACTGGCCCATGTTCCTCCCCACTGTCCGAGTCTGCTGCCAGGTCCACAGGCCACAACATTGTCATTCTTGCTTTGGTTTTCAGTATCATGGCTGTATCTCCTCTATCCAAGTGATTAGACACTTCACTGGCACAGTTTTTCTCTTAAAGTACTTTGATTTATGGAACATTATTGACTTTGTGGAAAACCAATTACGGGTCTTCCAGAAGGTCACTGCTGCCATTGAGAAACATAACAAAGGCTCTATAGGACTTTAGGAGAACTTCCTACCCCAATCATGCGTAAGGGCTGATTTTCATTGAAATGCTTCTCTTCTAGACTCTGGCAACCTCATGTTGGTTTTAAATTTCCTATTCAGAAAATAAATCAAAAGGTCAAGATTCTTATTTCTAGAAATTTTTTTTTTTAAAAAGCACTGCATAATTTTTCGATGCCATGACCATAATGAAAGGGAGCCTTGCTATAAAGGCTCCAAGTAGATTCCCCAGCAAAGCATCGATTTTGTCTGCAGTCACTTGCAATTTATTTTCCCATGGGCAATTGATACTAGACAGGAGAGGAAAAGACATCGTAGATTCTATTCATCACTGCTATGCATGAAAGCATTTGCAGGTAGCAATGAAGAGCAGACTATTGTTGGGAAAGTATGGGAAAGTGATGCTAAAAGAACAGTACTTTTCATATTAACGTACATTCATCCCATTCAGAGTTTTTCAGCGTTAATTCAGTGCCCTGAAAAATAAACACAGATGGCTGATGCCTCATTTAACATCTTTATCAACATAATAAGTAGATTTTACAAACCAGTTGTAGCAAACCCGCAACATGGAGCAAACTCAAACAGAAACGTGTTGCAAGTAACTTCAGCAAGACAGACCCAGAGCTTAACGTAGCTGCAGAGTTGCAGAGCTTAACATAGAGCCACGCCTAGGTTACTTTTAGTTCCAGTTTCCAGCCTAGGCTAATTCTAGTTTCAGTTTCCAAAACAGTCCTCATTGGCTAACTTAGTTGCTATGCCTATTCATTGGCTGACCTCATTACCATGCTCTATCAATACACTCTGATGTTCATGAACATACTCTGACACATCTCAGCCCGAGGATGAAAGAAAAGCACATTATTGCAAAGCCCAATGACTGGCTAGTGAAGAAAGTCCAGATTCCCTTTTCATCAAAAAAATTTGTCATTACCGTTACTGTGCTGTGACCATTTTTGCATGTTTTATGTGAAGCCTGGGCATCATTTGTACCTCCAACTTTCCGTTTATACCTCCAACTTTCAATATATGCAAACCACATTTGCTATTTTTTTTAATCTTGCAGTAGTTGTGCTGCTGATAGATACAACTGCCTCAAATTGAACATGAGAGAATATTGGGCCAAAGATTGTATTTCCAGAGAAGGACAATTCCCTCCCCCACGGTTTTCATTTCACACATTAAGTTGTTAGTAAGCATTACTGTCAGGCTCGTCCAATCTCAGACATTTAGGAAAGAAAGACCCTCGACTCCCTTCTTTGAAGTGAACATTTCTTTTGCTACAGTCAAATGGTTGTAGCATAAGCAAAGCTGGATCTGAGTATTCCCATGCAAAGCTTACAATTTTCTCTTCTGCTCTGGCCTCCTCCTTTGACTAGTCCACCAGTGTTTAATCATATTCATTACTTATGTTTTAGGAATGGCTTTGAGGTTTGCCATCTCTTTGGAGCAGTTTCACATTCCATTATCAGGCTCCCTCCTTGAGGAGCTAGTACATTCCAGTTTGACACTTCTGGTTCCTATCACTTTGTAACCTTAACCATGCCCTCCCTTCACTTGCTTCTCCTCTCTCTTGCATTTTATGGCAGGATTCCAGCAGAGTGGATCAGTGGTGGGATTCAAATGTTTTTACTACTGGTTCTGTGGGCGTAGCTTGGTGGGCGTGGCAGGGAAAGGATACTATAAAATCTCCAGTCAGAAGTGGTATTTGCTGGTTCTCCAAACTACTCAAAATTTCCACTACCGGTTCTCCAGAACTGGTCAGAACCTGCTGAATGCCACCTCTGGAGTGGATTATGCTGCAGATGGCAGGCCTGACAATTAATAGCAACTGAGAAAAACTATTCCTAAGCTAGGCAATAAGACTACACCAATTTAGCTTTCCAAGTTAGTGTAGAGAGGTTCAGGACTGAGACTGCTGAAGGCGCCAGGTTTCTACTTTGACCCCAGCTCTCACTGCTGCCACCACATGCTCCTTACAAGGAGGCCATATGGGCATAGATCAGGGGGGACATAGATGGGTAGGGCGAGCTGCAGTGCCTCTGCAATGGTAAGGCGCAGGTGGACTGCCAAGAACATGAATTTTGATCATGTGACTATGGGAGCTCTGCAAGGCCATGATTTTGGGCACAAGTTGTAAGCTTGTTTTTGTAATTGAATTTCAGAAAGCTTCTTGGATGAGAAGCAAAATGCCTTCAAAGGAAAACAAAGTCCAGTTGCCTTTTGAAAAAAAAAAACATCTTTGGGACAACCATGACCTGGATGGAGAATCTCCATAGGTAAAGATTCCCCTCGCACATACGTGCTAGTCACTTCTGGCTCTAGGGGGCGGTGCTCACCTCCGTTACAAAGCCGAAGAGCCAGCGCTGTCCGAAGACGTCTCCGTGGTCATGTGGCCAGAATGATTTATTTATTTATTTATTTAAATTTATATATTCTCCCAAAGGGACTCGGGGCGGTGAACAGCCAAGATAAAATACACATATAAAAATACATATACAATATTTAAAAATTAAAAGAATTAAATACATTGGCCCTTTCAAAAGATTAAAAATAAGGGAATTAAGAAAGTTAAAACCAGATTAAAAGATTTAAAAACCCCTAGGCCAGACCGGCTTGCTGAAATAAATGAGGTTTCAAGACACGGCGGAAGGTCAGGAGATCAGGGATGGTCCTCATCTTCGGGGGTAATTCGTTCCAGAGAGAGGGTGCCCCCAATGAGAAAGCCTGCATCTTCGGGGTCGCCAGCCATCCAGCCGGCGGCACCCCGAGGAGACCGACTCTATGGGAGCGTATCGGTTGGCGGGAGGCCGATAATGGCAGGAGGCGGTCTCGCAAATATCCTGGTCCTGAGCCATGGAGCGCTTTAAAGATGATAACTAAGACCTTGAAGCGCACCCGGAGGGCCACCGGGAGCCAATGCAGCTTGCGCAGAAGTGGCGTAACATGGGAGCCCCGAGGAGCTCCCAACACCACCCGCGCGGCCATATTCTGCACCAGCTGGAGCCTCCGGATGCTCTTCAAAGGCAGCCCCATGTAGAGAGCATTGGCATAGTCTAGGCGGGAGGTTAAAAGGACGGAAGTGACCGTGCGAAGCGCATCCCGATCCAGAAAGGGCCACAACTGGTAGATCCTACGGACCTGGCCAAAAGCCCCCCTGGCGACGGCCACCACATGGTCTTCCAATGACAGCCGCACATCCAGGAGGACACCCAGATTGCGGGCCCTCTCTGTGGAGGCAAGAATTCCCCCCCCCCCACAGCCAGCGATGGAACCAGCTGGCTGTACCAGGGTGCCGGGAAGCACAGCCACTCAGTCTTAGATGGGTTGAGCTGAATGCCAAAGGAATGCTGTTCCTTTTCCACCAAAGTGGTCCCTATTTTTCTACTTGCATTTCGTTACATGCTTTCAAACTGCTAGGTTGGCAGAAGCTGGGACAAGTAACGGGAGCTCACTCCGTTACATGGCGCTAGGGATTCAAACCATTCTGATTGACAAGCTCAGTGTCTTAGCCACTGAGCCACTGCGTCCCAATCTCCACAGACATCCATTTTTCAATATAGTCATAATTCTGAAAGGTGAACAAATGGTTGTGCACCAGCAACTACCTTTATAGGAATTCACTTGTGGTTTAAAATAAAACAAACATACTTTACTAGCTGCACTTAGACTCACTTAAACTCACCAGGAAAATTAATCTCTGATTGTCGGCATGTCCTGAGAAATCACTGCAGGTTTGTCCTAACACAGAGTAGTTTAGGGTCAGGAGAACAGTTTCCAAAGTTGCAATTTGAAAAGTGACAACTCACTGTCTTGGATGACTTGCTCACTGTCTTTCGATGATTCCCAAAGTATCTGTTAATCATACATCTGAATCACAGGAAAATCATCTTCGTTCAAATAAATTTTGGTTTCAGGAGTATCTAAACACATCCTTCTCGCTAATCTTCTCTCCTTCCAAATAGCAGAAGATTGTTTGGGATGGTATGCTAATAATACACATCATTCTAGATATGATATTTCCTTATATTCTTCTTCCCTCAATAGATTAAGCATGGGCTTTAATCCAGCTGCATCTGCAAGCAATGACTATGTTGTAATCAGCAGTGGGTTCATTACAAGATAATTGCAAACTAGCTCAGCAGGAAAGCACTTTCACTTTTCTTGGTTGTGTACCATAGGTATTTGTTTTTGTTGGTTCAGCAATTTCAGCTCAAGCTCTGCAATCTATACATTTAAAAAAGTGAGCATGTATTTGCATGGAACCAAAGAAATTAAAATTACTGGTCTAGTCAAAATTCTTATTATCTAGTTTGCAATATCAATTAATCAATCTTGCCACTCAGATATAGTGCACACACTAAGGCACATTTAGTCTAAATGCTCTGTTGGGAGTGTAAATACAACAAATGTAGTCTGTGTATTAGTTAATGCTAAATTATGTAGTTAATGCTCAGTTGTGTTTATCTCACTCTGCTTGAGATACTCCATTCAAAGCTTGATATGGACACTGGTGGCCACCCTGCTTTAAAATATTAAATTTTGAATCTCAGATGTGTTTATAATTTCAAATCTAAAAGAATAATGTTTAAAAGAACCATAGCATTTCTCTTTTTTGTGTTATCATCAGACTCTGATTGACACAATCCCCCAGTAACATAGAAGAGCTTGTTATGTTTCATGCTAGAGAACTAAGCATGGAAGTTGCAAGGTAATATAGATCTTCAGAAGACATTACAACTCGGAATTAGCTTAATGGAATCGCTGACTTATTCATTAAAAAGAAAACACTGAAACAATCATGAGGGTTTTTTTTCCCCCCGGGGGGAAAAATGTATATTGAATTTGATAAAAATTAAATCAATATCTATGATTTCTTTCATTATGGTCACGGACCAGAAATGAAAACAAAAACACGTTAAAAATAAAAATAAAGGCAAAATAAGGCAAAATAAAACATTGCTGGAAGAATTTGTCACTGGACAATCAAAGCCTGTCTAATTTTATAGGCAATATAATAGTTTAGCTATGTTCAGGAACAATTGAATCATAATCTCTCTCTATATATAGATTTTATATATATATATATATATATATATATATATATATATATATATATATATATATATATATATATATGTGTGTGTGTAAGGTTTTTAAGCTGATAATTTTAAATAATAAATAAGGGAGACTAGTATAGATCTATTTCAAGCTAGTTAGCTCTCTTCAGCTAGCCATACCCTTACTGGGATTCGAACCAGGGAAGTATTACATGTCAGGCAGTTGTAATTGCCACTACACCACTGGCTCTCTCCTTATCAGCTCAGTATATATATATATATATATATATATATATATATATATGTGTAAGGTTTTTAAGCTGATAATTTTAAATAATAAATAAGGGAGACTAGTATAGATCTATTTCGAGCTAGTTAGCTCTCTTCAGCTAGCCATACCCTTACTGGGATTCGAACCAGGGAAGTATTACATGTCAGGCAGTTGTAATTGCCACTACACCACTGGCTCTCTCCTTATCAGCTGTGTATGCTTTCTCCCTTAATTCGGGCTTAACAGGGTGTTGTAATACAAAGTATATATATATATATATATATATATATATATATATATATATATATATATATATATATATATATATATATATATATATATATTTGTGTAAGGTTTTTAAGCTGATAATTTTTAAATAATAAATAAGGGAGACTAGTATAGATCTATATCGAGCTAGTTAGCTCTCTTCAGCTAGCCATACCCTTACTGGGATTCGAACCAGGGAAGTATTACATGTGAGGCAGTTGTAATTGCCTCTACACCACTGGCTCTCTCCTTATCAGCTCAGGCAGGGGAATAAGTATATACTTATATTATATACTAATATTATATTATATACTAATACAAAGTATATATATATATTTATATATATATATATATATATATAAATATATATAAAAGCGAAATACTACTCATGTATCATCTATATAAAAGTGAAATACTACTCATGTATCATCACAAAATTTCCAGAACCATAAAGCCTACAAACTTGAAATTTGGCACATATGGCACTCTTGGCTTCTAGGTCCTCACTAAGAAAGGATTTTTCCAAATGACCATCAGAACATTAGTATTTTGTATATATTATTATTAACACGCTCTGATGCTAAGAAGTTCTACTCCCCCTCCCCACCTGAAAAGAAATCTCTTCCAAATGCAAAACACAAGCGGAAGAGTTTCAGTTTCACAACAGCAACCAGCTTTAGTACAGAACAGTTGAGCTAAGCCATGCCCAGGCTTCCTTGCTGTCTCCTTCTTGCTCACACAGCAAATACTGTTTCAGTTTCCAAACAGCCCTCAACTCTCTCGCACACTGACAGGACACTAGCCAAATGAATACCGATGGATGTTGGTAAACAGAGGCAGAATATTTTTTCCCTTATTTTCCTCCTCAAAAACTAAGCCGGACCACATAGTTTTGTAGCGAAGCATGGGTATAGAGCTAGTGATCTAACAACAACAACTATATGTAAAAAAGATCAAAATTTATATAATGGTTTAGCAGGTACAGGCGATATAAGGTGTATATTTGAGTCTCTGTGCAGGATATAATATAGCAGGATGTGAGGTGTGGTTTCAGCTGCCTCTTGTCCACAGGAACGCAGTCTCAGAGGGGACTTTTCTATGGGAAGAGCATTGAAGCATGCTCTTTAGAATGAGGAAGCAAAAGCAACGAATGAATATACAAAAGCTTTTCACACATCTGCAGAAAGTCCTTAGTTAATGGTAGTAATTTAGAGCAGCAACTCCATTGCTAAGCAACAGGATCATAAAGCATGACTTCACTTATAACAGCCGTTCCAGAAGTTCTAGTTGCTGTCATTATGTGAATCTCACATGGTCATTAAGTGCAATGTCACATGATCTATCTATCCTATCAAAGCACAGAAATGTTTTCCATTTAACTGTCCTCTCAGGATCTTAGTAATCATTAACATTTCCTAAAATACATTTACCTGAGAGTTCCAGATGGTGGTAATGAAATAATAATCCTTTTCAAGGTACAGTGGACCAATCAATTTTAACAGTACCAGATTCTAACATTTCTATTTCTATTGTTATTGGTTTTCTTCAGAATTAATACCCCATTTCTTTGTATTTTATATCTCTGTCCTCCTAATTCAACCTCAAGAAGTTGTGAAAAAGTAACAGATCAGCTCAACGAATATCAAAGAGTAGGTTTGGTAAATTATTCATTTTGGGAGAAATACCAAAGGTATTCTACTTAATTCTATTTGTGAATTGCTAATGAACAGTTCCTGTTATCTGTAATTATACACTACAAATGACTTGCTATATAATTTGTACAAACAAATATTAGCCAGTGGCTGCTTGGGAAATGCCTTACTTTGGCAGCAATCTTGAACACATTTATATATCGATGTACAGTAAATCAGACGTGGTATTCAGCAGATTCTGACCAGTTCTGGAGAACCAGTAGTGGAAATTTTGAGTAGTTTGGAGAACCGGCCAATCTCACCTCTGACTTGCCCCGCCCCCATCTATTCTCTGCCTCCCGAGTCCCAGCTGATTGGCTGGGTCTTCTTTGGTTGCCCTGCACAGGAGAACAGAGCTGGAAAGCAGGTTAGTGGGCTGGGGTTGGGATTTTGCAGTAATCTTCGCCCAGAAGTGGGGTGGGAATGAATATTTTACAGTCCATGTCATATCCATCAAGCCACACTCACAGAACCCGTAGTAAAAAAAAAAATTGAATCCCACCACTGCATTAAATCATATGTAGATATAGATCAGGGCTGTCAAATTCCTGGCTCACGAACCAGATGCCTTATGTGCTGGCCACACCCACGCCTGGTTTACAAAGGGGGAAAATGTCCATGTGTGTTTATTAGCGACAACTCATGATTTAACCAAGACCTAAACTGTTTCTTAGGACTTAGTGTTAACATGCCACAACCCCTTGAGAAATATGTTGGTGTGTATTTTACTTAAAAGTGGCTTGTGTCCATTTTTCACATTTATAACCATTGCAGCATTCCCATGGTCAGTTCAGAGTCTTGGCAATTGACTCAGTTATAATGATTGCAGTGTTCTAGATTTTGTGACTTTTCACAGGCAAAGTCCCTAGGGAACCCAGCTTCACTTCACAACCATGTTATTAACTTAACTTCTAGTGATTCATTTAACAACCGTGGCAAGAAAGGTTTAAAATGGGGAAAAGCTCACTTAACAACTGTCTCACTTACCAGCATAAATGGGTTCAATTGTGAGCTCAATTTTGGGCTCAATTGTGCTTGTGGACTACATGTATTGTTGATTTCATTTCATAATGCTTAAGACCACAGTTTTAACTTGTTCTTATTTTAATCCTTGGATTCTGCCACTGTTGGTTGATTTTGGTCTTTCATTGTGATAGCTATTAACTTTTCATTTTTCTTCCCTGCTTTGTATACATCCTAAGGCATCAAACAAAATCAGTCCATAAGAATAGATGAAATCAATTTCCAAATTCATGTTGCAGCTGTAAAATGTCAAATGGTTTTGAAGTTAACAGCTTGAGAAACATGCTGAATTTAGAAACAATGTAGTTATCCTAAATAATGATGATTTTTCATGGCCAATTGCCTATAAATGTTTGGGTAATGTTTGAGAAAAAGTACTCAAGCTAATAAGAACTATTTTCGATGATAAAATCATAAGAAAGAACCATGACAAAGAGAATCCTTTATGTTCCTTATTAATATTTCAATCTGCATGGCTTAACCATTTTCATTATTTTAATGACAAGAGTCCAGACACAAACAGAAAAAGAACGAAAAAGTGGTTTTTTATTTTTGAAAAGACAACTTGAGAAGCAATGTTCTGCTTTTTATCCTAGAAGCTTCATCATCAGTGGTATTGAATGGTGTGCGAGATGGATTTCTCTCCTTTCCCATCATACTGTCACAACCTATCATTCCCCCCAGTAATCTCAGCTGTTGATAACTGGCCTTCCATATCCAATACCATCTAATACAACTGATGGACCTTCCAGAATAGGAAGTGAAACGTTTTCTTTTTTCTCAAAAAAATCAGTCCAATTGCCTTTTCAAAAATAAAAACCACTTTTGATACAACTATGACCTGGATGACTGAGAATATTCAGAGACATTGAAACAGAAGATGAATACATAATTAATTATGTGCAGAAAGAGCAAAGATACTCATTCACAGTCCAATTCCTAATGAATACACTATATTATATTTTTACAATGGGCTTCCCATTAAATTTACTAGGAAGAGATGTATTGGACTTCTTATCCAAAAAATCTCCACCTTAAAATCTCAATACATTGTATGACCTTAAATTACAATAGACAATTAAATACATACTTAAGTTGTATGTTCTAGGTTTGAGTGTCATTGAATTTTCCTGAGCCAGAAACTTTGTCATCTTAATCTGTACCTTATAGATTAAATATTGCTGAAGTATTCAGAAGAATGCTGAGATAAATGTACTGCATTTATACTACTACTAATATTATTATATGACAATATATCTATCTACCTCTATATCTCTATCTCTAATCTATCTATCTATCTATCTATCTATCTATCTATCTATCTATCTATCTATCTATCTATCTGACATACATACATATGTGTGTGTGGTATCATATTATAATAGGTAAAGGTAAAGGTGCCCCTTGCACATATGTGCTAGTTGTTTCTGGCTCTAGGGCACGGTGCTCATCTCCGTTACAAAGCTGAAGAAGAGCCAGCACTGTCCGAAGCCATCTCCGGGGTCATGTGGCCGGCATGACTAAATGCTGAAGGCTCACGGAATGCTGTTACTTTCCCACCAAAATGGTCTCTATTTTTCTCCTTGCATTTTTATAGGCTTTCAAACTGCTAGCTTGGCAGAAGTTGTGACAAATAACGGGAGCTCACCCCATTACGCGGCGCTAGGGATTCGAACCGCCGAACTGCCGACCTTTCTGATCGACAAACTCAGCGTCTTAGCCACTGAGCCACCACGTCCCACGTATCATATAATACTGTGACATAAAAAAGTGAGTTTCACTGTCTAAGATACATCAAATATAGGAGAGCATAGAACCGCAGGAAGAAGTTAGATTGTAATCCAATATTACAAAGTGCAATTATCTATTCATTTGGAGCTATGTTCTTAATCACAGATCCTTGAATAGATTAGCACACACCTCAACCTGGAAAAGAGACATAGCGATTCATTTAGCATGGATTTGAGATTCCAGATGAAATTAACATCTCATGATTAAGATTTTGCAAGCACGTTAGAATCAGCAAAGTATTCCTCCCTGAAGTGTTAAAGCAGTAATGTTCTTCAAAAGTTCAGATAACTGCTTTGAGGGCTGAGTTTCTGTGAATCAATGCTCAAATGCAGACAGCTATTTCTGTTGGGACCCAGTGAAGCAACATGTCTGTGCATACCTACACACATGTAGACATCATAGTGGAAACTTCAGTTAGCCATACTGATACTATATAAAGAAGCCTTACTTATTCGAACAACCTTATTCAGTATAATAAGATCAAGGCATCTTAGTTTTTCTGGAACTACATCTGCACCAATATGTTCCTATTGCTTATTCTTTGCTTTCAATAGCCTTTTCTATTCTTGCAAGCGAATGAGAGATGAGCTGTTTCCTTTAGAGGTAATTATTTTGGAAGGAAATAGTCTCCTTAAATCCCACAGTAAACTTTCAACTTACAGTACTGTATATCAGCGGTCGCCAACCAGTGAGCCACGAGAAAATTTTGGTGGGCCGCAGAGAAATCTCACCTCCCGAGCACCCCGCCAAAGCAATTAATCCAGGCTGTACAGAAACACAAGGTTGCGCCGCCCACATGGCCCGCGGGAACCCTCTCCACTCACTCACTCCTTACCTGGCAAACTTGCCTGCTAAATTGCTATTTTTCTGACCATCTGTTGTTCTGCTGTGCCGGGAGATTTAGATTAGCTACAAAGCAGGAAATGGTTGGATTTCTTGCTTTCTAGCTAGTCTTTAACCTTCCTTAGGACTGAAGGTTCTATTATTCAGTGCAGACTCATGGCAAGCAAATTTCATGTAACAGACTGAGCTAGCCGATGGCAGATAGATAGATCACTGAATGATTCTGTGAGCAACTCAATCTGCCTGCCTGCTTTGCCTGATTTTGGGTAAAAGTTGCTCTTTTTTTATAAAAAATACAATATTTACAGATACGGTGTGTTGTGAGTTAATTTTGTGAGTTTGCTTGTTATGTGACAGACTGAGCTAGCTGATGCAGATAGATAGATCTCTGAATGAATCTGTGATTCTGTGGGCAACTCAATCTGCCTGTCTGCTTTGCCTGATTTTGGGTAAAAGTTGCTCTTTTTTAAATAAAAAATTCAATTCCCTCGGGACGCCCATGTAACACCACTTCTCCGCGGACTGCACTGGCTTCCTGTAGCCTTCTGGATTCGATTCAAGGTGGTACTGATAGTATTTAAAGTGCTCCATGGCTCGGGACCTGGATACTTACGGGACCGCCTGCTGCCACCAACAACCTCCCGCCGCCCAGTACGCTCCCACAGGGTCGCCCTACTTGGGGTACCGCCGCCTGATCGTTGTCGGCTGGTGGCCCCGAGGCTACGTGCTTTCTCTGTGGGAGCCCCCTCCCTTTGGAACGATCTCCCACCGGAGATAAGAGCCATGTCTGACATCCTGACCTTCCGGCGCGCAGTCAAGACCTTATTCTTTAAACATGCCGGCCTGGCCAAGTAAGGGTCTTTGGGGTTTTTAAATTTTAATAAGGGTTTTAATTTTTAGCTGATGGGACTCAATCATATATTTATTTAATTTTGATTCTAAATTCTATTTAACTGTATCTATTTTATATGTTTAGTCTGTACACTGCCCCGAGTCCCTTTTTGGGAGAGGGAGCGGTATAGAAATACGAAAAATAAATAAATAAATAAATAAATATTTATATACATGGTGTATTGTAAGTTAGTTTTGTGAGTTTGCTTGTTAGCAAATTTTATGAGTTTGCTTGCAAGCAAATTTTATGTGACAGATTCAGGTAGCCGATTGCAAAAAAATAGATCTCGGAATGAATTTGTGGTTCTGTGAGCAACTCAACTTGCCTGCCTGCTTTGCTTGATTTTGGGTAAAAGTTGCTCTTTTTTAATAAAAAAATCAATATTTATATCAATTTTATAATATTTACATACAAGCCATGCCCAGCCAGTCACATGATCACCAAGCCACATCCACAAATCAGGCCACATCCACAGAACTGGGGTTTAAAATTATGAGTTTGGTGGTCCCTGAGGTCCAAAAGGTTGGCGACCCCTGCTGTATATGACTTGGAAAAGATATGAATTAATGCACACATACAAAACTGATTTCTAGTGTCTTCTTGGTTTCTTCTCTAGTCAAATTTACAGTAGGTAGGATTAAGTGAAAGTCTATATGTCTGTTTTTAATAAGAATCTACTACAGCCTACAAAGATCTTCAAAGATTTGAATAGGAATAACAACCACTTCTGAAGGATAATTGTGGGGTTTTAGATGAGCTGTACACCGCCCTGAGTCCCTCGGGAGAAGGGCGGTATATAAATTGAAATAATAAATAAATAAATAATAAATAAATAATAACAGCACTAAATTGAGATCAATTTACATGTACAAGGAACAAAGGAGATCTTGACTATATACCAAAATTTCCTTTCCAATATTCTATTTTTCCCTCCTCTATGAAATGACATTATTGGTAGTGTTTCTGAGCTTTATTGTTGCAAAATGGCAGAAAATTGTATTGTTGCAAGTATTTTTTACACTCCGATCCAGGATGTAGGATGGTGTGCCTACTGTTGATTCCTAATCTGATAAATATTACTGAAGTTGAGAAGTCAGGGAAGCTACACCTACATAAAGAACGTTAGATTAAGTTACGCCGTTCTCAATTATCACATTACCAAGGGAAATGGCTAAATTGCATAACTCAGTTTGAAAGAATAGTTTAGGTATAGATTGTCATGGACAAAATCTGCTTATGTGCTTGAGAGCAGTCAAAAATGATTTGGTAGCAAATAACTCATTGGGGAAGAGAAAGAATGAGGGCAAGAGAAGAAGGAGGGGACGACAAAGAATGAGGTGGCTGGATGGAGTAACTGAAGCAGTCAGCGTGAACTTAAATGGACTCCAGAAGATGGTAGAGGACAGGAGGGCCTGGAGGAACGCTGTCCATGGGGTCGCGATGGATCGGACACGACTTTGCGACTAACAACAAGCAAATAATCCTATCTATCTATCTATCTATCTATCTATCTATCTATCTATCTATCTATCTATCTATCTATCTATCTATCTATCTATCTATCTATCTATCTATCTATCTATCTATCATCAGGATTCTCCCACAAGCCCCTGGAAATGTATATGTAAAGGGCATATTTCCTGTGGCATTTTCTTTCCTTTTACCTTTTATCCTCACTCTGCTGGAAATTATTCTTTTTCTTCATACCTAATGAGTAATGTAGACATTATCTGTATCTTTAATTCCATTATTAAGAATATGAGGTCAATACAAATTAATTACCAAATTTATTGGTACAAATTTATCACAAGAAAGTATTATGATGTTTGCCAAGGTGTTGATATCTGATCATTAACAGTTTTACCTTTTTTTTGAAACAAGCAATTTGTTAAAAATAAACAAATGGTAAACTCAAAGCACATTCACGCATTCAGCACAATAGGGTTTAAATCTTCAATTCAACTTTTGACCCATCTATCTTTTATAAGTGTGTTATTTAATTTCCTGGACCCATTTGCCTTGTCTTTCCTCTTTATACCTGAAATTTGACCAGTTTATTTAACAAACAAAGATCGAGCTTGTGTTTTGACAACCAGAATTTAAACTGATGAGAGTTTTTCACCTCGCTTCTTTTAACTTAGAAGCCAATGTTTTTTTAAACAAACTTTATTAATTTTACAATTAAAATAAACAAACAACACATACACAAATGTAGAAAAGAAGAAGCGAAACAGAGTTGAGAAGTAAAAGAGAGAAGAGAGAAAAAGAAAAAAGAAGAAAAAATTAAAAAGAAATCAAAAAGTGATTAAAAACAATTTCATCTTCGACAGTTTGTGGGTCATTATTTCTATCCTTATTTTATGCCATATTTACAAGTAATCCTTAATGCAAATATATAATTACCACTACAATTATAGCTTATCCTCTTTTATAATGTTATGTAGCCCATCTTTGATCTAACCATTCATACCAGCAGTTCCAGCTCTCATAATACATTGATGTTTCTTTATCTTTTAATGCTAGGGTTAATTTATCCATTTCTGCACAATTTAATATTTTTTGAATAATCATGTCCTCTGATGGAGTATTAGGTTCTTTCCAACATTGTGCAAAAGCCAATCTAGCTGCCGTCAATATATGTAATATTATATACTTCATTTGTTTTGGAAATTGTTTATTAAAGATCTCTAATAGGAAGAATTCTGGTTTGAATTCAATCTGTTCTGTCATCATTTTATCCAGCCATGTTTTAAGTCCCTTTTTGGGAGACGGGGGCGGTATATAAATTAAAACAAATAAATAAAACAAATAAATTCTCTGCCAGTATCTTTGTGCTTCTGTACAGGACCACCACATGTGGAAGTATGTTCCCTCCTTTTTTTGCATTTCCAGCAGTTCGGACTTATATTGGGGTGCATCTTCGCCAATCTCGAGGGGAGGAGGTGCCATCTATAAAACATTTTATAAGCATTTTCCTTGTACGATGCCAATTTTGTGATTTTATTATTTCTATTCCAGACCCTCTCCCATTCTATATCTTTAATTCCATCATTAAGAATATGAGGTCAATACAAATTAATTACCAATGTTTTTAATGTCTTCCTTGGGACTATAGGGGAAACGGGAAAATCATTCTAACTTGCAGTGATTGAAACTTATTCATAGAACAAATGTTTCTGCATTTCCTACTGCCACTCCCGGCCTTTCGATATAAGTAACTCAGTGGTGGGATTAAAATTATTTTACCATTGGTTCAGTGGGTGTGGCTTGATGGGCATGGCTTGATGGGCATGCTTTGCCTAACGCCCATGTGCAGCTTTCCCCATACCAGCTGAGACCTACAGTGCCAATCAGCTGAGAGGATAAAGAAGAGAAAAGTTCAGGGACAGCGGGAGGGCCGATCCTGGGTTTTTTTTCTTCCTCTCAGCTGATCGTTGGAGAGTTTTTTTACTACCAGTTCAGGTGAACCGTTCCAAACCAGTAGGATACCACCACTGAGGTAATTTAATGAATGCTGTTCTAGTTCAAGGAATTGAAAGTCACATTCCTGTGACTTTATTGAGATGGATCAAAGTAAAAAAAAAAAAGCACAATTTTTCTGTGCCCAATATTTTTTTCAGTCTTTATTTGTTTTTCTCCAGGGCAATTCTCTTCCCTAGAAATATACGCAAGCATATATGCACAGAGAAAGAGCTGCAGAGACCGTATGAACTTCTAAAAATGATGTTTAGGTCTTTTAGGTGTTAAAATTATTTTTAGGTTTTAGAACATGGCAGCATATGGCTGATTTGCATTTATATGTGAATCTGCCAAACTTATGCTTCCCAAACCTATACAATAGATTTGTTGTCCTATAACTTCCAGGATCCTTCACCTGATGCCACAGCCCTGTACATAATATATTGAAAATGCATTTTGTACATTTTCAGCCTCCTTTATAATTCTAAATATTACGAACAAGGAATATAATTATACAAGGTGTACAAGCTGAAGTACATACAAAGGTACATTTCTTCTATGAGAATATGTTTTGTTAGATATGCACACATGTGTAATATTTTGTTGTTTTTAAAAAATGTAAATTAATGTAGATAGAAGATTTGATTCATTTAGCCCTACTTAGTTTAGGTCAACAGGTGTTGTTCTGAAATGTATTTAGGTTTGTATTATTGTACTGTAGTTGGTCACATAGTCTGCTAGATGTTTAGATTGGATTTGGCATTTTAAATCCAGCTATCAAGTCTTCCCAAGAACCTGGGATTGACAGATGTTGTTTGAGGGTAGCAATTGCAGTATATAAGATACCCTTAAACAACAACATCTGTTACCATTGCAGGATTGGTATCATTGCAGGATGTAAGCTGTTTCTTATTTTGCGAAGCTTCTTCTCCGGCAACATTTAACTAGGGCATACAAAACCTTTGCCAGACCATTTCACGAATACAGCTTGTCTGCCTGGAACCCGCACTGTATATCTACCCGCACTGTATATCTACCCGCACTGTATATCTACCCGCACTGTATATGTATTAACACAATTGAGAGGGTTCAGAGGTATTTCCCGAGGAGAGTACTCCGCTCATAATAGAATTTCCTATGCCTCCAGCCTCAAAATTTTGGACCTGGACAATCTGGAACTATGCCGCCTGCAATCCGATCTAAGCACAGTTCACAAAATTGTCTGCTATAACATCTTGCCTATCAATGACTTCTTCAGCTTCAACCACAATAATACACAGGCAAACAATTGATACAAATTCAAGGTAAACTGCTTCAAACTCAATTGTAGAAACTTCAGCAACAGAATGGTCAACACCTGGAATGCTCCACCCAAATCCACTGTTGCAACCTCAAACCCTTGCAGCTTCAATCTCAAACTATCTTACCGTGGACCTCACCCCATTCTTAAGAGGTCTGTAAGGGGAGTGTGCATAAGCACACCAGCATGTCTACCGTCCCTGTCTGACTGTCCCCATGTTCTGTATTTATTTCCTTTGTTCATGTTTATCTTTACCTATACGTGTTATTTTGTACATGTTTGACAAACAGACGAACAAATAAATAAATAAATAAATCTTTGCAATTGACTGCTGGTGATCTTGTCAATGCTGATGGTTTTCAAGTATTTTGGTAATGTACCCAAGGCCTCTATTACTATTACTTTATATTGCCACTTTCTCTTCTAGTCTTCTGTCTGCAGGTATTGCCACGTCCATTATCCAGACTTGTCTTTTTTATTGACAATTGTTAAGACTAGTGTTATGTGGTAGATGCTTGTCTGTTTGAATTCCACATTCCCAGAGCATTTTAACTTCTTCATTTTCTGTGACCTTGTCTATTTTATGGTCCCGCCAGTACTTCTTGCAGGCAAACAGTATGTCTTGCAGAATAATAATAGAAGTTATCAGACAGATTATAACATCTCTATTACCTATTTTTCCTGTAAGATCTGTAGATACTTTAGAAAAATTCTAGTCGGTTTGTTTCTCTACTTCCACTGTTTTGAAACGGGTTATTAGGCCGTTCATTTTCACTAGGAGATAAATAATAGCTTTCAAATTTATTGTATCTGAAGGTCATTTTTTTTGTACTACCTTCAGCAAGATGTATTCATGATGACCAACATCTGTTGGGAAGAACAACATAAATTCTTTATGGGAAAATAATTGAAGCATTAGACAGAGAAGTACAAATATGAAATATGCTGCTATTAATCCCCCCTTTTCATTTCCAATGTTCAAAATCTGCTGGGAGAGATTTGTTAGAATGATTTATGTATTTAATTTATTCTAGATAAGCATTAGAAGAGGTTCGCAAATGTAAAAAGTACTTTATATTAGAATTGGAGAATCAGTGGCCTTTTGGGTACCATGGTATTCCAACTTGAGCCAGTACGGTCAATAAATAAGGAGAACAAGTATGATATAACACCACCCCGCTTTTGCTTCAGCAACAAAAATAATATAAATTAATTTTGATATCATACTTCCTTTTTAGACAAATATTTGACCCCTAGTTGCATTGTATCAAAGATAGTCACAAGGTTCCTAATGTCAAAATTCAGGACAAGCGGACAAAATTTTTGTTTAGCACCATGATATGTATGCTACAATTTTCTTTTTAAAAAAATAAATTTTATTAAGTTTCCAAATTTTAAAAACATAAAACAAAACTTTATACATTGTTATCAACATCAAGACATCTTTTGCGTTTCCTCCCATTTTTCAGTATATGTATTTACTTAGTCCTTTACCATTGAATCTTACTCTTACTATAAATCAGTATCTTTTATCCTTACATCTCAATCTTCTCCATGGTATATTTACATATTCTCTCATTCTTTTCCTAATTGCCATTTTATTTTATTTTTATTTCTAAACCACTCATACCAGGCATCCCAGGCCCTATAATAAATCAAATTTAATCCGGAAACTTTTTTATTAGGTATAATAACACAAAAATGCAATAAAACAGATAGATATATTATGTTACATATATTAACAGCTGCAAGGATTTCGTATGCACAACTCTGGAAGGAAAAAAGGGTTCCACCGGAAGGCATGGTTATTAAAAAAATAATATATTGTATAGAGATGGACAGGCTAACAATGAAAATAAAAGACAGAGAAGATTCAATTCAATATATGCTACAATTTTCATTGTGATTCCATAAATAGCAACTTTCTTTCTTTTTAATATAGTATATATACTTGGCATAGGAAGCAGATGTGCTAATTAGAAAAAAAACATTTGGCTTCCTATTATTATTTTGCAAGTGAAATAAATTTAGATCAAAATTAAGGTAAAGAAATAATTACGGTAGAATCTGATATCATAAAAAGCTTATACATTCTAGAAGAAACTTCTACTATTGTAAAAGAAATACCATGAACATTTTGACTTTTTAAAATAGCATGAAATGAAATGAAACTTATCCTTCTAGTACCCACTCGCTCCTAACAGTATATACTGGCTATTGCTTTTCTCATTTAATCTTATGGAATAATTTAATATAAATCACAGGTTTTTGTTTTGTTAATAATTTTTGTCCTGCAAATCTACTGCACCATAATACACTTTCTCAGACTTTTATTCAAAGAAGTTTGGTGCATACTATTTTCTTCTGAATTATGATGACAACTAACCTAAGGTCTGTTTCATTAAGATGTATGAGTAGTAACGTTTCTGAAAGATATGCCAATTTATTTTCTTTCAATTACGTGTGAAAACAGGAAAACATTTATTCAGTTTCATAAGTACTCACATTAATAGGTAATATTTTAAGTGGCTAAATATAGTTGCAACTATCATCAACCATATTATTAACCTATTTTAGAAGGCACCTAAGCAATCAAGACTTTAGGGCAAACAAGAATGATGAATGTTCATCAACTGGCATGAATTCATGAGATGTAAAAGTTATCATAAATCAGATGCTATCAACTACTGTGCTGGCTAAGCATGAAATAGTTAATTGCTAAGATCTGAATTATTTTAAAATAGTATCCAGTGGGATATAGCATTTTGCCTGAAATACTTTTAGAATGGCATTGTACTATAGCTATTCAATACCCCTCTTTTATAAATCTGCAGTCTTCACCGCTCAGTAATAATATGTAGGACGGTATTGGCAGCTATGAATGTGTCCCAAGGTTAATAGATCTTGGCACTGACTATTTTTCTTTAGTATCATTTTTCAGTATAATGAATGTATGGTGTTGGCTCATTTCTTCTCTTGCAGAAAATGTTGCAATAATTTAAAAAGAAAACAAAAGTGGTCTAATCATTCATGTGCTAAGCAGCTTCACAGAAGTTGTTTATCACATGCTTTGGGAAGCTAAAGGGAAGCTAGAGAGTGAGATTGCTTTAAAAAAATCATTTAATATGTTCCTGGCAAAGACGACATTCAGAACAGGACTTCCAGATTTATACTTATTATTTACTTTATTCATTAACCACTAACTAGTCATCAACATTGAAAGCATAATGTAATACATGATTGCTTTTGTGCAATTGCCTCAATATCATTCTTAGCGACAAACATACTGTAGACCAGAGGTGTCAAACTCGCGTGTCACGATGACGTCACGTGACATATTGGGAAACTGGCATGGGTGGGGCCAGGGTGTGATGCATCCAGCTGTGGGCTACAAGTTTGACAGTTCAAACTGGTGATGTGGACCGCCGCCCTGCCGCGGCTGGACTTCGCCATGGTGGCTGTCGCGGATGGCGCCGTGGCAGCTGTGGGGGGGCATTGTGATGGCCAAAGATGGCGCGGCAGTGGCCGCGGAGGAGAGGACTTGGCAGCCACAGGTGACATCTTACTCTGACCGAGTTTTGGGCACGGGACGGGCTTTGCCCGCTGTGACTGTTGTGGGTGATGCTGTGGCGGTCGCACGGGGGAGAGCCCACCCCTGACTACCGGGGCGGCCGCGGGTGGCACCATGGCGGCCGTGGATGACATCTGGCCTCGGTCGTGGCAGAGGGCTTGGAGTCCCCGACGATGGTGGCGACAGTGCCCTCAGCGGTTGGGACTTCCTGATCCAATGGCGCGCTCCGCCCCCCTAGTCATGTCCCATTCCCCGGGTGGTCTGAGTTATCGGGCCCTGGGCCTTCGGCTGATGTTGTGTAATGCCAGGTCCATCGTTAACAAGGCCCCCCTCATCTATGATTTGATTTGTGAGGGGGGAGCGGACCTGGCGGGTGTTACTGAAACCTGGTTGGGCCAAGAGGGAGGAGTTCCCCTGGTGGAGATATGCCCACCCAGGTTTCGGGTCTTTCATTGGCCGAGGGCTCAGGGGAGGGATGGGGGGGTTGCGGTGGTTATTAAGGAAGATCTGTGTCCTAGGGAATCCACTGTTTCTCAGATGACCGGATGTGAGTCCCTTTTCGTGAAGTTTGGTTCCAGGGTTCAGGTGGGCCTGTTGATCGCATACCTGGCTCCCTGCTATGTGACATCGGCCCTGCCTGAGCTCCTTGAGGTTATAGCCGGCTTGGCGATTGGGACCCCCAGGCTTATGTTCATGGGGGATTTCAATCTGCCTTCTGCCGGCGGGACCTCAGGGATTGCTCAGGAGTTCATGGTTTCCATGACAGCCATGGACCTGACCCAATTAATTCAAGACCCCACTCACTTGGGGGGTCTCATCCTGGATTTGGTTTTTGTCTCTGATCAGTGGCAGGATGATCTAGGTATAGGGGATGTTGTTGTGTAACCTCTGTCATGGACTGATCATTCGCTCCTTAGACTCAACTTCCATTCTGCACCCCCCCTGCCGCAGGGAGGCAGGGCCAATAAAATGGTACTGCCCCAGGTGCCTGATGGACCCAGATAGGTTCCTGATGGAACTTGGGCCATTTCCTGAGACTCACACACACGACTCAGTCAAGGGCTTAGTGGCTACTTGGGATAGGGTGGCGGCTGAGGCCCTGGACCGGGTCGTGCCCTTGCGGCCTCTGACCTGGTGCCAATCCCGAGCGGCTCTTTGGTTTCCGAGGAGCTGAGGGAGATGAAATGCCGGAAAAGACGCCTAGAGAGAGGTTGGAGGGCCAGCCGCTCCGGATCTGACTGAACACTATTACGATCCCATATTAAGGCGTATTTAGTGGCGATAAGGACGGCGAGGCGATTTTACCTCTCCGCCCTTATTGCGTCCACGGAAAATCGCCCGGCCGCCCTGTTTAGGGTGACCCACTCCCTTTTGGAAGTGGAGGCGCAGGAGGATCCATTGCAGGGACGGGCCGAGGATTTTTCTAGGTTTCTGCAGGACAAAACCACTCAGATCCAGGATGAGCTGGACTCCGACTGGGCATCTCCGGGGGGGGGAGGTGGACTTTGGTGAGTGCCACCACCTGTTTATTGGACCCATGCCCCTCCTGGCTGGTCTTGGCCACTTGGGAGGTGACACGAGACTGGTTCCAAGGGATCATTAATGCTTCCTTGAGAGAGGGGCTTTTACCCGCCATCTTGAAAGAGGCGGTGGTGCGGCCCCTCCTCAAGAAACCGTCCCTGGATCCAGCATTATTGTCGAATTATCGTCCGGTCTCCAACCTCCACTTTGTAGCGAAGGTTGTTGAGAGTGTGGTGGCACGTCAGCTCCCTCAGTACCTGGATGAAGCGGTATATCTAGACCTGCTCCAATTGGATTTCAGGCCCGGGCACAGCACAGAGAGGGCGTTGGTCGTGTTGGTGGATGATCTCTGGAAGGCCCGAGACAGGGGTTGTTTCTCTGTCTTGGTCCTGTTAGATCTCTCAGCAGCTTTTGATACTGTCGACCACAGTATCTTATTGCAGCAGTTGGGAGGATTAGGAGTGGGAGGCACCATGTTATGGTGGTTCTTCTCCTTCCTCTCCAACCGCTCGCAATTTGTGTTGACAGGGGGGCAGAGGTCGACCCCGAGGCCCCTATTATGTGGGGTGCCCCAGGGGTCTGTGCTCTCTCCCCTGCTGTTCAACATTTATGTGAAGCCGCTGGGTGAGATCATCCGTGGTTTTGGGGTAAAGTTCCATCAGTACGCTGATGATACCCAGCTGTACATCTCTACCCCAACGAAGCAATCAAAGTGATGACCCGGTGCCCAGAGGCCATGCGGAGGTGGATGGGTCTTAATAGGCTTCATCTCAACCCGACCAAAACTGAGTGGCTGTGGTTTCCTGCGCCCAAATACAGCCAGCTTATTCCGTCGCTGGCCGTGGGGGGAGAAATTTTGCCCTCCATGGAAAGGGCTCGCAATCTGGGTTTCCTCCTGGACGTATGGCTGTCTTTAGAAGATCACATTACAGCCGTCGCCACGGGGGCCTTTTGTCAGATTCATCTGATTTACTAGTTGCGGCCCTTTCTGGATCTGGACGCACTTTGCACGGTCACTTCCGCCCTCGTCATCTCCCGCTTGGACTACTGCAATGCTCTCTACATGGGGCTCCCCTTGAAGAGTGTCCAGAGGCTGCAGTTAGTCCAGAATGCGGCTGCACAGGTGATCTTGTTACACTGCTCCTGCGCGTGCTGCATTGGCTTCCTGTGGCCTTCCGGATCCAATTCAAGGTGGTAGTGATTGTCTTTAAAGTGCTCCATGGCTCAGGACCTGGGTACTTACAGGACTGCCTGCTGCCACCAACAGCCTCCCGCTGCCCAGTGCGCTCCCACAGGGTCAGCTTCCTCGGGGTTCCACCGGCTGGGCATTGCCGGTTGGAGGCCCCAAGGGTGCAGGCCTTCTCTGCGGGGGCTCCCTCCCTTTGGAACGACTTGCCCCCGGAGATACGGGCCATCACCGACATTCAGACCTTCCGGTGCGCAGTAAAAACCCTGTTTTTTCAACAGGCCGGCCTGGCCCAGTAACGATTTGTGGGGTTTTAAATTTGGTAGTTTTAAATTTTTTATCAGTTTTTATACTCGTTAATTTTATATTCGGCCTCCAATTTAATCATTTTAAATTGTTTTTAATTTTATAACTTTATACTGTTTCTGTTTTAGCTGGCTGTACACTGCCCCGAGTCCCTTTTTTGGGAGAGGGGGTGGTATAAAAATCTAATAAACAAAACAAACAACAAAACAGTTCTGCTACAGACTTGATCTGTCCCCAACTAGCCTTTTAGGTCTTCAAATGATGCATCTTTTTTCTTTTCTATAATTCATTGCATTGGAGTGAAGTTGGGACAACTAAATAGATCTTGAGCATTTATTTTTAGGTCTTCAAATGTTGCATCTTTTTTTCTTTTCTGTAATTCCTTGCATTGGAGTGGAGTTGGGACAACTAAATAGAGCTTGAGCATTTACTTGCCGGATACCCTTCCTGATGCTTATGCAGAGTTCACAGCAGACAATTACTCATTGCGCCCAGAGAGAGAAATATTAATTTGTTTTGTTGGCTGTCCATGGTATTCTCAGGAATCTTTTCCAGTGCACAGTATCAAAAACATCATTATTCTTTCTTCTAAGTGCTTTTTTCACATTCATAAGGAGTCACACGGAAGACCATTGCTAGCATTCTCATCTTTGTAGGTATAGACACGCTGCCCACATCTGAAAACTTCTCCAAGCCTATACTGCAGCATATTTCTTGACTAGTTTCTTTATCATTATTAATCAATTCTGAAAGGCAGAAACTATCACTTTGATATCTTCATTTTCAATTCTAAAATAGTTGCTCTACCTGTAATCATTAGTTTCACCTTCATATTTAATAAACCAATAAGTTTGTTTGATCCCTCATTTATACAAACAAAACCATCACAGGCCCCATAGACACCTTCACATTTTCTTCATCCATTGTAATATGGCCATTTTGGCAAAACCATTATCACTACTTTTGAACTTAAGTACATCAAAGCGTTTCAGGTTATTTCGGAAGGTCTCAATAGACATTGTGAATTTTTAACACATTGTAACTGTAAAGTGATAAAGTATTGGTAATGTGCCTCAGGTGTAAACAGCATCTCCACAGTCATTCCATCTTCCCCTATTTTTCTTTCCCTCACCTCATGCAATTTAGTTTGACATCAAACGAAAATTGCTGATCTAATTTTAATTCACTAGAGAATTGGGCAATGCACAGGCTATTTTGGCCTTCCGTAGCACCATGATAGATCTTCTGGAATGATCTGAGCAGAAAATGGCTTCCTTCATTCTAGCCAGACAAAAATAACTATTTTTCCAAACCTCTTGATATTATGTAAAGAAATACATTAGAATTTAACACGGCTCAGCAAAATTCTAAAATTAATTGAAAATTGTGTAATGATTATCAGTCCCTATAATTTAGACTGCAATTGTGCTAATATCTTGATAGAGTGCTTTTTACTGCAGTAAGTTAATGAACTTAATGAATACAATGAATATAGCAGCATAATTGCTGTATCATTTACTTCATGAAAAATCAAACTAAAGGAAGAGGGCCTTTTTTGCTGTTGCACCAGCCCTGTACAACTTCTTGCTGCCTGATGTCAACTAAAAATACTTCTTTGGTCTTTTTAATTGCCAGCAGAAAAGGAGTGGGGAAAGTAGTGCATTCCTTAAATGCTTCAGATAATTGCTAGGTGGCCGAAGCTGTTGGCACGCAAGATTATTACTGGAGAACATGATTGATGACTCTTGGCTATGGATGTGTTCCATTGGAGAATATATATCCAGGGGCTGGTGGGAAGACGAGAATCAAAGGTGAAATGAATGATGTGTCTTAGAGTCGGCTGTACCCAGGTAACACCGACATGGTCACTCCTAATAAATCTTTTGTTTTTATTCTGAAGGATATGGCTAGAGACTTATTATTTGAATGGGGGTGATTTGTTGGAGTCCTGACACTTACCTCACTTTCCAGAAGATTTGGCTCTGCCAATTATCTTGGGGTGCCAATGGGAGAGTATCACAGTGGAGATGGTTGATCAATTAACAATGGATCCCATCAATTCTGCTCCCATCCCCATTTTTTTAATTGGGCCGTGAAGTTCTGGATGTTATACTAACTTATTTATATTTTAATGTATGTAGTTTTTATTGTTTATGATTGTAAGCTGCCCAGAGTTACTTAAGGTAAGATGGGCAGCCTACATACATTTTGTGGTACATACTTTTGCATGATATTCTAATTTTTTGAGTTTCACCTGTATGTCCAGGATGTGAGGGGTCTGTAAATACTTTCACGGCCCCCTTTTTAAAAATTATTTGGAAATTTTAAGAGTGATATTGGGAAAAGATCATAAAATGATCATTGGTTGATCGTTAAGTTGAGCTAGGCTACTGAACAAGAAATATAATCCTAGAAAAATGCAATGACAAACCACTTCTTTTATTAAGAAGACTGGATGGTGGCATCCATATACTGTAGCCATCAAGAATCAAGGTCAACCCAGGACGGTCTTTCTTTTAATTGAGATCTGAAGATATACATAATTATGTTATAAATCTTCTCTCTATGAGGAAATATTAGGTTTAATACTAGATTCAAATCTGAGTTCAGTTGTACAGTTCCATAAATAGCTTCATTCAAAAATACTCTTACCTAACTTATTAAATTTTATTAAGGGAAAATACCCTTTGAAGAAAGGATGAAACATGAATTCAACAGTCAATTGGAGGGGTGGATTAACTAATTTTTCTCCAAAGAATATCTGCTGCCATCTGTTGACTTTTAGTGTCTTTAGTTTCATATATAAAATAGATCATTGCATGCTACTCACGCAGTCTGCTCTCATAATGGATATTTTCCAATTAGCCATTAGGAATTACAAACCATATGCTTCCCTTGGGTATTTAAAAGGTGCAGAAAAGACATAATACTCAACTAAGACAAAAATCCACCACTATACTAGATTGAATAAGAAATATATATATATTTCTAATTAAATTCAGTGACCCAAGAAATTTTGCACTGTACGCTTGGGAATTCAAAGTTTGTTCACTGGTTCTGCATGACTTCATTTCCTTGTTATCATTGTATTAATTTGAATTTGTGCTAAATATTAAACTCCAGCATTTTTTATATAATTGCCTTGAATAAAAAATTAAAATAAAACATGTATGACTTTGAGAAGATAATCTCACCGGAAGATTTTCTTTAGTTATTTTAGAATCTCACTTAAGACTGGTATGGTGGCCTAAAGATGGAGCTCTCACTTCACAATCAGGAGCCTGTGTGTTCGATCCTAGGTAGCAGCAAATATTTCTCTGGGCTCAAAGAGAAAATAACTGCTGTGAGCTCTGCATAGGTGTGAGGAAGGGCATCCAGCCAGTAAATGCTCAAGTTCCATTCAGTTGACTCAACTCCACCCTGATGCAATTATAGGGTCATTGAAATAACAACAACAAAAAAAAAAATAGATCAGATTTGTGTTTCAGGTTCATGTCTATTTTTCCCCAGCATGAAAAATGCTGTTGAACTACTTCAAATAAAGAAGTGTAAGTATGGAAGGAGACTTATACTTTGGGGACATGAAATTGGTGAAAATCTAACAATGTTGCCTTTGTGAAATGTTAAAACTCAAGAGCGGATGAATACAAAGAATTAAAAAGTATATATGTTTTTTAAGCGTGGGTCAGTAACATGACTTAATTCCTCCCAAACTTTTAGGAGGGGAATATCTTGTTTACATCATATCACACATAAGGTATGCACAGTTGTTCCCAGTGAAAGTTCATTAATTGACAATAATTGCAAACTTGATAAAAACACTCTATAAAAGAGCAGTAAGGGCATAAAATCATAAAATCTTGTAAAGTCTGGTGAAATTCAGCTGCCATGATTTTATTAACTATAATTTTTTTTTCATTTCCTTTATTGCAAAGACACAAAGGATAAAATCCTTTAACCCGCAGTGAAATGATTTAATTGTCTCAAATGGGAGAAGAAAATATCTTCAAACCTCTTCTATCAACTTACTTTTATTTATGGAAAATTAGAATCAATTCAGAAAAGGGGACAAATATGGAATGGATTCATTTGAAATGGTTAAATAATAATGAGATTTACAAACAAATACCAGGCATTATGAGTTCTGATATGCAGCATAGTTCTTCAACTACTATTTTTATCTTGGCTTAAAACTGAAGCAGAAATAACCCTTGATTAAGAGACCAAGTTGCAGGTTAATTTCCAGGTTTCAGGTTATCGGGAATTTTTTAAAAATAAAACATTACTGCTAAGAAAACTATATAGATGTGCTATCCTGGATTTCACCAGAATCAAAATCAAAGTTGTTACAAACAATTTGGTCAAACAAATGGCAACTTCAAATCTCAACAAATAAATGCTCTGTCCTACATATTGGCAAAAAAAAATCAGAAAATAAAATACAGGCTGAATAGTCAAGACCTTGTTGATGATCCAAACTCTGTCAAGGACCTTGGAGTACTCATCTCAAATGACCTAATTGCTAGAGCACACTGTAACTACATAGCCAAAAAGGCGTTAAGATCCTAATCCTACATAGCTTTTTCTCTGGTAATATCACACTACTAACTAGAGCATACAAAACATTTGCTAGACCAATACTCAAAATACAGCTCATTAGTCTGGAACCCACATTACGTATCTAATATTAGCACAGTTGAGAAAGTCCAGAAATATTTCACAAGAAGAGTTCTCCACTCCTCTACTTGTTGCAGAATACCTTATGCCACCAGACTCAAAATTCTAGACCTAGAAAACCTAGAATTACACTGACTTCGGTCTGATCTAAGTATAGTATATAAAATCATACATTGCAATGTCCTACCTATCAATGAATACTTCAGCTTCAACCATAACAACACAAGAGCAAATAATAGATACAAACTCAAGGTTAACAGCACCAAACTTGCTTGCAGGAAATACGACTTCAGCCACAGAGTGGTCAATGTCTGGAATACTCTACCTGACTCTGTGGTTTCTTCCCCAAACCCCAAAAACTTTAACCTTAGACTGTCTACTATTGACCTCACCCCTTTCCTAAGAAGTCTGTAAGGGACGTGCATAAGCACACCAATGTGCCTACCGTCCCTGTCCTATTGTTTCTTTCTTTTTTTTTCCTTATGTATCCATGTATTCATAACTATGTTTTTACTTATACCTGTTATCTTGCAAGCAATTGACAAAAATAGATAAATAAAATAAATAAATAAACTTGACGGTTGGTACAAAGCTCCTTCCTCTCTCATTCCTTTAATCAATTTCCTTTTAAATTTTTATCAAAAAGTGAGCAACAGCAATCCATCCACTGTCTCCATGGTTTAGATGACTTCCAAAAGATTATTCCTGGTATTTTATTGACTTATTTATTTAATTATTTTATAGGGACAATATTACTGATTAGAAGTTTCAGATATATTTGCTACTGGCAATGTAACCAGTAATGCATTTGGATTAAAATGTGAAATTTTAAGCATGCAAAGAAGTCGATCTGTCAATCAGCTTCCCAGACTATTTTAAATTCTTTGTTTATGTGCTGAAATATTGTATTATTAGCATTACCTCTATTCCTTCATGTTAGCCACAGATACCAAAGACTTGATAATCTATGTTAGCTCATTAAATCTGGAATGTAATAATTCCAAACTTGTCACTGCAAAATTTTAGAATTATTGTGTCACTGAGAGAGCAGGCACAGGATTAATATAATTACCTCCAAATAAATATATTCTCAGAGCATTTGCAGCATGACTACTATTATGAGACAACCCAGGAACAAAACACAGCACACAGAGACTTAGACATTTAACAGTGGTTTATATACAAGACATATACAGAAAAATACGTGGCAGGCAGATACCTGACAAGCAATCCGTCTTCTTAACTCTACACAGAGAACTCTGCAATGGATATAGGACACAAGGAGAGAGAAACACACCCTCTAATGGCTGCCTTATATAGACACCTCTTAGAGGTAAAGACTTCTGTGGACCCATATACAGTCTTAAAAAGGCAATATCTGTGCCATGCTGATTCATTCTCATTGCATCAGCCTTACATTGCATCAGCCTTACATTGCATCAGCCTTACAGCAACTGGTCAGCTCTTAAATCTCAATACCTTAACATATACAAGGAGCCTCTGTGGCACAGTGGTTAGAGTGCAGTACTGCAAGCTACTTCTGCAACCAGCTGCCTAAATTTGGCAGTTCAAATCCCACCAGGCTCAAGGTTGACTTAACCTTCCATCCTTCTGAAGTGGGTAAAATGAGGACCCAAATTGTTGGGGGCAATATGCTGACTCTGTAAACCGTTTAGAGAGGGCTGTAAAGCACTATAAAGCGGTATATAAGTCTAAGTGTTATTGCTATTATACCTGGAAGAAGGACTTGAGGCAGAGGTGGTATTCAACAGGCTTTGACCAGTTCTGGACAACCAGAAGCAGAAATTTTGAGTAGTTTGGAGAACCGGCAAATCCCACCTCTGACTGGCCCTGCCCCCATCTATTCTTTGCCTCCCAAATCCCAACTGGGTCTTCTTTTGTTGCCCTGCATAGGAGAATGGAGTTGGAAAGCAGGTTAGTGAGGTGTGGAGGAATTGGGGATTTTACAGTATCCATCCCCTGCCACGCACACCAAGCCACGCTTACAGAACCGTTAGTAAAAATAATTTTAATCCCACCACTTACTTGAGGAGTTTGGATAGTTCTGTTCTCTTTGTCCATTTGCTTTAACTTTTAAGAAGATAAAATGAAGATAACCTTCCTGAAGAAACATATAATAGGTAATGCATAGCATCATCAAGACTACATCTGTACGATAGAACTTCCTCAGTTCTTTATCTTGACTGTTTTCACAACTATTAGTACATCAGAGATCACTAATGATTCTGTTCTTAGGACCAGTCAATTGATTGTAATTGGCACTGGTATGAATTCTGTGGTCAATGAATAAAGCAGACCAACAGGTAGAGTTCAAATTATATTCAGCTATTGTTACCGGATGCGTTATGCAGATTCCATCCTGCATGAATTGGGATGGTTTCAAATCTTATAAACATAATCCAGATATTGTGCTGACTGGTGACTTCTCCATTCTAGAATGTTCTGATCTATTGATTTATTACCTTGGTTTCTTTGTATGCAAACTGACCATTTGGCAGCAGTTGTCACATACCTTTTATTTATCTCTACTTTGATATTCACTTTCAATGGGGAATATGTAATTATTTCCCATTTTTCAAAAAGGCTTTGCGTCCAAAAAGTTGAATAATATAGCGACAATATTAAATGTATATAGAATTTGTTGTGGTTAAAGAATTAATTATTGTTAATTCCCAACCACTAAACTTCTTTAAATGATTTTTTTAAAAATGTATATATTTTAAATGTATAGGTTACCACATAAGGATTGGAATGTTTGTTATTCTGACTGATAAAGTATGTGAAATGAGTTTTGGCCACATTGAGCTTTCCCAGAGAGATTTGAGATTAAGAGACTGAATGGGGGAAGAATAGGAAGAAGTTCAGAGTAGCCATGCCATAGAAACTTTCAGATATACTGAACTGTATATTTAGTAGGTTAGAAAATTATAGCTTTATTTTGGCAAGATTCTGTCCATAAGGTGTAAGTAAATAAAATATTGAACTTGATTGGATTTTACTGTTTTTCTGGAATTGGGCCTGGCAGTTCCAACAAGGGCTTTTTTCATTTTAATAACCCCAAAGGTGGTGAAATAAGTTGTTCTTTACATGACCCTAGAATACTTTCCGATGACTGGAAGAAAAATCTATGGAATTCCAAAGACGTTGGTGAAGAATTCCACCCAAGTGGCTAAATAGGTTCTAAGGAGAACTGTGTTCTGCTTTTTGAATAGAATATACAATAATATCACTTTTCTTCTTGGAGCGCACGCCTGAGTATCCTCCTGTTTCTTCAAGCTTGTTCCTTGCGGCATAAAACTTAGTGATAAAACTACACGCAATATATTTAAGCAGTCTATGCAGCTCAGTTCTTGAAGAATTATTTTGTGCAACAGTGAAAAGTGGAAGTGCAGTTAGCCTTCGCTTCTTCCCATTTTAATTTAGAAAAGAAACTTATGATCCTCCTGGTAAATCTCCCTCTTTACATGAAATTTTATATTTCTAATATTTATTGAGATTTTAACATGGAAATGGTCGTGTTAAGCAATACTTTAAACAGCTCTAAAAGTGCAGGATTTTATAGGAAGATTACTTACATACTGTAAGATTACTTACATGCTGTTGAAAGAAATATCCTTCTGGGTTCAGTTCCAAGTGGGGAAAAAGACACTGGAAACTGGAAAAGGCATGGAGGCTGCTTGGACAGTTTAATGGTGTACAGGGCCACATGGCCTGGAGATCCAGAGTGAGAAGGAAGGATCACATGCTTCAAGAGAAGATCAAGAAGAAAGACCAAGATGCTGAGAGATCCTTATATAACCTCTGTTGGGCGCCCACCTTAGTGTTTCCTGTTCCTGTGCAAGAAATGAATCCCATTGGCTATCAGACTCCCAGGGGCGGGGGTCTTAACTTTGTAGACTTTGTCT
Source organism: Bungarus multicinctus (assembly GCA_023653725.1). NCBI lineage: Eukaryota > Metazoa > Chordata > Lepidosauria > Squamata > Elapidae > Bungarus > Bungarus multicinctus. The sequence continues at coordinate 67,367,035 of CM042849.1, forward strand.
GGACCACATGGCTTTACCTGAGTGCTGGTTAATGCAATCTTCCCAGACCATGTGGTGAGATGGGTAATCCTATCATTTCCTGAGGGCCATCCTTAATCCCATCACCCTGGAGCTGAAGGGGGGGGGGGGGAGGGAGCTGCAGGAAGCTGCTTTGTCTTTAAAACATATTTCTCCTTTTCTCATCCAGGGAGATATAATATTCTGCCTTTTAAATATTTCCTAGGCTATTTCAATTTTTCTAGGAGCGGGGTGGTGCTAACTTCCTACAATACTATAGACAACATTTTAATATATTTTTCCTATAGGGACCCTACAGCAAGCCAGATTTTACTATATTTTAAAACAAAGTTGCTTGACTTGTTCCCTATACAGCAGAGAGTAGAATGCAGCACTATTCTAGCATAGCACACAAGATGATCAAAGACATCTGTTAATGGTATCACAAATAGTTATAAACTCTGGTGCTCAGATGGTATCGCCAGCCAAGCTAAGGCCTTCTAATTTATTTTTATAGTCAGCGGATGCCTCGTTTTTCATGGTTTGATAGTTTGCATTCAAATGTACCAATAGCTTCCAGTGCAATCATTTTTACACAGCATGTTTCACTGGCAAACACAAGATGCTGGAGTTAACGGTCTGCTGGTGGGTAGCCATTTTTAACATCAGGCTGGTACGTGGAACCTTATTCGCTTGCTGAAAAATTAATTTTGCAGAAAGGATTTTAGTATATCAGCATACAGTTTCTCTTCATTCATAGAAGTGTGCATTAAACTAATAAGCCAAAAGAGACAAATGTCTGAAAGTTAGGAACTTTTAACTATTTAAAAATGCAATAATGTTGGACTGAACCCAAGCATTGCTTTCAGACAGATTTTGAGTTAAAAGACAGGGTTCTTCCAGAGGTGGTATTCAGCAGGTTCTGACAAGTTCTGGAGAACCGGTAACGGAAATTTTGAGTAGTTCGGAGAACCAGCAAATTCCACGTCTGACTGGCCCCGCCCCCATCTATTCTCTGTCTTCCGAGTCCCAGCTGATTGGTTGGGTCTTCTTTGGTTGCCCTGCACAGGAGAATGGAGCTGGAAAGCAGGTTAGTGGGGTGGGGAGGGAATGGAGATTTTACAGTATCCTTCCCCTGCCACACTCACCAAGCCACGCCCACCAAGCCGTACCATGCCACGCCCACCAAGCCACGCTTACAGAATTGGTAGTAAAAAAAATTGAATCCCACCACTGGGATTCTTCTTTCTTATCTCTTTCTGGAGTGCAAATGGAGCCAAATTAAAATTCAGAATAGGACAAATTATTTATTTCTTTTCTAAAAAGAGTCCATTTCAGGAGCCTGAAAATTCATCTGCTCTTTTTTTTCTTTTGAAGTGATAGATACCTGATCATGATCATCTTCCATTCTCCCTGCACTAATCAGAGGAATGATAATCTTGGCTTTATTCTTTTGTTGTTTAAATTGCCTCCTTCCTCAGATACTAATTCATACTTCTACGTCCCCCTGCTAATTTTTGAAAGTGTGCAATTTCATCATTATGATCATGTTTTAAGATCAGGGTGTTAATTGACATTCTTACTTCCACTTCTCCATCTTATAAAATTTTCATTCTACAATTGTAAATAAGTAACTGTTTATAATAAAAACATAAACCCAAAGAGTGGTAATATGTTATAATTAGTTAATTAATTATTACTGCATTTTTTAAAAAAAAATTCTCCCAAAAGAATAATTTTAGTTTTGGATTGTATTCTTTTTTTTTTTTGCAATTCAGGCTTTTCCTAGGTAGAAAATGAGTTTAATGGCCCATTGGAAATTTACCAAGACATTTATAAATATAATAAAATAATTCCCTAGATCTTTGACATTCCCTAGACCTTGGATGGAATACAGGTAATCTCAAACGTAAAACAGTTCATTCAGTGACCATTCAAACTTGCAACTGAAAAAAGTGACTTATGACTTAGATGGCAAATCTAGACAGCATACTAAAAAGCAGAGACATCCCCCTGCCACCAAAGTGTGTATAGTCAAGGCCCTGGTTTTCCCAGTTGCAATGTATGGCTGTGAAGGTTGGACCATGAGAAAGGCTGAGCGCCAAAGAATGGAAGCCTTTGAACTGTGGTGCTGGAGGAGACTCCCACAAGTCCCTTGGACTACAAGGCGATTCAACCGGTCAGTCCTAGAGAAGATCAACCCTGACTGCTCTTTAGAAGGCCAGATCCTGAAGATGAAACTCAAAGACTTTAGCTACCTCATGAGAAGGAAGGACTCACTGGAGAAGAGCCCAATGCTGGGAACGATGGAGGGCAATAGAAGAAGAAGAAGGGGATGACAGAGAATGAGGTGGCTGGATGGAGTCACTGAAGCAGTCGGTGTGAGCTTAAATAGACTTTTGGGGATGGTAGAGGATAGGAAGGCCTGGAGGATCGTTGTCCATGGGGCCGCGATGGATCAGACACGACTTCACAACTAACAACAACAATAACAACAACAATGAACATTTTTCTTACTTACAACCATTGCAGTCTCCTCATGTTCACATGATCAATATTTGGATGCTTGGCAACTGGTTCATAAGGTTAGAGATTTTTTTTATTAAAAAAAACTAAATTACAAAACAATGCAGAATAGCCTTTAAAAATAACTTCGCTGCTGGTGGTGGGAGATATGGAAGAAATCTAATTACTGCTTCATGATTATAGACATCAGTGGAGCAAATGGGCAGCTTAGTCCGTGTCTGCAGATACTAAAGCACCATAGAAGTCAAAATGCAATCAATCCACCAATTTACAATGACAGAATGGTACTTTAAAACAAACTGATCACTCAGCAGCACTAGATCAAGTTAACCTCTCTATATTTCCATGGGGATACTTTACAAAGTCATTTGATTGTCAGTACTGCTCCAAAGGTTATGCTAAATTGTTGTTTTTTGTTTGTTTGTTGTTATTTATCTCTTTATACATTCATGCTTTTTGTCAGATTGAAATCCATGTCTCTTCACCGTAATAATATATTTGTATGAAAATTAAAAAACAGTTAATGAGAAAACCATGCAACAAATTTAGAGAGGGGTTGTCTATATATATAAAAGCGAAATACCATTCATGCATCATCACAAAGTCTCCAGAACCATAAAGCCTACAAACTGGAAATTTGGCACATATGTTTCTCTTGGCTTCTAGATGCTCACTAAGAAAGGATTTTTTGAAATGACCATCAGAACATTAGTATTTCTTATATTATTATTAACATGCTCTGATGCTAAGGAGTTCTACTTCCACTCCCTACCTGAAAAGAAATCTGTTCCAAATGCAAAACACAAGCAGAGGAGAGGAGTTTCAGTTTTAGTTTCACAGCCAGCTTTAGTACAGAACAGTTGAGCTAAGCCATGCCCAGGCTCCTTGCTGTCTCCTTGCTCACACAGAAAATACTCTTTCAGTTTCCAAACAACCCTCAACTGTCTCACACACTGACAGGACACTAGCCAGATGAATTCCAATGGATGCTGGTAGGCAGAGGCAAAAATTTTCCCCCTTATTTTCCTCCTCAAAAACTAAGCCCGACCACATAGTTTCATAGCGAAGCGCGTGTATCGAGCTAATGTCTGATAAAGGAACATTATGCATCCAGTAAGGATATAATGTCCAATGATCTCCTTGGATCCTGCAATGAAGTTGCAAATCATTGCTGACCATGATGTATGTTTCTGGCATTCCCAATTTATTATTTATGCATTTAGAAAATATATATGGCTGCCCAACTCACTCCATGACAAGCTTATAGAAGTTAAACCCCAATCCAAAACTCATAAAATCAATAAAGTCTCATCTATCTCTTGACAATAATCAAACAAACTATTTGATGGGCTACATATCACCCAGGGGTTCCTAGGTTTGTTGGAAAAACCAGGTCTTCAGTTTTGAAAGAGTATTAAAATATAGGCCATTCTTATATCCATGGGGATGTTGTCCATATTTATTTATTTATTTGTTTGTTTATTTATTTATTTATTTATTAAGACATTTATAAGACTCAGGGCGGTGTACAGCCAACCATAAAACATTCTGCAGATTATAAAAGTTAAAAGAAAATTAAACATCCTAGGCTGCCTTAAAAATTTAAATTATACCCACCCCCAATAAATTAATAAAACCTTGAATATTAAAAGCCCAAAATTTAAAACCCAAAATTCTAAAATTACTCTAAAACTCCCACTTTAGCCCAGGCCAGCCTGCTCGAAGAGCCAGGTTTTTAATGCACGTCTGAATGCTCTCAGGTCGGTGTTGTTACGTAACTCCGGAGGCAGACCATTCCAGAGGGTGGGAGCCCCCACAGAGAAGGTCCTATTCCTCGGGGTCACCAGGGGTACCCAAAGGAGGCCCTCCCTGTGGGAGCGCACAGGTTGGTGGGAGACTACTGGCAGAACGCGGTCCTGCAGATAGCCTGGTCCAATGCCATGGATCGTTTTAAAGGTCAAAACCAGAACCTTAAAGCGAACCCGGAAGGCCACTGGCAACCAATGCAGCTCGCGCAGGAGAGGCATCACATGGGAGTTTCTTGACGCCCCCATAACCACCCGCATGGCCGCATTTTGTACCAGTTGAAGCCTCTGGGTGCTCCCTGCAGGGAGCCCCATGTAGAGAGCGTTACAATATTCCAGGCGGGAGGTGACAAGGGCATGAGTGACCGTACGTAAGGCGTCCCGATCCAGAAAGGGCCACAACTGGTGAATCAGGCGAACCTGATAAAACCTAAAATGGGAAGGTTATTTAAAACAGCCAGGTCCAAGGCAGGCCTCTTGAGGAGGGGTCGCACCACCACCATTTTCAAGGAAGTAGGAAGTGACCACTCTCTTAACGAGGTGTTGACAATCCCCTGGAGCCAGCCTCGTGTCACCCCCCCTGGAGATTGAAACCAACCAGGAGGGACACGGGTCCAACAAACATTTTGGTGGTATTCAGCCCCCCTAGCAACCTGTCCATACCCTCAGCGGTCACAGGGTCAAACTCATCCCAGATAAAAGTCTCAAGACTTGCCCCGGACACCTCCCCTGGGACCACCCAATTGGAGTACAGCCCGCCCCGAATCCTTATGGAGGAATGTTAGATTTTATTGCAGAAATCAGATCCAGAAAGCACACACAGATAACTGATTCAGCAGGATTCATTAACTTCTTTATATACATAATAATATATGAGTAAATGTACAATACCAATAGTAGATTCTTCCAACATGGTAGCAGTTACAGGCAAAACACAAGCAGAGGAGAGAACAGTAGAGAACAGTTTCAGTTTTGATTCAGAGTTGCAGACAAGAATGCAGCTTCAGAGCTAAGAGCTTAATATAGAGCCATGCCTAGGCTCCTTCCAGTTTCAGTTTCCAAATAGTCTTCATTGGCTGACTTAGTTGCTCTGCCTATTCATTGGCTGATCTTGTTACCATGCTCTATTCCAGTTCTTGAATATTCTGACAAGGGAGTCACTATGGAGGAAGCCCTTTTTCTTGGTCATACTAGTTGGATCTCCATAACTGCCTCCCTGATCAGATAGATGTAACCAGGAAAAGATAGTCCTTGATGTAACCTGGCCCCAAGCCATGTAGGACTTTAAAGATGACAGCCAGTACCTTGAATTGGACCGGAAAGGAAATCAGTAACCAAGATTTTTAAAAAGCATAATCTATGCACATCTAGATATGCACAGAATCTTGTAGGTTGGTGCATTTTGAACCAACTGAACCTTCTGGATACTTTTGGTATGAATAGGAAGCCACCCAGACTAAATACTGATGCTGGGAGAAAGCATTTTGCCATAATGAAGTAATTCAGCAGGTTTCCATTAATCTTGTCAACATTACGGTGTGAAATTAATTCCAAGATAATTTAGAAAAACTTTACGAATTTATAGGAAGGACACTCAACTTGCTTTCATCCGTAAGGGAATAAATGGCATTTCAAAATTGTAGAAATATAAATAATACTCGATATGTAAGTGGCTTGAATGAGAAAGGACATCATTCCATTTTAAGACAAAAGCCAATAATGACAATGAAGCAAAAGTGAGATGGAGCTTTTGTGTTGAGAGAGAGAGAGAGAAAGAGAGAGAGAGGGAGAGAGAGAGAGAGAAAGAATCTTTTCAATGATTAAGACTATCAGTCTTAAAAATGAATGAATGTGATGTATTACTGCTAAAATTATTCAATATCAAAGCTGCTTGTTAATGATCTCTTCTGTCCAAATAGGAAAATATGATTAAAATTAGGCTTTTAATGAAAACATTTAATCTTAGCTCAATTAAAAAAAAATTGAAAAAAAGAAGAATCTGTTTTTCTAAACTTACGTTTCTTGATTTCTGCATTGTTTTATATTCCCAGTAGGAAGTAAAAAGGAAACATCTTAAAGTTCAGGTTGCAACAAGTAGCATATTATAAACAGTTTTAAACAAACAACAAAACCCAACAGCTATATTAATTTAAAAGCATCTGCTGAGCCCAAGATATTTGATTGAAAAATATTTATTGCCTTGCATTCAAATATTTAGAATTTATTTAGAATTTATTTGATTTGTCAATTGCTTACAAGATAATAGGTGTAAGTAAATACATAGTTATGAATACATGAAATGGGTACATATAAGAAAAATAAAAGAAACAATAGGACAGAGACGATAGGCACAATTGGTGCACTTATGCACACCCCCTACAGACCTCTTTGGAAGGGGGTGAGGTCAATAATAGACAGTCTAAGGTTGAAGTTTTTGGGGTTTGGGGAAGAAACCACAGAGTCAGGTAGAGTATTCCGGACATTGACCACTCTGTTGCTGAAGTCGTATTTCCTGCAATCAAGTTTGGTGCGGTTAACCTTGAGTTTGTATCTATTGTGTGCTTTTGTGTTGATATGGTTGAAGCTGAATGGCCATGAATCTTTACCCTTGGATTACACAGCCCTCAAAACCTTTTTGATTGCATGAATGAATAAATAAATCTGGTACTCTCCAGAAATTTTGGTATAACAGCTTCAAAATTATTGTGTAACATGTGGTAGGGGTAGGATGTCAGGACGAGAAGAATTATTCTAAACAATGCCAATGTGAAGTGCATTAATTTACATGTACAAGAATAAGTAACCATTACATTTCTCAGGCTAATATATAACAACAAAAAGCAAAGAAAGAAATTAATAAGTTTCTAGGAAGAATGTAAAAAACCTCCTTCTGTTCTGTTCCTCTCAAGTTTTTCTTTCACCAACTTCAGATTTCATTAAATTCTGTATGTATTCCCAGTTAATACTTCCACATTGTCAACATCAAATGTATTCCAGGCCTACATTCACACCAATATTAGATTTATATTACTTTCTCTTTAGAGATGGTCTGAATCTTCCCTGCAGGCCAAATGTTTCTCATCACGGCTTGACTTGATTTATGATTCAGACATTCAGCATAAATCGGCCTTCCTTGCATGAATCAAATGTTGAGAATCTTGATGCACTCATAAGTTATACTGCTGAGCCTGGATCCAGACTGATTATAAAACATTTAACTGGGGTTGCTCAGTTAGAACTCAGATTTGTTCAACGATCAAAAATGTAGTGGAAAACTTAGAACACAAATCACTTTTAGAGGTCTGTGATCTTGTAAGTTATTATACTTACAGGGATGCTGGAAGGAAGGAGAAGCCACACAATGTATTCAGCAAATATAAGGTTTTATTACTTGGTTTTATAACTTAGGAAGCTGATGTTCAGTCTGTGCCACGTAGAGGTAGAAATAATGAATTTAGAAACTGCGGACAGTTTCTGCAAACCTAAATCTGAACTGGCTAACTTCCTTCTACTGTCTGACTTGGCATTTCAGGGATAATAGCACACAATCCTAATATCACCAAGAACTATAAACATCACAGCTCTGATGCAACTTAACTCTGTTTCTATCACTAGCTAAGTTCACCAGGAATCACAAGTGCTGGTGAGTATCCACCAGAAAGTAAGTTGCCTTTAACTAGTTCCTAAAATGTTATTCACACACTTTTTATTTATTCAGTTTGAGGGAAAGGAAATCACTTACACAATTGTTGTCTAATATTAATATCATGGTAAAATTCTCATTAATTAAATTTATATTTTTATTGCTTTTTTTAGCTATATGATGGGTTAGTGGTGTGTACAAATATTCTATTGTCCCCTGAGTGTTTGTTCCATCTCTCTGGAAATCTGCAATTAAAATGACACTTGAGGTATGTAAATATTTCCAAGGGAAGGTATGTTAATATTTTAAAGCTATATATATCTTTAAAGTTCCTCTATATCTCTGAACAATTCAGAAGAGTATGTATGTGTGTGTATAAAATATTTTCTAACATTTTAATAATCTCAAATACATCACCAATATAAATTTGAAAGAAATTTTATCTAATCTTAGAACAAAATAGTAAAAAAAATGAGCTTGTTTCTGAGAAATCAGAAATTGGTTTTTGAGATCTCAATTTCTAAGAAGTGTCAAAATAACAACAATACAATTTCTGCTAATATTATTCAGTCTACAATCAGAAGACCTCATTTCTAGATATAAGAAGGGAGACAGCTCCAGACCTAAGTCACATTCAAAGTGTTTTAGAGAAAAAGATAATTTTATATCAAATTTTATATCTTTTATATCAAATTTTATATCTTTATGATTAGCATAAAGTCATACAAAGAAAATGCCTCTTCCTCTTCTGTAAATTGTATTTTAGGCCATCAGTATTTTTCACTATTTCATGAATGGATCCACTTGACACTTTTTTGCACTACTTACTTTGATACTGTTTGTTTAATATATACATTTAAAATAATGAATGCTTTGCTTTTAAAGTCTGAGACACCCTGTTTGATAATGGCATATCCCAAAAGTCTTCAGACTTGGCAAGTTTAAGACTTGTGGATTTCAACTCCTAGAATTCCTGAGTTAACTTGACTGGAATTGAAGTCCACAAATCTTAAAGCTATCAAGTTTGAAGACCCCTGGCATATCCTGTTGAATGATGGCAAATTAATAAATCGGATGAAATGAAAAGTTGAGTTGTTCTAGGATTTTTTAACATGTAAATGAACCAGACCAACTATTATTATTATTATTATTATTATTATTATTATTATTATTATTATTATTATTTAACTTATATACCGCCCCCTCTCCCAAATTGGGACTCGGGGCAGTGTACAGCCCAAATAAAAACAACACAGTTACAAATATAAAAGTTAAAATCAGTTAAAAAGATTAAATTAGTAGCTGAAATAATGATAATAAAACTATAAAAACAGGGTAAAAAAGATACAATTAAAACCATTCCAATAAAACTAGGCCAGACCGGCCTGTTGGAAAAGGTGGGTCTTCAATGCGCGCCGGAAGGTTCGCAGGTCAGGGATAGTTCGCATCTCCGGGGGTAATTCATTCCACAGAGAGGGTGCGCCCACACCCTCGGAGCTGCCAGCCGGCATCGCCCAGCTGATGGCACCCCGAGGAGGCCCGCCCTGTGAGAGCACACTGGCCGGCGGGAGGCTGATGGTAGCAGCAGGCGGTCCCGCAGGTACCTGGGTCCCAAGCCATGAAGCGCTTTAAAGATGACCACCAACACCTTGAATTGCACCCGGAAGGCCACCAGAAGCCAATGCAGCCCATGCAGGAGCGGTGTAACATGGGAGCTCCGAGAAGCCTCCAGAAGCCCCCTCGGGGCCGCATCCTGCACCAGTTGAAGCCTCCGGATGCTCTTCAAGGGGAGCCCCATGTAGAGAACATTGCAATAGTCTATTAATGAATTATTAATGAACCAGTCCAACTATTAATTTCACTTTTTGAGAATGTTATTAACAATACAATAGCAACAATAGCAATAAGAAGCAACTTCAGACATTAATATCAATGTCTGATAATTTAAGTTTCTCTTGAGAATGTAATTGTTTTCTTTTTCCTCTACGTTGAAATATAGATAATGTTTATTGTTTTTAAATGTAGGAATATGAGCAAAGTAGCTTGCCTGCAGAGTATTCAAATTATTTGCATAACAAACAAGCTGACTAGGGCAGTAAAAGAAGTCACACTTTCTTAAGAAAAGCTATGCCTAAAATAGGACAATTATTTAGCAACTGCTGTTGGAAGGATTATTTGTTCAGGGAGTATCATTTTCCCTCTGAATTAGTTCCATAAACTATACAGGTAGTCCTTGACTTATGACAGATCACTTAGTGATGATTCAAAGTTATGACAATATCCCCAAAAGTACTCATGGCCCAGTACCAAAGTTATGACTGTTGCAGTACTCCTGACATCGTTTTCCCTTATAATCAATTGTAAAGATTGATTCCAAAACTTCACTAAATCTCCCAATCAGTAGTAGCAATTGGTAGTGTATTTGAATAAAGGAGACCTAATATACATTTATGAACTGCACTTACTGGGCATTCCCAAATATTTATGAGCTGATTAATTTCTTTTCTTTCTTTTAATTATTTCTACAATTCCCAACAAAGATTTGCAGATTACAAAGTAGTAACCTGATTGGACATAATTTTTTTTTTTAAATTCAGACAATAAATTGAAAAAGAAGAAAATATAGCATGGGTACATTTACAAATTTTAACAATTGAATTGTTAAATTCTAAGTATTTGGGAGAAAATAAATACTTTAGGCTGCATAAAAGGATTCTATAACATATGTAAGGGATATGTCAACATAGAACATGTTCTTCTATAGTATAACTGTTCATTTGTCAATAATTATGTAATAAAAATGTATTGTCATTTGAAAATTTTTATCATAAACACTATTGTACATAATTTCCCCAAATATACACTTTTAAAATTTTGAACACATGCTTTATTGCCCAGAGGATAATTGGTTGTCCTCTCCCCTCTTTGGAAGAACTTTATAGCTCCCACTGCCTTAAGAAAGTTCAAACATTCTCAAAGATCCATCTCATCCTGGGCACCCCTTTTTTGAACTATTACCATCTGGCAGACAGTACAGGACAATAAAAACAAGGACAAATAAACTGAAAAACAGCTTTTATCCCAGGACAGTAACTATATTTATTTCTACTGTATAGTGCAATATTAATGCAATAGCAGGGGTTTTCTAGTCAATTGTATAGAATGTGAAGGATGTGTGTTTGTGTTTTATTTTTATAGTTATAATGTACACCGAAGATGGCATTTAATTTTGTTGTATGAGGTACAATGACTAAACTAAACTATTAAGCTTCTTTGTTTTTGAGGAGAGAATGAATTAGATTCTCTGGTTACATGTACATGGTGTTGCAGAATCCGTTTTAATAAAATATGCCTTTTTGCTTCCACTAAAGTCTTTGGCCAGTATCTTTTATATTCTTATCTTTGCAGATAGATTAAAAAAAAAAACTGCACAGTATTTGTGAATTCATTTGGATATAGGTTTTGTAGCATCAGGATGTCAGAAGGTGATATTAAAATACTTTTGGGAAAAAAGTAAAAAAAAAATACATACAATAATAAACAGCCAATGTTATGATCCTAAATATATCCAGTGTTCATTTATTATATACACAAATATGTATATATTGCCCCTTCTTCTACCTAGTGTTGATTTTAATTCTAAAGCAACTGTTATGATACAGACTGACAGTGAAACATAGGAATGTCTACCATTGTCTGCATTCTGAATCTCACACCAAAATACAATTTTCTATTTGATTCTGAAGTGAAGTTATCAACTACCTGAGAACCAATCGGCCAAAGTAAGAAGTAAGATAAAACATTTATGCTTAGTGGTGATCTTTCTAATCTTCTAAATATTAAAGCCATTAAAGCCATAAAAAATCTATTAATATTTTTAAACTATGAGGATAGGAATGAAATATCCTATAGATAAATATAGTCTTAATGCATAGAATAGCTACCCTGTATACATCTGAAAAAGAGGAGTCGTATATTCTATATGCCATTTTTCTTTTTCTTACAGTGAAAAGAAAGAATCTGTGTTTTGAAATATGAGTTTTAGTAGGAAATATGGTTGTATTTCTTTCTGACAAAAAAACAAACAAATCGCACACATTTTGATTACCATCTTGACATATATTTCAAGATATTGAAATGCAATTTCTACACTAGCCAGTTTATGTGATTATAGATCAAGGTAAGGTTGATGTCTCCTCATCTTAATAGTTCCTGCTCATATTTCTTTTCTCCCCTTAATTCTTAGTTCTGTGACTAGAATAGCCAATCCGATCATGTTTTCTGATTCTTTGAACACTGTGTCTCAGTTTTTATCTTTCAATGAAATCACTTGATTTTATCAATATAATTAGAGGGTGCAATACAGCACTGGCATATTTTAGGGTTTAATGCTTCTTATATGTCATTGGGTGGCTACTTTTGCACAAGACTTTAGTTATTAGCTTATAGGAAACAGGAATACAAGTTACTGTACATAAGAACATAAGAATAACATCTGCTAGATCAGGCCAAAATTCTGTTTACTCTAGCATTTTGTTTCTTTTAATAGATTAACCAAATGCTTGTAGATAGTTCGTAAATAAGAGGTAAAGACTCTTTTTTGTGCAGTGAATGTTTGGATAAATAATGTTTCCAATCTAAAGAATAAATGTTAGACTTCATAATTTTTAAAAAGATCTCTAGTAGCTAATCCCCCTTGCAAACCATCCAAATTAGCTGTTACCACAGCTAATGTGGTACAAGGGGTTCATTGTGTATTGTGAGGAGGTTCTTATTTCCAATTAGTTTCATAAAATGACTCTTGATGCCAGAGTTTTGTCTTTGATCTTTTTCATAAAAAATAAACTTGATGAAATAATGATATTCTGTAGAGATTCTCAGTCATCCAGGTCATGGTTGTTCCAAAGGTGCTTTTTCAAGAGGCAACTGGATTTTCTATTTTTTCTTTGACGATATTTCGCTTCTCATCCAAGAATGAGAAGATGAGAAGAGAAGCATCTTCAAAGAAAAAAAAACAAGGAAGTCCAATTACCTCCTGAAAAAGCACCTTTGGGACAAAATAATGATATTGTTTTTAACTGTAGAACATCTGTCTGACAAAGAGGGCAATACATGCATCACTCAAATAATTTTAACATGCCAGCAATACCAGTGAACAGGCATAATCAAGGATTGCTTTGGACCTTAGTGCAAAGTTTTCTTCATACATAATAATTGAAGTTGTAAACATATCACCCCTTTGATAAGTTTTGATGCTATATTAATGATTTTATTCCTTAAGAACAAGAACAACTATTAATATTGGTCCTAGGCTTTCGATGCAGAAAGATGTTAAAATACAACTACAATCATTCCACAGATACATGGAAAGATATGTGTCAACCTTGGAAGCCATATTTTATTTAGAAACTTTGAGGCTGCCACCTTTAGTGCCTGGGAATTTGGGAGGGGGGATTTCATAGAGAGGTGGTAGACTCAACAACATTCTTCTCACAAGTCAAGGACAAGTTACCCTGCACCTGGAGAGGGATTTCTGGAAGGATGTTTCCAGTTGGGACGATGGTTGATTGGACCATGTAATGGACTGGTGATTTTTTATTTTCAATTGGCAAGGGAAAATCCGGAACAGATTCGGATTTTCTCAGATGTGCCAATATGACTTTTTTAATAAACTTTTTAACTTGGATGAACTTTTTTTCTGAGTGCAGAATGAAATGGGCATTTTCATTGGAACACTGGCAATATGACTGGTTTCTCCCTAATTATTTGTATAATGACCACTTTCTATATTATTCAAGTTTGTATTGTACTTTTGTCATGGACGGAACCAGCAGAAGCAAAAGTCAATTTTGTTGTACATATACATGTACAATGAAAATAAAGGTTATTATATATTATATACAGGCAGGATCTTTTTCTTGTCCTTTCATGTTTCAGTCTGATAATATAGCTTTATTTTCAGAGAAGGCTGGGAGATTGGGAGACAGAGAGAAGGGAGCAGCAGGAATGCATGTCTGCCAAACATAAAAAGGGACCTTTCCTGTTTATTTATTTATTTATTTTATTTATTTATTGATTTGATTTGATTTGTCAATCACTTACAAGATAATAGGTATAGGTATATACATAGTTATGAATACATGAAACTGGGTACATAATAATAATATAATAATAATAAATGGTTTTCTTGCATCGTAGACACAATGGGAGAGAAATGAACTCTCAGAATTGCAAGATTTTGTTATGTAACTTTTCAATAAGGTAGAGTTAGTTCTCCCAAGAGAGCTTCTTATTTGAATTGCCTTGCGAGCTTGACATCAATCTCACTGCCCAAGGAACGAGAGAAATCCCTGCTGAGACATTTGCCATGGTCATATTTCTGCTGCAGGCTAAGCTGCCTTTTAACTAACCTTTGCCCTAACTTGAGGTTACGGCAAAGGTTGGATAAAAGGTTGAAAGGTTGAGCTCTTCAGCCTGTCTGACAAGATCTCTCCCACGCTCTATCGTGCCTAGTTGAGTGTGATAATTCTAGAGTGATTTTCTGTGAAGTCTTTTCATGATATGGCTTTCTCCATATAAATTTGTATCATGCAATTATTGAGTGATTTTATTTAAGGGTTGGTCTGGGGCAATTTCAGGGGTGGGCTGCTGGGGGTTTGCAGGGGTTCAGGAGAGCCCCAGCCAGGGGTCAATTTTTTTAACAACCGGTTCTGTGGGTGTGACTTAGTTGGTGAGCGTGGCTTGGTGGTCATGTGACTGGATGGACGTGGCTTGGTGGTCATGTTATTGGCTAAGCGTGGCCAACTCAAAATGATTCACATTGAGGCACGCATCTCCTTGTCTGGCCTCTCATGACTGTGGGGATGCTGCAACAGTCGTAAGTGTGAAAAACAGTCATAAGTCACTTTTTTCAGAGCCACTGTAACTTTGAATGGTCACTCCACACAAACAAAGTACCAGCAAAGGAGGGGGAAAAAAACTCCAGAGAAGTTCCTGAGACAGGAAATCTAGTCCTGCCAAGAATGTAATAAGGGTTAATGGAGAGGCAGTTTCTGTAAGCAACCTCAGAATGTTTCCTTCCTGCCTTCCTTACAGGATTAGGCCAGTCATTTCTTCTAACAACCGGTTGTCCTAACTGCTTAGAATGTTAACAACCGGTTCTAGCAAATAGGTGCTAACTGGTAGAATCCCACCCCTGCCCCTAGCTAAGATTCTCTGCAGTCCGGAGAAACCCCAAATCACACTCCTGGCTGGCCCCACCCACCCCACCCCTCTCCTCCCAGGAGTCCCCAGGTGGCCTGTTTTGGATGTAGGTAAATGCAGGGTATTTGTGGAGACTTGGGGAAGGTGAAAAATGGACCTCCTGGAAGTTTGCGAAGGCCAGAAATGGGCCCGTTTCTGGCTTCCAGAGAGCCTCCGGAACCCAGGGAGGCCATTTTCACCCTCCCAGAGGCTCGTGAAAAGCTTCTGGAGCCCAGGGAGGGCAAAAACTAGCTTGACTAGCCACGCCCACCATGCGCAGCAAGCAGGCAGAGAACCCATTGCTAAATTTTTTGAAACCCACCCCTGGGTAATTTGCACTTGCTTCTTATGAAAATATGAAGATCAAAGAAGTTAGCATACAAGGTATATAAAGATTGAATATAATTTATTTATTTATTTATTTATTTATTTTATTTAATCGATCTTCTATACCATCCCCTCTCCCGGCGGGACTCGGGGCGGTGTACAGCCGAATAAAAATACAGACATAAATACAATATTTAAAATGGAATTAAAAGAATTAAATAATTGGCTGAAGAATTAAAACTATCAAAGGGTTAAAAACTAAACAAACATTTAAAATCAATTAAAACCCTGCAAGTAACTCTAGGCCAGACCGGCTTGATGGAATAAGTGGGTCTTCAGCGCACGCCGGAAGGTTAATAGGTCAGGGATGGTCCTCATCTCCGGGGGTAATTCGTTCCAGAGGGAGGGTGCTCCCAGAGAAAAGGCCCGTACCCTCGGGGTTGCCAGCCATCCAGCCACCGGCACTCCAAGGAGGCCCGCCCTGACGGGAGGCTGATGGTGGCAGTAGGTGGTCCCGTAAGTACCCAGGTCCCAAGCCATGGAGCGCTTTAAAGATGACCACTAACACCTTGAATCGCACCCGGAAGGCCACCGGGAGCCAGTGCAGTTCGCGCAAAAGTGGTGTAACATGGGAGCTCTGAGAAGCCCCCAAAACCACCTGCACGGCAGCACTCTGCACCAACTGGAGCCTCCGGATGCTCTTCAAGGGGATTTAGTTATTTAGTTCTTATTTATCTCCTGAAAAAGGAAATTGATAAAGGATCACAATTTTAACTTGAATATGAATAGCTAGCACAGAACAATACTTCAATTACCGTAACTTTATCTGATCTGGGGCATAATCTCACTGCTTCATTAAAACCTGTTAGTGCAAGGATAGTGAACATGGTGTTTCTAAATGTTTTCGACTTTAATAACATACATCTTGACACTGAATGTAGCATTTTTGTTGATAACTTCATTGTTATGAACTATAGTGTTGCTTATCTCTGTGTTTTTCTATCTGCTTGTCTATTAGAATAAATGAATCACATACGTGAAAAATCATTCAGAGAAAAGCATTATGTTGCAGAGTTTAAAATGAAGAGAAAAATCTATACCTAGTAGTCCCAATAAAGCACTTTTATGAATGTATGTGAAGAAATATTTTTTAGAAACCGGAGATAATGGGAATTTCATTCATAATTGTAGTTCCCGAACTAGTAATAAAAGAAGATTATAATGGATTTATACATTTCATCTTTAAACCTAGATCACAGTTTATTGGAAAGAAATCAGACAAACTTTGAGTGTAATGACAGATGAGTAAAACGAAGAAGCTTGATTATCAGCAGAAATACCAGCAATGTAATGTTTTGGGTTAAATAGAAAGAATCCAACTATTAGCTTTTACAGTTCAGAAATACTTCAGGAATTTCTAATGCATTTTCCCATCAGCAACTAATATAACATTTCTAAATTTTCTAGTAGAACAAAGTTCATAAGATTTAGATAAAGCTTAAAGCATTTCAGTAAAATTACAGGAATTTCTCCACTTAATAGATTACAGATCTCTAATCTGTCATTATATTTTGTCACAATTTTGATTAGGAACTAAATCAGCCCACCATTGCAGTTAAAAAAGAAAAAAATATTTTTCAATACCTCTAATGGAAGTTTTTTTTCAGCCTATCAAAGTTTTATATTTGCGCATCTAGAATTAAGTTAATTTGAAATGTTGCTTTGTAGAATCAGTAATTTAAGGGCCTTTCATCTCCATTAAGATTTGAGGAAATAAAAAGATTTATTTAAATCTCCCATAGGAAAATGTCATCTATATAAAAGATTTCTTATATAGAGATTAACAAATATAATCAATGTTACATTTAATGATTTCTGTAAAAGGACTTTATATGTCATTTTAAGTAATGTTTTAGCCTAGACAGAGGCTAAATTAGTATCTGATTTAAATATGATTTCTGTAATAGAGTTACCAAAGTCTGGAATGCCCTACCTGATTCAGTTGCCTCACCTAAAAATTTTCATAGTTTCAATCACAAATTCATTTCCATGGACCTTATTTCATACTTAAGTGGTCAGTAGGGGAGGTATGTGTAAGTGCACTAATGTGCCTATCATTCCTATTATTGTATTTTTAATCTCTTGTTCTTCTTCTTGTATTTGTTTGACAAATTCCAATGAATGAATGAATGAATGAATAAATAAATAAATCTAAAAAACCTTTGGGAAAGCAGAATAAAAAGTTTTGATTTCTTAAGAGCTGAGGTGATGCAGTGGTTAGAATGCAGTACTGCAGGCTACTTCTGCTGATTGCTGGTTACCTGCAATTTGGCAGTTCGAATATCACCAGGCTCAAGTTTGACTCAGCCTTTCATCCATCTGAAGTCAGTAAAATGAGGACCCAGCTTGTTGGGGGCAATTGCTGACTCTGTAAACTGCTCAGAGAGAGCTGTAAAGCACTGTAAAGTGGTATATAAGTCTAAACGCTGTTGCTATTGCTATTAACAATAGCCCTAGAGCAGGGCTGCCAAACTCCTGGCCCACAGCTGGATGCATCACATGCTGGCCACGCCCACATCCAGTTTAACAAAGGGAAAAAAGGTTTGACAGTCATTACTCAATGATAGCATCAAACGGTAGACCAAGTAATTGGCAATGTCATAATTTTAAAAGATACCTCTTATTACATTTTCTTAAGTAAATCGTTACTTTTACTAGAAAGACATTTTTCAAAAACAACATCTGAATTCTACTTCTGGATTTAATTATTAAAAATCAAACATTCTGTCTTATCAAGATGCATATAAATCCATTGTTGCTTGTTCAAATTCATTCACATATTACAGCTCTATGTTGCTGGAATATTTTTTTTTACATAATACAAAGCTCGGTTTCTTTCAAAAATGGATTTGTTTTTTATTAGATGTTATTGTATTTCTTACGTCATAGATACAATCACGAACTCTTTATCTCAATGGTTGTATTTCTTTTGAAAAGTTATTTCAACAGTATGTCATAAATCCCTTTATTCAAAAAAGCAAACACAACAACAAACAGATGCACAACATTATGTGACAACATTATTATGTCTTTGAATAATACCCTCCTTAAAAACCTTGCAGTAAAAGCGTTCCCAAGAAAAATGAGGCTTTCAGAATATTATGTAGGCAGTAATAGATGTATCCTTCTGACAAGGGTGTTGGTTTTAATCACAGCAGGTCCTAACTCGATCTGCTTTTAGAAATCCTTGCTAAACTTACTAGCAAATGAAAAAGGATAATTACAGTGGACTTCACTATGCTATATTCTTTATATTTTAAATTAAGAATCATCGTCCTCCCTCTGCTATTATAACAGTATGCCTGTTCATTTCTATACTTATTCTTTCTTTCCTCCACTCTTTCTCTTGGAAAAAAAAAGAAACCCATGGCTTTCCCCTAATTTCTTATAGACTGGAGGAGAAAACTCAGTGGAAAGTGAAAAGACTGAGAAGAAAAAATTGCAGGCTGAAATGTGTGAAGCAATGTAAGGTGGAGGACAGTTGAATGTGATGGATAACAAGAAAGGGAAGACTCAAAAAAAGGGAGAAAGAGAGAGAGAGAGAGATGGCAGATAATGGAATATCAGAAATTGAGAGGACAGAGAGAAAATAGCGCTAGAAAAGAAAAAAGAAAAAGATAAATGAAAGAAATAAGGAAGATTGCTGTACCCTTGTTCATCTCAGATGAAAAAAGAAACTTCCTGCTGAAGTCGTTATGATCCACTTGTTTTTTATTTTCAATATGGACCTAATACTTAAATATGTGAAAAATATGCTGATGCATACTGCAGCACACTGGGAAGATCCTATGACTCATTATCTTCCCATTCATTTCAATAAAAGGAATGTTTCACACACAGAAAACCATTTTATTCAGTGATAGTAAGTTTCTCTTGTTTAATTTACTACAACAGTGGTTTCCTTTGTACAGGCAATACAGACCTTTTTGAAAACTAGAGATATTTTTGACAGTTCTCATAAAATACTCAAAGAAATTCTAATATGGGAATGAGCAGCTAACTTTTCAGGCCAACGACTCCACCGGAGCAGTCAGAGAAATTCTGCGCCCACCTGAAGAGCCCCCGACAAATATTTGATAGATCAAGACCAAAGCGAACACGTGATTAAACATAATGACTAAGTGTAGTCATTATAAGTAGTCCCTATATACTGAATCATTTCCCTTCCTGATACATTAGCAAGTGTGAATTGCATTCAATTTTCAGGTAGGTTTTGTAGACCACAGTCAATCTTTTAAGGGTTGTGTTTCGCCATTTGCAGGAAAAATAAATTCAATAGAGGGTGCTTTTCTGTTTGCAACAATTGCATCTTTTAAAGGCAGAACCAATAAATATATGAGCTTTTAAAACAGATGGATAAAGCACCAATTGCTTTCTGTGAGTGCCAAGTACAAACTTTGGTCCAAGAAGAGATATCATTCTCTTTTACACCTCAAATAAGTCAGCTTACTTTCAGGTGTAAAATTCATGGGAACTTCATTTAAATTCCTTGGCTTAGCACTTTTCCTATTGCAGCTGAGATGAAATTTTGTAGAGGGCCTTTTTTTCTCTGAAAATTTTTTGTTCTCTTTTGCTTTCTTTCTCGCCCCAAATAAATTAGGCCATTAAATAAGATTTTCTCCAGCTATTCTCAAATCTTTATATAAAACTGTCCTTCCTCTCTTTTTCATCAGATACACAGTGCAGGCTTTATGGAAGCAGAAAATGCTGTGAAATACCATGCAGCTGGAGAATTTACCTTTCGCTTTGTGAGGAATAGTGGATTTTTAGAAAAGCCATTGTTCATATCTCAAAGCATAACTATTATTAAAAACTTCATTATAAACTGCTTAGGTATCTGACAGAAAGACAATATCATTTATTGAGTGTTTGGGCTGCCTATAGCTTCCTTATCAACAGCTAGTATGATGATATTAAAAACATGCTGTAGAACAGTAGTTTTCTTCAATTTTTAAAATAACAAAACAATGCAGATCAGGGACTTAAATACTTGGCTACAATTTTTCAAATATTTTCCTTATTAGTATGAACAGGGAAAAATGAGGGAACCCCTTATTCATTGGAATTAAATATTAAGCTCAACCAGTGAGGTGGTATATGTGTGTGTGGGACATCTGTTCTTAAACAAAAGTGTTAATTGGGTCAGTCTCCTTTGGCTAGGTGTAAATAGATTCCTTCCCACCCACTTGTCACTTATTCAATGAATTTAATTATCACCTTGCCAGAAGGCAGGGACTCAATTACAACCAGCCAGAGGGGAGCAATGTGGTGACTAGCTCAGTTTAATGAACCAGAAGAGAAATGGGCTGATGACTATGTATAATTTAGAGACTAACAACCATGTAAATCTAATGATGCTTAACCAATTGGCACCTTCAGCCCACAGTTGAGTGTAAAAGATATTGACAATGTACTGATATGTATGTATTGAAATGTGACAGCAGACAAACTGTCATCTAAGTAGTACATCCTGCTTCTTTAGCCCCTGATTATATAAATCAGCATGTGAACAAGCAACCTTGTAGGAAGACGGAGCTACCAACTCATAATGTTGCAAGTGCTTATAAATCAGTGAATCAGAGGTGGTATTCAGAAGGTTCTGACCAGTTCTGGAGAACCGGTAGCAGAAATTTTGAGTAGTTTGGAGAACTGGCAAATACCACCTCTGACTGGAGATTTTACAGTATCCTTCCCCTGCCATGCCCACCAAGCCACGCCCACACAACTGGTAGTAGAAAAATTTGAATCCCACCACTGCAGTGAATGGTGTCTTACATGGAAATGGTTGAAATTTACTTGCTTCTTCTTTTGAAGTGATCCTCATGTTTCTTCGCATCTGTTTCAAATGAAAGTTGTCAATGAAAATGAAAAAAAAAACCTATATTTTTTTCCTAATTAAAAATGAATGAACGAATGAAATCCTTCATTAGACTCGGACCTTTGGTTCAATTCTCCTGATTGTCTACATCAGGAGTCTCCAAAGCTGGCAACTTTAAGACTTGTGGACTTTAACTACCAGAGTTCTCCAGCCAGCTATACTGGGAGTTGAAGTCCACAAGTCTTAAAGTGGACAAGTTTGGAAACTTCTGGTCTATATGGCTTAACTTCCACATGACATTAAAGAGTCTGAGGAAAACCCTACAAATAAATGCCTATCCTCTATGTAAATTTTCCTCAAATCTTATAGGCTATTCAAAAGAACCTACAAGATTTGCAATGTAAAAAGAGGAGAGCAATGACTCTCTTGAGCAGTGCTTGATAGCCTTTGCACGTCTTTTCTACAAATTCTATTTCTGTGAAATAAACTTTTTTTCCCCAAATATCCAATTTCCTGAAATGAGTAGAAGTTTGAAAAGACAACAGGTAACATTTTTTTTCCTTTGCTATTTTGATCTATTGTTGCAATGGGTATGCCATTCCCCAGACTGCAGGTACGAGAGTATTTTTATTTATTTATTTATTATTTATTTGTCAATTGCTTACAAGGTAATAGGTATAAGTAAAACATAGTTATGAATACATGGATACATATAAGAAAAATAAAATGTAAAAGAAACAATAGGACAGGGACGGTAGGCACATTGGTGCCCTTATGCATGCCCCCTACAGACCTCTTAGGAAAGGGGTGAGGTCAATAGTAGACAGTCTAAGGTTAAAGTGTTTGGGTTTTGGGAAGAAACTGCAGAGTCAGGTAGAGTATTCCAGACATTGACCACTCTGTTGATGAAGTCGTATTTCCTGCAATCAAGTTTGGTGTGGTTAGCCTTGAGTTTGTATCTATTGTGTGCTCTTGTATTGTTATGGTTGAAGCTTAAGTATTCATTGACAGGTAGGACATTGCAATGTATGATTTTATATACTATACTTAGATCAGACTGAAGGCGGCATAGTTCTAGGTTTTCTAGGTCTAGAATTTCGAGTCTGGTGGCATCAGGTGTTTTGCAACGAGTAGAGGAGTGAAGAACTCTTCTTGTGAAATATTTCTGGACTTTCTCAACTGTGTTAATATCAGATACGTAATGTGGGTTCCAGACTGATGAGCTGTATTCGAGTATTCGTCCAGCAAATGTTTTGTATGCTCTAGTAATTAGTGTAATATTACCAGAGAAAAAGCTACGTAAGTATATCCTCTTTTGAATGTTAACAGAATAACAGAGTTGGAAGGGACCTTAGAGGTCATCTACCCCAACCTCTTGCTCAAGCAAGAGACTCTATACCATTTCAGACGTCGCTGTCCAATGTCTTCTTAAAAGCCTCCAGTGATGAAGCCCCCACAACTTCTGAAGGCAAGCTGTTCCACTGCTTAATTGACCTCAGGAAATTTATCCTTACTTCTAGGTTGCTTCTCTCCTTGGTTAGTTTCCATCTATTGCTTCTTGTTGTCAACTCATAAAATATTTCTGTGGTCTTTTTAGAGTTGCCAAGAGAAAGGGAGGGGGAGCAACGTGGCAGCTTGGAAATCGAAAGTGCATTCCATAAATAGTTTTTCAAAGATAGTAACTAGGTGACTGAAGTTGCTGCCGTGCAAAATTGTAACTGGAGAACATGATTAATGACTCTTGGCTATGGATGTGTCTCATTGGAGAAGATGAATTATGATACACCCAGCTCAAGGGTGACAATGAATGATGTGTCTCAGAGTCAGCTACACCCAGACAGTGCCGGACATGTTAACTCCCAAAAAAATCCTTTTGAAGTTTTGGAAGTTAGGTTTGAGACTCATGATTTAATTGGGGTAACTGCCAGAATCCTGGCACTTGTCCTGCCTTCTGGTGCTTTGGAAAAGAGGTTGATCTCTCGTCTTTGTGGCAGCCCTTCAAATATTGGAACTCTGCTGCCATGTCACCCTTAGTTCTTTGTACTAGAATGTTCATTAGAACAGGGGCCGCCAACCTTTTGGACCTCAGGGACCACCAAACTCATAATTTTAAATCCCAGGGACCACTAACCAGTTCTGTGGACGTGACCTAATTTGTGGGTGTGGCTTGGTGGTCATGTGACTGGCTGGGCATGGCTTGTATGTAAATATTATAAATATTTATATAAATATTGAATTTTTTATTAAAAAAGAGCAACTTTTACCTCAAATCAGGCAAAGCAGGCAGGCAGATTGAGTTGCTCACAGAATCACAGATTCATTCAGGTATCTATCTGCCATTGGCTAGCTCAGTCTATCAGATAATATTTGCTTACAAGCAAACTCTTAAAATTTGCTAGCAAGCAAACTCACAAAATTAACTCTCAACACACCATGTATGTAAATATTGAATTTTGTATTTAAAAAAGAGTAACTTTTACCCAAAATCAGGCAAAGCAGGCAGGCAGATTGAGTTGCTCACAGGATAAATCAGTGATCCATCTATCTGCCATCGGCTAGCTCAGTCTCTCAAATTTGCTTGCCGTGAGTCTGCACTGAATAATAGAACCTTGAGTCCTAAGGAGATTCGGCTGTGCTTAAAACAGAGCTGAAGATCTAAAGACTAGCCAGAAAGCAGGAAATCCAACCATTTTCTGCTTCCTAGTTATTCTAAATTTTCCGGCACAGCAGAACAGATGATGGTTGAAAAATAGTAATTTAGCAGGCAAGTTTGCCGGGTAAGGAGTGAGTGGGCGGGGAGGGTTCCCGCGAGCCATGTGGACAGCGCAGCCTTGTGTTTCTGCACAGCCTGGATTAATTGCTTTGGGGGGGGTGCTCCGGGGGTGAGATTTCTCAAGGCCCACCAAAATTTTGTTAAGGCCCACCACTGGGCCACGGGCCACCAGTTGGCGACCGCTGCACTAGAATGTTTAACTAGAATGTTACTGTCTATGAATGAAATGGACATATTGATGTATTGTACATTTTTTATAATTGATGGATTCATCGATCATGTACCAGCAGGTTGTTCAATTTCTTAGCAACCACATGCAATAGATTTCTTTATGATTCGGTGTCCCTAACCTGATCTTTTATGTGATGTACCTACTGCCACTTTAACTAATTCCATCAATCTTGCTAACAGTTGACCTCTTCTTCTCTTTGCTTCTACCTTTCCGAACTTTCCAGCTTTCTCTAGGGATCTAGATTTGGAAAAAAAACTATATCCTGGCAAATGGAGAAAGGTAAGAGATATGGATGAATTTGCATTTAAATATTTTTGAAGTAGAGAAAACGTGTTTATCCTAAAGATAAATAAAATGCTAATGCCAAAATAGGACTAAGGGAAAGGCCAAATAAATTTGGAAAATAAAGAGATTGAAAAATATAATATTTGGAAAGCAACTTCCATATATCTTTATAATTCATCAGGATGTTAGTAATCATACAGCAATTTATCTGTCAGCTTTGGAAGCTTTATTGAGACCAGATGCTCCCACACTGCCACTTTTGAGCCTGGGAAAATGGAAGGGGGGAATTTCTTGGACTGTATGTAGTTAGACATAGTAACATTCTTTTTCTAATTCAAGGTCATGTTATTTTTGCACATAAGTGAGAGGAAGTCTTAAGTTGGGACGGATGGTGATTGAGGCATGTGATGTAATGATGGATGCAGGGATGGGATTTGTAGTTTTTCCTTATTGCAAGGAAGCCCGGAACTTTCAGATTCGGGGTTCCCCAATTGTCCCAGTTAATACCTGAATAAACTTTTGAGAAGATGTCTGTCTCGGAGTTATTGGTTGGAGTGGAAGTTTACAAGAACGCTGACATTATCCCAAATCATGATCTTATCTTAAGAACACAAAGTAACTATTTTATATATTTAGGGAACTTCTCATTCTCATTCAGTACTGTTCATTTAGGAAATGTAAAGATTATATTGGCTAAAGCTTAGTTCTTTATCTTCACCACAAAGAAAAGGACCCGTGATGACTCAGGGTGGGATGCAAAATAAACACAGTCACAAAAATAGGCGAAGTCCCTTTTATTCTTTCACTTTGCTTCAAAGCTCCAAATATCCTTGACTGGAGACAAAAAACTCTCCCACATGCAGTTACGAAAAGGAGGAAATGCTGTTTAAACTAAAAATGTCTATAAATTATAAAGAGTAAGAACAACACAAACCACACTGAAGCAATTAAGGGAACCAGGCAAGATAAGAGCTTGAAGATGTCCACAGATATCAGAACAAACACTGGGAAGGACACCAAACTCAGAGAGGAATGACAGACTAGAGATATTTCCATGCTTTGTTTCCAGCACAGGCCCATAAGCATGTCTGTCCTTTTAACCAGTTCTCACAGCTGCAGCCCATGAAGAGGATCAAGGCCCTTTCCTCCCCCACAGACCATGCCATTCATGTCTCTCCCTTATCCTCTCCTCCCTGCGTGCCCTAGGATGGAGAGGGGATGGTCTTGGGTCTTCCTCTGACTGCCCAGCCAGCCTCTGCCCTTCCCCAGCCTCCTCCCCAACCTCTGGAGCCACACTTCCACTCCATGTCAGCTGTTCGTCCTCTCCCTCGGAGTCAGTTTCCAACAGGGGCATAACAGTATCATTGTCAAGACAAGGAAGTTTGTTTACATGGTTGTTTAACAGGATTTGATTTACATAGCCATCTGTTTGACACACAACACCTATTCTGTACATGTATTCTGAAGCTGCCCTTGAATATTGTCAGAAAATACTAACTTAATACAGGCAGTCCTCGACTTACAACAATTCATTTAGTGACTATTTGTTGTGGTTAGCCAGCAGCAGATGCGGATGGCTGACGAGAGCGAGGACTCAAATGAGGGACCAGGACCATTAGGGAGTAGACTGCTGCCTTCAGAGATTGTGGGGGCTGGCAGCAGCAATGAGGAAGTTTCCGAAGAGCCTGTGCCAAGTGTGCGTGCGCACAAGATTTCTCATAGGAAAGAGCAGTTACAACAGCACGGGCGACTTGGGAGTAAGGCTGCAAGGTAATGGCCCCTCCTTCAAGAAGATAAAAGCCAGCTGTGAAACTAACCTTCTTTACAGAAGGCAAAGACGTTTTGAAACTCCAGCCTCGTAGACATTCCAGTACCCTGAGTTTGTATTTAAAGATTCTTATTTTGCAAATTATTTCTTGTCTATTATCTTTTGGCAAGTCTCGCACAGTTTAGCAAGGCTTGTGCTTATCACAGCTAATTACAGTATTTTGTAAAAGCATTACAAAGTTTTGTAATTACAATTCTTTGTGAATTGAATTTGATTTGTAGAAAAGGGAGTAGGTCAGAACACCATTCAAAGTTACATGGGCACTGGAAATAATGACCAGTTTTCATGACTGGACCGTTGCAGTGTTCCCATAGTCACGTGTTCAAAATTCAGATGCTTGGAAACTGACTCATATTTATGATGGTTGCAGTGTCTGAGGTCATGTGATCCCCTTTTGCAACCTTCTGACAAGCAAAGTCAACGGGAAAACCAAGATTCACTTAACAATCAAGGTATTACCTCAATAATAGCTATGATTCATTTAACAACTGTGGCATAAAAGATCAGAAAATTCACTTAACACCTGCCTCACTTAGCAAAATAAATTCTCACTTATCTGAATGTTATAAATTGTAAAGACATAAATTGAAGTTTAAATAAGAGTTGAATAGACAAAATTAAAAGATACGAAGGAGTCATACTCCAATTAGTAACTACAGGGGAAAACTTGTTTAATGAGAAAAGAAAATATGAAATTGAAATAGGACAGACAAAAGTATAAATATAATGATTAGAAAGACATTGAAACTTAGAAAAAGATATATAATTGAATTTAGATAGGTATGAGATAATTAAAAACAAAGTTGAGACAATTAAGGGAGGGAAAAAATTGTGCAGAAAATGTTAAAATAGTAATAAGATATGGAATAGAAAACAAAGATGAATATGAAATTGAGTTTGTGTCTGTATGGAGAAGTGATAACCCGGGATCATGCTATTCTCAAAAAAAGATGTTTTATTTGTATTATGTTTTGTGAAAACTCAAAAAAAAATTTTTTTTTAAAGAAATTTTCACTTATCTAATTACACCACTTATCTATTTATACATATAATTACTGCAGCAAGAATAATGTTTGCCCAAAACTGGAAAGCAACAGAGATTATGCTGAATTGGACAGGCTAGCACTTAAATTGAAAGAGCGAGATGAACTAGAATATTACAAAATATGGAACAAATTTTACAAATGGAGGGACATGAAAGGGTGTTCATAGATTTGAAATAAGTAGAGAAAGTGATAAAAAGGAATAAAAGATAATTGGAAACAATGAAATATAAAGATGAACACAGGTATATAAATGTATTCACTTCTTTTTTCTTTCTAATTGTAAAGAGATTGGACATAAATGTATGTCAATGAAGAGGCATCACATTCAGTGTTTTTAATGTTCATATTTAATAAAATTTATTTTTTTAAAAATAAAGAATTTTGTTCACTCAATTGTCAT
Organism: Bungarus multicinctus; assembly: GCA_023653725.1. NCBI lineage: Eukaryota > Metazoa > Chordata > Lepidosauria > Squamata > Elapidae > Bungarus > Bungarus multicinctus. The sequence continues at coordinate 67,395,017 of CM042849.1, forward strand.
CGTATGTTAAGGACTATCTGCACTGGTTCAGTTCAGGAAAACTGAAGTTTGTTTCACTTTTGGGCTAGAGGCAAAATAAAACTACCTCAGTGTTGCCAAGGAGTGAGTGTAAGAAAGGGAAAAACACAACAAATAATTCAAAAAGGAAAACAATCCAAGCATTAAGAGGAAAAAGGAGACATCAGAATATAAAATCAGTGTTGTCTGTATACTTTTTTCCCTGTGACCTATGAACAGATTTCGAAGTATACTATTCAACATGTAGGAGACAAGAGAGTGCAACCAAATTTATTTTCATTTGATTTTCAATGAGGAAACGGGAGGAATTATAACTCAGGCCTGATTCCTGTTAGCAGAAAGGCAGTAAAATATGATACAAGACAATAAATTGATTTCAGGTGAGTTTACCCCCCCCCCTTCTTCATTTTGATATATTATATCACAAAAGTATGTCCAGGAATAAATAATAAAAGATTACATCACTGAGCCTGAGTCAGATATGCATGCAAACAATTCTAACGAATGAATGTTCGTATTCTCTTTCCCTTTTTAATTTATGAATGTATCGATCATTAGAACAGATCATTAAACAGGCTTTTTCTACGGAGGCTAAGAATTATTTTTTTCTTTCTACCCATGCACTGACTTTGAACGAATTAGTTTGCCCCCAGGTTCCCACACAAAATTGCTGTGGTAAGTGGGATGTCATAAAAACATAATCGTTCCTTGTATGTTTATACCTTTTTGTGTCTATACAGAATTGATAATAGTCATTGCATACTGGACTTCATAAGGAACAAAATTACAAAAAGGAATCGGGAGGAAGGAACCTTGAGGCTCAGTTTAGTAGCAAAATTTGTACCCCTTTAAAAAAAAGCTTGCCCAGGATGAAAAAAAAACAGTGTTAAACATAGACAAGGAAAAAAACCTGAAAGGACATTAGGATAAGACTATATAAATATATGTAAAGTAAAAAAGGCCCTTGAATTGTCCCATATTAGAATATGGAAAAACATTTGCTAATCATGAATAAACATTATGTAGATGCATGCTGCTAACATTTAACATCTTATTTAAGAAAAACTAAATAAAATGAGGACTTAGACACTATTTATGTGTTAACATGGAAAATATGAGAGCTTCTGTTCTTTTCCAAGAGAATAAATAATGCATTTTTACCCCTAGAGTGAAATGATAATTTGCCCACTTATACCGATGTTTTAAGGAGTTTTTTTTGCATATTAAGCAACCTGTGCTGTGATAATGTTAATCTAATTAAACTCCATCACTGGAGGTTTTCACGAAAAGATTGGACAACCATTTTTCCAAGATGATATGATGACTCCTATCTTGGGCAGGAGGCTGGTCAAGATGACCTCAAAGGTTCCACTCAAGTTCCAACCCTATGATTTGATCATTTGACCTGTTATGGAACAAGGCAGTCCCAAAGCTCTGTATTTGAAAAGGAAGCTTAAATACAGACAACAAAGATAAGATCTCTGTGAAAGATCAAAGGAAAGTCTAACTATTTTTGCAATCTTCAAATGAATCTTGGTTATTCTATGAAATAGTACATAGTTAACCAATGAGCAGTTGAAATGAATAGCAATAACACCAGAGGTGCTATTCAGCAGGTTCTGACCAGTTCTGGAGAACCATAGCAGAAATTTTGAGTAGTTCGGAGAACCAGCAAATACCCTCTCTGACTGGAGGTTTTATAGTATCCTTCCCCTGCCACGCCCACCAAGCCGATAGTAAAAAAAATTGAATCCCACCACTGAATAGCACTTACTTATATCTTGCTCTACTTGTGCTTCTACAGCATTTTCTAAGCAGTTTACAGAATCAGCATATTGCCCCCAACAATTTTACAAACCTTAGAAGGATGGAAGGCTGAGTCAGCCTTGAGCTATTCAAGATCGAACTCCTGCAATGAGCAGTGAGTTAGCTTGCAATACTGAATTCTAACCACTGTGCCACCACGGACTTTTCTGGTTGGTGAAGGAGAGGCTATACTGCGATTACAATGTGATATGTGAGTAAAATATTAGACATAAAGCAAGTGGCTGTTTTTGTTTCTTGCACTGAGTTGTGATACCTTTATCAATGGAAGAAGAGCAACAACATTAGCAATCAAAATTTGCATTTATGATAACTGGCAGAAAAAAAAGTTACAACTTTCTGATAGTAGCATATATGCATATATTTGACTGATAAGGATCTATGACTGGACAGAGATAACAACCCCAAAGTTTGTTAATAAAAAATAATATCAAAAAAAGAAACCTAAAGATTTTTGCAAGGAGGGATTAAAGGGAGAATGTCTTATTCATCTTTGTAACAGAGAGTGACAAGTTTAAATAAGATTTATTTCACTACTTGACTGAAACTCTGCATGATGAATAAGAAAGATTTGTTGTCAACAAATCTACACAACTAATATAGTTCAATTATATGACATTGATACACAGCAATGATGATTTATGTGAAAAGATAATGAAGCAAATTAAAGGATTATGTATTTATGTGATAAATCGGAAATGTCATAATAAAGAACATCATTCCTCATCTTAATATATTCTTAATCCTATTTTATATTTGCTACTGAAAGTGTTCAACATTTAATTCAAATGTATCTTTGTTTCAATTTATAGGGCAAAGAAGGGATGTATTTTAGTTGGCGTAGATTTGATACAAAAAGTGAAACGATTTGTTTGTATTTGAGGTATTTGCTTTGAATTGACATTTCAGTCAATTGCTAATTCTTGTGGCATACTAAATCATTATATATAATTTGATTATAATGTAAGCCACATGGCTGAACTCATATATTATACTACAATATAAGTTTCATTTTGACTGTTTGTCATGGGTACACACATGGGTATATACCTTATAGTTGTATGCAATGTGTAAACCCAAGAAAAAGTATGGTAGGAAAGTAAACCATGCAGTTGTGCGATTCAAGCAGTGTAACAACCAGTTCGGCGAGTGCGCGCTTCTCTCGGGCTGGCTGGAAGGATGCACACACATGGGGAGATTCTCCTTAAGCGAGTAGCTGCACCTTTGCTGTGCTTTGGCCAAGCCTGGCCGCTCGGTTGAAGGCCTCTCCATGCATGCGCACCCTCCCGGCCCCACCACAGCTGGCCAGGGGGTCGCGAGAGGAGGAGGGGGGGAGAGGGGGGGTCACCCGAAGGGAAGCCTCCCCCGTATCTGGCGCTCGTTCCTCAGCCAGCCTGGATTTCCAAAAAGAAGAAAATAAAAGGAGTAGCGAAGAGCCCCAAGCTCTTCTCTTACTGGTTTGGCCTAGCCGCAGCTTTCCAAGAGAGAGAAAGAGACACACAAACAGACACACACATACACGGGGGGGGGGGGGGTTTACAGAGAGTGGGGGAGATAATGACGGAAGACACACACAAGATATAGAGCAAAATACTATTGAATGTGTGTGTGTGTATGTGAGAGAGAGAAAGAGTGAAAGAGAGAGAGAGAGCGATTCTTTTATATTCAAATGTCTATGCACATTTATGACTTAACGTGCATAGAACTGAAGCTGTACATTTGTTTATTTATTTATTTATTTATTTATTTATTTACACATTTATATACCGCCCTTCTCCCGAAAGACTCAGGGCGGTGTACAGCCAACTATAAAAGATTCCACTTTACAAAAATTAAAAGAAGATTAAATATCTTAAGGCTACAACTAAAATTTATGCCCAACCCCAATAAATTAACAATAAAAACCCCAAATTTAAAACCCCAAAATTTAAAACCCAAATTCTAAAATTACTCTTTAAAACTCCCATTTCAGTCCAGGCCGGCCTGCTCAAAGATGCATAAAGTCATGTTAATAATTTGTTAATAAATCAATGTTGGCCTTGCAGATTGCACGAAGACATAGGACATGGTTTATAAACCAGAAATTTTGGTTAAGCCAAAACCGCCAAAATTACATTATAGCTTTGGGCAATGTATGGATCCAGCCCCATTCATTTTCCTTCATCATATACTCATTTGGGACATAAACAGGGCATTATTTTTCTAGGTCATCTATTGTACACTGGCAATTAAAATTTTAAAAAAAATAGGCTGACTTTTTAGACTACACAGACTATACAGATATCTTTAAGAAATAATAAACCCAACTCCCATTCATGTGGGAAATAAGAGGTCATTAGAAAGGGGGAAAATCCACAGTATTTTAGCTGCTCTGGTAAGAACTTCTAAACCCAGGAAGTTCCCTGGTTTTAATTTTTCACCTCGATGTTTGCTGAAATGAGAGAGACATTTGGCAAAGAAGTATCTCTCCACGGGATCAATACTGCAGGTGTTTAATTGCACAGGGCAATCACTTGCCTGCGAAATCAGACTCTTAATGGCATTGCAGCTCCAATCAGCTCCAATCCGTGCTTGTTCAAACGCAGAATAAGAATTACTGCTACATCCAAAGGTAACTAAATGCTTTTACACACGCCGCAGGAAACATAAAAGTGGTTTCCTGATTAATATCCAATAATTGAAGGTTATCACACTGCCTTATGTCATGGGAGTTGCAAAGAGATTAGCTGCCAATTATCTGTTCGCTGATAGCTTCAAGTTCAAAGAGATAGAAACAGAGCTGGCTTCCAAACTTGGGCTTATTTTTTTTAAGATTCAAATTTTTAAAAATATCTGTCATGCCCCTGTCGGAATCTGATTTGGAGGGGGAGGCCGAGCAGCTGACAGGGAGTGGGTATGTGGCTCCAGTGGCTGTGGAAGAAACTGGGGAAGGGCAAAATCCAGCTGGGCAGAGCAGGGGAGAGTTAGAGCAAAGCAGAGGAAATTCAGAGGAAGATCCAATCCCATCCAGCCCTTCATCCTAGGGCAGGCAGAGATGAAGGGAGAAGGGAGCAACGTGAGTTGTGTGGCTTACGGGGGAGGAAAGGGCCCTGATTCCCTTTGTTAGCTGCAGCTGGGAACACAGTGTTTAAAAAGGGAGGTTGCGCACAGCAATTCGTGGGAAGTAAATCATGAGTTATCTTTTATAGTCGAGGCTTATCTGGGTTACTCGAGCCTTCCCAACTGTGTATGTTTTGTTGGCCTCTGAAGTCTGCAATTCCTTATTCTGCCCTGTCTAGTTAATTGCTGCAATGTGGTTTGTGTGGATTTTTATTTACAGTTTATATATACTTTGTTTTCGGACTGAATTTCCTTCATTTAAAGAGAGCTTTTTCTGCAGCCGAAGGTAACTGGACATTGGGGGCAAAGTTGGAGGTATTAAAGGGACTTTTTTTTACTTATGTGACTGTTTTGCCTTTGTGCCACACCCCGGGTCATCACAATATCTTTTCTTCTTGAATTTTATAATTCAATGTCTAACTTTTGATAGATTGTATTCAGTAGCTTTTCACAAAATTTAAGACATTATTTTGTACAAATCTTTCAAAAGATCTAAGCCCCAGAGCTCATTGTACAGCATTGCCAAAAAGTCATTAAGAGTTGTTAACCTAATTTTGCAAAGCTTCTTCTCTGGTAACATTTAACTGCAAACCAGGGCATACAAAACCTTCATTGGACCAACTCTTGAATAGAGCTCATCTGACTGGAATCCAGACTGTATAATGGACATTAATATAACTGAATGAGTCCAGAGTATTTCATGAGAAGAGTACTCCACCCCTCAGCTTGCAATGGAATACCTTATGCCACCAGGCTTGAAATTTTGGACCTAGACAACTTAGAACTATACCGGCTATGGTCTGACCTAAGTTTAGTACACAAAATTGTCTGCTACAATGTCCTACCTGTCAATGACTATTTCAACTTCAACCGCAATAATACACAGGCAATAATACACAGATACAAACTCAAAATAAACCACTCCAAACTTGATTGAAGAAAATACAAGTTTAGCAACAGAGGGGTCAATGCCTGGAACTCACTACCTGACTGTGTTGTTACATCCTCAAACCCCCAAAAGCTGAACCTTAAACTGCCTACAGTGGACCTCACTCAGGGGTGGGATTCTACAGGTTCGCACCTATTCACTAGAACCAGTTGTTAACATTCTAAGCAGTTCGGAGAACCGGTTGTTAGAAGAAATTACTGACCTAATCCTGTAAGGAAGGCAGGAAGGAAATTCTGGTATTGCTTACAGAAACTGCCTCTCCATTAACTCTTATTACATTCTTGGCTGGACTAGACTTTCTGTCTCAGGAAATAACTCTGGAGTTATTTTTCCCTCCTTTGCTTGTGTGGAGTGACCATTTAAAGTTACAATGGCACTGAAAGAAGTGACTTATGACCATTGTCACACTTATGACTGTTGCAGCATCCCCACAGTCACGAGAGGCCAGGCGAGGAGAAGCATGCTTCGATGTGAGTGATGTTGAGTTGGCCACGCCCAGCCAGTCACATGACCACCAAGCCATGCCCACCAACTAAGCCACGCCCACAGAACCGGTTGTTAACAAATTTGAATCCCATCCCTGACCTCACTCCATTCCTAAGAGGTCTGTAAGGGAGTGTGCATAAGTGCACCATTCCTGTCCTACCAGTCCCATTTATTCGTACTCATTTACTATGTATATACTTATACCTGTTTATACTTATATGTTTATATATTATGTGCATACTTATACTTTTTTCTCATACATGCTTGACAAACTAAAATAAATAAATAAATAAATAAATAAATAAATAAATAAATAAATAAATAAATAAATAAATAAATAAATAAATAAATGAATAAATAAATGAATAAATAAATAAATAAATAAATAAATAAAACAATCAAGTGCACACTCTGGGATCCGTGAGTAGATCCTGAGGTCCCAAATCCATTTGCAACTCTGTGAATTTCTGATCTGTGGTGAAAGTCCAAAGCTGTCTAATTGTACGACTTATATATCTGCCATCCCAATTTGGCAGGTATGACTATTTTTTGCTGTCAGAATTTAAGAATCTAAAGAAGTTATTGGGACCAGACATTTGCTTTTTAGCACTTTTGCCTAACGATTTTCCCCGCTCGTCTCCAGAAAAACTTTCATCAAAAGACAGCTCCTCCTTGACAACTGGAGATGGTTAAAAAGACAGCAGGAATGAGAGAAGACTGAGGAAATCTTGTCAGTTTGCTTCCTTCTCTGCAGACTAGTAAAAGGAACTTGCCAACGGAGGAGTTTCTTTTCCATCTTCTGATAGTTTGTCCAATCAGCCAATGCAATGGGTACTGCTGAGAACTGAGCGGGACCACAATGGCGGTTTTCTGCCTCTGTGCTTCATAAGCTTCATATTTTTTATTCAGTAAATGTTAATATACTTACTAGGTTAAACATTTCAATAACACAAATTATAATTAGCTGTTTCTATTCAGAGAGTCGGTGTAATTTTGATACCCTGCTCAATATCTAAAGGATAAACTATCCTGCAATCTGCAACTCTTACACTGAAAAAATATATGGACTACACAATTCGATCCGGGCAAAGCAATAGACGCAATCTACATAGACTTCTGTAAAGCCTTTGATTCAGTGGTACACGATAAACTACTCCTAAAACTAAAATCTTACGGTATCTCTGGACACCTGCGTAACTGGATAGAAGGATTCCTATCAAACAGACAACAGATGGTCAAAATTGGGAGTGTCCTATCAAATTCTGTGCCTGTCAACAGTGGTGTCCCCTAAGGCAGTGTTCTAGGACCAACTCTTTTCATACTCTACATAATGACCTCTGTGATCATATTAAGAGCAACTGTGTTTTCTTCGCTGATTATGTAAAGCTCTTCAATATCACAGACAATACTGCTACCCTTCAAAAAGATTTTGACTAAGTATCAGAATGGTCAAACAAATGGCAACTTCAAATCTCAACAAACAAATGCTCTGTCTTACATATTGGCAAAAAAAATCAGAAAATAAAATACAGGCTGAATAGTCAAGACCTTGTTGATGATCCAAACTCCGTCAAGGATCTTGGAGTACTCATCTCTAATGATCTAAGTGCTAGAGCCCACTGTAACTACATAGCCAAAAAAGGCATTAAGAGTTGTTAACCTAATCTTACGTAGCTTTTTCTCTGGTAGTATTACACTACTAACTAGAGCATACAAAACATTTGCTAGACCAATACTCGAATACAGCTCATCAGTCTGGAACCCACATTATGTATCTGATATTAACACAGTTGAGAAAGTCCAGAAATATTTCACAAGAAGAGTTCTCCATTCCTCTACTCGTTGCAGAATACCTTATGCCACCAGACTTGAAATTCTAGACCTAGAAAACCTAGAACTACGCCACCTTCGGTCCGATCTAAGTATAGTAAATAAAATCATACATTGCAATGTCCTACCTGTCAATGAATACTTCAACTTCAATCATAACAATACAAGAGCAAACAACAGATACAAACTTAAGGTTATTTGTACCAAACTTGATTGCAGGAAATACGATTTCAGCAACAGAGTGGTCAATGTCTGGAATACTCTACCTGACTCTGTGGTTTCTTCCCCAAACCCCAAAAACTTTAACCTTAGACTTTCTACTATTGACCTCACCCCTTTCCTAAGAGGTCTGTAGGGGGCATGCATAAGCGCACCAACGTGCATACCGTCCATGTCCTATTGTTTCATTTTTCTTATATGTATCCATGTATTCATAACTATATTTTTACTTATACCTATCATCTTGTAAGCAATTGACAAACCAAATAAAATAAAAAATAAAATAAAATACAATATGGAATGCATATATAGTGCTCTTCCCAATTTTTGTCATAAACATTTTGGACTGAGGGGAATTGAATCATTTAAACATACCCAATAAGCTTTTGAGGGTGAAAGTAGACCTGAGCCTTAATCTATCCATATTAGCACCTTAACCACTATCTTATAGATTAGACAGTATTTTTGCCCAAGATTCCGAAGAGATACTAGTAATATATAGAAGCTAATATTAATTAGAAGCAAAATGATTTTAAATATAAAATATAACAGCTAGTATTACATTGTAGTGGACAATATTTCATTCCTCTTCCTTTTACTAGCCAATACAATACAATACTTATTCTAAGAAATCATTATTAATTTTACAATAAAATATAATTATAGCATTCTATTCAAATAGGCTTATTATTATTGATCCAGGTGATACTTCCAATCGGTTTTAATTTCAGATGCCTGGAAAATAGAACAGGAAGAAAGGAAAAATACAAGAAAAAGCAATGATCCGGCCTTGCCTTAATGAGCTGCCAGAATAAACTACAGCTATAGATAAATAGCTAGATATTAAATACTTCTAAATGTTAATCTAAAGATTAAGCAAAGACAGATGCGTTGCTTGGTAACACCCACTCTTGTTTTAACCACTAATTGTCAACCATAAATCAGTGGAAGATTTCAAGAGCAGATTTCTCTCTAATATGGTTCTAGAATATTATAAAAGGACACTCTCTGACATTAATTACCTTATTTTTCCCTGTTTACCATTCTATCCCAGGTGTACATCCTACTAGTTATTTTATTTTTATTTTATACACTAGTTATTTTACTGTTCTGTGATTCTACTTCTGGTTGGTTCACACTCTTTTCATTTCTTCATTTTTATTATTGTAAGCCATGTAGAGAAGTCCCTGCAAGATAGGCAGCAAAGAAATTTAAGAAATAAATTAATAAAAAAATAAAGTTGCATGTTTAATATTTTTACAGACTCTCCTTTAACATAGTTATTTATCATTCAAATAACTATCAGAACCAGAGGTGATATTCAGCAGGTTCTGACCAGTTCTGGAGAACCAGTAGCGGAAATTTTGAGTAGTTCGGAGAACCCGCAAATCCCACTCTGACTGGCCCCGCCCCCATCTATTCTCTGCCTCCCGAGTCCCAGCTGATTGACTGGGTCTTCTTTTGTTGCCCTGCACAGGAGAACAGAGCTGGAAAGCAGGTTAGTAGGCTGGGGAGGGAATGGAGATTTTGCAGTATCCTTCCCCTGGAGTAGGGTGGGAATGGGGATTTTGCAGTAACCTTTTCCTTCTATGTCCCCCAAGCCATACCACGCCCACAGAACCGGTAGTAATTTTTATTTAATTCCACCACTGATCAGAACATACATTGATTGCTTGGACTGAGCACTTCAAAATATAGATAAAGTATGTGTCACATTGTCTGATGTCACAATTTGCATGCTGAAACTGGACATCTTGGGATCAGAAGTTTGCATAGGTAATAAGATTTGTGACTTCCACTTAAAGATGCAATTTAAGATGCCACTTGACCAAGAAAGTTTCTAAGTGACCCTAAACTGGTCACTTCCTTTCAGTCCAATCTAACTCACAGAGTTTTGACAGGAACAAAATGAGAAGAGAATGCATCCCACATATAAGTCACCTTCAACTCTCTGAGTAACAGTTGTATAAACAGCTAGTCCTTGACTTACAATACTTCCTTTAAATAACCATCCAAAGTTACAAGGCACTGAAAAAAGTGACTTATGACCATTTCACACTCTCTATCATTGCATCATCCTCTTAGTGGCATAATCAAAATTCGGATTTTTTGCAAGTGAATTCATATTTATGAAGGTTGCAGTGTCCTGGTCGTATGATCAGTTTTTGCAACCTTCTGATTAGCAAAATGAACGGAGATGTCAGATTGATTTAACAAGTGTATTACTAACTTAACAACTACAGTGATTCACTTAAGAACTGTAGCAAGAAAGGTCATAAAATGGGGCAAAACTCGCAACCACTGTCTCACTTAGCAACAGAAATGTTTGGCGCAATGGTGTTCATAAGCCAAGGACTATATGTAAATAAATAAAACTAGGCTTTAAATGGCACCTTTCTTGTGTAGGCTATGAGTGAAATAGGGAAGTGTTTACCTGAATTTTGAAGTGCTCCATTTTTAAGCAATCACATATTATTTTTCTGAATGTACAAAGTGGCCTGCAACAGTGAGGAATTATACAAATTAGGGAATATATTTTATGTAATGAGGATGGAATCAAGCTAGCTTTCTCAACCAAAAAGCAATGATTCATTTTTTATACTAAATGTCAAAAACAGTGGCTCGCCAAGACTTCTCTGATATTAGCTGAAAGCTTTCATTTTTGTTACACAATTAGGAATTATAGCAGATAGTCACAGCTGATGTCAAGGCAGCATATCAGACAGTCAGAGGAAAGAAAAAGAAGATAAAATTTGGCATACATTTTCAAATCTATTTTATCAAATTGCCATTGTGTCTTCTCCTTCCTAATCTGCACACTGCTTTGGAAAACTAAAAGGATAGAAAATGAATGTCTGATTTTCTATGAGATATTCAGACAGTGAATAGACTTTAATAACTCAATCTTTTTTTTTGAACAATTGCGATCTCTAAGACCAATTAAGCAATCAGTTTTCTTGTAAGAGACTTCCACTGAGTTATAAAAACAGATAATAAAAGCTCATATTGAAGAAGAAACTTGCACATTTTAAAAGCTAAACCTTATTCACAAAATGTTTGCACCTAAAGTTTTTTTTTTGCATCTGAAGAGCATCAAAAATTATTTGTTCAGAAAAAATAAATATTATGATACTTTTTGTAAGGAAGATAATTAACTCCAAATGAATAAACCATTTTGGTTCTATGTTGTCCCATCATAGAATTCTTTAAGATGAAAAATAGATGTTAATAAACTTAGGGCAATGAGTAGGATTCCACAGAGAAACAACAGGAACTGAAATTTAGAAACAGAAACAAATTTACCAGAAAAGAGAAATGAAAACAAAATTTCAAAGGATACCTGTGATGAAAAAATACTGTCAGTAAAACAGTACTGCCAGTATTTTTTTCCTGCCTGCATAAACTGCTTAGAAATTAAAACAAAAATGCTACAACAAAAAAGGCACAGGAAATGAAAGAACTTAGTTCTCAAGGAAGAACATACATAACCTAGAGCAGGGGTATCAAACTCATGTCGTCACGGCTTCGTCACATGACATAGGTGTGGGTGTGGCTAGCGCATCTGGCCCAAGGGCTGAGAGTTTGACAGCCCTGACCTAAAGTTTTAGAAACTGTGTCAAGGAAGTAAAAAATCAGAATAAATTAAGATTGATGAAAAATAAGAAACAAGGATTTAAATATGTTCATACTCAAGAGGAAAAGAAACAGGAAGCCAGTAGTTTAACAAAAACAAAAAGGCAAAATGGTAATTTGTATCAAAGGAAAAACAGGCTGATTCAATTTCTATTTTGGTGACTGTTTGACTATCTTGTATTGAAGTGCAGAATTTAAGGCTGAGGTTTACTTGAACTGTTTCAATATCCAGGATATGGAGAATTCAGTAGAAGTACTAAAAGGATTGTTTGATAGTTGGCCCAAAAATATATATATTATTTATTTATTTTATTAAATGTTTATACCGCCCCCTCTCCTGCAATGGGACTCGGGGCGGTGTACAGCCAAAATAAAAAACCTCACAATAAATAGAATTTTAAAAAGGTTTAAAAGAATTAAATCAATGGCTGAGAAAAAACAATAAAAACAAGATAGAAAAGTTAAAATTACCAGAGAAAATTTTTAAAAATTTTAAAACCCTAATAATTGGTACTAGGCCAGACCGGCCTGTTGGAAGAGATGTGTTTTTAGTACGCACCGGAAAGTTTGCAGGTCAGTAATGGCTCGCATCTCCGGAGGTAATTCGTTCCAGAGGGAGGGTGCCCCTGCAGAGATGGCCCGCACCCTCGGGGCTGCCAGCTAGCGTCGTCCAGCTGACGGCACCCCAAGGAGGCCCATCCTGTGGGAGCGCACTGGCCGGCGGGAGGCCGATGGTATATAGACAGAAAAGTTATAAAGACAACAAAGATGACCAAAAATGGATGAAGATAAATATTTACTTTAAAAAAGAAATGATCTGGGAATAATAATCCAAACACCTGGACATCAGATTGACCTGCGAAGATTCTAGAGAAATAATAAAGTAGTTATTCTGTAAAGAGAATGTCATAGTTATAATTAGAAACCATCCTTCCATGGATTTATCACGAACAAATCATACCTAACAATTTGTCAGGAACAAATCATTCAAAAAGAGACTGGATAATTATTTTTATGAAATAGTATAGGGCAGTGGTGGGATTCAAATTTTTTTACTACCAGTTCTGTGGGTGTGGCTTGGTGGGCATGGCAGGGGAAGGATACTGTAAAATCTCCAATCAGTGGTGGTATTTGCCGGTTCTCCAAACTACTCAAAATGTCTGCTACTAGTTCTCCAGAACTGGTCAGAACCTGCTGAATACCACCTCTGGCGTAGGGTGTCTTGCTTGAGCATGGAGTTGACTAGAAGACTTTGAAGTCTCTTCCACAATTCTATTATTCTATTTTCTATATTCAGACTAATCTGATTTTTTTATTGGTAAATTCTTTAGTAGAATATGGGAATGCTTGTGTTTGACAAATGCTTTGCAACATTCTGATCGAGAAATAAGATAAAAGTGCTCAAGATGGCATGAAAATTAAGTGATTATTTAACAGAACTGTGCAAAATTATAAACTTTTCACATTGGGCAAAAATTAAAAACAAAGAAAAGCAGGTATGTCTTTTTCCAGGCTAGTTCTGCATGTACATGGACTAGTATTTTTCTTCACTTAGAAGAAAGTATCTTCGGGTCTTTAATGACAAAGCATACCTTGAGGAAAATATGAGTAATATAAAGTTATGCATATAAAGTTTATATTAAAGAACATAAACTTTGGAATAATATCAAGTGTCCCCAGATGAACTTGAATCTTGTCCTTCACTAGAAGGCTTTACACAGTTTTGTTTTATTGGTGACAATACAGAAATAGTTTACCATGATTGCCTTCTGAGATGATGACTGTTATTATTATTTCTTGTCTGGTGGCTAGAAACTTAAGTCCTACAAAGAGAGATGGACAGGACAGGAAATGTTTTACCTTGAGAAAAGAAGATTAGTGAGCAAGTCGATGGCATTTTTTAAAGGACCTGATCTATGATGGCAACATGCTGAGCTGTATAGTTTATACCCTGCTGTCCTTTATGAGATGCTGAAAACCATAACGAGACTGCTCATTAAAAATAATTGGTAAGCATAAATGTTAATTAAGTTCTTTACTAAGTTTAGAATGTTAGGGTGACAACCTGCCTCGTAAACATAAGAAATAAGCTTCTTGCCTATCTTACATTCTCTAAGAAAACTGGAAAACTTCTTACCAAGTGGTTTTGGGCCAGAGAATTTGTCTTGTTCTGAGAATACAGAACATGCTTTGGCTGATAGTCTGACCAAATGAGAGATCTAGAGAGAACAAGTAGAAAGAAAAAGAGCTACTGTCCAGATTCGAAACAAGTTGAAGTTAATTAGCTAATTAATCAATTAATTGCAAACCTTGACATTCATAATGGAAACTCACCTGTGTAGAACAACATTTTTTTTTCTCTTCTGCTACAATAAATATCTGTTTCGGTCCCTTGCAGGACAACAGTGACATCAAGTGCAACACTGATAGTTAACCAAACTTAACTGTGGAAAAGATAACTAAACTGCTCTACCAAATAGAATATGCTTCCATAAAATGACATTGTGAAAATAGGTTTGGATCCTTTACTTACATGATTAAATCCACTCCAAATCACAATGCATTCTAATTACCAATATAACTTGAAAAATGAAGTTATTTATTCTTATGTCCCACAGTTCTTTCTGCCTAAAATGACTGTCAGACATCTGAAAACACACACACATAAAATCCTTCTGACTCATTTACACCTATTCATGTAAGAACAGGTTTTAAATTTCTGGATGATTATTTGCGCATGCCAGAACTTTTAAAATCATACACTGTATTAGAAATTTGACTGCATTCAAATTGTTAAAGAGCAGGATTTTTTAAATACACTGCTCAAAAAAATAAAGGGAACACAAAAATAAGACATCCTAGATCTGAATGAATGAAATATTCTTATTAAATACTTTGTTCATTACATAGTTGAATGTGCTGATAACAAAATCACACAAAATTATCAATGGAAATCAAATTTAGCAACCCATGGAGGTCTGGATTTGCAGTTACACTCAAATTTAAAGTGGAAAAAAACACTACAGGTTGATCCAACTTTGATGTAATGTCCTTAAAACAAGTCAAAATGAGGCTCAGTAGTTTATGTGGCCTCCATGTGCCTGAATGACCTCCCTACAATGCCTGGGCATGCTCCTGATGAGGTGGCTTATGGTCTCTTGAGGGATCTTCTCTCACACCTGGACTAAAAAGCATCCCCCAACTCCTGGACAATCTGTGGTGCAACATGACATTGGTGGATGGAGCGAGACATGATGTCCCAGATATGCTCAATTGGATTCAGGTCTGGGGAATGGGTGGGCCAGTCCATAGCATCAATTCTTTCGTATTGCAGAAATTGCTGACACACTCCAGCCACATGAGGTCTAGCATTATCATGCATTAGGAGGAACCCAGAGCCAACCGCACCAGCATATGGTCTCACAAGGGGTCTGAGGATCTCATCTCGGTACCTAATGGCCGTCAGGCTGCCTCTGGTGAGCACATGGAGGGCTGTGCAGCACTCTAAAGAAATGCCACCCCACTCCATTACTGACCCACTGCCAAACCGGTCATGCTGGAGGATGTTGTAGGCAGCAGAACATTCTCCACGGCATCTCCAGACCCTGTCACGTCTGTCACATGTGCTCATCTGTGAAGAGCACAGGGTGCCAGTGGCGAATTTGCCAATCTTGGTGTTCTCTGGCAAATGCCAAACGTCCTGCACAGTGTTGGGCTGTAAGCACAACCCCCACCTGTGGATGTCAGGCCCTCATACCACCCTCATGGAGTCTGTTTCTGACCATTTGAGCAGCCACATGCACATTTGTGGCCCGCTGGAGGTCATTTTGCAGGGCTCTGGCAGTGCTCCTCCTGTCCTTCCTTGCACAAAGGCGGAGGTAGCGGTCCTGATGCTGGGTTGTTGCCCTCCTACAGCCTCCTCCATGTGTCCTGATGTACTGGCCTGTCTCCTGGTATGCCTCCATGCTCTGGACACTACGCTGACAGACACAGCAAACCTTCTTGCCACAGCTCGCATTGATGTGCCATCCTGGATGAGCTGCACTACTTGAGCCACTTGTGTGGGTTGTAGACTCTGTCTCATGCTACCACTAGAGTGAAAGCACCGCCAGCATTCAAAAGTGACCAAACCATCAGCCAGAAAGCATAGGAACTGAGAAGTGGTCTGTGGTCACCACCTGCAGAACCACTCCTTTATTGAGGATCTCTTGCTAACTGCCTATGCTTTCCACGGGTTGTCTATTCCATTTGCACAATAGCATGTGCAATTGATTGTCAATCAGTGTTGCTACCTAAGTGGACAGTTTGATTTCACAGAAGTGTGATTGACTTGGAGTTACATTGTGTTGTTTAAGTGTTCCCTTTATTTTTTTGAGCAGTGTATAAGGGATTAAAATTATAAGCAAGAAAATAACAAACTTGTTAACCTCATGTTAACCTTACAAAAATCACCATTACAATTTCTTTCTCTATTTAGATAAGCTAACATAACATATTCAAAAATAATAATATTCATGACTGTAACTAACATTAAGTCACTAAAAACTGACAGAAATACTTACTCAAACATCAGTGTCCACGAAGATGCAAAAAATAACACTCCTTCCACTGGTGGTATTCAGCAGGTTCTGACCAGTTCTGGAGAACCAGTAGCAGAAATTTTGAGTAGTTCAGAGAACTGGCAAATACCACCTCTGACTGGAGATTTTACAGTATCCACGCCCACGAAGCCACGCCCACAGAACCAGTAGTAAAAAAAATTGAATCCCACCACTGACTGCTTCCAAAGAAACACTACTCGCTTTTGGGTAGATTATTGATTTTTCATTTGATTTTTTTTAATCATTTCATATGATATTATCATTTATCAATCTCGAATGCTAAAATGAATAGTTCATTTTCTAATTTATGATGACCTTTACTTACAGCATTCAGCAATTTTGAAAAAGGATTCATTTCAGAACAAAGCAAATCTTAAATCTGCAATATCCTTACTAAATCTTATTAAACCATTTATTTTTGCAAGATATGCTGATCTATGTTTTTGTATGTTGCTGCCTATGTTTCTTAATGGAAGGAAAATTTAATTCCATCAAAGAAAGAACAGCTAATGAAATTGTGGATTGTGCTTTAGGGTCTAATTGTATTTTAAAAGTAAACCTGACATGCATTTGGAAGATATTTTTACACTACAAATTAATATGATACGGATTTGTACCAAATTTTTAAAAAGTAGGTTTCTTTCTAAATGAAGCTTTAAGGCTTCATTGTGTAAGATCCCTTCTATTAATATAGATAGAATTTATCGTAATTTACAATTTCATGTTACGCTTCCACTGTTTCTAACATTGGTATTCTGCTTACAGTTCCATAGTAATTTTCAGGGTTTTTTAAAATGACAGTTGTCTGTAATTTAATCAAATATAGGGAAATTTTGAACTTTTGTGATACTTGTCAATCCCTTATTAATTAATTTTATTTATTTGTTTTTCCTTTTCAGTTCATATGTTTTATTAATATGTTAAATAAAAATATTTTTAAAATACTCAATATGCTAAAAATAATAATTAATAAACATGGATCTTGGTCTTCCAAGTGGCTATGAAGATATTCCCCCTTCCTCAGGAATTGTGCCAGGATAATAGGTGGGCCCTATATAGATATGGTTTATATAAGTTTATTTTCTGGAGATTCTGTTAGGGTTTTATTATTAATATTACAACATTGTCCCAAAGGTGCTTTTCCAAAAGGCAAATAGATTTTGTTTTTTCCTTGAAGACATTTCACTGCTTATCCAAGAAGCTTCTTCAGTTCTGACTGAATAGTAGAAATATTTCTTGCAGTCACCTGGTCATTAGTACTCTTTCAGAGAGTTGTTGAGGCCACTTGGAAGTTTATCTGTGCCTATTCAGGGTTACCTGAATAGGGGAAATAGAACTGCCTAACTACATTGTGGTTCTTATTAGCCGCTTGGAATTCCTGTGGTAGATAAGTGGCGATATAAACTTTCTATACAAATAAAATTAGAGGAGAGTGATAAGTCTGATCCAGTGTTGTTGTTTTTTAGAAATTGGTATTTAACTTACATTGTCTGTGATTTAATAGACAGCATTGCTAATTATTAATAGGATAAACTGCAGTTTAGCTACATGTTCTATAAAGCATTTACAGCAGTGGTGGGATTCAAATATTTTGGCCACCAGTTCAGTGGGCATGGCTTGGTGGGCATGTTTTGAGTGCATGCACACACTTTGCGTGCATGCCAAATGCGCACTTTGCATAGATGCAGAGGCGTTTGAACAGGCGCAGAGATGTTCTAACTTGCCTCTTGCAAGCATGCACGATTCCGGTCACGTCAGCAGCTGCCACGCAGCATTCTTCTGTGCCACGCAAAGCATCTGCGCTTCAAATTCAGCAGATAAAAGTCAGTATCTGGAGCCCAGGTGGGCAGGGAGGTGGAGAGAACCGGTTTGGTCTCTGCTGCTCATCGCTGCTACCGGCTTGACAAAACCGGGCCAAACCGATCAAATACCACCACTGATCTACAGTTTGATTTTCTAGGATGTATTCTTTTATTCACTAATATTTCTATTTTAATATATTTCGTGAAAGTTAATTTGAAGAAGAGGGAGTCAACCTATTCTACAAAGCACTTGAAGACAGGATAAGAATCTAATCAAGGAGAGAAGCAACTGGAACTAAGGAGAAATTTCCTGAAAGTTAGAACAATTAATCAGTGGGACTACTTGCCCGGAGAAGTTGGGCTCCTCCAAAAATTGGAAGTTTTAAAGAAGAGATTGGATAATCATGTGTCTGAAATGATATCGGGTTTCCTGCCTCAACAGGAAGATCTTCACGTTCCCTTCCAACTCTTTATTCTGTTATTCTGCCTGTAGGTTTACATCTTAAAGCAGTAGATCAGAGTCAAATGATACCTTTCAAAACATAAAGAGATATAACCAAGGGGGAAAAATCCAGAAAGGTGAAATAGCAAAAGACTTTGCACTTTTTAATTTGATGCTATTAATGCATAGCAGAAGGCGAAGAAGCGATTAAATTTATACTAAAGTTTAGTTACCATTCCTTTATACAATAGATACCATAATGACATTATGCCTTACATTTGTTAAGGACTCACTTCTCACTCTCAAATTTTGTCTACTGTCAGAAATAGAGGAAGAAGAAGAAGAAAATTGAATGGCAAAGTCAATAATAATGGGGAAAATGTACTGAACAGAGTATAAAACAATGGCATTATCTTTGACCTGTGTAGAAATTTTCAGGATCTTCTCATGTGTCACAACTTTTAATGTTCTCAAGTGGGAGTAAACTAAAACATCAAGCAGAACAGTGAGGAAGAAGTTTATTCACTAGTTTCCCCTGCTGGCGCAGCCTGCAGGCAAATAACCACATATCAAAATCCTATAATCATAGTTGTGTATCAGTCCAATCTCATAAATACCCATATTACTTCCCACACATATTAGTTTTGCTGCTGAAGCCTACATGCCCAACAGGTCAATAAAAAGTTAGATTATAAAAATTAGATTACAAAGAGAAAGGAAAAAGAGAGAGTCCCATGGAAAAGAAAGGGAGAAAAGAAAGGTTTTCAATAATACAGAGTTTTAATGGGATGAATGAGGAAAAATGAGGACAATAGCTTGGGCAATTTTTTATCTAATTGGAAAAAAAGTGGCGTCCTAACATACCAACAACAAAAAAATGAATGTTTTCCCATTGATTCTGTGACCCACCAATTTTCTGTCTCTGAAAATGTATCCTAGATATCTGATAATAAAGAAATGAAGTCAATTGCATAAACTCTACTTTGGAAAGAGCATAGTATTAAAGGACACTAGTAAAGAATAGCATCTAACTAATAATAAAATCTAACTGATTTTTAGGCAAAAGGATTCCAAATTGAACTGATCTAGAAAATGCACAAAAGTCATGTTTACTTTGCTAAGCTCCATCTTTTCTATCATACAATCTAAGAATATATTGTGAATTCTTGCTCCAAATATTAAGGTAATTCTTGTTTCATTAAAGAAGAGTCAAGAAGAGCAAAGAGAAACTTTGAATCAATAAGCCAATGTAGTTTTAGTTGAAACAGAGTCTGTTGCCTTCTGATTAATGTGGTAAAAAAGGATGCAGTGATTCTAATTTGATTTAAGATTAGCCAATCCAACAAACAGTGCTTGGGACAGATTTTTCCCTCAAGCTATAATAAATCTTTTCTGCTTCTTTTCCTTCATTCTTTCTGGGGAAAAAATAAGGAGGACAAACAAGCAGAAAACACATATTATACCTTGTTGGTCATTAAAATGGTGTTTAAAGGCTTAATAAATATTAGACATTTTTTAGACAATTACAGTAGTCTTCAACTTATAACTGGTCATTTAGCAACGATTGAAAGTTATGACAGACCCCTTCCACCAAAAGCTACATATGACCTACATTTGAAGTTACAGATCCTGCAGTGCTCATGAAGTCATTCACCCTTACAACTGACCTCAGGGATGCTACAACAGCCTCTTTTTACCTATCTCACCTCCATCCTACCTCTAGTTGTCCCCACAGTCTTTGGGCTACATCCCTCCCTTTGAGTCCCACACATTCTTCCCCACCCCTGTCACTAATCACTCATTTGGATGTTCATTGCATTCTGTGGATTCATTGAAACCTAACCCTAACCTTGAACAGATTTCCACCACAGTAGAAATTTCTCCGATGTTTTACCAGGAAATGAAAATAAGTGGGATTGGAAGTGTATAATGAACCTCTCCAAATCTCTCCATAATGCTTGTTTTACTCTCCAAATGCATGGAAGCTAAACGGATATGTCATCCAATAGGAATTTCTCTATGGTGCTGGAGAATACTCCTGCAAGTCTCTTGGACTGCAAGGTAATCAAACCGGTCAGTCCGAGAGGAGATCAACCCTGACTGCTCTTTAGAAGGTCAGATCCTGAAGATGAAACTCAAATTCTTCGGCCACCTCATGAGAAGGAAGGACTCCCTGGAGAAGAGACTAATGTGGGAACGATTGAGGGCAATAGAAGAAGGGGACAACAGAGAATGAGGTAGCTGGATGGAGTCACTGAAGCAGTCGGCATGAGCTTAAATGGACTCCGGGAGATGGTAGAGGACAGGAAGGCCTGGAGGAACATTGTCCATGGGGTCATGATGGGTCAGACACAACTTTGCAACTAACAACAACAAAGGTATTTCCCATGTATTTTGCCTTATCAGTGCTAAAAAAAACCCTCCAATAATGAAGTAACCATTTTACATGTTGAACTTTATAGAGCTTGGGCACACCCAATGCCCATTGATACAACTTTTGCGAACTCCTTTGGCCAACAGCTTTGTTGCTGTTCTTACTCTTCCCAGCTCCTAAGCAATATCATGTCCTCACATCATACACTAAGCCTTTTGTGGAACAAACTATTTCCACGCCACCTGGCATTTGGATTGCTTATTGCCTCATGCTTTGAAGAAATTAATAATATTCCTGCTCTAATCCACTATGCTTGTAAATATTCAATTCAGCCCAGCACACACAGTCACTACTGCAAAAATATTTAGGAATCTCAGCAATAAACTTAAAAATTACAATTTTCTTAAAGAAAAGGAAATCTCATAGGCCTCATTAACTCTATTTTCCAAATGTTGCATTTGCTCTTGCAGTTCTTAGATGCCCATGGAGAATTGATAAGTATCTGTTTTTAAATAAGAAAGGAAAAAAATGGAAACAAGGGACAGATGTATTTGTGTTATCAGTCTCCTCCTGGCCACACGTCAGTTATTACTTTGCAGTGGATTTAAAAAAAAGCATAAGATTCATGAGCATTTCTGATTACTAAAAGAAAAACTCCAATGTCATATGTGCGGTTAAAAAACTAATGGATAGATGAATTAATCAAGTGCTGTTGTTACATGAACAAAATATCTCACCATTTGAGCTTTGGCTGCTACGATAACTGGCTACGTGTAGGCAAATATCACACTGTGTCCTTCCTTCCAAATTAATATTCCTCTAAAAAAGTGGATCTCATTTCTTTAAGTGAATTGCCATGGCCATTAAGTGAATCATTTATTTATTAAGTGAATCTGGCTTCCTATGTTGATTCTGCTTGTAGGAAAGGTTGCAAATTGGGATCATAAGATTCTAGAATATCAGAAAAACATGCCAATTGCCAAGTGCCAAAATTTTGATCTCTGTCTCTGTCTCTCTGTCTGTCTGTCTCTCTCTCTTTCTCTCTGTCTCTCTCTGTCTGTACGTGTGTGTCTTTTAACCTTCTCAACTAACCAAGCTATTTCAGGGTTAGGAAAATCATCTAAAACCCTTTGTAACCTGCAGAATTAAGCCTGCAGAATTTTTTCAGCTGGTTTGAAAAACTTAACTTTGATACTGGAATGTATTATGGAATTTTATTCTAATCTAAAAGCTAGAAGTGTTTATTAGCAGATTCTGAACAAGCAGCTTTAGAAAATGCACACTGCTTTCCTCAAAATAACAGCTTCAGATTAATTACATTTAGCTGAGTGAATAAATTTAAGTGTCTTTTTTTTCTCATATACTTTACAATTTTCCAACAGCAATGTCAAAGCAAAAAGATACATGGAAGAAAAGCATTTGCTTCCCAAAATATATTCTAATTCATGGCTAATTCTTCTAATTAATTAATTAATTAATTAATCATGGTTAATTAATTAAACATGGCTAATTCTTCCCATTATTTTTGTATGCTTTTTTTATGAGCAACGCTGTAAAAGAACTGGATGCATTGGAAGAAAATTGGGCTTTCTTGTTCTGTCATGACTACATAATGAAAACAACATAAGATTAATAAAGCTCTATTAAAAAACTGCATCGATCAAAAATTGTCAAAAATAAAGCAAAGCCCCCTCCCAAATATTTTTAAATATGTTATTGAAATTTGTATGAAAAAAGCAGTAATTCTGTTTAAAGATGAACTTATATTTGGGCACAGTGGTTAGAATGCAATATTGCAGGCTAATTCTACTGACTGCCAGCAGTTCGATTTTAACCAGCTCAAGATTGACTCTTCTATCCTTCTGAGGTGGATAAAAAAAAAGACCCAGATTGTTGGGGGCAATATGCTGACTCTGTAAACTGCTTAGAGAAGGCTGTAAAACACTATGAAGTGATATGTAAGTCTACGTGCTGTGGCCAGTGCTATTGCTACCGGTATTTGAATTTTAAAAACTGCACGAGAAAAAAATATGGATCAAAAATGAAAATCTGATGATTTGCATTTTTTAACATTCTTGGACAATTTATGTCGTATGAATTAGAAGAAAATGTCTTTGTATGCAATAGTATATTTTGAATAGAAGAGGTTTGCTTTATTTTTGAAAGAAAAGCTTTAAAAAAAAAAGTTTTCTTTATTTTTAAAATAAAATGCATTTAAACATGAGCAGATTTTTCTCCCTATCCAATAAGATGTGCAGAAGTGATGACTACTATCTTAAGAATCATATACTTTTTTTTTTTACATATTGAAAATTGCTCCTCTAAGTGACTTCATTTGTTCTAAGACATTTTTTTGAAGAATTAATCTTCATTTATTATTTATTCATTATTCTCAATTATTCCAATAAATTTCATCAGGTTCTCTACATGGCGGAGGGTTCAGTGTTTGCTTTCATTGTTTCCAGATCCCCATCTCTCTTTCCATAACAGTCTTTGTCTGATTTCTTATTTTTCCTATGTAAGAGTTGTCAAGCAAAATTATTAGAGAAATGCCTGGACTCTTCAACCATTTCATGTTATGGACATTGCCCGCCGATGAAAAATTGCCGGGTAGAAAGTGCTTGTCATCAGAAAAACGAAGCATGGACTATCTGGAAATGGCCGTTTTTATTGGTATCTGATCCACCTTGCTTGCTTTACTTCATGGATTAAAGCAGGAAAGCACACCTGTCAAAACTGGGAGAAACATATGGTAAAGTGGAAGAAAGCAGTTCTTGCAAAACCAAAACTTCCTTCCCTGACTAATGGGGACCTAACAGACAACTTAAAGGTGCTGTCTGGAGAATTCTGCAAATTGAAGCACACAAACACACACGCACATCCTTAAGTCACCAATGTTGACAAACAGGGCTCTAGACAGCTGATTGGTAATACTGTAAGTATATTTTTTTCTTTCATTTTCACTATCTAAAATATAACCAATAGGACAATCTCAATATATCACTGGGTAACATTTGGATGATGAATATTTTAAAAACCATTCTAAACTTGATTTTTTTTTCCCAACAGGTAAGGAAAAGGTAGACTGAGCAGGAGGAATTTGGTGTATTGTCATAGTAATTCAATTCTTATTTAGATTTAGTGTATCAGTGGTTGCATTTTTTTTTCAGTAGATGACATTCTGTTGAAATGTTCCATATTTCTTAAAGAAACATAAATTGTATATTCATCTTCCTATCCAAATCAAGTTAGTGAATTGACCTTTCACTGCAAGTAAAAACAGCATTTGAATTGAAATGATATATTATTGACAGCAATAATGTCATTCAGCATCTGTTTTATTGGAATTATAAATCAGTACTTCTAATGAAGAACTAAAATCCTACTTAACGACTGCAATATTGACAATTACACATTTAAGCTTTATCATCACATTGCAATAAGAGTTTATCTGACTTTATTTGTTTATACTGAAGATGCAGCTTGAAATTGCAGGAGCTGAGGAATGAAGACGATATCAATTTCCCATTCAAAATCCATTATGTTATGGAATGGAGGATATATCTATTTATGTATAGATATAGATATATCTGATGAGCCATGGTTTTCCAAAAGGTATGATGAGACTTTTAATTAACTCAGCCTGGGTATGTGTGACCCCTAATTAAATTTTATTTCTTTTTTTCTGGCAGTAAATTAATTAACTAATTCAAACTAGGCTTCAAAACTATGCAGAGTAAAAACTGATTAGTAGCTAATAATGAAATATGTCAATACAAGCACAAAAGGCTTCAAAATAGAAGTAATTAACATTTTGTTCCTACATGAATCACCCTTATGAGCTATGAGGCTGCATAGTGAATATGCTTATACTATCAACTACAGCTAATAAAGAATTTTGTTAGGTTTGAAATACTGAGTTGACAATATCATCTTCATTGTAGACAAAGAAGCAGAATGGCATAATACAGCATTGTATTATCACATCAAGTTTTGCTGGCATAGTTCTGCAGAGTCTGAAGCTGAATATGTCTGTTAAAACTGGTGCATGATGATATAATAGCAATAGCACTTAGACTTATACACTGCTTCACATTGCTTTATAGCCCTCTCTAAGTGGTTTACAGAGTCAACCTATTGCCCCCCAAAATCTGGTAGTCTTCCTTTTACTGACCTTGGAAGGATGGAAGGCTGAGTCAACCTTGAGCTGGTCAGGATCAAACTCTTGGCTGTGGACAGAGTTAACCTGCAATATTGCATTCTAACCACTGCACCACTACAGCATAGTAATGTGTGTTCAACACTTGAGATTCACGTTTGGGAATTATTTAAGCAATTTGAATATAAATTCATGTTTTAGCATGGAGCTGTTGAACATAGTAACAGTATAAGCAGTAGTAGCAAATATCTAGCTTGTAAATAAGCTTTAACACGAAGTATTTATTGTATTAGACAGAGGTAGATGCAAAAGAAATTGTTTGGAAAGAACAAGATATGAGAGGAGGTTAACTATTGGAGCTTGGGGAAAGTTGTGCTGTTGTGTAGCACAGAACAGACAGTGTTACCATTGTCTTTGAGTTTTCTTTATTATCAATTGTATTCCTGAACAATTGTGATTTTTTTCTTGCTCAATTATAAATACAGCCTACTGCCTTTGTATCAGGATCTTGACCATGGAATATTTCTGAACATTTCCACAATATGTGCTTGAGCTAGCTTTGCAAACCCATCATAATGTGTTTGAATTACTCTTGTGTCTTGCTTAGCAGACAAAATAAACCTCAGTTGGAAAAGAGAAATAAAAATTGTAAGTCAAGAAGTTCCCTCTTACCTATTTTAGTCTAAAACGTTTACTTTTAATTCTGAAAACAAAAAAGTTCTTGAACTTGTGGAGATGTACATTTTGTTTAGAAATATATGTGACTAGCTCAATACCCGTGATTTACTATGAAACTATGTGGTCGGGCTTAGTTTTTGGGGAGGAAAATAAGGGAAAAAAATTCTGCCTCTGCCTACCAGCATCCATCAATATTCATCTGGCTAGGGTCCTGTCAGTTTGTGAAAGAGTTGAGGGCTGTTTGGGAAGTGAAACAGTATTTGCTGTTGAGCAAGAAGGAGGACAGCAAGGAGCCTGGGCGTGGCTTAGTTCAACTGTTCTGTACTAAAGCTGCTTGGTGTTGTGAAATTAAAACTGAAACTCCTCTCCTCTGCTTGTGCTTTGCATTTGCAACAGATTTCTTCTCGGGTGGGGAGAGGGAGTAGAACTCCTTAGCATGTTAACAATAATATACAAAATACTAATGTGTTGATGGTCATTTCGAAAAATCATTTCTTAGTGAGCACCTAAAGCCAAGAGGAACATACAAAACCTTTGCTAGACCAGTACTCGAATACAGCTCATCAGTCTGGAATCCGCACTGTATATTGGACATTAATACAATTGAGCGAGTCTAGAAGTATTTCACCAGAAGAGTACTATACTGCTCTGCTCGCACCGGAATACCCTATATCACCAGACTTGAAATTTTGGGCTTGGACAATCTTGAACTACGTCACCTATGGTTGGACTTAAGCGTAGTACACAAAATTATCTGCTACAATGTCTTACCAGTTAACAACTACTTCAAGCTTCAACCGCAACAATACAAGAGCACACAACAGATACAAACTCAATGTTAACTGCTCCAAACTTGATTGCAGAAAGTACAACTTCAGCAACAGAGTGGCCAGTGCCTGGAAATGCACTACCTGACTCTGTTGTTACATCATCAAACCCCCACTCCTTTAACCTCAAACTATTCACTATTGACTTCACCCCATTCCTAAGAGATCTGCAAGGGACGTGCATAAGTGCACCACCGTGCCTACCGTCCCTGTCCTATTGTCCCCATTTATTCGTACCTATTTCCTATATTCTTACTCATGTTTATACTTATATCTATTATTTTGTAAGCAATTGACAAATCAAATAAATAAATAAATAAAATAAAATACATGCCAAATTTCAAGTTTGTAGGCTTTACAGTTCTGGAGATTTTGCGATGATGCATGAGTAGTATTTTTCTTAGATAGATAGATAGATAGATAGATAGATAGATAGATAGATAGATAGATAGATAGATAGATAGATAGATAGATAGATAGATAGATAGACAGACAGACAGACAGACAGACAGACAGACAGACAGACAGACAGACAGACAGACAGACAGACAGACAGACAGACAGACAGGGGGAGGAGGAGAGAGAGAGAGAGAGATTAAGTAATTTTAAAAAAGCTATTGATATTGCTATTTATAGAAAGAATATTTTTTCCTAAAGGAATATGTAAACTGGTGAATTGCTAAACAGCCCTTGTATGCTTCTGTAATGTATAAGCAGTGATACAATGTGAGTTGCATAGAGACATAAGAATTGTAGTCAGCATTTAGATATAGGTGCCCACACAGTTTGCCACAGAGACACAATTTTTGGAGTATGATTTTCAACAACAGTAATAAAACAATAAACAAAAATCCCTGCTCAGGGGCCATGCTATTCTTATTTGTATCTATCTAATTTGAAAATACAGGTAGTCCTCGACTTACAACAGTTCATTTAGTGGCCACTCAAAGTTACAACGGCGCTGAAAAAAGTAACTTTGCAGCATCCCCATTATCCTGTGATCAAAAATCCAGATTCTCAGCAACTGGTTCATATTTATGTGATTCTCCTCTTGTGACTTTCTGACAGCCAAAGTCTATGAAAAGCCAATTTCATTGAACAACCAGGTCACTTGCTTATCAACTGCCATGATTAAACAACAGAGTCAAAAAAAGGCCATAACATGGGGCAAAATTCATTTAACAAATGCCTCACTTAACAACAGAAATGTTGGGCTAAATTCGTAAGTCAAGGACTACCAGCAGATATTTATTGAACTCAATTATTAGTGGCTCAGGTACATACATCTTAATTTTTTAAATAATTTTTAATAATTTTCAATGTATTTCTGATTCCATTCTGATAAATCATCAGTCCTTGAATAAATAGCAATAGCACTTAGACTTATATGCCGCTTCACAATGCTTTACAGCCAGAGGTGGTATTCAGCAGGTTCTGACCAGTTCTGGAGAACCAATAGCAGAAATTTTGAGTAGTTTGGAGAACCAGAAAATCCCACCTCTCTCTGGAGATTTTACAGTATCCTTCCCCTGCCACGCCCACCAAGCCACACCCACAGAACCGGTAGTAAAAAAAGTTGAATTCCACCATTGTTTACAGCGCTCTCTAAGTCAGCATATTGCCTCCAACAATCTGGGTCCTCATTTTACCCATCTCAGAAGGATGGAAGGCTGAGTCAGCCTTGAGTCTGCTGAGATTTGAACTGCCAAATTGTAGGCAGCCAGCAGTCAGCAGAAGTATTCATTTATTTTATTTATTTATTTTTATTTGTCAATTGCTTACAAGATAATAGGTATAAGTAAAAACATAGTTATGAATACATAGATATATATAAGAAAAATATAAAAAAAAATATAAAAGAAACAATAGGACAGGGACGGTAGGCACGTTGGTGCGCTTATGCACACCCCCTATCCTGGGAAATGTAGTTCATGTCACGCGGCCACATCTGTAATCCTGATTGGTCATTAAATTGACTTTCGATGAGTTGGGGGAGTTTCCTCCACTCTTGCCTGAACTCACTAACTCATAGCAGCTTCTTTCTATCGTTACGAGATGGGTTAGGAGATAACCATCTTTTACCTGCAAGGCAGATATACAAAGGATTGGTCATTAAAGAAGAACTTCATCACAAATGTGAGTTATGAGGATACCTGATGAACCAATAAATATACTTTGTTATGGATATTTTGTGGAATTTATCTATCTGCATCTGCACAGCTACATATCCATTACTGTGCAAGAAAAGTAGCTTGCAGTATTGCACTCTCACCACTGCGCCACCCTGGCTCATAGTGTCTTTATAGCTGGGCCATTTTTCACTGCTAAAGGTTGATCATTCAGTTTAACAATACTACGTGGCACAATGAGGGAAGGCTTCTGCCTACATAGCTAAAAAATTGTATTGATAATATGCCGGGACTGGACATGCTGTGCTTCTATGGGCCACATGTCCTATCATCACCAGCCTTGCTTCTGAAGGGTTGGAGATGGAGACTGAAAAGGCCAAGATAAATGTAAAGCTCAGGTAGATCCAGGTGGATTCAAATGGTTCTTGGAGACCAGCTCTCAGACACAGCAGGTCATAACGTGGTATAGAAACTTACAGTATAAAGGGGTTTTATAAGCAAATGCTCAACAGCGTTCTATAAAATGCTTCGATGTGAACATGTTTTTAATCCAAAAAGAACCCATTCAAACCACAGAATGGTTGTTTCAGCCTTCCAGGAAGTTCTCTGATGCAATTCCAATCTTGCCAGAAATGTTATGATCTCAAAACCAAAACACCAAACAAAACCAAATCAAACCACCTAGTCTGGCTGCTAAAAAAAAATAAATAGAATCCTTTGTTTTGAGACAAGAATACTTCTGGTAAAATTAGAATTTTAAGAGTGCTTTCAGCCATGCTTTCAGAATATTCCTGATAGAACCAAAATCGTCTAGAATAAGATGTTTAAAGTCAAATATTTCCACTTTGATTTTCCACACCTTCATAACAATTCTGCTGAATTTTGAAAAACAGGATTGTGTGCCTGCAGATATTCACAAGTATGTCAGTAAAGTGCCTATGGTTACTTATTTTTCTGAAAGATCAAAGTGATGGTCCCTAGATTTTAATAAATTGATTCTAATGAAAAGACTCATAATGACTTCTACCTAGGAAATAAGGGTGATAGAGATAGGGTTTTTTTAAAATTACGGTGGTGTCACATTAAAAGAAAGAACCAAGTATGTGTTTATTTTTGCACTTCAGTACATGAGAATTAGGGATTGATTTTACTGTTTGATTTAAACCCAAATTGATGAAATCATTTCCTGGGCTCAAATATTTAGACTGAATTGCCAAATCAGTTAAGTGATTTTATATATCTCTAATATACCTCTAATTATATAGATATAGAATGAGCTTAACAAATTATAAAATTGAGAATAAATAAGGTATTTTGTTAAGATATGTGGCTATTGAATAACCAATTATGCTTATTTTACTGAAATTGAAAATAGCCTACAAGCTGTTTTCCACTTTATTAAAACCAGGCACACTTGATTATTCTATCTCAATCTAATGGTCATCAAATGTAATTTTGAGACAGTAGACCTCTGTAAGCTATCTGCCTATTTTTATCATGTCCCTGCCATGTTTTCTGTCCAGTGGCACTTTTGAAAATATAAAAAATTATCCTAAATGTCTATCTTTCAGAAAGTGAGTTAGGACAGGACCTACCCCAAAAACTCAATTTTCACACCTGCAACACTACCCCCAAAATAATCCCTAATTAAGCCCCGCCCACCATTTGGTTATACAAGCTAGAAAAAATCAAGCTAGAGTGGGAATGTGGGGGGAGGGGGGGGGAGGTGGAGCTGCCACATGTGCCCTGCAGCTGCTTTACTTTAGGACCACTATAGCCAAGTATCACATGTCCTGACACCTGTCACGCAACTGCCCAATTTCTTCTGCAGCCGGACACCACATGGCTTATCATTCCAGTACTACTGTTCATTGAATGGTGCACAAGGTTCATCACACTAATGATGCCACATGGCACATTGCACCGGTGACGTCACTGTTAGTAGGATGCAATAAGACTGGTCGCGCCAGTGATGCCACTAGTGGCAGGAAGCTGGAAGGCTTGTCGTGTCGGTGCTGCCACTCGCAGCAGGATGCCCCATGACACAATGAGCCACGTGGTGTCTGCCGTGAGTCATTGCAGAAGAAGTCGGACAGTGGTGGGACAGGTGTAAGAACTAGTGCTTATTTGGGGGGCCAGGACCAGGTCTTATTTTCAGGGAAACACGGTAGTTAAACAAAAGGAACTTTATGACTATGTTAATGAAATAATACAATCTAATCGTATGTGGAAGCGAAAGTATTGCTTACAATGCCTGTATGTGTTCCTATTTTTATATAAGTTGGAAGTGCTCAGAATAATATGCCTATAACAGTCTGTGCCCAGGCTATAGAACAAATCCAACCATTTATTTACCTTGGCACAATTATATCTATCGATGAAGTCCTATATTTATTCAGTAGATATCTTTGGAGTAATTTATCAAGATGAGAACTTCTGGAATACACTCAGCCCACCTTTCCTTATATGATTTAACCACTGAAATTCTGGAGGCCAGGGAATATTTAATGTTAATTACAGGATGTTTTCTGCCAAGATAATGACAGAAAGCTGAAACACTTAGTGGTTTATCCAAAAGTATTTTAGCATATATTTCTGGAGGCTTTTAACAGAGTCTTCAGAATTAGAAAGGTTTTGCTTTTAAAGACTCCCAAATCAGTCCAAGGTCTCTATCTGTTCTATTGTAGAGATTAAATACAAAATGCAATTATTTTAATGATTGTTAACAAAACAAAGATTATTTTAGGGATGTCTAGTAAGGGAAATTGCAGTTATATATGATTCCCTCCATTCCCTCCATTCAAACGAAGGAAATTTAAACCATTTTGTTTACTAGTCCACTATTACCCATTAGCTTTTATTTTTATTTAATTTCCTTGTAAATCCGATGTCAGCTGGTTGATGGGATAATTTTGGAACTTTGTAATTTAAATGATTCTTGGCTCAGTCATTTCAGCACTATTATGAGTTAAATGCTTTAGCTTTCTAGGACATCCTCCCATTTTTGAAAATCAGATTCCCCTTCCCATATATTCAATTTTTGGAATTTCTACATAGGTATGAATGCAACCAATACATTTTGCAATTGGCACAATTTTCCTCAGACATTGCTTCTCAAAAATTGAGGAGAAAAATGAAATGGTATTGTAGTAACATGCAAATTAAGTGGTGAACACCATTAAATTTCCACAATTTCTAGGTAGGAAGTATGCAGATATAACATGTTATATGTTGTGAATTCTGGCATCCCCAAATCCCCAAACTTTGAAGTAGGTAGGCAATTAAATAGCTGATTCAATTTATATAATACTTAGTAAGCTATTAGTATTAATAGACAACATTAAAGTACATTAAATACATGACTACCATCAACCTAATGGTACAATCTGGTAAATGTTCACTTGAAAAGGATAAACAAGTAAGTGTAAGATAGCATCCTAAATCTACAGTATGTATAATATGAAAGGATGTAAATGAAAAATTGCTCGGGTGTATTACAAAATGCACAGCAAGCATATTTTCAGGTAAATGTAAATATAAATTAGTACCAGAAAGTTGACAGCTGTGAAGTTTAAGAATTTGCATTGTCAGGCAGACACTTAAAAAGTAATTGGGAATATGCAGCTATGAATCAAGGCACTATGATTCCAAAGCAGTTTGCTGAGCTGAAGTTTCTTCAGAACCAATTTACTATTTACAAATAGGCTTTCTCAATTATTTCAGCAGTTTTGTTAGCCTGCATTACTTTGAATTATTCCTTTAAATATTCTTTAAAGAGGCCATTATTTTTCTTTGAAAACCCACATCTGAACAGGTGTTTAGGTTGGT
The DNA here is from genome assembly GCA_023653725.1 of Bungarus multicinctus. NCBI lineage: Eukaryota > Metazoa > Chordata > Lepidosauria > Squamata > Elapidae > Bungarus > Bungarus multicinctus. The sequence continues at coordinate 67,427,915 of CM042849.1, forward strand.
CGTTATGAAATGTAGAACAGCATCACCTTCTTAAATACACTGGCTTTTAGTAAACCATTTTGTGTTAAATATGAAGGAGAATGGTAGATTATTTGGTTTTAAGGCTACAAATAATTATTCTGGTGATATATATGGGCTAGAAACTTTTCAGAAATTAACTTCTAAAATATTGACTTATTGCCTAATTCATATATTGTGGCAGAAAACTAATTTTAGACCCCAACTAGAGACGGTGATTTTTAGTTCTTCCTTAGAAAGCAGTTTGGGGCCAATCTGCCTTTCAATCCTAGGAAGCAGACAATGACAAATATCAAATATAAATAATTTTGTACACAAAACTGCAGGAACATATCCAGACAATCTCCAGAAGTCAACACTGACATGAAGGCACACACAACATGTTGTGACTTGTTTGATACAGTTGGAATGTACTACTGATTTCATTAATTGGTCTTAAAAGCTGAAGATCAGTGCAAGAAAAACTTAGAATAAATTTGTTAGCATCATTAATGTATTCAAATCTATTCATTGTGTCTGGATTCCCAACCCCCAATGACACATGTGGAAGGATTAAATTAGGCATACCGTATGTGAAAAAAAGTGCTTAACCATTTTCTTCCTACAGAGTTTCCAATGAAATAACTGCTATTAGCTTTAAGTTTCACATAATAATTTTCATCAGAATGATGATAGGAGGTTTAATTACCCTACCATCATGGTTACAAATCTAATTTTTCTCCTGTCTACCATCTTATAATGTTGTGTTCACTTTTTGGCCGATTAGCTTAATATTAAATCTATGGGATTTTTTTTTTTCCTGTGAGACACTGATGGCTTGATTTTGAAATCATCAAAATCACAAGCTGCATAAATTAAAAAAAAAAAACCTGTGCAAACTTTCTCTTTTCAGTTAAAGTGAGTAGGACAATTGGATTCTTTAATTAAGGTTCTACTACCATAAAAGGAGCTACGGTATTATTTCACTGTTGCTGCTTCAATTTGATTTAGTACACCATGTAGCACTTGGCTGAAAACGGTAATAAACGACTAACAAGAAAGCAATCTATACTCATTAATGATGTTGGAATGATGGAAAGTGTTATTTAAGATATTTAAGTATCATAATAAAGTGTTCTTCAATTGTCATATTTCTAGGGGTCCCCCCAACTACAAAACAACCTGGGGCTGTTTCACAAGATTAAAGACACAGTATTATACACAACACAAAATATAATATCAAAACAAAACTGGCATATTAAAAAAAAAACCAGAAATGTTACATACCTCAGTGTCTGAGGTGGTATTCAGCAGTTTCTGACCAGTTCTGGAGAACCGGTAGTAGAAATTTTGAGTAGTTTGGAGAACTGGCAAATGCCATCTCTGACTGGCCCCACCCCCATCTGTTCTCTGTCTTTCGAGTCCCAGCTGATTGGCTGGGTCTTCTTTGGTTGCCATGTACAGGAAAATGGAACTGGAAAGCAGGTTAGTGGGGTGGGGAGGGAATTTTGCAGTAACCTTGCCCCAGGAGGAAGGTTTTTGCAGTAACCTTCCCCCAGGAATGGGGAAGGAATGGAGATTTTACAGTATCCTTCCCCTGCCACGCCCACCAAGCCACGCCCACCAAGCCACCCCACGCCCATCAAGCCACGCCCACAAAACTGGTAATAATTTTTTTTTAATCCCACCACTGCTCAGTGTCATCCCTAACTTAACTTTCCAAACCACCTATCTTCAGAAGGAGATTTTTAGAGATCACCTGAAGACAGACAAGATGGCAGCCATAAGGAGCTTAAGCAAATATTGCTCCAAAGGGCAGTTACAGTGACCCAAAAAAGTCTGCTTTCTGGGCCTCATTAGACAGCTTTATTTAATTGACAGGACCTAAAATAAGCCAAGCCTATTATATGAATAGGATGAGTAGATATTATTTTAGCTACGTTACCACAGAAGAGTTTAAAAACTGATTTAGCATATCAAATTTCTCATTAATAGTTCATTATGAAAAATCTTGCACGTATTTGGACTTCTGATGGCGTAGAGCAGGGTGTCAAACTTGATTTCATTTAGGGACGCATCAGGGTTATGTTTGACCTGGGCGGGGCAGGGTGGGTGTGGCCATGGTAGGTGTGACCAGCTTGACATCCCCCATGTCGGGGCACCTTTGGTGGCCTGAGTACTCTACCAGCAAAAACAGACTCCTGAGCTCCATTTCAAGTTGCAATGGCCTCTTGCAACCCTCTGCCGGCAAAAACGGAGCTTGGGGCGGTGCATGTGGCCATCCCGAGCTGCATTTACACTGACAGATGCACCATAGGCCAGTCCTTCACTGTTTCCAGGGCTGCCCCGTGTGCCAGATCTAAGTACTGTGTGGGCCAGATCCGGCCCGGAGCCTTGAGTTTGACACCCCTGGCATAGAGGTATAAGTAATTCTCTTCTCTCTTTCTTTTTTAAAATAATTTCTTCGATTGGATTGAGATTTTGGTGAGCCTGTTTACAATTTTTTTTAAAAAAATTTATAAAATGCACTTTGACTCCTCAATGAATAAATGCAGATTTAATTATGCTTCATAATAAGGCTTCTGCTTCTTCAGTGAGAATATGTTCCTATCCCTTCTACTATAGAAGAGAAGGTAAGAAAAGTAAACCCTTAAGATGAAACTGCCAGGTTTTTTCAATTTTCAAGCAGAACAAACTTCTGTATCATCTGATAGAATCCAATGGGGCTCTTTTTAAGGAAGAACCAACTTTATGGTTCTTCCATAAAGAATGGAAGGCATAATTATCTGGTGGATTACTTATCTCTCATGGTGTCCACACAGCTGATATGAGCCAACAACATCTGTGGCCTTTGGGTCATTATCATTAAACAATATCATATGTTGGGATTCAGAATCTACAGAGGAATTATTGAATCTGTCATCTGCACCTCTATAACTGTCTGGCTCTGCAACCAAATGAGACAGACACAGACTTCAATGCAGCGGTAGTATTCAGCAGCTTCTGACCAGTTCTGGAGAACCGGTAGTGGAAATTTTGAGTAGTTCAGAGAACTGGCAAATCCCACCTCCGACTGGAGATTTTACACTATCCTTCCCCTGCCATGCCCACCAAACCACCCCCACAGAACTGGTAGTAAAAATAATTGAATCCCACCACTGCTCCAACGAATAATTAGAACTGCAGAAAAAGCAATTGCTACCAATCTGCTTTCCATTGAGGACCGTATACAATGATTCAAAAAGAGGGCTGTGAAAATATCTATAGATCCCTTACATAAATTGTTTGGACATAAATTGCTTCAGCTTCTACCCTCCAAACAATACTATAGGGCACTGCACATCAGAACAACCAGACACAAAGACAGTTTTTCTCCAAACGCCATCACTCTGCGAAACAACTAATTCCCACAACACTTTCAAATTGTTTACTAAGACTGTGTTACTATTATTCTTCTCATCCTTCCTAATATCTATCTCTTCCCACTTATGACTATAGCCGTGTTGCTTGTATCTTTATAATTTATATTGTTTTATTTGTTTCCTAGCTTATTAATAACCTATGACTATCACTAAGTGTTGTATCTTATGATTCTTGAGGAATGCATTTTATTTTTTCTTTATGTACACTTTTCTTTGCACCAAAGGCAAATTCTTTGTGTATCCAATCACACTTGGACAATAAAGAATTCTATTCTATTCTATGCTATAAAGCTTGTCTATTCCTGTTGTGGATCCTGCTTTCTGGAATAAGATTCTCATGGTTTCCAACAGCCTTGAAGACCTGGCTGTTCTCCCAAGTCTTAGGCTAGTTGTTTAGAGCCCTGTTTGGATGTTTTTGTATATTTATTTATTTACTTTACTTTACTTTATTTAAATTTGTATACTGCCCCCTCTCCCAGAGGGACTCGGGGCGTTGTACAGCCAGATAAAATATACATATAAATACACATACAATAATTAAAATGAGTTAAAAGAATTAAATAGATTGGCCATTATCAAAAGATTAGGAGATTAAGAAAGCTAAAGCCATTTAAAATCAAATTTAAAACCCTACACGTAACTTTAGGCCAGACCGGCTTGATGGAATAAGTGGGTTTTTAGTGCGCGCCAGAAGGTCAATAGGTCGGGGATGATCCTCATCTCCGGGGGTAATTCGTTTCAGAGGGAGGGTTATTTATTTATTCGTTGGTTTGTTTGTTTAATTAAATTTTTATACTGTCCCCTCTCCCGCAATGGGACTCGGGACGGTGTACAGCCAAGATAAAACCCCACAATAAATAGAATTTAAAATAGATTTAAAAAGAATTAAATTAGTGGCTGAAAGAACACAATAAAACAAGGTAAAAAATTGTATATGTATGTGTTTGCCAGTTTACTATCTCGTTCTCTATTTTTTTTTTCTTTCCTCCCTCTTCCTGTTAGTATATTTTATGTTGTGAGCCATTCAGAGTTTTTTCTGGAAAAACCAATCATGATAAATTGTGTTCTGGAACAGCTAATGCTTCCAGGAATAAGAATGTTACAACTTGAAAATATTATAGGAAACATGAAATACAATCATTTCAATGAGACAGTAGTTGCTTATTCCCATGAACGCAAGCTAAGTGTTGATGAATCTACCATTCAAAAGCAAGTTGAAAGGTCATAGATTTGCATAACAAAGACTTGGTTGAAGTACCAGAAGACTTGACTTTCTTATGCAAATCTGTGGCCTTTCAACTTGCTTTTGAATTGTAGATTCATCAACACTTAGCCTGGGTTCATTTAAAAAAAATACTGGGTTTACCTATAAATATGGAAGATTCAACACCTAACATCAAAAACATCGTCAAAAAAGCACAACAAAGAAAGTTCTTTCAGCACCAACTCATAAAGCTCAAACTGCCCAAGGAGCTGCTGATCCAGTTCTACAGAGGAATGATTGAGTCTGTCATCTGCACCTCTATAAGTGTCTGGTTTGGTTCTGCAACCCAACAAGACAGACACAGACTTCAGAGGATAATTAGGACTGCAGAAAAAACAATCTTTACCAAACTCCCTTCCATCGAGGACCTGTATACTGCATGAGTCAAAAACAGGGCTGTGAAAATAGTTACAGACCCCTCACATCCTGGACATAAACTGTTTCAACTCCTTCCCTCAAACCAACGCTATAGAACACCAGAACAACTAGACACAAGGACAGTTTTTTCCTCCAATGCCATCACTCTGCTAATCAAATAATTCCCTCAACACTGTTCAACTATTACAAAGTCTGCACTACTATTACTGCTAATCTTCTCATCACTCCTTATCACCCATCCCCTCCCACTTGTGACTGTATGCCTGTAACTTTGTCGCTTGTATCCTTACGATTTATATTGACTGTTTCCTAGTATTATTTTGATTGCTTATTGTACCCTATGACTATTATTAAGTGTTGTATCTTAGGATTCTTGACTCTTGAAGAATGTATCTTTTCTTTTATGTACATGGAGAACATTTGCACCAAGACAAATTCCTTGTATGTCCAATCACACTTGGCCAATAAAGAATTCTATTCTATTCTCTGTCTGATTTTTTTTTTTGGAAAAATATTTAGAAGAGCTATTTTCATTGTCATGTGACCATGCTTCTGGATATTGATACCTATCGAATTACCACTAGTATGAAAATTGGTAGGATTGCCATTTCTATCATCATAAAATTTCTCAAAGTTGGAAATACAGACTTGAGAAAGGCGTTCTGTGATCATGTGATCAAAATATGAGCACTTGCAAATGGCATGAATTAATGATGGCTGCCCACATCCCAAGGTATTGTGACCTTCTCAGCGAAACAAGTAACTCAATAGGGTAATCCAGGTTCATTTAATGACTGCAGACATTCATTTAATAGCCATAGCAAAATAGATCATAAAATTGGGCTTGACTCAATAGCCATCTCACTATTCTAATGATTAATATTAATAAATACTAATTTAATAATAGATACCAATATTAATGCTAATAGATAACTATTCACTTCACCAACAGAAGGAAATTAAGCCCTTTACAACTTCATTGTTAACTTGGAATTTTTTTTAAAAAGGAGGGGGAGAAGCTTATATATTTCCACCAGCCAATTTTCCTTTAATATGAAAAAACTCTTATGTCCTATGAAAATAAGTAAGTAGAATTTAAATGAGGCAATGCATAATTTTTTTAATCTGCTCTTGGCTAAATTCTTTGGCCTCTGGGAATTCACAAGAAAATTGAAAACAAAATATTTGATTTCTATTTCTTAAGAAAAATTCATAGATGCTTGTGCATAAGATGAAAATATGCATGATGTATCATTAGTTAAAGATCAGTTAAATTACATCTTGTCAGGTTCAGTGCATTTTAGCTGAGAAAATGATACATTTAACTGCAAGATAAGATAATGCAGCTTGAGAAAGATAGGCAATTGTATTATTTAGTTCTTAGTCCTCACTATTTTAGAAAAAGTATTTTGACATAAGCCTTAAACAGAATTAGTTTCTTACCATATAATACTTAAAGTCCCTGAATTAAAATCTTATGTTTATCTCTTATCATTTTATGACAGGCAGATTTCAGTGATGAAACTCTAGTGAAACTGCCAATGTTTCTTATTCTACTCTGTCATAACATATATTATCAGTAACAGTAAAAGTACTAATATTAATAAATATTACAATTCTACTCTGAATTCAGGTATGATAGATATGTCAGAATAAATGAAAAATGTATTATATGCAATCACATCTCCCAAGAAACTGTGTTCATGTGTTTACTAATTAGAATTAAGACATAATTTAGGGACACATTTTTGTGAAAAATTAGATAATATGATTCAGTATATCATGAATATTTAGAAACTATTCTGTTGCTGAATGTAATTAACATCCTAATACTTTGACTTTCTTCAGAACAGATCATAAATGCATGTCCCAAGCAGTGAGTTCAAAGAGAACAAACAGGAATTGCTATCAGATGTTTGCTACTGGGTTCAACCGGAAAATAAATAAATCTGAAGTTTTGTGTTTGGAAGGATTGTATGCTTAGCAGTGAAGGTCGAATGGAGTTGCTGATTTAGAAATGTATGTTCTGAGAAATGCTGATCTACTGTTGTTGGTTTCTTCAAAAAGAAAAAAAAAAACAGATCCAGGTGATTACTGACCAATCAGTCTAACATCAATACCTGGGAAATTACTGGAAAAGGTAATCAAGCAAGAGATCTCTAAACACCTAGAAGTAAGCAAAGTTATAACCAGAAGCCAACATGGATTTCTCAAAAACAGATAATGCCAAACAAATCTTATTTAATTCTTTGACAAAGTGACTAAATTAGTATACCAGCAAAATGCAGTGGATGTAATTTACTTAGATTTCAGTAGGGCATTTGACAAAGTAGACCACAGCCTACTTCTTGGTAAGCTAAAAAAAAATGTGGGATAGACAGCATCACATCAGATGGTTTTGTAACTGGCTGACAAAGTGCATTCAAAGTGTAGTTAATGGAATTACATCTACATGGAGGGAAGTAAGCTGTGAGGTACCCCAAAGTTTTGTTTTATGCCCAGTACTCTTCAACATCTTCATAAACAATTTAGATGAGGGAGTAGGAGGGGAACTCATCAAATTTGCAGATAAAAAGCTCACAATCCAGATGGATCTCAACAGATTTGAACACTGAAAGCATTTAAGAAGAGACTTGGTAGCTAATTGTCTGGAATAGTATAGGGTCTTCTGCTTAAGCAGGAGTTGGACTAGAAGATATCCAGAGTCTCTTCCAACCTTGTTATTCTGTTATTCTATCTTTTGTTCAATACTTTAAATAAGCAGAGACTGTAGGAATAATATAAGGCCATCATTTCCAGGAAGAAGTTCACTCAACAGATAAACAGGGGAAGCTAATAGGAATGTACAGTACCAGTGAGGTTTGCTGGTGGATTTAAAGAGAAATCACTAACATTTTTCCCTTGAAGGCAATAATGTATATTTGGCAAAATTGAAAAAGAAACAAGATTAAAAAAAAAAAGTTTATACTGATCATGCTTTGAGGTGGATCGTGGTCCTATATGGAAACAACCTGGCACATATTTGGGATCTGGTGAACCCAAGCATGATGTGCTGCTTGATGAATAAGCTACTGTTCATATATTTAGTTGATAAGCCTTGATGATGAGATAAGCTGAGGAGATTTGATTTACAATGAGATATCATAATAGCAACCAACAAGGAAACAACTCTTAATAAAAATGAAACAATGGGCCAAGGAAAACTGGAATGAAAAGATGTGGAAAGTATTATGTAGTGCTGGAGTTCAAAAGCAACTTTCTATTTATCAAGAAAACGATAGAGGAACATGAGATATTGTTGCTGATGCACTCTGGGTGCACAGAATACCAAAAAGGAATCAGTATGTGGGTTATTGATTATTTTTAAAAAAAACCTTTTGATTTTGTCAATCAGGAGAAGCTGTGGAATGTGCTCAGAAAAATGAAAATCCCAGGACATCTCACAGTTCTAATGAAAAAACATATACAGTATACAGGTCAGGAAGCCACAGTACATTGTGAAATAGACCAGATGCAGGTTGAAAAGGGAATGAGCAATAATAAAAGTTAAGAAATACAGTGGACAAAAATGAGACTAAAATTAAATACAAATAACTCCAAATTAATGACAACAGGTACAACAACTACCCTTGGAGTTGACAATGAAGATAGTGAAGTGAGAGAGATTGCTTCAATAGTAAAGGAGCAAGCAATCAGGAAATATGCCACAGACCAGCACCTGTTAAAGCAGCCTTGAAAGTCTTGGGGGGAAAAATATTCAGATTCTGTGATGTGTCTATATCAAACTCAAGGCCTAGCAGCAGGATCCAGCTTGTGGGGTGCTTAGATTGCCCGCGGGGCCACCCTGGAAACAGCAAAGGATTGGGCTGCAGTACGTCTGCCAACAAAAACATGGAATCTGGGAGGACCACATGTGACTGAAAACATGTGACCCAGAGAGGCAATCACGGCCCACCGGAACTGCATTTTTGCTGGCAGATCGCTCAGGCCACCATAGATGCCCTTGACATGAGTGACGTCAAGATAGCCACGCCCATCCTGGCCCTTGAAGTCAAACACAACCCTGATGCAGCCCTCAATGAAATCGAGCTTGACACCCCTGGTGTAGGGAATTGTATTCCCTGTGACCAGGGGTGGGATTCAAATTTTTTAACAACTGGTTCTGTGGGCATGGCTTAGTTGGTGGGTGGGGCTTGGTGGTCATGTTATTGGCTGGGTGTGGCCAACTCAATATCACTCAAATTGAGGCACGCATCTCCTCGCCTGGCCTCTCATGACCGTGGGGATGCTGCAACAGTCATAAATGTGAAAAATGGTCATAAGTCACTTTTTTCAGTGCCATTGTAATTTTGAATGGTCACTCCACTCAAGCAAAGTACCAGCAAAGGAGGGGAAAAAAACTCCAGAGAAGTTCCTGCGACAGGAAGTCTAGTCCTGCCAAGAATGTAATAAGGGTTAAGGGAGAGGCAGTTTCTATAAACAACACCAGAATGTTTCCTTCCTGCTTTCCTTACAGGATTAGGCCAGTAATTTCTTCTAACAACCGGTTCTCCGAACTGCTTAGAATGTTAACAACCGGTTCTAGTGAACAGGTGAGAACTGGTAGAATCCCACCCCTGCCTGTAACACTCCATGGAAGCAAAAGTTGGATTTTCACAATGCAAGATAGAAAGAGTTTAAATGATTAGCAATGTGATTCAAAGTGACTAAACAATATTGACAAATGAATGATGGCAAGCCTGTTGTTGTATCTCTTACTTACTGCCCAGTCAATTAATGAGATGTAGGTTATACTTTTAAAAAATAAAGTCCATATCTTTTAAAGAAGTAAAAAAAAATGAATATATTACAAGACACTTTGACAGGATAAATATCTGTTGAACAACAAATACTGAAAACTATGAAATTTCTGCAGGTATGTGACTGACTTTTCTCTGCCAGACAGTGAAGAAGGATGAACAAAACCTACAAGATTATTGCCAGCTTTTCAAAGTAAATCAAGCCAGATAAGACTTCATAAGGACTACTGGAATTCTATTTTTATTGCTGCAGGGCATAATAACAGAATCTGAAAGGCTGATAGAATTTGTCTCTTATACTAAAGAGAATCCAAGGGAGGTCATTTCTAAATTATGATTTCCTTTTCACTTTTCAGAGCTAACCTAATCTTTATGTATTTGTCCTTGCATTCCTTCTCCAAGGTTATGCCCATATTCCTCTAAGATTCCTTAATCATGGCTTCAGAATTATGAATAGGTAAATTGAGAAAATGAAAGTAAATAGAAACAAAACTATTTGGTTAAGTATGCATAAAACAGAGTGATGATTAAATGCAGTTGTTTATAAATCTGAATAACCAAAGGTCAGAATGGCCAACTGGATTTATCTGGATTCCTGGTTTAAAAAGCATTTTTTTTAAAAAAAATTATGTAAAAATTACATTTTAACAGTTCTGTTGTCAAGCTTATACTTATATTTACAATTCTTTTTCATATCAAACCTTATTTCTCTTATCTAACCATATATGTAACATTTCCCAAGCCTCATAAAACTCAGACTCCTCTTTACCTTTAAGTTTTCTCGTAAGTCTATCCATCTCAGCATATAAAAGGCATTTTTTAACTGTCTATAATTAGAATTATTACCAGACACACAACATTGTATTCTTATTATGAATAATTTCACTATTTATTTATTTTTTGTTCAGATGTATATTTATTTTTTCAGCAGTACTCAGAAAAATGGCCGTTGTTTTGTCATTGTGGGGTGATATACATTATTTTCTTTGACCAGTGTTGTTTTTCCTGGTGGATTGACCTACAGTGGTGGGGTTCAAAAATTTTTACTACCGGTTCTGTGGGTGTGGCTTGGTGGGCGTGCTGTGGCTTAGTGGGTGTGGCTTGGTGGGCATTGCAGGGGAAGGAAACTGCAAAATCTCCATTCCCTCCTCACCCCACTAACCTGCTTTCCAGCTCCATTCTCCTGTGCAGGGCAACCAAAGAAGACCCAGCCACTCAGCTGGGACTCGGGAGGCGGAGAATAGAGGGGGGCGGGGCCAGTCAGAGGTGGCATTTGCTGGTTCTCCAAACTACTCAAAATGTCCACTACCGGTTCTTCAGAACTGGTCAGAACCTGCTGAGTACCACCTCTGGGCACTTCAGTTCTCATCATTAATTGGTTCCAAGAGGCGGGATAAATACCAAAAATGACAAATACTAAACAAATTTTTCCCATAAGGGAAAGTTCTAGCTTGTATGTTCGGTACCAAACAAAAGACAGGACAGAATGTTCACGTTTAAATGTGTTGAGTACCAAATTTGATGAGTTTCAAAGCAGTTGAGTACCAAGGTATCACTGTATTTGATTGGCAAGCTTGTCCCATCCTGGAAAGGATTCCATCATTTGTGTCAACAATTGGTTTATCAGAGTTATGGATAGACAATATTAGGGAGGGAAAACAAGAAATTATAAGGACAAGTCACAGAGTAAATGATATTTATAGCCTTATTAATTCATCCTTCTTTTTAGAACAGTTAATGTTTGGGCGAGGGCAGGAACATGTTAGGTAGACACTCTTAAGAAATTTAATGTGATCCACCAAGAGATTTTTTTTAAAACAGCTTTTAAAACTCTAAAAGTTGGTCACTAGATTTATCATGGAGATATTATGGCAGGACCAGCAGCAAACCAATAGTATAAAAAAATTCAGTAACTGTAATTATTAGCATTAAAAAACCCAGCCAAATTACAGGTTATGAAGAAAAATGATTGCCAGTGATGTAAATATAGGCAGAAAGTTTAATGAGGTGATAAATTACTTTGGCTAGCTGCTTGGTTCAGTATCCAACAGCCCATCATACTTTTCAACTAACCCAGTTAAAATGTCACGGCAACATTATATAGTGTCTGTTAGAATCTCAGAAGTAGTAGAAAGATGATGAAATAAAACTCCAAAGCTCTTCAGAATCACCAGTTCAATTTGTTACTTCAAAATAGGTCCCCATTTTGATTTCCAAGTGTAATTTGCTCAAAGCATCATTGAATTGAATTACATGTTTGAAACTAAATGGCAGCCCTAACACATACTGTATATACATGAAAAGAGTTAAGTTGCCACATAGGTAAAAATACAACTTCACCTTCTACACCATCTCATCAGCTTAGTGAGCCAGATATATTAAAGGAATGGTTCACCTTTCCCTCTAATGACACTCTTGCAATATGTTTTTAATATATTTCTCCAATAATATTTTAAAAGGTATAATTAGCACACACTTTTCAGTCACATTAAGAAGATTACGATTCCCAGGTTGGGTAATAGCTAATATTTTGCGATGATAAAGCCATCTGGATATTTAGCAGCACATAGTGAAGTGCATCCACAAAGAAAATATTCTGAAATATGCTACCAGCAACTGAACGGCCAAAATGGTAAGGAAGTTATGCACCACATGGAATGGCTAAAGAAACCAAAAGTGCAATAGCAATAGCATTTAGGTTTATATACTGCTTTATGGTGCTTTACAACCCTCTCTAAGTGGTTTTACAGAGTCAGCCTATGGCCCCCAACAATCTGGATCCTCATTTAACCCACCTTGGAAGGATGGAAGGCTGAATCAACCTTGAGCCTGGTGGGATTTGAATTGCCAAATTGTAGGCAGCTGGCAATCAGCAGAAGTAGCCTGCAGTACTGCATTCTAACCACTGCGCAACAGAGGTTCCTAGCAATGCTACTTTAATGATTGTTGTGAGGAACCACAACATTATGTTTACATTTTTTGATATTTTTTCTCATGTATATATCCGTGTGTGTGTGTGTGTATGTGTGTGTGAGTGAGTGAGAGAGAGAGAGAGAGAGAGAGAGATTATTAAAATTCAGACACTTGGTAATTGACTCATATTTATGATGGCTGCAGTGTCCTGGGCTCATGTGATCTCTTTTTGTGGTCTTCTGACAAGCAAAGTCAATAAGGAAGCCAGATTAGCTTAACAACTGTGTCACTAACTACACAACTACAGCAATTCACTTAACAATTGTACCAAAAATGGTCATAGAATGGAGCAAAATTGTGGTTGTAAGTCAATTGTGTTCATAAATTGAGGACTACCTGTGTATGGATGTATGTGTGTACATATATACATACTTATTATGCAGTAGTGGGATTCAAAATTTTTTACTACTGGTTCTGTGGGCATCGCGTGGCTTGGTGGGCATGGCTTGGTGGGCATGGCTTGGTGGGCGTGGCAGGGGAAGGATACTGGAAAATCTCCATTCCCTCCCCACCCCACTAACCTGCTTTCCAGCTCCATTCTCCTGTGCAGGGCAACAAAAGAAGACCCAGCCGATCAGCTGGGACACAGGAGGCAGAGAATAGATGGGCAGGGTAGAGATGGGATTTGCCGGTTCTCCAAACTACTCAAAATTTCCATACCGGTTCTCCACAGCTGGAGAACTGAATACCACCTCTGTTTTAAGTGCATAAAGCATGTTGATTTTAAAAGACTGCTTTGAGTTCAAGTATTCTGAGTTTGGAATGAATTATGTGACTTTTTCCAAAAGTTATGTTGGTTCAAGTCATGTATGCCCAACTCTGAACTCAAAATGTTTCTGGAACGGGTAAAATAAAATCTACTTCACATGTGAAACATTCCCAACTCAAAATCCCCCATAGCATTGACCCTTGTCATATATGCACAGGTGAGATTCAAATTTTTTTACTACCGGTTCTGTGGGTGTGGCTTGGTGGGCGTGGCAAGGGAAGGATAGTGTAAAATCTCCAGTCAGAGGTGGGATTTGCCGGTTCTCTGAACTACTCAAAATTTCCGCTACCAGTTCGCTAGGACTGGTCAGAACCTGCTGAATACCACCTCTGATATTATGGTATATAATACACACATGAATATATACACATATACATATACACATACACACACAAACACATATATACACACAGAGAGAGGGTATATATGCAGCAAATGCTATAACTATATATATAGACTTATAAACCTCAAAATAAATTACCCAATCAATATGATCTTGCATATGTTTTTCACATCAGAGAGAACAAATTCTCTCAGGAAATACTCACATGAATTAATTATGTCAAAGTATTAAAATGTTATGTGCAATCTCTTGAATATAATTGGGATGGCAATGTACAATGATTTCATAAAATGTTCTTTTAACCTAGCACTTGGAGAAAAAGAGAAAATTATGCTATCATAAGTGGCATATGAATTAACTTTGAAAAAGTATATATATCCAAGAATGTCAACTAATGTATTCCTGCATCATTAGCTCATCTCATGTGCAGAAATAAAAAATGGTCCGGCAATTGTAAATTCTAAATGTGTAAAAAAACTCACAAGTGGTAAAGAAGAGAATATGAATATCATGAAAATCCATGATTACAAATTCCCCTTTAAAAATGACTATAGTAAAGTTTGAAGCAAAACAAGAGATAAAATCATATGGAACGCTATCCAATTTGAAGGAAGTTAAAATAAGAAGTTCCTAACTTTGAACAGAATTTTAATTTATTGCGTTTTGAAATTGTTCTGTATTGGATGTTTTGTATTTAAAATACTCACCGTTCATTGGTCGTTGAGTCGGCGGGAGATCCTTCTCCTGTCATTGGCTGGTGAGGCGCGGGGAGCCTTTAAAAGAAAGGCTGCCGCGACTCTCCAGCGTGTCCGTTCTGAAATAAACAAGAGAAGAGCTGAAATCACTAAAGAGTGCGTGCCTCGTTATTTCCGCCGCCAAAACACCGGCGACGAGGGTGGGATCGAGACAGCACTTTTAAGCGAGTGCGATAGCGGCGGAGATCGAGCGGCACCATGTCTGGAAACAACACCCCGCCTGAACAATTCAACCCAGCAAAGGAAGAATGGCAGTCGTATGTAGACCGTTTCCTCATGTTCCTGGAGAGCAGCGATCTGAGCGGCGTATCGGAACATCGGAAGAGAGCGGTTTTCCTGACCCATTGCGGCCAGACTGTATTCCGCATGGCGAAAGCGCTAGCATCCCCGATCGATGTTAAGATGTTAACCTGGCCCGAGCTGGAAAAGATCCTGCGAGCACACTACGCTCCTACAGTTTCCTGCCTAATTAAGCGCCACGAGTTTTATCTCCGAAATCAGAAAGAAGATGAATCTATCGCTGATTTCGTGGCAGTCCTAAGAGACATTGGGGGTGAGTGCGAATTCTCGGATTTCGACGAAGCCCTAAGAGACCGAATCGTGCTAGGGCTAAAAGATCCAGTACTACAGAGCCGATTGTTAAATCGGCCCAAAATAACAGTGAAGGAAGCTATGGAAGAAGCCACCGCAGCCAAAGCCACCCAGAAATCAGCGGCAAAAATGAAAAAGATTAACAAAGCTGCAAACTACAACACCAGAGAATCACCCAAACCAGAGGGGGATCGAGAGAAGACCACAACACACCATGAAGATCTGGAAACTGAGACCAGTAGCGAGGAAGACGATGTATGCCACCTGAAGACAGGTAGAGGGAAAAAAGAGCGGGCAAACAGAAGGTTCGATTTTGAGTGTAACCGCTGTGGAGGAAATCACCCCAGGTCAGAGTGCCGTTTCATCGATGCGATATGCAGAAAATGCGAGAAGAAAGGGCACATCGCAAAGGTATGCAGATCCAGATCAAGCTATAGACCGAGGCGAAAAGGAAGCCCTCCCCCAAGAGAAAGAGAGAGAGAGAAAGAGAAAAAGACAAGCAGCCGTTGGAGCCAAGAGGGAAGAGAAAGGAGATACAAAAATCAAGGTACAGGAAAGAAGAAACACACCAAACAGTTATAATTGGACACTCAAATACAAAAAATGTAAGGAAGGTCCACGTCCAAGTAAGAATTGAGGAACAAGACTGTGAAATGGAAGTGGACTCGGGATCATTTCTCTCTATGGTCTCGTGGGACACTATCAAAAACTTGATTCCAGACATCCAACGAAGCGAACTTGAAATACAAAACTTGACACTAAAAGACTACCAAGGTAACAAAATTCCTGTCGTGGGCGTTGGGCACTTCCAGGTCACCTTCAAAAATCACACCGAAATTCTACCACTAACAATTGTTGACCGGAACAGACCAAGCCTTTTAGGATTGGAATGGTTCGAACCGCTTGGAATTGGGATGACCAGCATCAACCACATCTCAGACGCAGACTGGGAAGCAGACCTTATTCAAGAATTCCAGGACCTGTTCAGCGGCGAATTAGGCAAGTACCGGGGTAACCCGATATCTTTTAACCTAGACCCTAAGGTAGCCCCAATTAGACTAAAGGCAAGGCGTGTTCCTTTCACTTTAAAACCAAAAATAGAGGAACAACTAGATAAATTAATTAAGCAAGGAGTCCTCGAACCAGTTGACCACGCTAAATGGGAGACCCCCATAGTCACCCCTATTAAAGCGGATGGGTCGATTCGTATCTGTGGGGACTACAAGGCAACCCTTAACCATGCGTTACAACAGAGTGCATACCCCGTTCCGGTCGTCCAACACTTGTTACATTCTATCAAAGGCGGAAAAATCTTCGCTAAACTCGATTTGGCCCAGGCATACCAACAACTGCCTGTAGACGCAAAAACAGCAGAAGCCCAAACAATTGTCACACACCGGGGCGCTTTTAAATGTAACCGCCTCCAATTCGGCGTTAGTGTGGCACCAGGCATTTTCCAATGCTTAATGGAACGCCTCCTCCAGGGAATACCGGGAGTCATCCCATATTTTGACGATGTCCTAATCGCAGCTAAAGACAAAGTGCAACTGCGAGACCGTCTAAGAAAAGTTCTCACCAAATTTGCTGAAACAGGCCTCAAAGTTAAAAAAGACAAATGCACATTAATCACAGAGAAAATCGAATTCCTGGGATACCTAATTGATGGCGATGGCATTCACCCGACAGAAGGAAAAATCCGCGCAATCAAAGACGCTCCCACTCCGACTAACAAGGGAGAACTACAAGCCTTTCTAGGGTTAATAAACTTTTATCATGTTTTTCTACCGCAGAAAGCCACGGTTGCGGAACCTTTACATAGACTCCTGGACAAAGACACAGTTTGGAAGTGGGACAGTTGGGAGGAAACAGCTTTTAACAAAATAAAAGACCTCATTACGTCAACAAAGGTACTAATACAATATAACGAGACTTTACCATTGATATTGACTTGCGATGCATCGCCTTTTGGGGTCGGAGCTGTTCTAAGCCACCTTTTACCTGATGGCAGAGAGGCTCCGATTGCATTTTATTCAAAAACATTGTCTAAAAGCCAACAAAATTACAGTCAACTAGACAAGGAAGCACTAGCCATCATATCAGGTATTAAACGTTTCCATGAATACCTCTATGGCTGCCTGTTTTCTGTAATTACCAATCATAAACCATTATTAGGAATTCTGGCTGGAAACAAAGCGACGCCTAACATATTATCACCCAGAATGACGAGATGGTCAGAATTCCTCGCTGCATACAACTATACCTTGTCTTACCGCCCCGGTCCGTCTATCATACACGCAGATGCATTAAGTCGTTGCCCATTGCCGGACAGTGATCCTGACCCGAACCCCACCACATCTGCACTGCTGATTGAAGCCCTAACCGACCTTCCCATGACGGCAGCAGACATCGCTCACGAAACCGCTAATGACCACCTACTGCACAAAGTGAGTGGGTGGATTACCAAGGGATGGCCAGATGCTAACTTGCAGGACCCTTTAAACAGAGACAAACAGAACTTTCCGTACTTAAAGGTTGTGTACTTTGGGGGGATCGAGTGGTTATTCCACTAAGACTGAGGGATCCGATTTTGAGCCTTTTGCATGAAGGACACCCCGGGGTTGTTAAAATGAAAGGTTTGGCCAGAAGCTATGTCTGGTGGCCTGGACTGGACAAGGACGTTGTTGATTGGGTTGCGGGTTGCCAGCCATGCCAGACATCCCGTCCCTCACCCCCGAAAGCACCAGTCGCTGAGTGGGATCTGCCCAGAGGCCCATGGTCAAGGGTTCACATAGATTTCGCGGGTCCGACTAAGGGTTATACGTTTTTAATTCTGGTAGACGCTTACTCGAACTGGCTAGAAGTAAGCCTCATGCAATCAACCTCCTCCGAAGCTGTCATTCGACAGCTCAGAAAATGGTTTGCCACACATGGGTTACCAGACGTCCTAGTCTCAGACAACGGCCCTCAATTCACAGCTACAGAATTTGAGGGCTATTTAGCCAGCTTGGGCATACGGCATGCCCTAACCGCGCCGGCACACCCGGCAGCGAATGGACGAGCCGAACGCATGGTCCGGTTCACCAAAGAGACACTCTACAAGTTAGGCCAGGGCCCTATACAAGCACGCATCGATAAACTATTATTTATACAACATACCATACCCAGCAGCACTACGAACAAAACCCCAGCCGAACTACTCATGGGGAGAAAATTACGCTCCCCTTTGGATAGACTTCACCCCACATACTCCACAGACAAACCACTAGACTCTTCCAGCAAACTCCGAACATTCCAAATTGGAGACTTAGTTTACGCAAAAAATTTGGTGGGACATCCCCTATGGGTGCCAGCCACCATCACCCAACTCACAGGCCCACGATCATACCGACTTACCACTTCTGACAACAGAAGCTGCAAGCGGCACATCGACCAAATTAGATCCCGCACCCTTACCAGACCTTACAACCTCCCTGGGGGGGAAGGGGATCAACCACCAAACAACCAAGAAACAGCATACCTGCACCCAACCAACAATCAAAGAACAACAGACCCACAAACGAACAACGACAACCTAACCTCCACACATACACCCTCAACACTAGCTCTGGTCGAGTTTTGCAGCTACGCACCTGAGCCAGGGGAACTTCCAGATGAAACACCAGACACGGCCGACGATAATCCAAGCCAGGAAGGGAGCGGCCTAGCCATCTCAACTAGTCGAGCTAGGCCCGCTAGGAGTGACTCGGCCGGCTCGACCTTCCAGAAGTTTCCCAGGCCAGGGACAGAAGGACCAACAGGTCCACCTGCACCGACCATCAGCGATGAAGTGAATGAGCCGCGCAGGTCCAGTCGGACCCACAGGAGCCCCGCCTATCTACGTGATTACATAACATAGGCGGAGCTCCTGATTGGTCGGGCTGGACCAAGAAGGGAGGGGTGTTCTGTATTGGATGTTTTGTATTTAAAATACTCACCGTTCATTGGTCGTTGAGTCGGCGGGAGATCCTTCTCCTGTCATTGGCTGGTGAGGCGCGGGGAGCCTTTAAAAGAAAGGCTGCCGCGACTCTCCAGCGTGTCCGTTCTGAAATAAACAAGAGAAGAGCTGAAATCACTAAAGAGTGCGTGCCTCGTTATTTCCGCCGCCAAAACACCGGCGACGAGGGTGGGATCGAGACAGCACTTTTAAGCGAGTGCGATAGCGGCGGAGATCGAGCGGCACCATGTCTGGAAACAACACCCCGCCTGAACAATTCAACCCAGCAAAGGAAGAATGGCAGTCGTATGTAGACCGTTTCCTCATGTTCCTGGAGAGCAGCGATCTGAGCGGCGTATCGGAACATCGGAAGAGAGCGGTTTTCCTGACCCATTGCGGCCAGACTGTATTCCGCATGGCGAAAGCGCTAGCATCCCCGATCGATGTTAAGATGTTAACCTGGCCCGAGCTGGAAAAGATCCTGCGAGCACACTACGCTCCTACAGTTTCCTGCCTAATTAAGCGCCACGAGTTTTATCTCCGAAATCAGAAAGAAGATGAATCTATCGCTGATTTCGTGGCAGTCCTAAGAGACATTGGGGGTGAGTGCGAATTCTCGGATTTCGACGAAGCCCTAAGAGACCGAATCGTGCTAGGGCTAAAAGATCCAGTACTACAGAGCCGATTGTTAAATCGGCCCAAAATAACAGTGAAGGAAGCTATGGAAGAAGCCACCGCAGCCAAAGCCACCCAGAAATCAGCGGCAAAAATGAAAAAGATTAACAAAGCTGCAAACTACAACACCAGAGAATCACCCAAACCAGAGGGGGATCGAGAGAAGACCACAACACACCATGAAGATCTGGAAACTGAGACCAGTAGCGAGGAAGACGATGTATGCCACCTGAAGACAGGTAGAGGGAAAAAAGAGCGGGCAAACAGAAGGTTCGATTTTGAGTGTAACCGCTGTGGAGGAAATCACCCCAGGTCAGAGTGCCGTTTCATCGATGCGATATGCAGAAAATGCGAGAAGAAAGGGCACATCGCAAAGGTATGCAGATCCAGATCAAGCTATAGACCGAGGCGAAAAGGAAGCCCTCCCCCAAGAGAAAGAGAGAGAGAGAAAGAGAAAAAGACAAGCAGCCGTTGGAGCCAAGAGGGAAGAGAAAGGAGATACAAAGAATCAAGGTACAGGAAAGAAGAAACACACCAAACAGTTATAATTGGACACTCAAATACAAAAAATGTAAGGAAGGTCCACGTCCAAGTAAGAATTGAGGAACAAGACTGTGAAATGGAAGTGGACTCGGGATCATTTCTCTCTATGGTCTCGTGGGACACTATCAAAAACTTGATTCCAGACATCCAACGAAGCGAACTTGAAATACAAAACTTGACACTAAAAGACTACCAAGGTAACAAAATTCCTGTCGTGGGCGTTGGGCACTTCCAGGTCACCTTCAAAAATCACACCGAAATTCTACCACTAACAATTGTTGACCGGAACAGACCAAGCCTTTTAGGATTGGAATGGTTCGAACCGCTTGGAATTGGGATGACCAGCATCAACCACATCTCAGACGCAGACTGGGAAGCAGACCTTATTCAAGAATTCCAGGACCTGTTCAGCGGCGAATTAGGCAAGTACCGGGGTAACCCGATATCTTTTAACCTAGACCCTAAGGTAGCCCCAATTAGACTAAAGGCAAGGCGTGTTCCTTTCGCTTTAAAACCAAAAATAGAGGAACAACTAGATAAATTAATTAAGCAAGGAGTCCTCGAACCAGTTGACCACGCTAAATGGGAGACCCCCATAGTCACCCCTATTAAAGCGGATGGGTCGATTCGTATCTGTGGGGACTACAAGGCAACCCTTAACCATGCGTTAAAACAGAGTGCATACCCCGTTCCGGTCGTCCAACACTTGTTACATTCTATCAAAGGCGGAAAAATCTTCGCTAAACTCGATTTGGCCCAGGCATACCAACAACTGCCTGTAGACGCAAAAACAGCAGAAGCCCAAACAATTGTCACACACCGGGGCGCTTTTAAATGTAACCGCCTCCAATTCGGCGTTAGTGTGGCACCAGGCATTTTCCAATGCTTAATGGAACGCCTCCTCCAGGGAATACCGGGAGTCATCCCATATTTTGACGATGTCCTAATCGCAGCTAAAGACAAAGTGCAACTGTGAGACCGTCTAAGAAAAGTTCTCACCAAATTTGCTGAAACAGGCCTCAAAGTTAAAAAAGACAAATGCACATTAATCACAGAGAAAATCGAATTCCTGGGATACCTAATTGATGGCGATGGCATTCACCCGACAGAAGGAAAAATCCGCGCAATCAAAGACGCTCCCACTCCGACTAACAAGGGAGAACTACAAGCCTTTCTAGGGTTAATAAACTTTTATCATGTTTTTCTACCGCAGAAAGCCACGGTTGCGGAACCTTTACATAGACTCCTGGACAAAGACACAGTTTGGAAGTGGGACAGTTGGGAGGAAACAGCTTTTAACAAAATAAAAGACCTCATTACGTCAACAAAGGTACTAATACAATATAACGAGACTTTACCATTGATATTGACTTGCGATGCATCGCCTTTTGGGGTCGGAGCTGTTCTAAGCCACCTTTTACCTGATGGCAGAGAGGCTCCGATTGCATTTTATTCAAAAACATTGTCTAAAAGCCAACAAAATTACAGTCAACTAGACAAGGAAGCACTAGCCATCATATCAGGTATTAAACGTTTCCATGAATACCTCTATGGCTGCCTGTTTTCTGTAATTACCAATCATAAACCATTATTAGGAATTCTGGCTGGAAACAAAGCGACGCCTAACATATTATCACCCAGAATGACGAGATGGTCAGAATTCCTCGCTGCATACAACTATACCTTGTCTTACCGCCCCGGTCCGTCTATCATACACGCAGATGCATTAAGTCGTTGCCCATTGCCGGACAGTGATCCTGACCCGAACCCCACCACATCTGCACTGCTGATTGAAGCCCTAACCGACCTTCCCATGACGGCAGCAGACATCGCTCACGAAACCGCTAATGACCACCTACTGCACAAAGTGAGTGGGTGGATTACCAAGGGATGGCCAGATGCTAACTTGCAGGACCCTTTAAACAGAGACAAACAGAACTTTCCGTACTTAAAGGTTGTGTACTTTGGGGGGAGCTCCTGATTGGTCGGACTGGACCAAGAAGGGAGGGGTGTTCTGTATTGGATGTTTTGTATTTAAAATACTCACCGTTCATTGGTCGTTGAGTCGGCAGGAGATCCTTCTCCTGTCATTGGCTGGTGAGGCGCGGGGAGCCTTTAAAAGAAAGGCTGCCGCGACTCTCCAGCGTGTCCATTCTGAAATAAACAAGAGAAGAGCTGAAATCACTAAAGAGTGCGTGCCTCGTTATTTCCGCTGCCAAAACAGAAATTATCTCATGTATATGAGTTTTTAAATTATCTATACAACATTGTAAAGATCAGTAATTTTGTATAGGTCTTCTACTTCTAAATTAAATATTGCTTCTTCTTACTTGTTACACTTGTATTTTTGGATAACTGGAGTATTTTTCAGACCAGTAGAGGTATTTTAATAAAAACCCACTTCTGATTGACACAAGTGTTTAAGAACCCATATGTCGATCATATTCACAAATTATATCTATGGAACTGCTCTTTTATAATCTTCAAATTGCAGAGGAAGTCTTTTCCTTCCAATTATGTGCTACAGAATGTTCAAGAGTGACGTTTTGACCTGCATGTCTAATACACCATATGCTTCCTCATCTTATTTTGTATGCATGAAATATACTCAAGTATGGAGAATTTTAAAATACTTAGGAATAATTTCGAAGCTAATTAAAACTGAGAAGACTTTATTTTAATTTAATTTGCGAAAATTGGCATAAACACATGAAAACTGACACTGTAAGCACTGTCTGAAGATTGAAGAAAAGACAATAGCGAACTGCAAAATTTATAAAAGTTAGCAAATCATCTTTCTCAAATGAAATGTACCATTTCATTGCTTTAACTTCTGAGCACCAAAAATATTCTTAATGGATGAGTAATAAAAACATGTTTAAAAGAATTTAGAATTTATCTTTTCAAAAATTCATTTGTTTTGTTGTTTTGTTTTGTTCTTTTCTTTTGGTTTTTGGAATGGCGGTATCTACATTATAATCAACTATATAATTTAGTAAGAAGGTCTTTTCTCCTTCCTTCCTTCCTTCCTTCCTTCCTTCCTTCCTTCCTTCCTTCCTTCCTTCCTTCCTTCCTTCCTTCCTTCCTTCATCCCTTCCTGATTTTCTATCTCTCTGGCCCAGCAGGGTGAATCAAACAGATGGCAGCAATATGGAGAAAAGCATATCCCTATTGAGAGATTAGTGACAATGACAAATAGTCAGTAGTCTTGGCTTCTTTCTCCAGCATGGCTTCTGGACTATGAACTTTAATAACTATCTTCTCAGATACAATAAAGTGATTGCTGATAATTCATATCTGTGAATTACTGAAAAGTATTAATTTCAAAACCATGATAGCATATGTTGAATGTCAAAGGATACAGGAAACAAGAAATATTTGTCCATAAAAAGGGAGGCCAAGAGGGTGAAAAAAATCCCTCTATGCTTACGTTGATATAGGTCAATAAGAAAAATGAAAACATCTTCTATTTTCAGAGCAATTCATGATCAGCCTCTCTGTAATAACTATATTGATGTAAGCCCTGAGGGAAATGTTGGCATAATGTAAACTACTTTTCACTTAGTTTAACAGCCAGAAAATCATGTATTATTAGTGCTTCTATCCACGAAACAACAGTACCTTGAATGTGGTTAGCCTACAAACACGCAAAGCTGATGGAGTGTTTAATTGTGACTATTGTCATCATTGGGGGGATATGGGTTTTTACATTGTGAAAATTTAATTTTGTAGAGTCACCATGTGTGAATTTTGGTAGCCTTATAAATGTGGTTAATAAAAATAAAAGAACAAATCAATTGGGTCAGAGCCAAAACAGTCCACTCCAACTCTGTTTAACTTTATGTACACAGTGTGGCAGTAAAAGTACCCTGTTTCCCAATAGATATGTAAGCTGCATTTGACTTCCTATAAACATGGCCTGCAGCAGTGGTGATATTCTACCAGTTCAACATACTGGTAGCACCGAAGACCAGCGGAGACCAAACCGGTTCTCTCTGAGGAGCTACTATGTCCACCCACCCACCCATGCTCACATACTGACCTTTATGTCCTGATTTTGAAGTGCAGCTGCTTTGCGTGACACTGCAGATTGCTGCACATCAGCTTATGAAGCAACAGGGAGTGTCATGCCCTTGTGGGAGTCTGATTCTGAGGGGGAGATTGAGCAGATGACAGGGAGTGGGATTGTGGCTCCAGTAGCTGTGGAAGAAATGGGGGAAGGGCACAGTCCGGCTCGGCATTCAGAGGAAGACCCAGGGCTACCCCCTCTTCATCCTCAGACATGCAAGGTGAAACGGAGAAGGGAGCAACATGGCTTATGGGAGAGAAAAAGGCCCTGATCTCTTTCATTAGTTGCAGCTGGGAGAATAGGATATAAGAAGGGTGTTTGCACACAGCACCTTGCTGGAAGCAAAGCGTGCATTATCTTTGTCGAGGCTTATCTGGGTTTTTGGCATCCTTCCAACTGTGCGTGCTTTGTTATCTTTTGGAAGTCTGCAATTTGAGGACCATCCCTGATCTCATGACCTTCCGTCGTGCGCTGAAAACTTATTTATTTCAGCAAGCCGGTCTGGCCTAGGCGTTTTTAAATTTTAATCTGGTTTTTAATCTTTCTTAATCCCCTTGTTTTAATCTTTGTAGAGCCAATTATATTTAATTCTTTTAATTTTTAATATTGTATATGTGTTTATATGTGTATTTTTATTCTGGCTGTTCACCGCCCCGAGTCCCTTTGGGAGAGGGGGTGGTATATAAATTTAAATAATAAATAAATAAATAAAATTTATTATCCTGGCTTGCCGTGTTAATTACTTCAGCTTGGTTTGTGTTGGTTTTTTTATTTCTAATTTATCTGTTCTTTGGGTTCGGACTGCATTTCTTCCTTTTGTAGACTGTTTTTGGAAGAGTTTGATCTCCAGCCAAGGATAACCGGACATTAGGGGCCAAGTTGGTGGTCTTAAAGGGACCTTACCTGTTTTTTGTGACTTTGTTGCTTTTCTGCCACGCACCGGGTCATCACAGGGAGAGTGCAGGATTTCAGGAGGTGATTCAAAAAATTTCGGCACCTGCGCAAAGTGTGTGTTTGGCATATATGTGTGCACAAACTATTTATGCGCACGCAAAGTGCGCCCACCAAGCCATGCCCACCAAACCGGTGGTAAACTATTTTGAAATGCACCACTGGCCTACAGAGACAAGCCCAGGGAGGTTTATCCCTCTGGATTGTCATTTTTTCAACATACTAACGGTAGAAACAGGTATTTGTTTAGTTTATATGGTTCTCCAGGCTAAGGGAGACACTCCTAAAATCATTCCACAAGGCCCTCCATACAGCAGGGTATGTATGCTGAAAGCTTCACAGGCCATAGAGCAGCCTGTGAGCTATTCATCTGGGAAATGAGGGGCTACAATTCACTTCATTGTTGAAAAAGCAGTCAGTTTGGAATTTATCTTCCAAACAGACAATGAGTCATGCCTTTCATTTCTTAATCAATTTATGGGAGTATTATCTGTATTAGCTGAAATATTATCTGTATTTCTGTCCATACACAGTTTATTATTTCTTTTTGAAGTTCTGTGTTATATTTGAGACTTCTTCATTGCTAAACAACAAGGAAGAGGTTAGAATAGAATAACAGAGTTGGAAGGGACCTTGTACGCCATCTAGTCTACCCGCCCCCCCCGCCCAAGCATTTTCTGACAAATGGCACTCCAATCTCTTCTTGAAAGTCTCAATGATGAAGCTCCCACAACTTCAGAGCAAAAGCTGGTCCATTGGTTGATTGTTCTCACTGTCAGAAAGTTTCTCCTTATTTCCAGGTTGAATCTCTCCATCCATTATTCCTTGTCAGGCCTTTGGGACCATTGGAAAATAGCTTGACCCCCTCCTCTCTGTGGTAGCCCCTCAAATATTGGAATTGGTTGATGCAGGCAAGCTAAAATAAGAATTTTTTTAAAAAAACTTTGATGGAGAAACATAAGGATAGAAAGTTGTGTTACGGGTGACTGAAACCTTCTGATTTTTATGAACTCTGATTGGCCAGGAACCAGCAATTGCTTTATAAATATATATTCTTTAACCACAAGAGGGAGCTAAGAAGATGGCTAAATACAAGCATATTTTTTGAGAAGGGTTTGAAAATTATTTACAGAAAACCATTCACTTTATAAACCAATTATGTTCTAAGGACAAAGGAAGATATAATTGATATACAGGTGGTCCTCAACTTCAGACCACAAATAAGCCCAGGATTTCTGTTGCTAAGTGAGACATTGGTTAAGTAATTTTGCCCCATTTTTACAACCTTTCTTGCCACAACTGTTAAATGAATCACTTCAGTTGTGAAATTAGTAGCATAGTTGTTAAGCACATCTGGATTCCCCATTAACTTTGCTTGTCAGAAGGTTGCAAAATGGGATTACATGACCCCAGGACACTGCAATCATCATAAATATGAGTCAGTTGCCAAGTATCTGAATTTTGATCACATGGCCATGGATATACTGCAACAGTCGTAAGTGTGAACAATGGTCAAAAGTCACTTTTCCAGTGCAGTTGTAACTTTGAACAGTCACTAAATGAACTGATGTAGGTTGAGGACTATCTGTAGATGATATAAAAGAAGAGCAAGAGGTGCAATCAGGTGTAGAAAGTTATCAAAACATTGAGGCAATTCACAAGTATCTGACAATGTAAAGGACGCAACTGTAAGTCTGGAATATAAATCTGACACCAATCTTTATTAAATACAAACAACTCCGCACAATTGAAACGAGGCAGTGTTGGGATTCAGCTAATTTGCACCAGGTCAGGCGAACTGGTTGTTAAATTACTCCCTCCCCCCGCTATCAAAGTGGGTGCTGCGCTGCAATGGAGAAATAGACAACAAAATGGCTGACACGAGGGGAGGAAGAGGAGCAGGGAGAAGAAAGAGGGAAAGCGGCCTTCTCCTTCCCTCGTGCTGGCCCCTCCGTAGCCCATTTCTCTATTGCAGTGCAGTGCCCAAGATCCACTTTGATAGTGGGTTAACAACAGGCTTGCCCAGGTTTGGCTGTTGTGGGAGCTTGTCCCACATGTAAGGCAGAGCTGGAGAATGGGGATGGACCATGCCTCCCACAACAGCCAATCTCACCCTGGGCGAACCAGTTGTTAAATTATTTGAATCCCACCACTGAAATAATGGTTTCAAGCAAACCCCCAAGTATCACGAGGACAAACTTTGGATCTTTTCTTCATGGATACTAACAAGATAATGTTACCCAGTAACATTGAATTGTTAACTAGGGCATATAAAACCTTTGCCAGACCAATTCTTGAATACAGCTCATCCACCACACTGTATATCGGACATTAACATGATTGAGCAGGTTCAAAAGTATTTCTCGAGAAGAATACTCTGCTCCTATACTCACAATAGTAATCCCTATGCCTCCAGGCTTGAAATTTTGGATTTGGACAATCTTGAACTGCACCGCCTGTGGTCTGATCCAAGCATCGTTCACAAAATATAATAACAGCTTGCCACCAACGACTTCTTCAGCTTCAATCACAATAATACATGGACCAGCAACTGATACAAACTCAAGGTAAACCACTCCAAACTCGATTGCAGAAAACACGACTTCAGCAACAGAGTGGACAACGCCTGGAACGCCCTACCCAACTCCGTTGTTACAGCCTCAACCCCTCACAGCTTCAACCGCAAACTGTCTACCGTGGATCTACTCCATTCCTAAAAGATCCATAAAGGGGGCGTGCATAAGCGCACCAGCGTGCCTACCGTCCCTGTCTTACTGTCCCCATTTATCTGTATTTTTTTCCTTTGTTCATGTTTATGTTCATATCTACATTTGTTATCTTGTACATGTTTGACAAAATAAATAAATAAATAAGATTGAAAATAAGTAACCAGTGGCTCAGTAAACCAAATTGTTTCTATCCACAAAGCATATTTTAGATGTAGGATGGCTAGTACTGAGCAAACCCCACACTCTCTAGTTCACTAATGGAACCATCTCAGGAAGCATCAAGGACTTCACAAACACATATTTAATTTAAATGCCAGCTTCCAGGACATGAGAAACGAAGAAAGAAAAGAATCAGTATGTCATTTTTTTTTAAATGTCTTTGTAGAGTAAACATAGTTAAATAGAACAGATTATAAATAGAATTTTATGGGAGGAGATTTAGTCTACTTGTTTACCTTAAATGGACTACCTAATGTTCCTTTCCGAAAAATAAAACCATGTTTTGCTTACTTTCATACTCATAACAGGAGTGTAATTCTGTAATTCAGTAACACTACAAAGCTAGATCCTATAAAATCATAATGACCTCTCCTGTAATCTTAAAAATTTCATTCCAGTATTCCTATTTTAATGATAATTTGACATTGTGCAATGTTCTTAGAATACAATCCAATAAATGTCTATTTCTACTAGAGACATTAGTTATATAGTAGCCATTAAAAATGTTTAACTACAGCAATAAGTGAAGCAAAGAGGCAAGATCACATAAAAGAACTTATTGGCTCTATTATTTTAAATACATTTTTGAGTGTAGAAATATATGTTTTATGTTTATGCATAAAATCTCCAAGATCAGTTACACACAAATACATATAATTGCAATCACTTTTTGTTGTTGTCATCAGTGTTAACATTTGATATTTCAGAAAATCATGAAAAAGGCATAGGAGTTTATAAAATACCTGTTTAAACAGAAATATACTAAGTTATACTAAACAGTAACAAGGAAGTGCTAGAATCAAACCTCACTCTGGTTGTTCCAGAGTGTAGAAACAGTAGTTCAATATGAAGTTTGGTAAATGTGTTGATAGGAATTGTAATAGTTTCACTACTAAAAGTTTAAGCACAAATGTTAAAGATTGCGGTAGAGTAAGCAAGTAAGTCTTAATATACTATAATGAACAGTCTGAATTGATTCGGAAAACAACCATCACAATTATTTTGACATGGAAGCAAAAAACCTTTTGCTTAAAATGTCCTTTACTAGCCACCTTTTAGACAAGTTGCAGTTTCCAAAACAATGTCTAAGGCTACCACTTTGAAGCGAGCTTTGCAATAATTTCACCTATATAATAAGATTATCTAGTATCAGCCATGGTTTTAAAATTCTGTATCTCTGACCATTTCAATTATTACCTTCCAAAGGCCAAAGCTGAGGTCATAGAACAACAAAGAATTATTGTTATTATTGTTGTTGTTGTTATCATTATTGTTATTGTTATCATTACCATTATTACTGTTGTTGTTGATATTGTTGTTGTTATTGTTGTTGTTATTGACATTATTATTAATTGGCTACTTGTGATTGGACACATAAGCATAAGCTCTCAGTGTATATAAAAATACATTAATCAAGAATCATAAGATACAACACTTAGTGATAGTCATAGGATACTAAATAAGCAATCAAAATCATACTAGGAAACTAAATAAAGCAATATAAATAACAAAGATACAAACAACAAGGTTATAGTCATAAGTAGAAGGAGATGGATAATAGGAAGGATGAGAAGTAAATCATTTGACAGTGTTGTGGGAATTAGTTGTTTAACAGAGTGATGGTACGTGAGAAAAAACTGTCTTTGCATCTAGTTGTTCTGGTGTGCAATGCTCTATTATGTCGTTTTGAAGGTAGAAGTCATATAAAATGAAAATTTAGCTTCAGCTTTTTATTTCGGATTCAACCTATGATTCTGGAAGAAATATAAAAAGTCTTCAGATGTCAACCCTGACTTCAGGACAAAAAGAGAAACATAGCAGGTTATCATTGGTGTACTGAGAGTATCAGGTCATTGTAAAATAATCCTCAAGTGAGAAAGTAGTAGAGTAGGAAACCTGATAGTTTCACAATGAGAAGACAAATACAAAGACTGGACCAAAGAATGCTACTAAATCATTATCATTACCACCACTACTTCCACACCACAACCATCGTTGGATGACAGATTCTTCTGCCTCCTTTTCCGGATCCTAGAGAATGCCAAGCAATTGGACCATAAGGGGAAAAAAAAAACACAATCAATACAAATCAATTGGGGCATTCTTTCTTTACCTGGTGACTCCTGCAAGGACCACTGATGCTAAGTATTGGGAAGAAAAAAGGACGCCAACGGTTGAAGAATGAACTTCAAAATTGACTGAAATGGCAGAGATTGCGAAATTAACTGCATTGATTATAGACAGTGGGTTAGATTAAGTTTATCAGAGATTGAAAGGCTTGGGGGATTTTCTGCATTTTAAATAAAATAACAGAGGGTTTAGCTGATTTTTCATATGGTGGGTCGACTTGACGATAGATTTCCATATAAATGACATCTTTCTATACAACATTGTATTTGCAAAGAGGAATTTTCTCGAGAGGCAACAGCAGGTTTGGGGTGTGTGTATGGAGTTTGCATCAAAGTGTGATCCCACGTTTAAGCAGCACCTCCTGTGTAGAATTCATATCCCCAAGAGAGAAGTTAGAAGCATGTCCTATAGTGAAGAGCACAGGGCATTTCTTGCATGTTGCCAGAGTTTAATTCATTTACGGTATGTGTATGCTTTTTTCCCCACCTTAAAAACTAAAGCAAAAATGTGGACAACATGTAGTGAGAGAAGGAATTTTGATGTATTCGTTTGAAATGAACCCACTGTCCAGAACGTCTAGTAAATAAGTGCAAGTAAAGGGCAGTGGTGGGATTCCAAAAATTTTACTACGGGTTCTGTGGGTGTGGCTTGGTGGCATGGCGTGGCGTGGCTTGTGGGCATGGCAGGGGAAGGATACTGCAAAATCTCCAGGAGTGGGGAAGGATACTATAAAATCCTCATTCCCTCCCCAACCCACTAACCTGCTTTCCAGCTCCGTTCTCCTGTGCAGGGCAACCAAAGAAGACCTAGCCAATCAGCTGGGATTCAATGGGAGGCAGAGAATAGATAGAGGCGGGGCCACTCAGAGGTGGGATTTGCCGGTTCTCCAAACTACTCAAAATTTCTGCTACCGGTTCTCCAGAACTGCTCAGAACCTGCTGAATACCACCTCTAGTAAAGGGAATCTGGTTGCTTATTGGCAGCAATGCCTTCCTTCCTTAATTTATTCAAACCAATTTGTTCTCTTATATCAGGAATCCAGGACCTGTGTTTTGAATTCTTCTTCCATTGCTGAAATGGTAGTTAGACAGTACTCCTGCTGTTACGGTGGGCTCTCTTCTTTTAGTCAGGAAGAATTGTTTCCATTGTTATGTAAACAGGTGGGCTTTAATTTAATTTTAAACTACACATTTTACAGCAGATATGATAAGGACCATTGTGCAAATGGAGATCTTGGTTTAGGGTTGTTGTTGTTTTTAATTATCATTATCCTATATTTGCTTTCTATGACTTGTTTTCAGATATTCTGTGTATATTATTTTTGTTTAATGTACTGACTTACTGATTTATCCATCTTTAGCTCGATCATTGTTTGATTTCTTCTTGGGCTGATAAATGCTTTATTTCTGCTCCCAGCCATAAACCTGACAGATGGCAATTAGCCAATGGCTTCTTACCAGGTGTTAAATATCATGAAAAAAAATAGTACCCTGGAGGATTGACCAAGGAATTCCTGGAGGGCTGAGCATATAAAGTACCTTGTGATAATTTACCTTAAATACAGGAGCAAAACCAGCACATAGTAGCACTTCCATCGCTAAGAAACAAACTTGGTTGACCTGTACAGACCCTCTGACTTGATTTTACAAATCAGAAAACAGTTTTTGAATTAGATTTGTGTACAAATGACTGGCACAGTATTGCTAAGATGTATAAATTGTATGTAGACTGTACAATTAAATGCACAAATTTTTTTGATGTAATATATTTGATCAATAGGAAAATATGTGGAATAAAGATGCAAATTTGCATTGAATTATACCTTGAAAGAAAATTTTATAAGACAATGTATTTTTGGTATTTAACTTATCAAAGATGTATAAGGGTCTGTCAAACATATGTTGGAAAAGCATAAAGGTATTTTGATGATCATGTAAGAAAGCTAAGAAATATTGGGATCAGATACAATACTTCAAGCCAGACAATTGTTGGAACAAATGTAGAATTAAAACCAGGGGTTTTTTTATTTTTAGTTTTTGTGAATAAACATCTTGAAAAAGAACATGGGATTTTTATTGTTACACACGATAACAGAAATAAGACTTTTCTTTACATAGAGATGGAAGGACTTGCAGATGCCCACAAAGGAGAAATGGATGGTGAAATTCATGGAGTTAGTTGGGATGGCAAAATTGACTATTTTGATTAAAGAAAATATTTTATCTAGCTTTTGTATTTTTTTGCTTAAAACTGAAAGAAACAATACTTTAATTTTGGAATGTGACAATTAGTACTGCCTATGTTTATAGAAATACTGCATACTATTGTTAATCTTCAAGCAAAAGGTTAACATATTTTAAATTTGTAGCTGTATGCAGTAGAAGAAAGTTGGGAATCAGTATTTCTTTTTTCTTTTTTGCACTTCTAACCTTGTTTCTTTCCTGATTTTTTCTTTCTATTTCTTTCTATTTTTGTCTTGCTGTATTTTATTAACAAAGTTTTTTTTTTTAAAGAAAAAGAACCAGCACTTCTAACTCTTTCATTTCTTTGGTGACTCCAAAAATAATCACTAGAGTCAAATGAAAGATCGAGGAATATCTGAATAGCTACTCTTCTTCTGATCCCAATAATACAGATTGTCCATTAAGGCAATAAATGCTTGTCTCACCAAAGTCACATCTAAATTCATACCAGAAAACAATATCTACTTAATACTTTTTTCTAATACTTCTAGGATCTGTAATATTAACTTTCTTATGTATCATCTTGATACATACAGAATATGACACTTGTCTTTTACTTCACCGTGCTAGGATTCCATCTTATTTCCACTTTCCATCAATAATGTGACCTAAATATTCTTGTGAAATACTAAGCTTGTCAGCAATTTCTCTTTGAGTGGTTTGACAATTGCCCTTAATTATCATTAGCTAATTAATTATATTAGAATTAATTATTGATTCTCATATAAAAATAAACTTTTCCTGTCACAGGTCATCCATTTTATTATTAATCACACAGATCAAAATTTCCCAGTTCAGCATCTTTACATATTTCAGCCCATTAATACATATTTGTCATGTCAATAGGCATCACCATAAACAACCTGCATTTATTTAGTCATGAATTCAAATTGGAAGGGCTCTTCAGCAGTCAGAAAATTAATCATGATGAGTTGATCAAAGGACACTGACAAAATGCTGAATGAAAGCTTCAGTATCACAACTTTTTCTCATAGCAACAACCAACTAAAGTGAAATATCTGTTTTGCTTTGGTTTTCAGGTGTGACTCGGTAAAATAAAGAAAGAATACCTTATGACAAGTTATAAATATTTAATCAGTGAATAAAAATGAGCCCCTAAAAGCAAGAGGGAATCCTGAACATACTGTGACATTCATATTTATAATATGTTTGCTAAGTTGCTTATTTCATTATACAGAGAAGCTGGCAGTCTATAGTAAGATTAAGAAGCATAGAAATAATCAACCTCTTCTCTTGATGGTTTTCCAAGGACATTGGGTGTTTCATGAGGGACTTTCCATGATACTGAAGGTCTGTTGAGGTAATTGTGCCAACTATACATACGTCCCATCAAGGTTGTTAGAATTATTAGATTCCTGATCAAGAGAACAGATGCTGAAGAGTGTGTCAGATCTTTTAGCATATTATTTATTTATTTGTTTTATTTATTTTGTCAAACAATTATTAGATAACAGGTATAAGTATAAACATGGTTATAAATACATGAAATGGATACGAATAAGAAAAAAAAGAAACAATAGGACAGGGACGGTAGGCAAGTTTTGGTGCGCTTATGCACGCCCCCTACAGATCTCTTAGGAAAGGGGTGAGGTCAATAGTAGACAGTCTAATGTTGAAGATTTTGGGGTTTAGGGAAGAAATCACAGAGTCAGGTAGAGTATTCCAGACATTGACTATTCTGTTGCTGAAGTCGTATTTCCTGCAATCAAGTTTGGTGCGGTTTATCTTTAGTTTGTATCTATTTTGTGCTCTTGTATTGTTTTGGTTAAAGCTGAAGTATTCATTGATAGGTAGGACATTGCAATATATAAGTGTATGTACTATACTTAGATCAAACCGAAGGCGGCGTAGTTCTAGGTTGTCTAGGTCTAAAATTTCAAGTCTGGTGGCATAAGGTATTCTGCTATGAGTAAAGGAATGGAGGACTCTTCTCGTAAAATATTTCTGGACTTTCTCAATTGTATTAATATCAGATATGTAATGCGGATTCCAGACTGATGAGCTGTATTCAAGTATTGGTCTAGCAAATGTTTTATATTCTCTAGTTAGTAGAGTGATATTACCGGAGAAAAAGCTATGCAGAATTAGGTTAACAATTCTTAATGCCTTTTTGGCTATGTAGTTACAGTGGGCTCTAGCACTTAGATCTTTTGTGATGAGTACTCCAAGGTCCTTGATAAAGTTTGTGTCATCAACAAGGTCTTGACTATTCAGCTTGTATTTTATTTTTTGATTTTTTTTGCTAATATGCAAGACAGAGCAATTACAGATCTGAAGTTGCCATTTGTTTGACCAAATGTTTATTATTATAAATTATTAGTACTGCTATCTGTTGATGTTATAACAGGCAAGGCATTACTTTTCATTCAGCCCTTATACAATATATATCCAGCACTGTGCAATTTCATACTGTTCAATAAATCAGTAGTTTGATACTTTTAATTGCTATGTTGCACATAGAAAGCAAGAAATAATCTTATTTTTAAGTGGAGTTTAATGCTGCATTTACCTAGTTCTATAATTTTAATTCATCCATCCAGTCAATTCATTTGGCCCTGAAGAACCTGGAAGGCGTCGGCACCGCCGGAAGCTCCTGAGTCGCCCGAGTGGAGCCGCGGTTGGAGTTTCCTTCCCCCCTCGGCCCCCACCGGTGGCAGAGGTGGTTAAGGGGCCGGAGGGGGTGGAGGCCCTGGAGGAGCCGCGGAGTGGCAGAGGAGCTGCGGTTGATATCAAAGCCACCGGAGCGTTTTTTGGGCAGCGATGGCTTCGATGGATGTGATCTCCTGACCCAACAGTGGCGGTGGTGGCTCTGGCGAGGGAAGTTATGGTTTCGCTGATCCCGGCGGCGGCGGAGGCGGCGGTGACTGGATGGCCGCGAGGTCGACGGTGTCGGTGGCAGCAGAGTCGAAGTTTGGTGCCGTCGCCTGGTTTGGCGGGGGCGCTGGCCTCGGCTCTGGTGGTCCCGGCGTCAGAGGCATCGGTGTTACTGGTGTCGCAGCCGCCTCGACGCCACCGGTGGAGATGGAGATGGTGGCCGGATGAGTCGCGGATGCGGGCTGGCCGTTTTTGGGCCCGGCCCTGGTTTCAATCGGAGGGGCCCCCGCGTCATCGGACAGCAGAGACATATCTCTCGGAGCCTTTAAAATACTCTGCTAAAGACCTCTGGGCCTTAAGGAATGTCCCCCTTTCCCTCAAGTGGCCCTCGAAACTTTCAAAAACTTATCTTAATGACGGATCCTGGGATCCTGAGAGATGGCACAGCCACAGAAAACGTTCTGGTGAGGGTTCCCAGGTGTTTAAGTTTTAGATAGGTTTTTATTGGGGTTAGGGAAATCCAAACCGGGTTTGGGGGACAGCCCGCGGGGGTTTGGAGGCAGCCAGGCTGGCAGGCACGTCTGGGAGGGCTCAGAGGGTCGTGGATTGAGGAGACGGATGGAGATTAGGCAACCAGGGAGGTTTTCCATCGGCACCGTAAGTAGGAGGGGCAGATATAGCGTGGGTAGAGGGTCATATCAGGTTGTGGGATCACACAGCCGCTGTCTCCAAGCGGTAGCCCGTTCCAACCCTCTTCACCTGTCTTGCAGGCCTGGTTGTCCAGAGTCTCAGGCCCTGAGTACCCAGCTGATGTTGTGCAATGCCAGGTCCGTTGTCAACAAGGCCCCCCTTATGTATGACCTTATTCAGGAAGAGGGCGTGGACCTGGCAGGTATCACTGAAACCTGGTTGGGCCCAGAGGGTGGTATTCCTCTGAAGGAGATGTGCCCACCAGGTTTCCAAGCATTTCATCAGCCAAGGTCTCAGGGAAGGGGTGGTGGGGTGGCAGCGATTAATAAAGAAGTCTTTTGTCCTAGGGAGGTCAGTGTTCCTCAGACGGCTGGTTGTGAGTCTCTCTTTGTGAAGTGGGGTCAGGGGGTTCAGATGGGCCTTTTGATAACGTACCTGGCTCCCTGCCACGTATCATCGGCCCTGCCCGGGCTCCTCGAGGTGATAGCCAGGCTGGCGGTTGAGACCCCTAGGCTTTTAGTCATGGGGGATTTCAACCTGCCTTCGCTCGGGGAAACCTCTGGGGTGGCTCGGGAGTTCATGGCTTCCATGACAGCCATGGACCTGACCCAATTAGCTTCTGGCCCCACCCACATGGGGGGACACATGCTGGACCTGATTTTTGTCTCTGGTCAGTGGTTGAATGATTGTAGTTTTGGGGACTTAGTGATAAAACCCTTGTCATGGTCAGATCATTCTCTTCTTAGGCTTGATTTCTGTGCTGCCACCCCCCACCACAGGGAGGCGGAGCCATGCAGATGGTTCCGCCCCGGGCGCCTGATGGACCCTGAGTGGTTCCAGATGGAGCTTGGGCCATTTCCTGAGACTCTGGCTCATAACTGGCTGGAGACTTGGTGGCCACTTCTGACAGGTTGGCCGCTGAGGCTCTGGACTGAGTTGTGCCTTTGCAACCTTTGACCTGGCACAGATCCCATCCAGCTCCATGGTTTACGGAGGAGCTGAGGGAGATGAAGTGCTGGAAAAGACGTCTGGAGAGTGTCTGGAGGGCTAGTCGCACCGAGTCCAACCGGACATAGGTGAGGTTCCATATTAGGACCTACCTTGTGGCGATAGAGGCGGCGAAGCATTCGTATTTCTCCGCCCTTATTGTGTTGGCAGAAAATCAGCCTGCCGCTCTGTTTAGAGTGACCCACTCCCTGCTTGAGCCGAGAGCGTGGGAGGACCTCTTGCAGGGCAGGGCAGAGGAGTTTTCCCGATTTCTGTACGATAAAATCGCTCAGATTCGGGGCGGGCTGGACTCCAGTTGGATGGTGCCGGGGGAGGTGTCCAGGGCAAGTCTTGAGACTATTATCTGGGAGGAGTTTGACCCTGTGATCACTGAGGGTGTGGACAGGTTGCTGGGGAGGCTGAATACCACCACATGTTTGTTGAACCCATGTCCCTCCTGGTTGGTTTCGACCTCCAGGTAGGTAACAAGAGGCTGGCTCCAGGGGATTGTCAACACTTCATTGAGAGAGGGATCGCTTCCTACTGCCTTGAAAACGGTGGTGGTGCGACCCCTCCTCAAAAAGCCTGCCCTGGACCCGGCTGTTTTAAATAACTATCGTCCAGTCTCCAACCTTCCCTTTGTGGCGAAGGTTGTTGAGAGTGTGGTGGTACATCAGCTCCCTCAGTACCTGGAGGAAGCGTCTTACCTTGATCCTTTCCAATCGGGCTTCAGGCCCGGGCATAGTATCGAAATAGCATTGGTTGCATTGGTCAATGATCTCTGGAGGGCCCGTGACAGGGGTTATTACTCTGTCCTGGTCCTGTTAGATTTCTTGGTGGATTTTGATACTATCGACCATAGTGTCCTATTGCGGCGATTGGAGGGGTTAGGAATTGGTGGAACCGTCTTACGGTGGTTCTCCTCCTTCCTCTCTAATTGCTCACAATTTGTGTTGATGGGGGGGAGAGGTACACCCCTAGGCCCCTCATTTGTGGGGTGCCTCAGGGGTTGGTCCTCTCCCCTCTTTTGTTCAACATTTATGTGAAGCCACTGGGGGAGATCATCCGTAGTTTTGGGGTGCAATGTCATCTTTATGCTGATGATACTCAGCTTTACATCTCCACCCCAAACCACTCCAATGATGCTGTGGAGGCTATGTCCCAGTGCCTGGAGGCCGTGCAGATTTGGATGGGCGCAAACAAGCTTCAGCTCAACCCTTCCAAGACTGAGTGGCTGTGGTTTCCGGTGCCCCGATATGATCAGCTGACTCCATCGCTGGCTATTGGGGGAGAGATCTTAACCCCCACAGAGAGGGCTCGCAATTTGGGCATCCTCCTGGATGCACGGCTGTCTTTAGAAGATCATATTACGGCCGTCTCCAGGGGGGCTTTTTATCAGATTCACCTGATTCGCCAGTTGCAGCCCTTTCTGGATCGGGACGCCTTATGCACGGTCACTCATGCCCTCGTCACCTCCCGCCTGGACTATTGTAACGCTCTCTACATGGGGCTCCCTATGGGGAGCACCCGGAGGCTTCAACTGGTGCAAAATGCGGCCGCATGGGTGGTTATGGGGGCGTCAAGAAACTCCCATGTGATGTCTCTCCTGCGCGAGGTGCATTGGTTGCCAGTGGTCTTCCGGGTTCACTTCAAGGTTCTGGTTTTGACCTTTAAGGCAATCCATGGCATTGGACCAGGCTATCTGCAAGACCGCATTCTGCCGGTAGTCTCCCACCGACCTGTGCGCTCCCACAGGGAGGGCCTACTCCGGGTCCCGATGGCATCCATGTGCCACCTGGTGCCTCGAGGAATAGGGTTTCTCTGTGGGGGCACCCACCCTCTGGAATGGGTTGCCTCCTGAACTACGTAAGACTGCCGACCTGAAAGCATTCAGACATGCGCTGAAAACTTGGCTCTTCGAGCAGGCTGGCCTGGGCTGATCTTAAATGGGAGTTTTAAAGTCTAATTTTAGATATTGGGGTTTTAAATTTTGCGGTTTTAAATTTGGGGTTTTTATTGTAATTTATTGGGGTTGGGTATAAATTTTAATGGCAGCCTTAAGATATTTAATTTTTTTTTAACTTTTGTAAAGTGTAATGTGTTATAGTTGGCTGTACACGGCCCTGAGTCCTTCGGGAGAAGGGCGGTATATAAATGTGTAAATAAATAAATAAATTTCCTAAATGTCAACTAGCTGTATGTGTGTGTGGGAGAGTGGGGGAAGGAGGGAGGGAGGGAGGCATAAACTATCACATTTTTAAATTATAAGATATGATTATAACTTTTATTGCAACAATAATTTAATATTTCAATTATATGTGATCATTATTGTTTCTACAAGATGTCTCATTTCTTGGCATTATAACTTAATGAATCAATTTTCAGTCACAATCAACAATATTGGCATATAACTATTAAAACTGTTTCTTTTGGTCATATCTTTTGGGTTACAGAAATAATTTTGATATATTTCTATGCAAACATAAAATTAAATTTCCTATTTTACCTTTTATTTATTTATTTATTATAAATAAAAGTTTCTAGAAAAATGAACATTTACATTTCTGATATGATAGCAACAATCAAGCAGAACGTGATCATATTCCACATTTTGTCTAATTTATGGAAAAGCTATCAGATAACTAAATTGTTGGGTTTGACTCTTTCACTTTCTGAGGTTAAGATTCAGGTTTCAGTGTTAATTAGCTGAAGTGCAATATTTTATGTTTTAAAATTAATGCATTGGGAAAAATAGGTAATAATTATTCTGATATTTACCAAGTGTTTGACAATATTTCTTTTTGACAATTGCATGGAAATGATAAAATTATGCAGTCTTGTCTATTGAAAACACCATGCTATTCAAAGTTTGATACCTTTTCATTTGTAATTATTAAACATTAGTATTTTCAGCCTTATAGGTGTGTTGGAAGAAATGTCCATCTGGGCTCAGTTCCAAGTGGGGAGAAAGATGCTGAAAACATGAAGGCTGCTCGGAAAGCTGGTTTAATAGAGCAGAACCAGTAAGCACATGGTCCTGGTGCAGCTGAAAACATGGAGTGGAGAGTGACTGTTATTTATACCCTCTCTTGGTCCCTGAACCCGAGCTTCCTGTTCCTGCAGCAAGGGCATATATTCTATTGGCTGCTATAGGGGTCATGTGCAAATCCTAGGAGTTTGTCTGAGATAAGCTTTGTTGAACTGTGCTGGGTGATGTAATGAAGAGACTTGTGTTCTGAAAGGGTGTTGGGCAATTCCTATTATGGCTTAATGGCTTTGTCCTGGTTTGGATCTTGAGTGAGGGCTAATCCTATCACCCAGGAGCTGAAGACTTTTCGTCTTGTAGATAGAATGGCCCAGTCTTTCTGGGGCTATTAACAAAGGTGGGGGCTGCTTTCCAAGAGCATGTCTCTCCTTTTCTCAACCAGGGAAACACAATATTCTGTCTTTTTTATATTTCCTAAAATATTTCATTCTTCTAAGAGGGGTGAGTGTTAACTTTCTTCAGGTCCTCTACCAGAGACCTGGGAACTGCGCAGTATCTCAGTTGTTCCTAACACTGTTGTCAGATCCCTCTAGATCAGCTGTCGCCAACCGGTGGGCCACGGCCCACTGGTGGGCCGTGAGAAAATTTTGGTGGGCCGCAGAGAAATCTCACCCCCCCCAAAACAATTAATCCAGGCTGCACAGAAACACAAGGCTGTGCCGCCCACATGGCCCGCGGGAACTCTTCCCGCCCACTCACTCCTTACCCGGCAAACTTGTCTGCCAAGTTGCTATTTTTCCTTTTTCTGACCATCATCTGTTCTGCTGCATCTGGAGATTTAGATTAGCTAGGAAGCAGGAAATGGTTGGATTTCTTGCTTTCTAGCTAGGCATAGCCAAACCTACCTTAGGATTGAAGGTTTATTTGCAAGCAAATTCAGTGCAGACTCATGGCAAGCAAATTTGAGAGACTGAGCTAGCCAATGGTAGATAGATAGATCACTGAATGGTTCTGTGAGCAACTCAATCTGCCTGCTTTGCCTGATTTTGGATAAAAGTTGCTTTTTTAAAATAAAAAATTCAATATTTACATGCATGGTGTGTTGTGAGTTAATTTTGTGAGTTTGCTAGCTAGCAAACTTTATGACTTTGCTTGCAAGCAAATTTTATGTGGCAGACTGAGCTAGAAATGGCAGATTGATGGATTTCTGAATCTGTGATTCTGTGATTCTGTGAGCAACTCAATCTTCCTGCCTGCTTTGCCTGATTTTGGGTAAAAGTTGCTCTTTTTTTATAAAAAATTCAATAGTTATATAAATATTTACAATATTTACATACAAGCCATGCCCATCCAGTCACATGACCACCAAGCCACACCTACAAATTAGGCCACGCCCACAGAACCAGTTAGTGGTCCCTGGGATCTAAAATTATAAGTTTGGTGGTCCCTGAGGTCCAAAAGGTTGGCGACCCCTGCTCTAGATCTCTGTCAGGATGCTGCCATTCTGGCAGGGAGGGAATGATCTTTTACAATCTTTTCCTGTTTCTGGTCTTTCTGACACTTTGATGTACCTTCTTGGAAAAGGGAGGGGGTGGGATAGGCTTGTTTTGTCTCAGCTCCGAAGGACCCGGCACAGCAGCACCTGAGAATAATTTCTTATCACCTTCTCAACTCGAGATTCTCACAACAACCTCACACCTATGGACTGGACTGGATATAGGAGAGGAATTTCTGCAACTTTTAATCTAATGATTCTGAGCGGGAATTTCAGATCCTGCCTTATTCTTCTTGCTATCACTGTCTCCCAATAAAAGTTTCCTTTTGAAATGTTATTTGTTTCAAGAATTCTGCTTTCTTGAGGAGAGAGGAGAGGCAAGTCTTTAGAACTGAACTTTTCTGAACATTGCTCGGATATTGTTCCTGGGATCTGTTGGAGTCCCAGTTTAGGAGCCACAGCCGAAGTGCTCCTACCACTACTGGGAACACTTTGGCCTTTACTTTCCACATCCTCTCCGATGTGGAGAGGCCCTGACACTTCTCTGACTTCTCATAACTCCTTTTTCCTATATGTTGTTGTTATTTTTGCATTGCTCACCACCATTTGTCTTTTGATCTTTATCTACTACGAAGATGTCTGACTAGTACCCGCTTGTCTATCTAGATCTGGAAGTACCACAGGATCTTTACCTTTGTTATTCTCCACAATCTTCTGTGGGATTTCCCATATGGACTTAGGATGGTGCAGCCTATATTCTGGGAAGATGTTCCTGTACACAAGGCCAGCTACTTGGTTGTGCCATTTAGTGTATGCTGTTCTTATCTGCGTCTCACACCCTGCCTCTATATATTGGACTGCCTCTGAGTTCTCTCTGCATAAGCTGCTCCTTGATAGACCCCCTACTTCTAGGGTTTAATGCATGTTCTTGCGCTATTATGACCAGTGCTGTCCAGGCCTTTCCAGCCACTGAGGATTCCACTGCTGGATCATCTTCCCATGTCTGTTGTTGCTTCAGGCATTCTCACAGCAGGTACTCTTTGGATGTCATGTTACTGATGCATTCTGGATACTTTGGGCTTCATATATGAACGTGGCTTCCAGATTCATCAGACCCTGGCCTCATTCTTTCTGGCTAATGTACAATCTCTGGGTATTGGACTTGGGTTGGAAACTTCCATACACTGTATAAAAAACTTCCAGATCTTCGGAATCATTTTGTGAATTCCAGAACTGAAAAATTAAGCAAATTGTACTTAGTTTAGTTTACTTTACTTTATTGTCATTGCACCTCGTACAACGAAATTAAACAACATCTTCAGCGTACATTATGACTATGAAAATAAACACAAACACACATCCTTCACATTCTGTATAATTGAATTGAAAACCCTTGATATTGCATTAATATTGCACTACATGGTAGAATTCAAAAGAGCTATTGCCCTGGGATAGGAACTGTTTTTCAGCCTATTTGTCCTTGTTTTTATTGTCCTGTACCTTCTGCCAGATGGTAATAGTTCAAAAAATGGGTGCCCAGGATGAGATGGATCTTTGAGAACGTTTTGAACTTTCTTAAGGCAGCAGGAGCTATAAAGCTCTTCCAGAGGGGAGAAGGCAACCAATGATCTTCTGGGCAATGACGTTAACCATCAGGAGTGTTTTCTATCTGCCAACACTACACAGGTGCAGTAAGTTAAGAATACTTTCTATGCTGCAGTGGTAGAAGGTCACCAGCAGTTTTTCATTCAGTTGTTGTTTTCTGAAAAGTCTCAGGTAGTATAATCTCTGCTGGGCCCTTTTGACCAGGGCTGCAATGTGAACACCCCAGGTCTTATACTTTTTGTATCTTTTCACGGTCTACTCAAAGTTATAAACACTTATTCAGCTTACTGGCCTAAGGGAGAGAAAGTAGGGTTTTTTTTTCCTTCTTATCCTTTCATATGATATCTCTATGGCATAGGAGCAGGGGAGATGATTCATTTGTAGCATTATGCAAAGCTATTCTGGAACTTTCAGGTTGTAATATGACATTGTCATCAATACAGACACATTCTCACATCCTTATTTGAATCAGAAAAGTCTACAACTGCATAGTATATTAATTAACACTATAGAGTTTTCATTATCATTACTGTCAGTTTTTGTACTTGCTGTACTCTATGTGCTATTCTTTTATCTGTTTTCCATTCTGTTTTGACAACTCTGTGAGTTTGCCAAATTTCAGTAATAATAGTAGATGTTTCAGAATAATCTATGGTGAGTTTCAGGATTAAACAGAGATTTAAACCAAATCTCTAAAGTTCAGTTCAATATTTTATTCATATTACAAAACTCTTTACATAGTATTTTAAAAGTTACAAATACATATTTCACATTTGATGCCTCATTTGGACTATCAAACAGCATTT
This sequence comes from Bungarus multicinctus, assembly GCA_023653725.1. Taxonomy (NCBI): domain Eukaryota; kingdom Metazoa; phylum Chordata; class Lepidosauria; order Squamata; family Elapidae; genus Bungarus; species Bungarus multicinctus. The sequence goes on from CM042849.1 coordinate 67,472,142, forward strand.
TAGTATCCAGAATCCTCACATTCATTTCTATGGCTGGTGTCTGTAGCAGTCATCATTAGTTTGGTCTTGTTTACATTTAATCTTAGTCCCAGTTTTTTTTTTTTCAGTGTGTTTCTTGGCTTTTATTACTAGACCTTCTAAATGATTTGCATTTTCAGAAATCAGAATAGCATCAGTAGCATAGCATAAGTTACTGGTGGGTTCTTTTGCTTCCAGTTTTATAACCGGGCTCATACTTTTAGATTCAGTTTGACTTAATTTAATTTTATCCTCAAATTAATCAACTACTTTTCTTCTGCAACTGTGGTTGGATCATAAACCTGGTAGTGTTAGAAGGATGTCCAGAAAGTCTAATAGACATCACTTGATTATTGACAACTAATGTTCTATACCCTTGCTATATCACCATGGTTCCTTTGCAGTTCATGTCCTATGTAGTAAACGGTATGATTTTCTGAATAAAATTCTAGTCCATTTCTATTGGCTGATGCCTAGGGTGTCAGCCTGAAAAACTTGCATCTTTCACAGTTTTGAACTTTTTTCATGTTCCTACTTCTTATATTTCATGTTCCCATGGTTTTTAGAGCTTCAGTTTTTCTTTGCCTTCAGGACAACTACTACTAGATATGCCAAAAGCTTTTACCTACACATGTCATAAACAACACTTGTACTTTGAAAAGTGCTCAGGTTTTTTCAATAGTGTATTGAGTGCTATTCAACTAGAGGAGCTCATCATCTGCACTCTATCATCAGTCATTTTATACTCTCTATCCATGTGGCTTTCTTGATAAAAAATACAGGAGAAATTTGCCGTTGCCTTCTCCAGTGCAACATGAATTGATACCTGTGCCTGATACCAAGGGTGGGATTCTACCGGTTCTGTCTCGTTCTATAGAACCGGATGTTAGGGCTTACTAGGCCAAAAGCATAGCTGACTGGAGAATTCTGGGAGTTGAAGTCCACAAGTCTTAAAGTTGCCAAGTTTGGGGACCCTCAGTTTAATTAGAAAGAGGTTCCTGCCGAAAATATACCATGAATACCATAGAGATTCTTTTTCTTTCTTTCTTTCTTTCTTTCTTTCTTTCTTTCTTTCTTTCTTTCTTTCTTTCTTTCTTTCTTTCTTTCTTTCTTTCTTTCTTTCTTTCTTTCTTTCTTTCTTTCTTTCTCTCTCTCTGTCTCTTTTAAAAGGAAGCAAAAGAAAGAGGGAGGGATGGGAGAAAGAAAGGGAGGGAAGGAGGAAAGAGGGAAGGGAAAGGAATGTGAATGAGATATGGATGGATGGAGGGAGGGAGAGAGGGAAAGAAAAAGGAAAGGAAGGAAGGACCACAAACTCTGGTACTAGACGCAACTTCAGAGGTTGTTTTGAAACAGCACAGAAATCCAGGGCTGGAAGGGACCTCAGAGGTCATCTAGTCCAACCCCGCACCAAGAGCATTGTTAAAGTGAATTTCTATCTTTTGACCCACGCAGTCACGTGACCAGCAATCCACGCCCAGCCAGTCACATGACCAGTAAGCCACACTCACAGATTAGGCCACGTCCACAAACCGGTTGTTAAGAAATTTGAATTCCATCCCTGCCTGATACCTTTATCACTAAAGGTATCTCTGGCATTTTCCTACATCACTGCTGCCCAATATAGCTTGTTCTAATTGGGCAGCTGGAATGACCTTCACCCCTTGGATGACTTGCTGCAAGTATTGTCGTATATTCCCAGCATCCTACTCTAGTCCCTTTTAGGGGCACTCTTCACATCAATCACAATTATTAAAATAGGTTTGGCATAGTTATAACAGATATAGACCTTTCAAGATTCATTCATAATACCTTCCTCTATAAATTACACAGTATTTTGCATTATCATTCCCATACACTGCAATCTTACAAGCCCCGAAATAACCTTGCCATTTTGCCATAGAATGGTTATTCAGCTCTATTGCATATAGTGCATCCTTATTCAATGAAGTGACATTCAGTGAATCATCAATTTAGCCAAGTGGTAGTTTTAGCTGAGCACCAAAGAATGGAGGCCTTTGAACTCTGGTACTGGAGAAGACTCCTGCAAGTCCCTTGGACTGCAAGGCGATCAAACCGGTCAGTCTTAGAGGAGATCAACCCTGACTGCTCTTTAGAAGGCCAGATCCTGAAGATGAAACTCAAAAGACTTTGGCCACCTCATGAGAAGGAAGGACTCACTGGAGAAGAGGCTAATGCTCGGAACGATTGAAGTCAAAAGAAGAAGGGGATGGCAGAGAATGAGATGGCTGGATGGAGTCACTGAAGCAGTAGGCATGAGCTTAAATGGACTCTGGAGGATGGACAGGAAGGCCTGGAGGATCGTTGTCCATGGGGTCGCGATGGGTTGGACGCAACTTCGCAACTAACAACAACAGATGATGTGTTTTAGCTTTCAGTGCTTACACTAACTGTGAATCTCATGCAATATGAAATATATAGTTCTGTACTTTCTTCCTGTTTTCCTTCCGGTAATGATTTCATGCCATAATTGCACCTATTTTGCAAAAAGAAATTTATTATATTATATACATTATTATGTTTAAAAACAAAGAGCCCATAATAGCTGACGGTATGAGGATTGTTACATCCTAATAGAATGGAATGGAATAGAATAGAATAGAATAGAATAATAGAGTTGGAAGGGACCTTGGAGGTCTTCTAGTCAAACCCCCTGCTTAGACAGAAAACCCTATACCATTTCAGATAAATGGTTATGCAATCTCTTAAAAACTTCCAATGTTGGAGCATTCACAATTTCTGAAGGCAACTTGTTCCACTGATTAATTGTTCTAACTGTTCTAATTTCTCCTTAGTTCTAAATTGCTTTTCTCCTTGATGAGTTTCCACCCATTGCTTCTTGTCCTGCCTTCTGGTGCTTTGGAGAATAGCTTGACTCCCTCTTCTTTGGGGCAGCCCCTGAGACATTGGAAGACTGCTATCATGTCTCCCCTAGTTCTTCTTTTCATCAAACTAGACATACCCAATTCCAGCAACTGTTCTTTATATGTTTTAGCCTTCAGTCCCCCAATCACCTTTGTTGCTCTTCTCTGCTCTCTTTCTAGAGTCTCAACATCTTTTTTACACTGTGGTGACCAACACCGAATAAAGAATTCCAGATATATATATCTGTATATGTTTCTGTGTGTGTTGTTGGGTGTTGCTTTGGCAAGAAAAGATTGGACTCTGCTTAATTGGTTATGGAGGAAAAAAAAATCAAACTCTGTGTACTCATTTGTGTACTCATGTACAATGATCCCAAACCTATTTATTTATTTATTTATAAAAACACTTATATACCGCCCTTCTCCCAAAGGACTCAGGGCGGTGCACAGCCGATTCTACCCCAATACATAATACAAAAATTAAAATGAATTAAATAAATTTGGGCTGTTATAATTAAAAGTCCACCCTCCCCCATAAATAATTAAAAACCTCAAATTAGAATCCAATTTAAAACGGGAGACGGTTAAAATCTTGTATCAGCCCAGGCCAGCCTGCTCGAAGAGCCAGGTTTTTAACACACGTCTGAAGGCTCTCAGGTCCATGCTGGTATGTATCTCTGGGGGCAGACTATTCCAGAGGGCAGGGGCCCCCACAGAGAAGGCCCTATTCCTGGGGGCCACGAGACGACACATAGAGGCCGACGGCACCCGGAGAAGGCCCTCCCTGTGGGAATGCACAGGTCTGTTGGAGATCACCGGCAGAACGCGGTCCTGCGGGTATCCTGGCCCAATGCCATGGATCGCTTTAAAGGTCTAAACTAGAACCTTAAAGCGAACCCGGAAAGCCACCAGCAACCAATGCAGCTCGCGCAGGAGAGGCGTCACATGGGAGCTTTGCGACGCCCCCATAATCATCCGCGCGGCCGCATTTTGCACCAATTGGAGTCTCCGGGTGCTCCCCACAGGGAGCCCCATGTAGAGAGCGTTACAGTAATCCAGGCGAGAGGTGACAAGGGCATGAGTGACCGTGCGTAGGGCATCCCGATCCAGGAAGGGCCGCAACTGGTAGATCAGGCGAACCTGATAAAAAGCCCCCCTGGAGACGGCCGCAATATGGTCTTCTAGAGACAGCCATGCATCCAGGAGGACATCCAAATTGCGAGCCCTCCCTGTAGGGGGCAGAATCTCTCCCCCAATAGACAGCGAGGGTGTCAGCTGGCTATATCGGGGTGCCGGAAACCACAGCCACTCAGTCTTGGATGGGTTGAGTCGGAGCCTGTTCCCGCCCATCCAATTCCGCACAGCCTCCAGGCACCGGGACATAGCCTCCACAGCATCGTTGGGGTGGTCTGGGGTGGAGATGTAAAGCTGGGTGTCATCTGCATACAGATGGTGTAGACATTGTGCTTTCAGGATATTCTCGTCTTGGATGGCAAACCTCAGACAAAGAACATTCCGTGCAAAGTGCAACGTTTGCATGTTTACTTGGAGGAAACATTTGCATGTTTATCTGGAGGAAACAAGACCTTAATACCCAGATAGGACGGAACAAAGGCAGGAACTGAAGCTTATGTTAATCTTAATTAAAAGTTAATCCTAACTGGAAATGAATGTATAAACTGCTTAAGCAGACAGTAACAAAGGTTGTCTAAATAGATGTATAGTGTATAAATTAACCACTGGTATGCTACCATGGATATAGAGAGATAGAACGAACTCTGGCAAGAGAGCAGACAGCTCTTCTTATTCTCAACCTGACAATAAAGAAAGCAGCTTGTCTCATCTCCATGTGGTCCTGAGTCTTGATTCCTACAAGATGGCACCGCACCCCAAGACCACGGATGATCTCGCCCAGCGGCTTCACATAAATGTTGAACAAGAGAGGGGAGAGGACCGATCCCTGAGGCATTGATACTGATTGAAGAAAAGTGATCCATATCTTCACTTGTAAACCCATGTGATCCCATGGAGAAGGATGAAACCATTTTATCAAGAAAGAAGAACCTAATTGAGGTGGTCCAGATTGCCTTTTGAAATAGCCCACTGGTGGTTTTCAGCATTAAATTTGCTACAATAGCCAGTGACAAACTATACGAAATCTCATACTTTCAACCCTTCTGGTAAAAAGAGTATTAACTGTCTGCTATATCTTGCTAAATGTTTTCTGACACCAAAACATAAAAGATTACTATCATTTTCAATAAAACAAGTATACCAAGATTTTGCATTCAGATAATTCATCTTTGTTTCCTGAAAACATGAATGTGTTGCAATTAATGTTTAATTATATGATGGAAAGAAAGTGTGAATATAAAAATCAATGTATCAAAGACCAAGGTAGAGAAAATGGAATGAACATTTCTTTGCATAAATAGATAAAAAATGCAACAAATACAAATTTGTTGTACTCTGGAAGAATGTTTGCTAAAGATTGGAAGATGGATGGAGACACTAAGAATACAAATGCTGATAAAAAAATATTCAGTAGTATATTGTTTGACATCACCTAAGAATGCCTGGATTGCTTGGCTCAAAATGAGCCCTGCAATCTGTAGACTACTCTTAATGCCTTATTCATTCCTGATTTTAAATTATACATTGGGGCATTCAACTTTTACATGTCCTACTGTGTTCAAATTATATTAGTTGTGTTTATCGTTCCCATTCATAGATAAAATAATAATCTACAAGATTGAAGTTTATTCCCTTTTAATTCTGGAGGAATGGAAAATTAAATTTTGAATAAACATTTACGTTGATGTATGTGTAATCACCTTTTTAGAAATGAAAGAATTAACTCTAGAATGGAACTAAAACTAATTTAGTGTATGAGGAATTATGCTAGAAATAGATTTTAGAAATTTTGTTGCTATTATTTCTTTTCCATTGCTAGGGAGGAATATTGATGGTGGTGCAGACTTTATATTTTGATACTATATTTTGTTAATAATACATGCTATTTTCCTATTTTTAATGTATTCCTATTTTCCTAAGTATTCCTTTTTCTCTAAATTATAGGATCAGCATTAATTAAGATAGCTAGTCTTCCTTACAGTCTTATACCAAATCACTGTCATTACAATTTTATTTATATGGAAATTCAATGAACATGAAATTATGTAATACTATTTTATGTTTTATTCCATGGTGCAGGTTGGTGGTTGTGGGGAAAATAACAGTAGGAAAGAGGTAGTAGGTTTGTTGGCTGCCTTGAGTTAATTATAAAAATATTTAAGGTGTGACATAACACAACCCTACACAACATAACACCATAACACAGCACAACACAATACACCACCACATCAAACCACACAACACTGTCACACAACAAAGCAACATAACACAGTACGATTATTATAATGTTGCTATAGTATTAATTTTTAACAATTAACACCACTAGCTTTTATTTTATTTTTAGATGACTCTGAAGTTCTGGACATGATTGGGTTTTTTTTTTATGATTGCATTCACCATTTATCAAATAATGAAGTCTTTTCTCTGTCAGTTTAATTTGAATTAATAATATACTTCATCATCCTAACGAGTTACTAATAAACAAGTATAAAAAAATCTACTACGTATGTCCTCTGGATTGTTTGAACGTCTTATCATAGAGTATCAGTCAGCCAAATAATGTTGTGCTGTCTTGGACTCTTTGAAAACTGACATTTATCTTTATAGTAGGAACTATATTCCTGTAAAAACAGCCCTCAGTTTAATACAATGTGCCAATTATTTAGAACAGTTTAGTGTGCAGGTTGCTACTGTCTGAGTTGCATCAGGCAAAACGATACATGATTCTAGAGTGGGGGAAAAATATCCCATAATAAGCTGTCAGAGAAAATGAGAGGCTATTAAAAATTAGTGAATAGGAAAAGAAGTTATTTTTGGTTGCACACACATGCTTGGCTGTGTTCCATTTTAATTATTGCCCTCATCAGAGTGACAGGTGAAAGCAAGAAAATAGACCCTTCTGTTGGAAATGAAATTGTTGTGGCAGAATTTAAATGCCACGGATATATAGTATATTCCGATATGAGATGTAAGCAATATGTAAAAGAAAGAAGCAGCACAACTCCAGCTATATAACCACCCCGGCATATTAAAAGATATAATCAGACTCAAAGTACAGGTAGTCTTAGATCATAACTCAGCCCAAAATTTCTGTTGTTAAATGAGACATTTGTTTAAGTGAGTTTTGTTAAGTGAATCTGTCTTCCCCATTGACTTTGCTTGAGTGACACTCATCATAAATATGAACCTGTTGCCATGCATCTGAATTTTGATTATGTGACTATGGGGATGCTACAACAGTCATAAGTATGAAAAACAGTCATAGTTACTTTTTAAATGTTGTTGTAACTTCACTTAACGAACTATTGTAAGTTGAGGACTACCTACACTCAAGATAATGCAACAAGCTGCTAAAAAAATTTTCAAATTGTGTTTGTTTCATACTTTTTGTCACTGTGGCATCCTTTGAGAAGCTGGTCTATAATACATTGTCTAAATCCTTAACTCCTGTATAATGTGTTAAGTTTTTGCTAATTTATAACTGAAATAGTTATGAACATAGGACTATGTAATTATTGCTAATAGTTTACTATTACTAGCGATACTATTAACAGAACTTGCAGTAACAGGAATATTAATAATTATGTGGATTAAAATAATGAAGCCTTTAAATTAATGTTTGACATCCATCCATCTGTAAAGGTATATGATAAGAGTGCTCTTATTAGGGCAGGACATAATAAGTCAAGTAAGTTATCACCTACATACTAGATTGTCTAATGTTCCACCTGCAATTAGTATTCCTCACATGCTTTCTAAAGTTTGGATAATAAAAAATATTTTATTTTATTTATTAAGTTTATATATCAAAAGGTATTCTGTTCAATGGAGCAAAAAATAAAACAGAGACAATATTAAGTGATTAATGATAATAAATACAGCATTGGCATTGAAGAGCAGGAAACCATGTTAAATGTTCTCCCCAGTGAGATATAACTGGCATTGACTATATTTTCTGTTTGTGAGGGGGAATCATTTATTCATCAAACCTTCTCTCTCTCTCTCTTTCTCTCTCTCTCCCTCCCTCCCTCTCTCCCTCCCTCCCTCTGTATTCTGCAATAGAAATGGATGCTTTCTGCTGTTTATTGATGTATTTGATTCTTATGGATTTAATATTATTATTTTAATGGTTAATTTAAAGTTGACATTGTGACATTATGATTGGATCGTTGATAAATGGACCCCAATAACGGAACAATACAGATAAGACCATTCAGAGCATTTTAGATTGATGTGCTCTAGAATGGGTAATTAAAAGGTTTTATATAAGTCCTTCCTCTCAAGCTGAAGATGGCTAAGGTTTACTTGTTGACTTTGAGATAATTTTTTTTTTCTTCTGTTTCCGAATCTTAAATCTACGTATTTTGTGCTGATTAAGGACATTATCGTTCCCTTGTTGATTTCTTTATCTTTATCTTGCAAACAAGAAGGGAAGACAACTTTCTAGACAACCAATCTAAATTGTTCTTCACAGTAAAGTTACCCCTGATGGTACAATACTGCTGGGAAAATGCATTTTCTGCATAGCTACTACAAGCACTGCAATTGTGCACTGAGATGCAATTAGTGTACCTGTTCTAGTTTAAATCTGCCTCCTTTGGCTTTGTTTTCCACTATCTCTAGTTTCTTTTTCAGTCTTCTTTACTCACAGTAAGAAATGATGGCTTAATAGGAGGAAGATAGATAGATAGATAGATAGATAGATAGATAGATAGATAGATAGATAGATAGATAGATAGATAGATAGATAGATAGATAGATAGATCTTAATTGCAATTGTAAGAAGCGGAGAGAGATAATGCTGTTTTTGCAAAGAAAGCAATTTTTTAAGAGTTATGGATTCGGTAGTACATTGGGACATTAAAAGTAAAAAGTTGAAGATTGAAAAACAGGAAGAGACTGCTATTCCAATAAGCAAGTCAGCTTGGTCAAGCAGATTAGTTAACAATTTTAACCACACAGTCTAAATATAGTGGAGAAATTAATTAATCGCTTGCTTCAATTTATTACGGTTATGCTGCAAGGATTGTAAGGAAACAAGAAATATAGATTAAGTAATAAAAAAGGGGCAAAAGGTAGTATGGAAAAAGGGGAATATTCAAAAGGTGGCAAAACAAGTTAAGCATGGGAAAATTCATGGAGAAACATGGCGTTCCAGGAAGATTGCAACTCTGGTTTTTATCAAAAGAGGCTGCAGAGAGAGATTTGTGATTTGAATGGAGGAAATAAAAAGTTGAAGAAATGTATTCCTTGGTGTGCCTACCTTCAAGCCACCTGCAAGAACGTATTTTACATGCAATAAACTGCTTGCTGCTTCACTTTATGACTTTGATGCTTCAATTTATGATTTCACCTTATGACTCTGACTGGTGAGCCTATTTCTCACACAATTGAATGATTTTTTTTTCCTGTTTTCACCATGAGTGGAAGTCTTTAGTTTTTAGGGAGGAAAATAAGAGGGGGGGGGGGGGGGAATTGTGCCTCTGTCTACCACCATCTACCAGTATTCATCTTGCTAGTGTCCTATCAGTGTGTGAGAGAGTTGAGGGCTGTTTGGAAACTGAAAGAGTATTTGCTGCGTGCGCAAGGAGACAGCAAGGAGCCTGGGCATTCCATAGCTCAACTGTCCTGTACTAAAGCTGCTTGGTGCCGTGAAACTAAAACTGAAACTGAAACTCCTCTGCTTGTGTTTTGCATTTGGAAATTCATTTTCAGGTGGGGAGGAGGAGTAGAACTCTTTAGCATCAGAGCATATTAATAATAATAATAATATATGAAATACTCCGATGGTCATTTCCAAAAAAATCCTTTCTTAGTGAGTACCTAGAAGCCAAGAGGAACATATGTGCCAAATTTGAAGTTTGTAGGCTTTATGATTCTGGAGATTTTGTGATGATTCGTGAATGGTATTTCACTTTTATAGAGATATATTTGATTATCTGCTTCCATCATTCAGCAGACAGGCCAATTAAAACAAGGCTGCTTTGTTTAACCACTTGATCTGGACTCAGATGAATCAAATGAAGACAACTGTGTCTCCAAGGAGACTGGATACCAGCCAAATATATTATGTAGTGAACTCTTGTCATTAGCAAATAACCTAATCTTGTTTTTTTTCTCTCCCAATAGAACACAGCTGACAACTATTGTCTATATTATATTGTTCTTCCACATTAATATCCTCTGTATTTGCCAGATATCGTAGTGATGGAGTTAGCATGACTTTGCTATAGATTTATACAGAATTTGGTGGCTAACTTTGCTCTGAATGGAGCATGTAATGAATGTATCTTTGCAAAATCAAAGAAATAAAATCCATTATAGAGTTGAAATGAATCACTGAAATGGCAAATAATTTGCTGACCTGCAGCATTTTCTCTGCTATTGTTTTGCTTTAAGCTTTGCTAAAATGCAATTGCTTTATTCTTTATCTTGGCTTTTATTACTGGACTCCTATGCTACCTTTGCTCCTCTTTATTTATTTTGCATTTGAAAAGCCCTTTGAAATGGAAAGTAAAACTGAACCTCTCACCTCCAGTTCCCTTTCTCCCAATTCAGTGAAGATTTTGAAAGGAACTGTTTCAGCTTTCTAACGACCTCCCCCACCTCCTGCCTTTCTGAACTAGGAAACCAGATAATATAATGTCCAAAATATTAAAACAACCAACTTGACCATTATTCTAAATAAACAGCCTGTTACTCAAAATTAAAGGTACGACTATCTTGAGAAAGAATATTGTCTGAAGAGCCCCTGTCAACTAGCATAACTAAAATAGAAAAACTTGGCAAAAGGCTGTTTTCTATAAAAATAGCAATAGAAAAGGACTTATACACCACTTTGTAGTTCTTTACAGCTCTCTCTGCAACCCAACAGGACAGACACAGACTTCAGAGGATAATTAGGCCTGCAGAAAAAACAATTACTACCAACCTGCCTTCAGTCGAGGACCTATATACTGCATGAGTCAAAAAGAGGGCTGTGAAAATATTTACAGATCCCTCACATCCCTCACAAACTGTTTCAACTCTTTCCCTCAAAACGACGCTATGCAGCACTGCACACCAGAACAACTAGACACAAGGACAGTTTTTTCCCGAAAGCCATCACTCTGCTAAATGAATAATTCCCTCAACACTGTTCAACTATTACAAAGTCTGCACTACTGTTACTGCTAATCTTCTCATCACTCCTTATCACCCATCCGCTCCCACTTGTGACTGTATGACTGTAACTTTGTCGCTTGTATTCTTAAGATTTATATTGACTGTTTCCTAGTATGATTTGATTGCTTATTGTACCTTATGACTTATCATTAAGTGTTGTACCTTAGGATTCTTGATTTTTGACGAATGTATCTTTTCATTTATGTATACTGAGAGTATTTGCACCAAGACAAATTCCTTGTGTATCTAATCACACTTGGCCAATAAAGAATTCTATTCTATTCTATTCTATTCTATTATGTTCTATTCTAAGCAGTTTACAGAGTCAGCATATTGCCCTCCACCATCTGGATCCTAATTTTACCGACCTTGGAAGGATGGAAAGCTGAGTCAACCTTGAGCCCAGCAGAATCGAACTCCAGGCACTGAGCAGTGAATTAGCCTGCAATACTGCATTCTAACCACTGTGCCACCACAGCTCATCAAAATATATGATGTGATATCAATACTATCCAAAATGATTTATTACAGCTTGGTAACCAGGAAAAATAAGAATGGCGTGTTCACTTACATATTTTTATAGTTGGAAATGTTGTGATCCATAACTCCTATATGCATTTTAGTCAAAACAAGTCATTTTATAACTGCCTTAAACCCAAAAATATCATTTTACATTATCTAGCTTGATATATTTCTGTGAATCCTAAAAGAAACAAAGAGTTGTCTTTGGGAGTATATTCCAGCCATTATATTTGCTAAGGATTGCAATTGATCTGTTTCTTAATTGTTACTTGCATTGTCATTTAATTAATTTCTACAATTCTATTAATTAGCAAGCTTGCTTGCATCTTTGTTTTATGTGCAAGTATATATTAACTAAGTATGCATTTTCTTTTATTATGAAACAGTTGTAATATATTCAGTTTTCATTTGTAAATACAAAATTATTATTCACATTTTTGGTAAGAAATCTGCCAGACAAATCTGATTCAAATTATTAATTTGGTTTTGGGATTCAATTTAATTCACAGTTCCACTTTGCTATAGAAATTACTTCGTTAAAATGTATTAGGAACATAAATATATTCAGTTTAGTTCAACAATTTGAACTGATTTGATTAAATTAGGTATGTCCTATTTTATGTGATGTAGCTTGATCTGACAATTTGGTGCAAAAATGATTCAGTTTACAGATTTGACAGAAATACCCTTAAATAATTTTTCATTAAATATCATGCACAAACACACCACCAACAGTATTTAATTTTACATAATCCGAGATTTAAAGAAATAATACATTTTGTTTTCAAAATTTTATTGAGAACACTGGTTGTTTGGTGGAAGTGTGGAAATCATACCTTATTTGAGTAGCGTTTTCAACAATTATGGAAGGATAAGGCACAAAAAGCTAACAAATACTGGAGATTATGGACACCGGTAATTTGGCTGCAATGGCCATTCCATTGCTACATGCTTTATAAATAGAACCAAGAATGACCAAAGATTGAAGCTATGTTTTTTTTCCAAAGAAATACGATTTGCCTTTTTTCCCCCTGGAGATTTACTACATGAGTGATGGAAATGACATTAAATTAACATATGTGATGATTCTTAAAGAATTATTTTTTCTTATTTGTTTCTTACCCTTTTTTGGGGGAAGGGCAGGTTATTTGTTGGGTGGAAGGAGAAAAGTAAATAGAAAGAAACAACAGGACAGGGACGGTAGGCACGTTGGTGCACTTATGCACATCCCATACAGACCTCTGTATGGGAGGTCAATAGTAGACAGTCTAAGGTTAAAGTTTTTGGGGTTTGGGGAAGAAACCACAGAGTCAGGTAGAGTATTCCAGACACTGACCACTCTGTGGCTGAAGTCGTATTTCCTGCAATCAAGTTTGGTGCGATTAACTTTGAGTTTGTATCTATTGTTTGCTCTTGTGTTGTTATGGTTGAAGCTGAAGTATTCATTGACAGGTAGGACATTGCAATGTATGATTTTATATACTCTACTTAGATCAGACCAAAGGTGGCGTAGTTCTTAGGTTTTCTAGGTCTAGAATTTCGAGTCTGATGGCATAAGGTATTCTGCAATGAGTAGCAGAGTGGAAAACTCTTCTTGTGAAATATCCCTGGACTTTCTCAACTGTGTTAATGTCAGGTATGTAATGTGGGTTCCAGACTGATGAGCTGTATTTGAGTATTGGTCTGGCAAATGTTTTGTATGCTCTAGTTAGTAGTGTGATATTACCAGAGAAAAAGCTACTTAGGATTAGGTTAACAACTCTTAATGCCTTTTTGGCTATGTAGTTAGAGTGGGCTCTAGCACTTAGATCACTAGAGATGAGTACTCCAAGATCCTTGACAGAGTTGGATCATCAATAAGGTCTTGACTATTCAGCCTGTATTTTATTTTCTGATTTTTTTTGCCAATATGTAAGGATAAGGATCAGTAGAAACAAAAGATATACGCGAAAGAAACGGAACTCTAGTCAAATTGACTAAATCATAGACAACTTCCATTCCTAATGTCATACATCATTAATCTTTCCAGAAAAAAAATCCTTCTATTAGTTGGACAAGAAAACTTTGATTAACATTAGTAAGAATTGTGATACATCTAAGCTCTCTTCATTCACTTAAACTTTAAGCAGCTTGAAATAACAGTCCCAGTACCAATGTTTTTTCTATCTTTCTTCTTTAGTCCCAGATGACTTCCTTTGCCAACTCTTTTATTTCTGTGGCAACACAAACACTTACCAACAGTTAATTTTATTATTTAGTTACCTTTGGGTCATCTTCTCTGACAGTGAATTGACTTTACTTGTGGAATACTTAACTGTCTTTCTAAATATATATTTTGCTGGATCTGCCACATGTTAACACAAACCATGTAATGTGGAATTTTCCATCTCCAGCTATGGCTTGGATTATTGAGTGAACAATATGTCATCAACAGGACATTCAAACAATGATCTAATTTTTTTCCATGTTTCACATAGACAGAGTTGACATCTGCTGTGGGTGTTATCATTCCCCCTTTTTTTCTCCACTTTTCCCCACCCACAAAGTTGTCAATTCTTAATGAATAATGTGTGATCCTTAAATTAATGTAGCTTCTCCTTATTCGGTGATCATTAGTTTGTTATGTACTTTTTTAGAACATTTTTTTAAATCAAAGTGTGAAGAATATTTTGAATTTACTGATGGAAATATCATAGAAATACAGATAAACATTTTTTCTTGTTGATTTGAAACATCTTGCTGCTTATCCAAGTAGCTTCTTCAGCCTATGCAAGTTGGTTTGGGGGATTTCATATATGTCCTCGAGGGAGGTTTCCTTTCTCTTCTAATCTGAAAAGGCTTATTAGGTGAGTAACAGAGAGTCTTGGGGATGTAAATGTTCTAACTCCTACATCCTTTACTTCAGGTGGGTCATTAAGTATGGCCTCCCTGGTGAACCTATGAAGTGGCCTTAATCTTCCTGGGGACTGAAGCAGGAGCGGATTCAAATTTTTTATTGCCGGTTCTGTGGGCATGGCTTAGTGGGCATGGTGTGGCATGTCTTGGTGGGCGTGGCAGGGAAAGGATACTGTAAAATCTCCATTCCCACCCCACTGCTGGGGGAAGGTTACTGCAAAATCCCATGTCTTCCATCCCTCTAACCTGCTTTCCAGTTCCATTCTCCTGTGCAGGGCAACCAAAGAAGACCCAGCCAATCAGCTGGGACTCGGGAGGCAGCGAATAGATGGAGGCGGGGCCAGACAGAGGCGGTATTTGCCGGTTCTCAGAACTAATCAAAATTTCTGCTACCGGTTCTTCCAAACCGGTCAGAACCTGCTAAATACCCACCTCTGGACTGATGAAAGAGCAGCTTAAAAAATGTGGGACTGGTTATGTCTGAGGCCTCCACCTCAGATGGGAAATACTGAAGGAAGAATTTTCCACATTGGCATAAATTGATTCCTTTGCTTCTCTCTCAAGCCATCTTATCTTCCCTGTCCAAAATGTGAATATTATGTTCCTCAAAATAGTACCTCTTTTCTGTTAAATGAAGTTAAATGATTCTGGTCCTGTGGTATTTCTTCTCCTGTGCTGGGCCATCCTCTTGTGGAGAAACCAAACAGCCTTTAAACAATAGCCTTTTGTAATCTAACATTCAAATTAATTTCTAGAATTAATAAAAATATGAGAAAAAAATGGAACATTAATGCTATTTTTAAAAGAAAAAAATTCAATAAAATCCACATAAAATCAGCAATGGAAAGATATCCAAAAAATAAACCATTCATGCTAACAGAAAAACAAATGCAAGTTCAGGGAAGCCAAGAAAGCACTCCTTAAGAAGCTGATATTTTTCTGTCTCTTATCATTTACCTCAGGGTGCGTTGATGAAAATAATTTTACAATTAATATTTATTTAAACAAAATTGGATAATATTTTTATCAACTTTAATTATTTAGGTACAGTGAGTGAGCATTGTTTTTCACCTTGATGACTGATTCTGTACCTTAATAGACAAAAAATTAGTTTTAATAACCTCCTGACAATTATAGAAAACCTGGTTCAATAATAATAAATGCATTTTGCTTGATTGTTATTAGTAATGTGTCATTATGTTAGTATCGCTCATTAAGAAGATGGCAAGCAAATGATGGCATTGTCTGTTTTCTAATTAGCCAAAAAATTATAATCTGTAAAACAAACATTTCAGAATTTCATGCATGACAGCATTGCCTTATACTTGCCCAAGAACTATGGAGTTCAGTGAATTCAGAACTGAAATTTAAATGAGACATTACTCTAATGAGAAATGATGTAGTCATTAGTTCATAAATATTGGTTTTGTCATTAACTTGACAATTTAATTGTTTACAATATTATACTGGTGTTAATTTATAGTATTACAAACGCCTTTTTTCTGACAAAACTAGGGAAACTACAATCTAATAAGAGACATTCTTGATTATTTTTAAGGATAATTTTAAAAGATTAAAATAGTTATGAAGCTTGTATAAGTATGTATGAAAAAAAGAAATCAACCAAATGCATTTAACACAATGGGGGTCTAAATAAAATATAATGAAACAATATTTCCTATTGCAAGTATGTTTGTTGTATGTTTTATATTTACCAGTACTTTCTTTTTCTTTTTTGGAATATAGAATATTATACGATTTCAGTTGTTGTTAATCCTTACAATATTGTAGGCATCAATTTCTCAACACTATTAACCTCACAGTTGACCCTATTGTTCATTACTGTGAAGTGTAATCTTCTGTTTTCCACTTGAAGGATTTCTTTCTGATGGTTCAGATAAAAGTGTTACCTTGACAAAGCTAATGAATACGAGCAGTGAATATATATGGCTTTCAAATATATATCAGAAGAATATTGTGCATAAGTGCACAATCATGCCTACCGTCCCTGTCCTATTGTCCCCATTTATTTGTACCTATTTCCTATTGTTACTCATGTTTATATTTATACCTATTATCTTGTAAGTGATTGACAAATCAAACAAATAAATAATGCTGAGAGAAAGCAACCCTAATTGGCTTACTGATGTTTTTTAGATAGATAATTTGGTCCAATGGATCCTTAATGTTTAAGTCAATATGAAAATTTTGTATGAGAGCAGTTGCATTAGTCAAAACACATATGCTAACATTGCAGCCTGATATCAATGAAATTGCACACCAAACATATTTCAAGAGTAAGAAGAAACATTTATGGAAAGTGGCAAATCCTTTCCATTCAAAATAAGAGATGGTATCAACAACTGATTTAGTTACTTCAAAGCTTTCACAATTACTGGCATGCTACTTCTAGATTCTATGGTACAATGCTTGTTGATGCCAAATAACATGATATCAATAATATTGGACAATAAAGTATAGCACCCTGGTTGTGGGAACTGACAACTCAAGAAACAAATTTAAATTGTTTGGCCACACAAATCTTCTACTTCAATTCTCACTTCTTCCTCATGGATAATATTTTAAAATGCCCCTAATTAAAACTAGCTTAATACCAAAATGAGTGTCTTATATTTTTGTTACCTTTATAATGATTTTTGAACCAGTTTATTATTAATTAGGAGGCAGTTTATTATTAATTAGAAGGAAATTATAATTAAGAAAGGGATTCATACCAAATAATTAATCAAGAGTGCATCACCATTTTTCCCTCTACAACAGCAGTCCTTTCAGACTGGTGAGACGGAATGATAATGTTTTGATGCAAACCATTCTGTAAAATTGTGGATACACTCAGGGGTGGGATTCAAATTTTTTAACAACCGGTTCTGTGGGCATGGCTTAGTTGGTGGCCGTGGCTTGGTGGTCATGTGACTAGATGGACATGGTTTGGTGGTCATGTTATTGGCTGGGCGTGGCCAACTCAATATCACTCGCATTGAGGCACGCATCTCCTCGCCTAGCCTCTCATGACCGTGGGGATGCTGCAACAGTCATAAGTGTGAAAAATGGTCATAAGTCACTTTTTTCAGTGTCATCGTAACTTTGAATGGACACTCCACACAAGTAAAGTACCAGTAAAGGAGGGGAGAAAAACTCCAGAGACGTTCCAGAGACAGGAAGTCTAGTCCTGCCAAGAATGTAATAAGGGTTAACGGAGAGGCAGTTTCTGTAAGCAACACCAGAATGTTTCCTTCCTGCTTTCCTTACAGAATTAGGCCAGTAATTTCTTCTAACAACCGGTTCTCCGAACTGCTTAGAATGTTAACAACTGGTTCTAGCGAATCAGTGCGAACTGGTAGAATCCCATCCCTGGATAGACTTCAACCTGAGTATCTCCCAGGGTTGGGCTTTAAATTTTTTAGCAAAGGGTCCTCTGCCTGGTTGCTGGCTGGGTGTGGCCATGGTGGGCATGGCCTAGTAGGCGTCCTGCACCACAGTGGGGTGGGGGAGTTTTTGCCTTCCCCAGGCTCTGAAGGCTTTCCTCGAGCCTGCAGCAGAGCAAAAATGGCCTCCCCGGGCTCTGAAGACTTTTTGGAAGCTAGAAACAGGCCCATTTCCCACCTTCCCAAACTTCCAGGAGCCCCGTTTCTCGCCCTCTCCGAGCCTCCGCATGCGCCCTGCACTTATCTGCAACCAAAACAGACTGTGTGGGGACTTCTGGGGTGGGGAGCAGAAGAGTGGGCAGGGCCAGCCAGGAGTAGGATTTGGGGGTTCTCCGAACTGCACAGAATCTGCTAACCCCCCGCAGTTCACTCCTAGTCTCTCCAATCCAAACCCTTGCCTGCCAATGCTTATATGTTTATGTGTTCCAAGTAGTTGGGCTCATGACAACAATGAGTTAGGCTAGAACAGTCATAATTAAGATGATTAAATACACTAATAGTTTCCTCTCCTGGAACATCTGATTAACAAAGTCAAAGAAGAAAGTGAGAATTTTGGTCTTTTTCTATAGATCATAAAAGACCAAGCTCAGGACCACTGAAAGGAATGGAAACATAGAATAGAATAGAATAGAATAGAATAGAATAGAATAGAATAGAATAGAATAGAATAGAATAGAATACTTTATTGGCCAAGCGTGATTGAACACACAAGGAATTTGTTTTGGTGTAAATACTCTCAGTATACATAAAGAAGGAACATTCATTAAGAATCAAAATAGAATCAAAATAGAAATGGATGGTGAAGAAATAAAATGCATGGGAAAAAAAATCACTTTCTAGGATCCTAAATGGCTCAAAGCAATGAATGCAGCACAGGAATAATATGTCAGATTGCATTGGGTCATATAGGAATGAAGAACATCAGCTGAATACTACTGTAGCAAGTTAGCACCCACCCTTCTCCTAGAAAATTGAAATATCCTAGGAAATATTAAAAAGGCAGAATATTTCCCCTAAAAAGAGTAGAAACTCAAGAGCAGAAACTCACCTCAGAAGCAAAAGCTCACCCCCACCTTTGTTAATGGGTGGGCCATTAAAGCCTGGGCCAGAATACTTTACATAACAAAGATTTCCAGATAAAACTATAGCAATTACCCAAAAGCCTTTTCAGTGCATCATCATCCAACAAGGCACAACCAAGCCTGGAACTCAGGAAAGCCTACAAAGTTAGCCAAGACTCCCGCCCCTGGGAGTCTGACAGCCATTGGGATACATTTCTTGCACAGGAACAGGAAATACTAAGGTAGGGTCCAACAGAGGGTATATAAGGGTCTCTCAGCATCTTGGCCGGCCCTTCTTTCTCTTTGCCTTCATCTTGAAGCATGTGACCCTTCCTTCTTTGGAGCTCCAATCCATGTGGTCCTGTCTACCATTAAACCATCTTTCCAAATAGCCTCCATGTTTCCAGTATCTTTTCCCCCACTTAGAACTGAACCCAGAAGGATATTTCTAGCAACACCACAAAAGCAAAATCATGAAACTGCACCTCACTTACTTTGACCATGTCATGTGGAGGGATTCAATGGAGAAAGCAATTATGTTTGGAAGAGTTAGAAGTAAAAGGAAACGAAGCCATCAAAGAAGATAGTGCCTGGACGCTATCAAAGCTGGCACCATCCAGAGCATAGAAAAAGTCTAAGGAATAGTACAAGAACAGAAGCTATGGAAAGACCTGGTCTACAGAATTGCTAAGGGTCGGATTCGGGACTCAACTAAATGGTTATCACCATCATTACCATTATGTTTCCTATGGATTATTTTCTTTAATTTTTGTCATTTTAAGATCAGTATCTAATAGCAAATTTTGGAGGACCTGAAATTCGTGGAACCAACTGCAATTTCATGCAAAGAAAGACTCATTGAAAATGGAATCTGATAAAAAGGAATGACAAACTTTTACCTACATAGTCAAAAAGGCATTAAGAATTGTTAACCTAATCTTATGTAGCTTTTTCTCTGGTAATATTACACTAATAACTAGAGCATACAAAACATTTGCTAGACCAATACTCGAATACAGCTCTCAGTCTGGAACCCACATTACGTATCTGATATTAACACAGTTGAGAAAGTCCAGAAATATTTCACAAGAAGAGTTCTCCACTCCTCTACTTGTTGCAGAATACCTTATGCCACCAGACTCGAAATTCTAGACCTAGACAACCTAGAACTATGCCACCTTCGGTTTGATCTAAGTATAGTATATAAAATCATACATTGCAATGTCCTACCTGTCAATGAATACTTCAGCTTCAACCATAACAATACAAGAGCACACAATAGATACAAACTCAAGGTTAACCGCACCAAACTTGATTGCAAGAAATACGACTTCAGCAACAAAGTGGTCAATGTGTGGAATACTCCACCTGACTCTGTGGTTTCTTCCCCAAACCCAAAAACTTTAATCTTAGACTATCTACTATTGACCTCACCCCTTTCCTAAGAGGTCTGTAAGGGCGTGCATAAGCGCACCAACGTGCCTACTATCCCTATCCTATTGTTTCTTTTATTTTTCTTATATGTATCCATATATTCATAACTATGTTTTACTTATACTATTTTCTTGTAAACAATTGACAAAAATAAATAAATATAAATAAATAAATTCCAGAATGGAAAATAAAGAGACCAATGGCCAAAGATAGGCAACATGATTTTATAATACAGTACAAGAAGAGAGACAAAATGTTTTTGCTTATTGATGGATTGATTTATTTTGGGAAAATGTCTGAAAAGAGAACAGCTATTCACACACACACACACACACACACAAATCATAAAGCAAGGAATGTTTTTCAGAGATGGCTGGATATGAAAGTAGCAAAGAATACTGATTTAATGATTTTGAATAGGCATGCAACAAGATGGACTCGTGGAATGCCGTTGCTGAAAGAAGCAATGCCGAAGGCTTGTGAAAGATTATCATTAGAGTGAAAGCAGCTATAACTGAACAGCTTATCTTTTGCAAATGTCCATGTGATTCTGCTGCTGCTGTTTATGGTTATTATATTGTTTACCTCTGGCATCCGTCAATTTACAAGAGCACCATTCTTGACCTTTAATCCTTCATTTGTAGTAATCTAATCTTAATAGTTACCTAAACAAGCCTGAATGAAAGTCAGGAAAAAGAGGCCAACAAGAAAAGTGTATTTTAAACTAAAAATTAATAATGTTCTCTCTGAATTTTCATGAGAAAATCTTGAAACCAGGCCTTACACAAGGAATCTGCTTTGCAGTTTTCTATAAATCAATACCAAGAATGTAGTTTTACTAAAAGCAGATCTGTTTGACATTCTTAGGCCTTTTATTTAATAAGCCATTACTTTATAAAAATGTTGAGTGATTGAATGTTTATGAATATTTCATAAATTAATTGAATTAATTTCATTAACTACCTTTAATTAACCTTTAATTTCATTAAATATGTATAAGTGGGATGATTCATATGAATATGAGAGACAATGAGTACAGTCATTTGTGATAATGTTTGCAGCTTTCATTTTTTAAGAGAGAGAGAGAGAATGACAATGAGAATGAATGATGAAAATTACTTAATCCAGACTTTTGCAGGCTTCTGCGTTACAAAACAGCACATAATAGATTATGGTGACTTGGAGAATGCTGATTTTTGTGTGTGTTTCTTTTCATTAAAATTTACATAATTTTAGGAATCCACGCCGACCACAAATAAATTCGGAATGTTTATATAAGCCTTGAAAAATATAATATAGAAAGCAGCATCTGCCATTAATTTATATTTTTATGCATTTGTAGCATTTTGTATCCTGTTGGAATAAATATCTCTACAAGAAGATAATAAATTGAGTGATAGTTTAATTTTTCTATAGTTTAATTCGCCTACATAACATGAGAATTATTTGTTTTGACCATTTTGTAAACTGCCCAGAGAAAAAAGTGGATGGAGAATGTTTTTTTAGCAAGATATAAATAATAGATTTTCCGTAATTGATACAAACAACACACTGCTAAAGTC
This sequence comes from Bungarus multicinctus, assembly GCA_023653725.1. Lineage (NCBI taxonomy): Eukaryota > Metazoa > Chordata > Lepidosauria > Squamata > Elapidae > Bungarus > Bungarus multicinctus. The sequence continues at coordinate 67,494,260 of CM042849.1, forward strand.
TGAAATATACACGTGTCATTTAAAATCTTAAGTGTCATTGTCTTCATTTCGAAAAGTTTCCTATTGGTGAAACTTTTTCTACAAAAGTTTGATACCTTTATCAGATGAAACGATAGTAATACAATATTGAATCCCAATATAATATTGAATTTACTGACAGCTCACTCATACTCAAGCTAAGCAGAATGCTTTGGAATATTTTAAATGAACCCTATATTTCCAGAAACATAGTAGAAATATTTAATTTTAAATATTTAATTTTAATTTAATGCTATTTTTGGGATATAGATCTTTATTCTCCTCCATATAGACTTTAGTTCTAAGTATGTCCTTCTTCTTCTGTTTTGGGGGGTGCCTTTTCTGTCTTATGAATCAATTAGTTGACATTTAAGTAATTTTGTTTTACATTAAAACATTTTTTGGCTAGCTGACCTCTTGGAGTAAGAAGGTGAGAAAACTGCTGCCCAAAATTGCCATCTGAACTTGTTTTCATATTCTAATAGGAGACATGGTATTGCTAGATGAATTCCTTTGCCTGCACATTGTGGAAATAGTTATGATATAAACAATCGTGATAATTAGAATCATGGTATTATAAGCCTCAAAAACCATCTTCAGATTCTGAAACCCAGCAAAGACCAAAGGACCAGGAAAAATGCTATACTCAAGTAGTCCTTCTGGGTATACCTAACCAGTAAATGGGACATAAGATTCTTTATTCCATCTTTATACTGCATTTATTCTACAATATTTAATTTTCAAATACTCAACAAATATTGTAGCACTTTTCTAGATGTATATGCATTGTTTTCAAAACTTAAACAAAAAATTATGGAATCCCCCTGCTGTTGCAGTAACCCTTTATTGAAATATTTTCTTATGTTCTTAACTGCTGGATGGCATCTATTACTTATGACTATCATGATAAACAAAAACCTAGAACATTCATTAGGACTATGTGTCTTATTTAACAGATAATAATTTGCTGTATGAAAGGCAACTGGAAGATAGCTAACTATCTCAAATATGTTTAGTCTGTGTCCAAAGGTAAAATGAGAAAAATCAGGGTTTTGAATCTGCCTGGCAATAGATAGCATGCAGATTACTAAATTGTTCTCTCGTGTGATAAGATGCATTGTATTAAATGATACAAATTATTTCTAATCACTTGATGACTGGCACTTAAATTAAATAAATAAATAAGTTTGCACCAATACATCTTTGTTGAAGTATTACAAGGGAATACATATTGAAATAGGCTAAAGGCATAGGTACATGCTTTTGAATGCTGAATATATTCTTTAATCTTTTCAATTCATTTTCATACCAGGTTGAACATCTTGCCTTAAGACATATAATTCTTTTTAATATTGTTTATGAGAGGGATGAATTAACGAAATGTCTCCTGGGGAAAAAAAGTTTGTATTAAAATGTTTGCAAATGGAACATCTAAACATATGGCTAAACTATGCTTTTGAAACAATGCTGCATGCTGGCAGCTAAGATTGTCATAAAATATATGGATATCCAATTTATTTGAGGTAGATTAAAATCATACACTCATAGCATATCAGTGACAGCTTTATACTTATATGGTTAGTCTGTGGAGTAAAGATAGAAAATGCAATTTAGCTGACTCCCGCTTACTTAATTAAATAAAGGAAAAAAAACAAACCTAGTCAACCCTCCGAATATCAATCTCACTAGATTTACAAAACTCCTAATATGACTTAACCTCCAGTTTTAAATATATTAGAAATTCTTAAATAATGGGAGAACTCAAATTAGCTGATCATTATCTTTAATGGGCAAGATTAATCTATATGAGCCCAGCTGTTGAATCCTTGTCACTCAGTGCCTTTTAAATATTAATATTTATGTTATGATAATCCATATAAATGTTTTCATAATTACAAGGGTTTTGGTAGAATTGGCCTTATTGCACCCCCCCCCCCCTTGCTAGTTAAAGAAATACTATGTTTTTCTTTCGTTTTGTTGGAAGAATTATCCTTCTGGGTTCAGTTCCAAGTGGGGAAAAAGACACTGGAAACATGGAGGCTGTTTGGAAGGTTTTAATGGTGGACAGGACCACATGGCTTGGAACTCCAAAGGATATGCTGAGAGTGCCTGGGTTTTATACCCTCTGTTGGGATTTGAATTTGAGCTTGTATTCTGATTGGTTCTCAGACTCCCATGGGGCCATGCAGGGGCAACTCTGTAGGCTGTCCTAAGTCCCAGGCTTGGTTGATGATGCACTGAAAGGGTTCTTGGGCAATTGCTATAGCTTTACCTGGAGATCTTTGTTATGTGAAATAGGCTAGCCTAGGCCAGAGTAAAGGCCCATTAGCAAAGGTGGGGGGCTTCTGAGTTTCTACTCTTTTTAGGGGAAATATTCTACCTTTTTAATATTTCCTAGGATATTTCAATTTTCTAATAGTGGGGTGTGTTTTAACTTCCAACAGTTTATATACATTTCTTATAGGTTTTATATTTTCTTTTCCTCCTAATCAATTTGTATACATTAAGGCAGGAGCAAGTACATTTTAAATACAATAAATAAATAAATTGCACATGGAGATAGAGGTGATAATCATAGATAGCGTGTAAGAATTGTCAGCTGAGGTAAATTATCATAGACTGGAAGCAACTTAATTGGAAGCTGTTAGGCCAATCAAGGGCGACAGTCACAGATAATTGATAAAATCAGCTGTAGAAACAGCTGTGGCATTCACTGTGGAACTTTGAAATTATCAATCAAATTAGATGGAAGAGAAAATTTTGAAGAGTACATCAAGGATGGGGCTATCACCCGTTTTACTGGTGACAGTAAAAGCAGCTCTGTTAAGAAACCCAGTAAGAAATGTTCACTTGGAATTTAATGCAAGCATAAGAAACCGGTACACTTTCAAAAATCAGGAGAGAAGCTTACAGATTGAAAGCATTAACATTCATGTATGTCTCTTGGCCCTTGAGGCTTTCTTCAAAATTCTTTTTTCAGCCATTCCAGCTAGATGCTCTAAGCCTGTTTTGCACTTTTGGTTGAAATAACTGGTTCTTATATGATATGTGAATTCTGCTGACCAGGCACAAATGTGCACCAATGTGCAATATGACAATGTTTATGGCAATGATACAAACGGATCTCATGCGGAGGTGGTATTCAGCGGGTTCTGACCAGTTTTGGAGAACTGGTAGTGGAAATGTTGAGTAATTCTGAGAACCGGCAAATCCCACCTCTGACTGGAGATTTTACGGTATCCTTCCCCTGCTACGCCCACCAAGCCACTCCCACAGAACCGGTAGTAAAAAAATTTGAATCCCACCACTGATCTCATGCATTTCTATTAGTAATAGAATCATCTGTTTTTGAGGGTTTCTGCCTGTTTCACAGATACACAGAGCTGTCATGTTCCATGTCCCTCTGTTAAAAAATATGGCCTACTTGTAAGGTTTTTTCTGGAGGAGTGCCTTTTCTGTTGAGCACCTGCCAAATGGAGATGAGAGGAGTGCATAACCTCTTGACAATTTGAGGCTATTAAAGCCTGGTTTTTCTCCAAGCACTGGGGCTAGGATGTAAGGGAAGTCTAATATATATGTGTCAGTGTTCCAAACTAACCAACTCCAAACCAATAAACTCTGAGACAAACATTTCCTCAAAGTTCCATTTTATTCAAGTTTTCATATTGGCTCATCTGGGAAAACCCAAATCTGAGCATTCTGGGTTTTCCCTTCCCCCCACAAAAAATCAAAGATCTATCCCCTGCACCAGTGGTGATATTCAAAAACTTTTACTACCGGTTCTCTGGGTGTGGCTTGGTGGGCGTGGCCATGTGACTGGGTGGGTGTGGCTTTTCTTTTTGGCAGTCCCCACTCATTTTTGGGAGCTTCTTAGCCACAGAGGAACCTCTGGGGGGGGGGGCGTTTTTGCTTCTCTAAGGCTCCCCTGAGCCTCAGGAAGAAAAAAAACAGAGCATGGGAGGGGCATGCAGTATTCCTCCAAGCTACATTTTGGGAGCTTCCTAGCCTCAGAGAAGCCTTTTGCTCCCCTAAGGCTCCTCTGTGGCTCTGGAAGGCAAAAAATGGAGGGGGGGGGGCTGAGCTCCTCCCTCCATTTTTTGCCTTCCTGGGCCTCAGCAAGGGGAATCCTGGCACAGCTGATCTACAGCTGATTGTCGGGAGGGAAAAAAGGAAAGAAATACCTTAGGCGAATGTCAGGTGGGCGGGCAGGGAATGTCAGGCAGGCAGGTGGGGTGAGTGAGCATCGGGTGGGAGGAAGACCTGGTGGGGGGGCGTGGCCAGCCAGAACTTACTACTGGTTCGGCAATCCATGCCAAATTCTTGCTACCGGTTCGCCCGATCCATTGCGAACCGGCTGAATACCACCACTGCCCTGCACCCACCAGTCATCCCATGGTCCAATCAAATCATCATCCCAACTGGAGACATTCCTGCAGACACTCTTCTCCAGGTGCAGGGTAACATATCCTTGACTCTCTGAGAAAGAATGTTGTTGTGTCTAATCTTCTACCTCACTATGAAATCCCCTCTGCCAAATTTCCAGGCACTGAATGCAGCAGCCTCGAAGCTTCCAAGTAAAAAAATGGCTTCTAAGGCTGAAGCTGTGTTCTTGTTATATAGTGCCTTGGTTTTATTTTTTGTATAGGGTTATTTTTAAATTCAATTATGGGATTTTTACATGCTTTTGTACTGATTGTTTACTGTTCTAAATTATATATTTAAGATGAGAGGCTCTATAAATTCTGCACGATCCAATCTGGCTTGGACGCCAGGACCAGAGATTTACTCCTTCAAGCTTTTGGACTCATGCTGAAGCTCATCCTCAGGGAACTTATCTCTACCAGAATGTGTGCTTTGGGCTATTCTATGTGTAGTATTTATGTGGTGCCTGGTTGGGTGTGGCTACTTCTTAGTTGACTGGGGTGTTGATAGCAAGCTATTATGACATTGGCTGTTGTTTCCTTCTGCTTCCAAGTCCTGGACTCCTAAATATCTGATAAACTGGTGGTAAATCTGCATTCCTGTTGACTTACAGGGGCTTCAATCGTTTTCCAGGTTTCAATCATTTCCCTGGAAATTTTTGTACCTGCATGGCAACAATATTAGTAGCTGCAAAATTGAATGTCCTTGTTCATTGCAATGTCAGGCTATCTATGAATTCAGCTCTCCTGGTCTGACCACTTACTTGTGTTCTTGCATCCTGGTGATTAGCTTCCTCCCATCTGTCCAACATAGGCACAGGCGCAATCCATGCAGAGAATCTGGTAGATTACATTAGAAGTATCTCCCACCTCCAAGGGATCTTTGCAATGCATGATTTTTCCTCATAGGGTGTTGTGCAATGCCCAATTGCAGAACTCGGAAGCTGTGTTCTACTGCTTCTGAAATGTTTTTGAAGTATGGCAGGGTGTGCCATTAAGCTGGCCTTATACCTTCTTTCTTCTTTTCTCTCCTTTGTATATTGCACAGACATCTTGTAATAAATACTTAGCTTTCCATGTACTACAGTGGGCTCTCACTCTGCCATATAGTCTTCTGATACAACTTTTTGTATGTGACAGTGGATGGTTACTGTTCAAACTAAGAATGTATTGGCTCCTAATATTGGAGATCCCCTCGGCATCCCTTTATGTGCTCATGCATTTCCCTTTTGAACATGAAGTCATTGCAGAAACTATACTGCACAAGCTAGAACACCCTCCATTTCAAAACTACATACCCAAATTTTGGTGCTGTTATGTGGACAATATGTTTGTCATCATCAAAAGAAATGCCCTGAAAGACTGTTGTAGCCTACTGAACTCCATCTTCCCAGACGTACAATTAACAATGTAAGGAAGAAATGGCTAGTCAATGACCATTTTTATATGTGCTTGTCAACAGGCAGGAAGATGGAAGCCTAAAAATGAAGGTTTATCTCAAGGCTACCAACACTCCACACATTCTATTTGGCTCCCCATCGAGGCTGTTTGACAGAACAATACAATTGCTTTGGTTTGCCATTTAATTTGCAATCTGATCAATAGAATTTGATGTAAGCACTATTGGCATTAATCCTCTCAAATTCTAGGGGAAATAGAGACTATAATGTAAACAAAACATTTCATTGGCATTGATTTCCAAAGCAGTCTGGCAGTGCTCCTGAAAAATTATCAGCATTCAGAAATGACTTTGATTATTTTGCTTTTAAAGAGTTATTCTATAAAAAATTATATAATGCTAAATGAACTATGCTGTCATTTTAAATTTTCCTCAACTATTTGGAGTGATTATCTAGGGTTAATCCAGGTTATAGGAATTAATTGACTCCTGTTTTAAAAGAATAAGATAAGATTTCCAGGTGCACTTAAATAATTTTACAAATATAGAGAAAATATAAATAGTCCTTCAATGGACAAAAAGAAAGGAAAATCCCTTTTGGATCATTACAATTGTCATTATTTTTTGGTGCTCAATGCTACTTATCTTTTTAAGCTATCTTCTAAATATGTAGTACTGATGAAACCTTTGGTGCTGCCTACAACTTTTCTTTAGCATTCCCAGAGAGCTCTAAGTTGGCACCTTCAGTCTTGCCCAACCTGTAAGCATTGCACCCAGAGCTACAGGACAAGATTACTCTTCACCTTCTCCTGCAATGCTCATCACAAAAAATATTTTAATCTTTGAATGATTGTCCCTTTGTGACAGGAATCCTTTTACCTGTCAAAAAGACTCAGCAGCTAAGCGGTTGGTAGAAAAATTGGGGCAGCCTAAATGAGTGGAACAAGCATTTCAAGATTCCTGTCTTCTCTCATCCTCTACTAGCAGTAAGGGTAAAAACAGTATAGTGCAAGGAAGCATCATTTCAAATTGCTATTTATCAACTGATGAGCAGGCGGCAAACTGAGCAGGGCCCGAGTTCTTGTTCAATTTCCTGGCTTTAAGATGAAGACACAAACTAGACAGCTTTAGTACAGGCTGCAAGGAACCCTACAATACATCATGTTTTTCTATTGGTGGTTCTTTCAGCCGTCCCCCATTAAATCTAGGAAGTGGGTATTGAGGAGGCTGGTAGCCCACTGCATGTCATTGGTGAAAACTGGCTTACTGGCTAAGATCATTGGACTCTGACAACCAGGTAGCAGTCTCGAAAAGAGTTCTCCACAGCTGTACTGATGCTGTCTAGCTTGGAGATCACATGGTTAGCATTGCAGAGCCATCTTTCTTCCAGCCTTCTCTCACAATGTCACTTTGCATCTTAGAATGCAGCATCTTAGAAATGGAGTCAATGGAGATTCTCAATCATCCAGGTCATGGTTGTTCCAAAGGTGATTTTTCAAGAAGCAACTGGTCTTTCTGGTTTTTCTATGAAGAAGCTTCTTCAGCTCTAACTGGATGGTGGGGAATGGAAGGATTTATACTCCCTGCAGACAGCTGGTCATTTGCATCCTTTTAGAGAGTCGTTGAGGCCACCTGGAGGTTAATCTTGTGTCATCAGGGTCATCTGTGTAGTGCAAATGGGGATGGAGCCTTCTTGGAACTGTTGAAAGAACTATGTTGTAGACTGGAGATAGACCCCATTCTTTTGAGAGAGGGCTGTTCAGTGTTGACATAGTTGGCCTGGTTTGGAATATTTTGAAGCTTTATAAAAGCAATATACACTGAAACTTTGCATAGCCCTAAAATGAGAAGATCTAATAGAATTGTACACATGCAAAAGTGAACTACAGATTTCAGGATGCCTATAAATGGAAAATTGGGGATGTGTTCAGAGTATTGCAGCGTAAATTCAGCGCCAGAAAAAAAAAAAAAAACACAGATGGCTGAGGCTTCATTTAACTTCTTTATAAACATATAAAGTAAATTTTACAATACGTTGTAGAATTCTCCAACATGGAGCAAACTCAAACAGAAGCAGACATGTTACAGGTTCAGAGCAGAACAGCAATTCAGGAGCTCAGGAACAGACATCAGTTTCACTTTAGTTCAGCAGGCAAAGAAGCAAGTTAGTTTCTCTTTCACTTTAGAGCTGAGCACGGAACAAAGATAAACAACACCTAGAATCTTTCTTTAAGTTTCAGTCCTCAATTCAGCTCTCACTGGCTAACCTTGTTACTATGCTCTATTCCAGTTCATTAATATACTTTGACAGGATGTACCTGCTTGAGGTAAAAGATTAGATGCCCAGACATCTTACGGTCTAAGACAGAGGTGGCATTCAGCAGGTTCTGACCAGTTCTGGAGAACCGGTAGTGGAAATTTTGAGTAGTTCGGAGAACCGGCAAATCCCACCTCCCCCTGCCACACCCACCAAGCCATGCCCACAGAACCGGTAGTAAAAAAATTTGAATCCCACCACTGGTCTAAGAGCAATAGCCTATGACCGATGAGTTCTTTTCTCCCTTACTGTTACAAATTCAAAAATATAAAGTAAACATTTTATAACAAGTTCTTAAAAATAAGTGAAAAAATGCAAAAGAAAAATATGTAAAGCAAAGGTGGTATTCAGCCGATTTGGACCGGTTATGGCATACGGGTAGAGGAAATTTCAGCCAGTTCTGAGAACCGGCTAATACTACCTCTGGCTGGCCCTGCCACTGCTCTTTCCTGTCCTGTATTCCATTGATTTTTTAGCTCAGCTGATTCGCGTAGGAAAGTGGATTGCCGCACCTCAGCTGAGCTAAAAAAAACAGCTCAACTCACCGAGGGCGATCTTACAGTGCTATGAACATGTGCAAAGCGCGCTCTAGGTGCACACATCCTTTATTTCATTGATTCTTAGCTCAGCTGATTCGCATAGCAGAGTGGATTGTCGCGCCTTTGCTGAGCTAAAAAGCAGCTCAGGTGATTGGGAGTGCTGCGTGAGGGCCATCTTGGAGTGCTGCACCCACGCGAAGCCCGCAGAAATGGTAGCGCACAATTTGGAATCCCACCACTAATGTAGAGGATATATTTCCTTTTTGTTTTTGTTTTTCTGCTATCATTTAAAAAGGAATAAATAAAGAAGTTTTTTTTTCTTTTTTGAAGTTTGAGCATGATTCTAATTTTAAAAGAGGCACTCCAAAACCTAATTCTCTGCCAGCATCCAGAACTAATGTTTACAATATTAAAAATCTTCATCTTGAGAAATATAATATGGAAATATAATATGGGCTAGACAGGAAGAGAAGAAAGGCTGGGAAGATTGAGAGCCCAGAATCTTAAACATGCCCATAGCCTCTCATTATGCTGTCAGCTTTGGAAGCCATATTAGCACCAGAAGCTTCCACACAGCCACATTCTTGAGCCTGGGAAAATGGGAGGGGGGAATTTCTTGGAGTGTGGTTAGACATAATAGCATTCTTCTTCTAAGTCAAGGTCATGTTATTTCTGCACCTGGGTGAGAGGAAGTCTCAGACTGAGGCAAATGGTGATTGGGGCATTTGATGCAACGAAGGGTGCACGGCATGGACTTGTAGTTTTTACTTATTGCAAGGAAACCCGGAACTTTCAAATTTGGGATTTACCAGATGTGCCAATTTACTACCCAAATGAAAAAGAACTTTGGAGAGGATGCCTGTTTTGGAGTTTATTGGAGGGAAAGTTTTCTAGAACGCTGACATAGGCTTTCACAATAAAAATTTAGTCTGCATTTATCTTGTTTAAAATATTTAAATAATTTACTTTCCATAGTATATCTGCGTATGTGAATGTACAGTATGCACATGATTTTTGTTAGACCTCAATCAGAATTCCATTAAGAATTTCAGAGTGTTCGTGATCATGTTTATAGAGTAACAGATAAAAATGTGTTTAATCTTGAATCAGATTCGATGTTTCTAATTCATTCACTGCATTTTTCCTTTAACCTGAAACTAAGAATAGAATTGCAAAATGTACTTGAGTGTGGCAATGTAGGTCCAACTAAAATTAAATTGATATTTGGGGAGTATTCCAGAGTGTTGCTTATGAGAAGGCCCAGAGAATTGTCTTTTTCTGAAGTTCAAAAATTTGGAGAAAGATAAATGAATGTTTAGTAATGCTGAGTAAGTCGATATAATGAGAAATCATCCACAAATAAGAGAAAAGGTCAGCAATCAAGAAGGTTATACTGGTTACAGAAGGCTTATCATATGTTCCTTCAATTATGAAAGGAATGCATCATATATTTCTGAGAAGTGTGCTCCTAATATATTTTGCTTGTGTTTATATTTATATTAAAATGAAAAGCCAGGGTTTATATGGTACATGTATCTTTCCTACACATATTTACACACACATTTGTTGCCTATTCACCTATATTTTACAAAAGTTTCTGATGAAATTTTATTAAAATGTACAGCTGATTTTATTGCAGATTTTACAGTGTATGTTTATAATATAATATCCCATCATTTTAAATAAATTACATAGAACTTTGTTATTGTTTTGTATTAATTTTGGTTTGGTTTGGTTTTCCTGAGCGCGGCATCAACTTAATTTATATCACTTTGTAAATTCAGAGAAGAAAGATTCCCTAAACAGTCTTACAATTTCTTGTAGATATTTTCTTAATAGACATATTTTAACAATTTTCCATTTACTAATTCCATAACAAAACTCTGAAAACTTCAATTTCATTGTTTCAGAATATTCCAGTTTATAGTTAACTACAATAGGTAAACACTGAGTAAAATCATATGCAACTCTGCAACTGATTATCATTTGTTATCCATTGCTATTTAGAAGTTGAAAGTGTGTTCTGATTTATAGTAGTCTTTTATAGAGACATGTCAGAAAATGTAAGAGGATATTAATTTGTCATCAGGAGGTAATTTGGTAAGTTATATATTATCGTTATTGCACGTCATCCCTGATGCAAGTGTTAGAGGATAAGCAGAAGGAAATGAAAAAGAAAGTTACTTGTTCAAAGCCAAGTAAATGGCTTTAATCTTATTTTTTAACTATAAAACATGCCTGGGAAGCCGAAACCTATTAGTTCTAATTTAGAGATGAGAGATGAGCAGATAATGAGTGGATAGATTAGGTGACACAGCTCTCTGTGTTGCAAAAAAATAACAAGCTGAAAACTCAAATATAATTGATGGTATTATAAATTCCCTTTAGATTTTGGATATGAAATCAGTATATGGAATTGCCACTTGTTAGGATTCCCTCTTTTTAGTTTGGTTGTCAATTTCATGATTATGAAAATCCTACTTCTTCCCTTGCCCAATAAGCCAACAGCCAACGTGATCCAAAAATAACTGTGATGAAAATCCGATATAGTTTTTCTTGTATAGCTATGTTTCAATGTGTATTTCTTTTTTGGTGTTTTGGTTTTGATTGACAAAGCTATGCTGATGGAAGGATTTCAATACTTTACTAGGAGTTTCTCCAGTGTCTTTAAAAATGATTGACAAGTATAAACTCATTCTTATACAACTTCTGAAAACCTTTTTGTTTTCCAAGTGGGAAGATACAAAACAAATAAAACAAACTGGTAGGAAGATTTATAGGTATCTGTATTGCTTCCAAAGCAATAAATATACATTTCCTTTCACCAACAAACTATGATATGTTGTCAAAGAGTGTGCATGAATGGCTTCCAGCTTCAAAGGCCACCATGATCATTGGTTATAACCTTAACATTCAGGTAAAACAAAACAACACATAGTACAACAAAAGTCTTGCTTAGATCTTCATTAATTTGATAAATAAATAAAGTGAATAAAAGAAGCAAGGATGTATTATTAAGTGTATTTCTTACATTTTTTTAAATGGATTGTTCATACTTTAGGATCATTACTAACCATCCCATTTTCACATTGGCATTTTGCTATCTTCAATATTCAAAAGCTGTCTGTACAAATGATACGTTGTGGTATATCATTGATTTTTTTTTTTTTTTTGACAGATGGTTTTTCTCTGGTCTCTTCCCATCACTCCAACTATAATTATCTGCCCAAGGCTACAGTTCAGAGCTCTGCCATTTTAATGCATGCTTCAGCATCTTTTTTCCCCCTCTTTTCTTTGGATGGAAAACGTCTAGTTAGCTGGGTCTTCTTTTATAACATTGTTGAATCATTTTTGGAGCCATTTTACAGGGCTTTCTACACACACTTACAGTGGAATAGTCATCACCATAATTATTGTCAGTCAAGGTCCAGCAAATGAAACCTTTTCACTGATAGGACTAAGTACACCTAAAAACCCTGATTTTTTTTTTCACTTAAGCAAAGTTGAAAAAATCCAGAAAATTACGTAAATAGCACTCAATAAGAGTGCTTGGATGGGGAAATGCAGTCTTTTTGATGGGGGAATCTCATTTACAACCTGTTTTCCCAATTCGAGATGTTAATGAGTAAAATTGAGTGTTTTATCCAGAGGTCGGTATTCAGCAGGTTCTGACCAGTTCTGGAGAACCAGTAGTGGAAATTTTGAGTAATTTGAAGAACCAGCAAATGCCACCTCTGACTGACTTCACCCCCATCTATTCTCCATCTCCCCAGTCCCAGCTGATCGGCTGAATCTTCTTTTGTTGCCCTGCACAGGAGAACGGAGCTGGAAAGCAGGATAGTGGGGTGGGGAGGGAATGGGATTTTGCAGTCACCTTCCCCCTGGAGAGGGGTGGTAATTTGAGATTTTACAGTATCCTTCCCCTGCCATGCCCATCAAGCCACTCCCTCCAAGCCACAGAACCGGTAATAAAAAAATTTGAATCCTACCATTGGTTTTATCTGGCAAATAAATTAATCCTGTCAATTGCTTCTCCCTACCACCCTTTTATTTTTCCTTCCTGCCTCCCACGTTATTTGTGGCTGCTGTACTTTGCCAATGTCTAAATGGTTCTTTGAGATCACGTGCCATTATTGATAGAAGTGAATTTCAAAAATAGTATAGAAGGATATTATTGATGGTACTAATGGGGAATAAAAATTGAGATGTCTTAAGTTTGCAACAGATTCTAAAATTAATATATATATAAATTATAGAATTTGTGTCTCTGAAATGTTTAAGTCAGAAAGTTAGCAGAGCAATAGAGAATAGAATAGAATAGAATAGAATAGAATAGAATAGAATAGAATAGAATAGTTTATTGGCCAAGTGTGATTGGACACACAAGGAATTTGTCTTGGTGTAAATACTCTTAGTATACATAAAGAAAAGGTACATTCGTCAAGAATCAAGAATCATAATGATAGTCATAGGGTACAATCAACAATCAAATCATACTAGGAAACAGTCAATATAAATCGTAAGGATACAAGCAACAAAGTTACAGTCCTACAATCACAAGTGGGAGGGGATGGGTGATAAAGAGTGATGACAAGATTAACAGTAATAGTAGTGCAGACTTTGTAATAGTTGGACAGTATTGAGGGAATTATTTGTTTAGCAGAGTGATGGCTTTCGGGGAAAAACTGTTCTTGTGTTTAGTTGTTCTAGTATGCAGTACTCTATAGCGTCGTTTTGAGGGAAGACGTTGAAACAGTTTATGTCCGGGATGTGAGGGGTCTGTAAATATTTTCACAGCCCTCTTTTTGACTCGTGCAGTATACAGGTCCTCGATTGAAGGCAGGTGGGTGGTAATTGTTTTTTCTGCAGTCCTAATTATACTCTGAAGTCTGTGTCTGTCCTGTTGGGTTGCAGAACCAAACCAGACACTTATAGAGGTGCAGATGACAGACTCAATCATTCCTCTGTAGAACTGGATCAGCAGCTCCTTGGGCAGTTTGAGCTTTCTGAGTTGGCACAGAAAGAACATTCATTGTTGTGCTTTTTTGATGATGTTTTTGATGTTAGGTGTCCATTTTAGGTCATGTGATATAGTAGAACCTAGAAATTTGAAGGTCTCTACTGTTGATACTGTGTTGTCTAGTATTGTAAGAGGTGGTAGTATGGGAGGGTTTCTTCTAAAATCTACCATCATTTCTACGGTTTTGAGTGTGTTCAGTTCCAGATTGCTCCGGTTACACCACGAGGCAAGTTGTATAACCTCCTGTCTGTATGCAGATTCAGCGTTATCTCGAATGAGACCAATGACTGTTGTGTCATCAGCAAACTTCAGTATTTTAACAGATGGATCGTTTGAGATGCAGTCATTGGTATATAGGGTGGAAGAGAAGTGGAGATAGCACACAGCCTTCAGTGGGCCCTGTGCTGATTGTACAGATATCGGATGTAATTCCGCCTAGCTTCACCTACTGCTTCCTGTTTGTTAGGAAGTATGTTGATAGTATGTTGGTACAACATAAATACTTTTTCATATTTATAGATAATAGGTTTTTTTAAGAAAAAAAAACATCTATGTGAAAAATGGCTTATTATACTTTTGCATAATTGTAGTTTAATAATCAATTACATCCTCAAAGCCTTGTGAAATGTTTGATTAAGGTTTATGCCTGCTGGTTAATAAACATAAAAATAACTGTGTTTGTGTCAGTGATTTAGACTGTATTTTCCCCTTGTCATCTCCTTTTAGGAAATATATCCAGATTAGAGATATCAGCATTATGATCATAGCTGCAGCATGAAATTAGAGTATATTTATGAGCACATTGTAAAATTCATAAAACTAATTTGTTAGATTTGGAATTAAAAAGTGTTCTAGGTTTTGAAAGCAATAGGCAATCGGAATTATAACCTCATATAATTGTTATCTTTCACTCATTTTTATTTCTAAGCCAGTTGGGTTTTCCATTGCAATGAACAAACAAACAAAAAAATCCAGAGCCTTTGGGTAAATTGAAAATCACTTCTTACTTTAACCCAATTTTAGGATTTGGCATGCACTTTCTATTCACAAGAAGTTTAGTAAACTTCATCTAGATCTGTGATGGTGAATCTATGTCACGCAAGCCAGAGGTGCCATGCAGAGCTCTCTCTCTGGGCAGGTGAGCTGTTGCCCCAGCTCAGCTTTGCTGTGCATGTATGCATGCGCCTCCCACAGGTCAGCTGGTCTTCAGTCTCTGCCATGCATGATCAGGGAGCGGGGCTCATGCAGGAGTAATGTGCGCATGCAGAGGGAAGTGGCTTGCATGCATGCATGCTTGGGGGTGGGGTGTATGCAAAGGGGTCACATGTGCATGCGTGGGGGGCAGGGCACACAGGCATGCACAGGGGCAGGGGGGTCACACATGCATACGGGGGTGCAGGGGGCACGCACATGCGTGTGAGCAGGGTGCATGCACAGGGCATGCATACTCTGCATTTTGGGGATGCACACATGCGTGTTTTGGACTCTTGGTGCTGAAAAGGTTAGCCATCACTGGTCTAGATCAGGGGTGGGATTCTACCGGTTCGCACCTATTCGCTAGAACCGGTTGTTAACATTCTAAGCAGTTTGGAGAACTGGTTGTTAGAAGAAATGACTGGCCTAATCCTGTAAGGAAGGCAGGAAGGAAACATTCTGGTGTTGCTTACAGAAACTGCCTCTCCGTTAACCCTTATTACATTCTTGGCAGGACTAGACTTCCTGTCTCAGGAACGTCTCTGGAGTTTTTTTCCCCTCCTTTGCTGGTACTTTGCTTGTGTGGAGTGACCATTCAAAGTTACAATGGCACTGAAAAAAGTGACTTATGACCATTTTTCACACTTACGACTATTGCAGCATGCCCACAGTCATGAGAGGCCAAGCGAGGAGATGCGTGTCGTGATGTGAGGGATATTGAGTTGGCCACATCCAGCCAATAACATGACCACCAAGCCATGCCCACCCAGTCACATGACCACCAAGCCACACCCACCACTTAAGCCATGCCCACAGAACCGGTTGTTAAAAAATTTGAATCCCACCCCTGGTCTAGATCCTCACTTGTAATGGAGATGAGCCCATATATGTATGGCACTGGGACTAGATTGATTTTAAAGTAAGGAAAGCAATGTCTTTAGCAGCCTTGTGAAATGTGTATGCATGTATGTGAGTTCTCATGTCTCCAGACACATGCGTACACACACATAATCTGAGGTGGATTATTCATTGTGTTTAATGACTACCATCTGGCACAACTATTTACGCTTGTAATATACATGACCAAAAAAGAAATTGAAATGAGATTTTAAAAATATATAGTATGTGTGAGCTGAGCTTCTTTTGCTGTCATTGCTTACAATCTTAGTAAACAGCTTAAAATATAAGGTTGACTTTTATTTTCAAAAAAATTGAAGCCACCTGTCATTTTATATTAATGCTAAGCTCTGAATTTACAAGTGGAAAGAAGATCAATAAAAGTAAATGAATATTGATATTGCAAGACCTTAGCAGTACTATCTTTATAGCACTGCAGCCAGTTAGGCTTTGCATTAAGAAATCAATATTACAGTGGAATGACAAGGTTTTTATATAAAACTATCAGTATTTGGGGGGGAGATAGAGAAAAGCTTGTAGTTTTGCTTCTGTAACTGGGATGACTTAGCACATTTTTTTCATATTTACAGTATAAATTTGGGGTGTGAATATATGTTTCAGTTATGATTAAGGAAGGGTATTTTATTTTCCTGAAGAATATGCATATATGTTAATGAAAATATCTACATAAATTAAAAGAGTGGAAACAACTTTCACTCCAGCAGGCCCACTTCTATGTTCAAAGGAATACTATATCAATAATATGCTTCCACAAATTCCAACAAGTTTAAATGATATAAGCCAGTTGCTTAGGACACTGGGAGAAATATAGCATGTTGATGTTTTTCCAGATCCTACAGTGGCCAAGCACTGGTCCAAATGTTAAACATTATTAGAGAAGTTTCTAGAAGAAAATTATTGTCAATTAACTGATTAGAGCATTCTGGAAAATCACTTTGAAACCTATCCATAACTGTAACTCTTAATGGATTTGCACTGTTCTGAGTAGTTTAGTTTAAATGTAGAAATACATGAAAGTTTTCCAGTTTCATCAATGGTTTTTGAGTAAATAAAATCAAATATTTAATTAACTGTAGAGTTTCAATAGTCAAATTTTAGTCATCTGCTGTCATCTGCTTTGATAGAAATAACGGGTGCTCGAAAGTTCAGCTTTGCAAGGAAGTGGGATAATTTTTGTAAATTAGAATATATTTAAGATGGCACCTGAAAAATAGAAATCATAAATATCAAGGAATAGATTAAGGATGGACAAACCTTGCAGATGATAGAAATTAGACAATGTGCAATGGCAATCATACATATATGCACCATGAAATACGTGTGTGTGTGTGTAAGACATATGTAATACCTAAGGATATTTTATTTTCTTGCCTAAGATTCAACCAAGAAAGAAATGGATATAAGTATATAAGGAGTTGGATATAAGTATAAGTAGTTTTTACTTTCTTATATCATCAACCCTCACATAATATACAAACTTGCCTGATTTTGCATGGTGGCATGCAAAATTGGGCAAAAGAATTAAGAGTAATTAAACTTGCCTGAATATGAATAGGCAGACGGATGAATGTGCTTTATCAGCTAGTGTATTGCATTTTTCTCTGGTTTGACAGGGAGACGAGATGCTTACAATTCTTAAGTCTCTTTCAGATAATTTGATTTATTTCTGAATATACATGTCTCTGCTTGTGTGTGTGTGAGAGAGAGAGAGAGAGAAGAGGGACAGGGAGAGAGAGAGAGAGATATCAAAATTTGGGCACTTGGCAATTGGCATGTATTTCTGATATTTCGGAATCACATGATCTCAATTTGCAACCTTCCTTGAAAGCGAAGTCAGCATAGGAAATCAGATTCACTTAACAAATACATGATTAATTTAATGGCAATTCACTTAAAAAACAAAAAATCCACTTTTTTTTAGAGGAATATTAATTTGGAAGAAAAATACCAGTGTGGTATTTTCCAACATGTAGCCAGTTATCATAGCAGCCAATGCTAAAATGGAGAGATATTTTATTCATATAATACAACACTTGAGTAATTCATCTATCCAACAGAGAGAGAGACTCTGTTCAGAATTAACCAATCAAATTTAAAATGATGTTAAATAGTAGTCAGAACACACTTGCCATCAAGTAAAGTTACTGATCAAGCAAAAAGAAAATCCAACTGTTCTAGTCAGATTTTTCTGGTGTTTAGTCAGATGCCTGTTACACAGGAGTGGGATTCAGCCGGTACAGACTGATTTGGGCAAACCAGTAGTTCCGGTGATTAGTTGGCCCCACCCACCTGCCCCTGCCCTGTATTTCCATGTTTTGCAGCCCAGCTGATTCGTGGGGCACAATGAATTGCGGCAGATCAGCTGTTTTATTCATCAGTGCTGCAGCAGAAAGTAAGTTTTAGATCTCAAAATGGGTGGTTTTCAAATGCTGTGTGTGTTTGAACTGGTGGTTAAACTGGTAAACTCCCACCACTGCTCTTACAGCAAAGGCCATGGTCTGCAAACAGTTTACAAAGCATCAAAGGAATCTCATTGTTGGAAGATATGAATCAGAAAGGTTCAAAAAATTTCCCAAGGCATTGTATATACAATGAAACATAGCGAAGACAGTCATCAACAAATGGACAAAACATGGCACAACAGTGACATTACCAAGAACTAGATATCCTGCCAAAATTGATGAAAAAATAAGAATAAACGGATCCTAGAGACTGCCAAGAAGCCTACAGTAACATTAAATGAGCTGTAGGAATTTCTAGCAAGTACTGGTTATGAACTATATATGACAACAATTTCCTGTATTTTTTATACATAGTAGATATGGAGTAGGGTGGCATGACTTTTCTTACAAATAAAACTTCTAAGCCCAGCTACATTTTCCAGAAGCTACATCGAGTTTGGCAAAAGCATGTGAGAAAAGGTGTTACAGTCTGATGAGATCAAGATTGAACTTTTTGTCCATAATTCCAAAAAGTATGTTTGGAGAAAAAAAACAATTATGTGCATCACCAAAAGTACCCGACACCCACGCTGAAACATGATGGTGGCAGCAGTAAGCTTTGAGGATGCTTTTCTTTAGCTGGAACTGGCACTTGAGCCAAGGTGGAAGGGATTATGAACAGCTCCCAAAACCAGATAGCTTTGGCACAAAACCTTCAGTTATCTGCTAAAACACTGAAAATGAATAGGATTTTCACCTTTCAATGCAACAGTGACCCAAAGCATAGGTCCAAGTCAACAAAAAAAGTTTCACCAGAAGAAGATAAAAAATTTTGGAATGGCCAGCCAGAGCCAAAACTGGAATCCAATAGAAAATCTGCAAATTTTTAAATTTCATAATTTATCGTATATGTGTAGCATAAGCAAGCTGTTTAACATATTCTGATTTGATATTGTCTTTTAGACCAGGGGTCTCCAACCTTGGCAACTATAAGACTTGTGGCTTTGCTGGCTGAGGAATTCTGGGAGTTGAAGTCCACAAGTCTTAAAGTTGCCAAGGTTGGAGATCCCTGTTTACACAACATTTTTGTCTGAATGTATATCTTGACAATGTCAATTTAATTTTGGATATTCTGAATATTTAATGCCAATTCTCTTCTGGTTAATGACTGCATGTCAGATCTGTTCCAGTCAGATCTCTTAGGGTCAGATCACAGAGGGTCAGATTACATAATCATACCTCTTCAGCCCTTATTCTTAACACTGGTACACCACAGGGTTGCGTGTTCAATCCCTTACTCTATACTCTTTATGTGCATGACTGCATTTTTACTCACGTCAGTAATACCATTACTAAATTTGCAAATGATACAACAGTGGTGAGACTCATCTCATGGGGGGTGTCTACCTACCGAGATGAGGTGGACCAGTTGCTTTCGTGGTGTTGAGACAATAACTTCAACACCAATAAGACCATGGAGCTTATAGTGGACTATAGAAGGAACAGATCAGACATCCAGCCCTTGCTTATCAATGGAGACTGAGTGCAGCAAGTGGCCAGTTTTAAGTTTCTTGGGTGTTACCATAAAAGAGGACCTGATCTGGGGTGCTCACATTGCAGCACTGGTCAAAAGGGCTCGGCAGAGATTATACTACTCTCAGAAAACAACAACTGAATGGAAAACTGCTGGTGACCTTCTACCACTGCAGCATAGAAAGTATTCTTAACTTACTGCACCTGTGTAGGGTTTGCCAATTGCACAGTGGCAGATAGAAAACACTCCTGATGGTTAATGTCATTGCCCAGAAGATCATTGGTTGCCTTTTCCCCTCTGGAAGAGCTTTATAGTTCCTGCTGCCTTAAGAAAGTTCAAAACGTTCTCAAAGATCCATCTCATCCTGGGAACCCTTTTTTTGAACTATTACCATCTGGCAGACGGTACAGGACAATAAAAACAAGGAATATTAGGCTGAAAAACAGTTCCTATCCCAGGGCATTAGCTCTGTTGAATTCTACTGTGTAGTGCAATATTAATACAATATCAAGGGTTTTCAATTCAGTTGTATAGAATGTGAAGGATGTGTGTTTGTGTTTATTTTCATAGTCATGATGTTCACTGAAGATGGTGTTTGATTTCATTGCACAAGGTGCAATGACAATAAAGTAAACTAAACTAAGAAAGATTCTTGACTCTATTTTGGTGAAGGGATATACTAAAGGTTTAGTCTTTTTGTTTTGGCGGCAGAAGAACGAGGCACACACATTCAGTGATTTAGCTCTTTTTGTTGCTTTCAGGAATCTGAATGCCGAAGAGCCGCGGCAGCCTTTCTTATAAAGGCTGCTCGCACCTCGCCAGCCAATGACAGGGGTTTGGACTTCCCGCTGAAACGGTAACCAATCGCAGGTAAGTATTCAAATACAAAACACTTTTACTAAAGGTTGCTGGCTGCAGTAAAGTCAGGCTAGAACAGAGGTGGTATTCAGCAGGTTCTGACCAGTTCTGGAGAACCGGTAGTGGAAATTTTGAGTAGTTTGGAGAATCGGTAGTGAAAATTTTGAGTAGTTCAGAATGTCACCTCTGACTGGCCCTGCCCCATCTATTCTCTGCCTCCTGAGTCTTTATTGCCCTGCACAGGAGAACAGAGCTGAAAAGCAGGTTAGTAGGGTGGGGAGGGAATAGAGATTTTGCAGTTATCTTTCCCCTGACACGCCCACCAAGCCATGCCCACCAAGCCACACTATGCCCATAGAACCGGTAGTAAAAATTTTTGAATCTCACCACTGGGCTAGAACTAAGATTCCTGCAGGAAAGGTTACAATTTTTTCCTCTTATCCCAGTTCTTTCCCCCACCACCCTTGACCAGTTCATCTGCAGCCAGTGGAAAGCCACACAGGTGTTTTGAGAATTAAGAATACAGAAGCTGGCAACTTTACCAGGGACTGAATTGTGCAGAGAATCAGCAGGAGAGAATTAAGTCTTGCAAGCTAAAAGGAGATGCAGTCTGTCTGAGAAGCAGATCCAGCAAAGAAGAATGATGAAACAAACAGATGGAGAATGAGAAGATGAAAAAAATGCTTTAGAGCTGGTTTATTTAAATATGTATTGTGTGCTTGAAATGTACCAATTGATTTTATTTAAAAAAAAAAAAAACATTTCTAGGCTAAACCTGTTTGTTCCCAATGGGTTTTGGGTGATTAGTTGGAGGAAAAAGAGAGCGAATGAGTCCAGCAACTGCAGGTGACTGCATAGGGCTCTTCACTCTGTTTTCTTTCACCACTAATGAGCAATAATAGGCAGACAAGAAGAACTTACTGTTAGTTATAACTATTGCAATTTCCAGGCTCAGAAAAAAAAAATAGTAATATTTATTAATTGCCAGAGTGTTGTGCAAGAGGCTGTTGCTTTAGTCTATTATATTTGGGGTTTCATGAAGTACCATCTGGTTGCCACTATGAAAGTTAGAAAACTCGATTAAACAGAATGTTTGCCTAAGCTAACAAATCTTTCAAAATTATGTTCCTTTTTAAGCATTGCCAAAATATTCCTCGGGGGGAAAAAAAGTTTGAGGTTAGCTGGAGATATTTCCTAGCAGTCATTAAATTTCTTCAATCTTCGAATGCACATGGAATCAAATATAATTCATATACCCACCCATGATATATTTTTAGGAATGGGGTCCTAATTCCCTCACCCTCTTTTCTCTAGCAGCTGTTACACTGGTGTTTTCTGGAACACTCTTTCTATGGGCTCAATCCTTTCAATTAAAAATTTAGCCATCTGTTTCACTGACTAGTTAACAATGCAAGAAAATAATCTCTCTCTCTCTCTCTCTCTCTCTCTCTCATTGTGCTTTTCTTTTTCAGCTATCATCTGACAATTATGTGTTAAATGCACAGGACTGCAATAGCTAATATAACCTCGAAATACATTTTTAAAAATCACAACATTTATCCATTTTTCATACTGCATCTGAATTGTATATTTAATCTGCTGTGATGTGTATATTACATTATTGCAAACACAAGTACATGCCTGGAAAATTAATACTAACCTGTCTCTCATCCCAATAATCTACTTACTATTCATTAAGAAATACCATAAGCTTAACTTATACAGCAAAAGTAGGTAATGTTTCATCAGAAGTGGTATTCAGCAGGTTCTGGCCAGTTCTGGAGAACCGGTAGCGGAAATTTTGAGTAGTTTGAAGAACCGGCAAATACCACCTCTAATTGGCCCTGCCCCCATCTATTCTCTGCCTCCCAAGTCCCAGCTGATTGGCTGGGTATTCTTTGGTTGCCCTACATAGGAGAACGGAGCTGGAAAGCAGGTTAGTAGAGTGCGGGGGGAATGGAGATTTTGCAGTATCCTTCCCCTGCCATGCCCACCAAGCCATGCCCACAGAACCGGTAGGAAAAATTGTTGAATCCCACCACTGGTTTCATCAACTATAAATCAAACTTTAACATAATTTGGGGAGCTTGTCTTAGATTGCAATTGTTGGGGCAATGGCATGATTATCTCACAGAAGTGGGCAGGGAAAGGATTTCCATCAGAATGTTGAAAATATTTGTTTCTGCATCTTAGTTTTTATACTATAACTTCTCTGAATTCTGGGGCCACAGCAATGGAATACTTCAAACATAACACATGTAACTTGCTTTCCCCTGGGATGTCTGTCTGTGTTTCTCTGTGTGTGTAACCTTGGATAAGTATTTCATAAGGGATTTCATGAGATTTACTTTCGTTATAGGATATAAGAATTACAATAAAGGAGAACATTTCTAGCTCAGGGTTGAAGTGAGGAGTCCTTGGTGCTTTCTGACATCACCAAGGTTCCATCATAAGAATTACAATGTGAAAAAAAAAATATTCATAGTTCCCTACCAGGAGCAAAGAATCAGGACCACATGTTAAGTTCCAGTTAAGAAGATTTATTGCTCAAGGCTATACATAGGAATCTAGTCAATTAATGCTCAGTACTAAATTGGCGTTTACATAAGAATGTACAGATTTCAAAGGGAGCTTGTGGAGATGTAAAGACTCCAGACTAATTCCTCTCTTGACTCCAATTCAGCCTCTGCCTTTTCTTCTCCTACCTTCCCATAATTAATTATGCATACTGTATTTAAAGTCAGATAGAGTTCACCACTGACACAGAATCTGTAAGCTGCAGTAATATGAAACTAGTAGTATTATTTAAGATTTAATCTCCAATTCAAATCACAGTTGGGGACTGGCAAACAGTTCAAGTCCTAACCAAGGACCTAAGAGCTATGAAGGTAGCATCTGAGTATAGTCTGAGTTCCAAGTAGGGTGGTGTTTTTGCAAAGTCAGGATATTCAGTTCTAATAAGTTCAGAATTCCCACATGTATCTAGGGCAGTCCCTTGGGTATTGCTCCAATGGCGCCTATTGCTATTGGTACAACCATTGATTTCTTCCTCCATAGTCACTCAACTTCAATTTGCAAATTTTTATTGTTGTTTTTATTGATTATCATCATCATACATTCCGCCAGATGTTCAGACTGGGTTTGGCATTTTTGTTTACCTACTGAGTAATTTTATTACCAAGGATCTGGGATTGGTGGATCTGGTTGTTTGAGGGTGTTACAGATATTGTTGCAGGATGGAAGCTGTTCTAAGTAAAGCTGCCTTCTGCAATTGACTGATAGTAAATTTGTCAATTCCTATGGTACTCAAGTGGTATTTCAGTTGTTTTGGGATTGCATCAAAGGCACCTATTACTATTGGTACTATTATCATCATCATTATCATCATAAAAAGTATCATTTTAAATGATAGCCTGTTTTAGAGCATTTAAATAATTGAGAAGAGCCTTTTCCCAGCTTGCCTTTTCCCAGTTTCAACTGATGTTGAAACTTTATAATGATTTATTCTGGAATGTGATTCTGTTACACAATGAATTTGCTTGTATGCAAATATAGGATTAGGTTAACAATATTAATTTACATGGTATTCATTCATGGAATTTGTTCCATGAATGAATGTTTGATGTGTTCTGCTTTTTGTCTATGGAGAATCACAATCATCCAGTAGTCATGGTTATCCTAAAGATGCTTTTGCCAAAAATATTCTTGAGTTTTTTTCCTTTGAAAACATTTCACTTCTCATCCAAGAAGCTTCTTCAGTTCTAACTGGCTGGTAGGGAAAGAAGGATTTATATTCTTTGTGGTCATCTGATCGTTAGCACTCTTAGGGTCAATCATTAGCTCTCTGACATGCATTGAGGCAGGAGTGGGATTCAAATTTTTAACAACCGGTTCTGTGGGTGTGGCTTAGGTGGCTTGGTGGTCATGTTATTGTCTGGGCGTGGCCAATTCAATATCACTCACATCGAGGCACGCATCTCCTCGCCTGGCCTCTCATGACTGCGGGGATTCTGCAACAGTCATAAATGTGAAATACGGTCATAAGTGACTTTTTTTAATGGTCCCTCCACACAAGCAAAGTACCAGCAAAGGAGGGGAAAAAAACTCCAGAGAAGTTCCTGAGACAGGAAGTCTAGTCCTGCCAAGAATGTAATAAGGGTTAAGGGAGAGGCAGTTTCTATAAACAACACCAGAATGTTTCCTTCCTGCCTTCCTTACAGGATTAAGCCAGTAATTTCCTCTAACAACTGGTTCTCCGAACTGCTTAGGATGTTAACAACCGGTTCTAGCACATAGGTGTGAACTGGTAGAACCCAACCCCTGCATTGAGGGCATTTGAATATTATCTGTATCCTCAAAATCATATGAAAAAGAGTGTAAATGGGTGTGTGACCTTCTTGGGATAGCTGAAAGGACTGTATTATAAACAGGAGATAAGTGGTGTCATATCCCTCCTTTTCTGCTGAGGGACGGCTGTTCAATTTTTACAGAGATTGACTCCACTTTCAGTGCAGATGTCCTCTGTCTAGAATATCAACTTTGCTGTCCTCAAAAGTGAGACCCTTTTCTTTCAGATGCAGATGAGTTTGTTCTCCTCCTCCTCCTTATGAGTTTGTTCTTCTGTGTTGTGTCATGAGTTTGTGAAGTGGTTATTTTGTACAGGTCTGCACATGTTTCACTGTATTGCACAGCATATTCCACATTGCTCTTTTTTTGTGTCTGGCTGTTCTGTCCTTGGGTTGGACAAGCTTTTGTTTTAATGTATTCCTGGGTTTAAAATGTGCATGTTGGTTGAAAATCCCCCTGTGTAGTGATGGGATTCGGTTTTTTTTTTTTAACTACTGGTTCTGTGGGTGTGGCTTGGTGGGCGTGGCAGGGGAAGGATATTGTAAAATCTCCAGTCAGAGGTGGTATTAGCCAGTTTTCTGAACTACTCAAAACCTTCGCTATCGGTTCCTCAGAACTGGTCAGAACCTGCTGAATACTAGCTCTACCCCTGAGCTTTTCCAATATTCCTGTGATGTATAGACTTGGCAATGTTGCTCCATTTGTTGTTATTTTTTTGTCTATTATGGAGAAGCTCCTGCTGTATCTTTTTGAAGATTTAATGAAGGCTTAGTGAGGACAACCACAAGTTCTCAGGGCTTCCTTGTTTTTGTTCTTTCTCCTTTCCCTCTTTGCTGGTAGGCAAATCTTCAGCCTGATATTATAAGGTTCTGATTACTCCCAATTTGTGTTCCAGTGGTGGTGAGACTCAAAATGAAAGCCTTCACCAAGCACATCAACAACTTCTCTTTGGAGGTGACTAATTGGGAAATCCTTACCTTGCTTTCTTGCTAAAGTTAGAACTAATTAAAACATTATCTTGTCTCCAACACTGCATAGTTTAATTCTTCTGGCAAACTTATCCAATCTATATATAATTAAATCTGTATCACTAATACCAGAATTTGTATCTTCTCATCCAACAGAATAGAAAAATCATTTGTTTAGAGTTGAGTAACAAGTTTCTTCTGACTGCTAATCAGAGAAAAATGTGTCATTTAGCTATATTGTGACAAACTATGCTTGAAAAGATTACTGGAAGTTCTCTTGTGTAGTCTTACAACTTTATTTTCTCATCTTTATTTAACATTTTAATTTTTTGAAGGATGGGGAGAATATTTCAAGGGGTTTAATTCCCTCACTTACTTTATTTATCATATTTGGATACTGCCAAATCTTCCAGGATGCCTACAACAATGCTGACAATTAAAATAATATAGTAAGATATCCTTGATGAGAAGATCTCAGTAATTTAGCATACTAAAAATCCAGTCGACCTATTAATAATAATATTAAGCTAAAATTTAAATAATAGCACAATACGTCATGCTCTTCATCTGCATAGCAATTTGACAGATTTTACTTACATTGGCAGACTTTGCTGTGAAACCTTATTTTAAAGGTGGAGGGAGCGAGTTCCATTGGAGAATAAGGCATTGCAGGGATTTACAGTACATAATCTTTTATAATGAATGACCTTGTCACACAATAATAAATAATCGAAAGGTAAATCTAATCTGCGGCATGCAAAATTCATAGAGTATAAAATACCGATTTGGGGTTCATCCTATCATTTTAGTTATAATAGCAGAAACAGTATTGCCAGAATAATATCATTATTAAATAACTGTAGTATCTTTAGATGATTCACATTTGAGGGATTATGTTGCAATTATTGATGTTTATCTGGTTTTGACCTAAGTTATATTTGCTCTATAAATCTGAAATGTTTGAAACATTTGTTTCTTTTTATAAATAATTATTTTTATAGATAATTATTTATAGATAGATAGTTTTCCTGGTACAGTTTTATTGGGGTGAGCCTACAGTCTTTCCATGACATTATATTTATCTTCATTAATATGACTGTTTACATAATAACCCCAATAGTTATATTAAATAAAGAACACATATTTTTCCACTCTGTTAATCTTTGGCTCATCCACAAATCTTTTCAGAAGTAGTTTTGTGTTTTCTTCCAGATCAATGATCATTGATAACTGCTATTTACTCTTGGGGGGAGGATTTTGCTATAGTCCTGTAAAGCTTCTATCTGGGTTTCTCTGATAACCTCTAAGCTTCAGTGCCCTGGAGGTGCTTAGGAATCGGCTGATAGGCAGATCTTATTTGATTCGCATGACAGCAGAGCACAGACATGCTTATCACTGAGGGAAAATGTCTGACTCCTTATTATGTAAAATGAGAAATTTCTCCTAGGTGCAATGAGAAATCATTTTAAACTTAATTTTGAACTAAAATTGCTTTTTCACCTTTTATATATATAGATATCCAATTAGAAGCATTGTTTAATCAGGGAACACAATATATTTACACAACTGCTCTAATTTCCCACATAGTTCTCTCTTAGATGAGATTAAATGCCTATATCTAATTTGCACCATTTCAGATTTCAGGTGAAAAAATCGCATATTTGAACTAATGTATGTCTAGATAAAAACATACTGTACAGAAAAAAAGTAGTGATAAAGAGATTTGATAAATAGGATTGTCCTTTCCATCCCAATGATTTATTAACCGAGTAATAAACCAGTCTTTGAATGTGTCTTGAATGAGGGACAATCAGGGAAGTCCAGACTGAGAAAAGAAAGAAAAAAGGGAAAAGAAGGGAAGAGAAAGGAAGGGAAGGGAAAGGAGAAAACTGAATTTGACCTGAAAGGATTTTTTTCTTTTTATCTAACTAAAAATGAGAAGATAAAAATCAAAATGAGTTCTGAGAAAATAGCCTGTCTGAATCTTGTAAATGGCTGCGTATCTCAAATGCACACCACTTCTTTATTTTCTCAGATCTTCTGCTATATCAGTGAGTGACAAGAAAGTGCAACAGATTGAAAAGAATAAAAATTTCAGAAAGCTGAATCCCTTTTTAAACTTGAGCGAGGAGATTCTAGTGGCATCCCGCAGATTCATCAGATCCATTTTTTTTCCAGCTATGAATAGATGATATTTATCACACCTCTCAGAAAGGAGAAAAATATTTGTAAAGGAAGGGGGAAAATTAGAGCTTTGCAGCTAAGAAATGACTACCCGCCAGAGTGAATTTGTTCATAATTTATTTTAAGATTGTTCAAAGTCATGCGCCAAGATGCACAGGCATAGAAGTCAAATAAATAATGACTTTGTAGGCAAGCCATATCATGTTTTTGGCAATACTGTGGAAGTGGCTTGCCATTTACTACTTCTACAATGTTCATTTTTTACTTTAATTACCCAGACTAGCCTAAAGCAAGGTGTTTTCTGGACGGCTTCCATCCATGAAGTAATTGGTGCCAATCCTATTTAGATTCCAAGCCTGGATTTACTAAGCCTGCAGATGCTGCCACTGCAGAGAAAAAAAGATAAATATGTAATTATTTAAAGTTGCTTAAAGACATGAAAGGCATGTTACTTGGAATATAAATAGCAAAATAGGAAGTTAATTGGTTCATCTACCATGGCCTATATTGTGAATACAGCCTTTAGCACTTCAATTATCTCATGCATAAAATCTTGCATTCAGATAATTACACACTTATTCAGCCTGAGTATAATGCATAAGCATTTTATAACTAACTTGTAGGAACAGATTAATTGTGAAATTTGAACTTTTAAAGATAGGATCTAGTATGCTTGGACCATTATTTCATATTCAAGAATTGTAATGAGCATTTTTGTTTCCTTAATGAGAAATACGTTATTACCATTTGTAATCAAATGGTTTTAGAAAAAAACTATCCTGTAATCTGCAACTCTTACACTGAAAAACAAATGGACTACACAACTCAATCTGGGCAAAGCAATAGACACAATCTATTAGACTTCTGTAAAGCCTTTGATTCAGTGGTACACGACAAACTACTCCTAAAACTAAAATCTTATGGTATCTTTGGACACCTGCATAACTGGATAGAAGCATTCCTGTCAAACAGATAACAAATGGTCAAAATTGGGAGCGTCCTATCAAATTCTGTACCTGTCAATAGTGGTGTCCCCTAAGGCAGTGTTCTAGGACCAACTCTCTTCATACTCTACATAAATGACCTTTCTGATCATATTAAGAGCAACTGCGTTCTCTTCGCTGATGATATAAAGTTATTCAACACCACAGACAATACTACTACCCTCCAAAAAGACCTTGACTATGTATCAGAATGGTCAAACAAATGGCAACTTCAAATCTCAACAAATATATGCTCTGTCTTACATATTGTCAAAAAAAATCAGAAAATAAAATACAACCTAAATAGTCAAGACCTTGTTGAGGATCCAAACTCTGCCAAGGACCTTGCAGTACTCATCTCAAATGATCTAAGTGCTAGAGCCACTGTAACTACATAACCAAAAAGAAATTAATCTAATCCTACGTAGCTTCTTCTCTGGTAATATCATACTACTAACTAGAGCATTCAAAACGTTTGCTAGACCTATACTTGAATACAGCTCATCAGTCTGGAACCCATATCATGTATCTGATATTAACACAATTGAAAAAGTCCAGAAATATTTCACAAGAAGAATTCTCCACTCCTCTACTTATTGCAGAATACTTTATGCCACCAGACTTGAAACTCTAGACCTAGAAAACCTAGAACTATTCTGCCTTCGGTCTGATCTAAGTATAGTATATGAAATCATACATTGCAATGACCTACCTGTCAATGAATACTTCAACTTCAATCGTAACAATACAAGAGCAAACAATAGATATAAACTCAAGGTTAACCGCACCAAACTTGATTGCAGAAAATATGACTTCAGCAACAGAGTGGTCAATGTTTGGAATACTCTATCTGACTCTGTAGTTTCTTCCCCAAACCCCAAAAACTTTAACTTTAGACTGTCTACTATTGATCTCACCCTTTTCCTAAGAGATCTGTAGAGGACGTGCATAAGCGCACCAACGTGCCTACTTTCCCTGTCCTATTGTTTCTTTTTATTTTTCTTATAAGTATCCATCTCATGTATTCAAAACTATGTTTATTCTTATACCTGTGTCGTGTAAGCGATTGACAAATCAAATAAATAAATAAATAAAAATAAAAATAAAATCAGTCCTTGTCCTTGGTATAATCAATTCATTTCACCAATTTATAAACTGAGCATAAACATGAGCATACACTGTGAAGAAATAACTAAGAAATTGAAGTTTAGTGGGCAGCCTCTTTATTGTGGATTTTAGACCAGAAAATGACTTGAAGGCAACTGTATTTTCATTGAAATATGAAACTGTAAAAATATCTATTATTATGGATCCTGATTCAATATTTAGAGGTTCATGTTATGCAGAAAATAAAATGTTTTCCTAGGCCCCAAATCTGTAATCAATCAATTAATTAATTAAACAAAACTTATCTTGAATGAAATAATTTTTGCTATGTACAATTATGTTACAATAATTCTGTACATATTCATTTAAGGCACAATATTTTCTTCACATAGCACTAATAATATTATCATTATTTTGGAATTAATATTATTGTGATGAGTATTATTGTAAACATTTGGATTATCCTTTCCTAAAAATAATTGTACCCAGACAACACACTGTTTGATTGAAATTGAATTTTTTACATGTTATATAAATAAAACAAAAAACTTGAAAAAATATTTAATTCACATAGTATTGGACCATGGGTGGGCTTCAAAAATTTTAGCATAGGGTTCTCTGCCCGGTTGCTGGGTGGGCATGGCCATGGTGGGTGTGGCCTATATGGCCTCCTACATATGGTGGAGGTTTTTTTTTTCCCCTCCCCGGACTCTGGAGGCTTTCATTGAGCCTCCGGGAGGGTGAAGAAGGCCTCCCTGGGCTCCATAGGTTCTCTGGAAGCTGGCAATGGGTCCATTTCCAGCCTTCCTGAACTTCCAGGAAGTTATGTCGTTCTGTGGGCGTGGCTTAGGGGGTGGGCGTGGCTTGGTGATCATATGACTGGGTGGACATGACTTGGTGGTCATGTTCCCGGCTGGGTGTGGCCAACTCTATCACTCACATCGAGGCTCACATCTCCTTGCCTGGCCTCTCATGACTGTGGGACAGTCTCATGCTGCAACAGTCGTGTGAAAAATGATCATAAGTCACTTTTGTCAGTGCCATTGTAACTTTGAATGGTCCCTCCACACAAGCAAAGTACCAGCAAAGGACGGGAAAAAACTCCAGAGACATTCCTGAGACAGGAAGTCTAGTCCTGCCAAGAATGTAATCAGGGTTAACGGAGAGGCAGTTTCTGTAAGCAACACCAGAATGTTTCCTTCCTGCCTTCCTTACAGGATTAGGCCAGTCATTTCTTCTAACAACCGGTTCTCCGAACTGCTTAGAATGTTAACAACCGGTTCTAGCGAATAGGTGCGAACTGGTAGAATCCCACCCCTGCCCGTTTTTCACCCCCCCATGTCTTATATCATGCATTAATTATATGCATTATTTATTTCATGCATCATTCATATCCTACCTGTTTATAAATTTATATATATGTGTGTGTGTGTTTGTGTGTGTGTGTGTTTACAATTTAATCCTAATCCTAGCCTTTAGGACCCCCAAAAATATAAAACCAAAATATATAATAACTTCAAAAAATAAACAGAAGATTATGGAAAATAAGAAAAGTATTGGGCATCTAGTTGAAAGTTTATTCTTGAAGCTAATAATGTCCTGGTATGGTGTCCATGATAAACATAGTTGCTGGTCAGTCTTGTTTTCATGCTTAAACCAGATGAAGAAAATTTGCAAGGTTATCAAATCCAACAAGATGTTAAAGCAATGAAAGAAATTCCATCTCTAGTTTTAGAACTGCTGCCAGCAAAATTAGAACGACTCAGTAGGGCTGAGCAAAGGAGATGTCACATTTTGTAATGTGAGGCAGCACAACCAACCCAGCAGAAACATTAGCTCATTTTGCTTTCAAAAATTAAAAAAAGATAATACTTTTACATTCCTAAGGGTCATGTCTAGCCCAATTGTGTAAGAAGCACATTCAAGCTAAGCTTGAATGTTTCAAAAATCCAGCTTTCTTATCTATTTTTTTTTTTAGAATAAAACTGCATACTGCTGTTTTTTTTTTTTAGAATAAAACTGCTGGCACAAAGGCTTTAATAGATCCAGAAGTAAGCATAGGAAAATACAATTTAAATTTGCAACCTGCTGTGGACAAATAGAGACATTTTAACTCTGCTGTATTTTCATCTTATTTCCAATCCTAATAATTCCTCTGTCTGCTCATATATATCCTGATTGGCTGGGAGTCTAGGTCTGTTTTTATTGGTCTTCAAGTTGCTGTATTCTTGATTAGTTGGCAACATTGTGTTTTGTGCATTGGGGTTTCTTAGGGCAGCTTGGTTTTATAATTATTTATTTATTTATTATTTATATTTATATTATATTTATTATTTATAATTATTTATTAGGAAGCTAGGTTTTATTTGGGTAGCTGGTTGGGGCGTGTTTGGGCTGGAGGTATTGGGGGGGGGTCTGTTTGTGTCCAGGTGTTTGCCTGGATTGTGGTATAGAGATTGTTTTGTTGGTGAGTGCAGGCTTCCAGATGATTGATAGTCTGGTAGAATCATCTCTTTTGTTCATACTATTAGGTCTTTTATCAATTTCTATGGCTTCTCTAATGATTCTGTAGCCGGGGTTTTCTATAATCGCTAGGGTTTTGGTGCCATTGATGTTGATGCTATGACCAGTGGTCTTCATATGTTGGACTAGTGAGGAAGTGTGTTCCAGCTTTTTTATTGCATTCTTGTGTTCTTCAAGGCGGGTACTTATCCTTCTGTTGGTTTGTCCTATGTATGTGGCAGGACATGATGCACAGGGTACTTCATATATGCCTTGGTTTTCTAGGTCAATTTTATCTTTGGGGTTTCTTAGGATAGCTGCTATTTTTTTGTCCGTTTTGAAGGCAGTCTTGATGTGATGCTGGCGTAGTATCTTGCTGGTTTTGTCTGTTGTTCCTCTTATGTAGGGCAGGACAGCTGTTCCATAGGTTTGTTCACCTTCTGGGTCTCTATTGTGTTTCAGTGTGTTTTTGTGGATCAGGTCCGTGATTTTGTTTTTGTGGAAGCCATTAGCTATCAGTATTTTGGGGTGCATAGTTCACTCTTTATGTGTGCACCAATAAAAACAGACCTAGACTCCCAGCCAATCAGGATGAGGAAAAAACCATTTAAATAAAGCAGAAAGCCAGCACCAAATTCAAACAAAAAACGGCTGCCAAGCCTGACACACATGATTAAAAAGAGCCCAGTACACAAGCCTGAGGATGGCAGATGAGATTCTGCTGAAACGTCGCTATAATAAAAGCACAGATATTAAAATGTGGGAAAATACCCGAAGAAACCTAAGTACCATACGAAAACATAAGAATATATATATATATATATATATATATATATATATATATATATATATATATATATATATGTGTGTGTGTGTGTGTAAGGTTTTTAAGCTGATAATTTTAAATATTATATGTGTATATATATGTGTGTAAGGTTTTTAAGCTGATAATATTAAATAATAAATAAGGGAGACTAGTATAGATCTATTTCGAGCTAGTTAGCTCTCTTCAGCTAGCCATACCCTTACTGGGATTCGAACCAGGGAAGTATTACATGTGAGGCAGTTGTAATTGCCACTACACCACTGGCTCTCTCCTTATCAGCTCATATATATATATATATATATATATATATATATATATATATATATATATATATATATATATGTTTTTGGAGGTTTTCGCGGGTATTTGTATGTAGATCTTTGGTTCTTCGGGTTTTCTCCCGCGTAGAATTGGAAGTATCTGGGCGACGTTTCGATGAAGTCTCATTCATCATCTTCAGGCTTGCATCTTCGGCCTTGTGCTTCTCAGAGTAATGTGAGCTTGCAGCTGCTTCTTCCTTTTAACTTCTTGGGCGGGTGTGACTTGATTGGATGGGGACTTGACTGTATTCTGATTGGGTGGGGGTGTGTTCTCATTGGTTGGGGGTTTGGCTGTGTTCTGATTGGACAGAACACACCCCCAGCCAATCAGAACACAGCCAACCCCCCAACCAATCAGAACACAGCCAAACCCCCAACCAATGAGAACACACCCCCACCCAATCAGAACACAGTCAAGCCCCAACCCAATCAAGTCACCCCCCCACTAGTAGTTAAAAGGAAGAAGCAGCTGCAAGCTCACATTATTCTGAGAAGCACAAGGCCGAAGACGCAAGCCTGAAGATGATGAATGAGACTTCATCGAAACATCGCCCAGATACTTCCAATTCTACGCGGGAGAAAACCCGAAGAACCAAAGATCTACATGTATATATATATACACACACACACACATATACAAACATACATACGTGTGTGTGTGTGTGTATTTCAAATGTGCAAAACAGCATCCTAATACTAAGGCCAACCTTGTTTTACTTGAATTATGAAATCATATGCAAATATTTAAAAGGCAAGTTTTTGCTTAGACATCACAGAATATTTTTTCATCATATTTTAACGTAGACTCCATCTACATATTTTAAATAAATGTAAAATATATATATAAAATGAAGAAACATTATTTCATGGCATGTGACAAGCTTTGCTTGAGTTAACAACTAGAGAGACATCAATTATTATATTTCAACTTTTCCAAAACATTCTTTCCAAAAGATGGCAATGGAATAAAAACAGATCCAATGGACTGTAAATGATAGATTTCTATTTCAGTAAAAAGTGACTGACAGATTTCCCAGTCTCAGACTACTTTAAAGGTAAAAAATTATAAGAAGGATATTTTATCTGTCAACAACTAGGCAATATTCTCAGAAAGTCCCAAAAGATAAGTCATAACATCTAGTCATTTCAAATTAAAATAAAACATATGGCATTTCTACCAAAATTAAAGCAATTGTTTTTAAATTTGATTATTTTTCATCATTCGTAACTTTTTAGATGATTTTGGAACAAATTTCATTGGTACAAAAGGAAAACTTCTTTGATGCTAAGTCTATTTTCCAGGATTTTTCTTTCTTGAACACCTTTAAATCACTTTGTAAATGTTTTATATACTATTATTTATTTATTGAGTTTGATTTGCTATTTTACTTTGCTGCTTTTAGATTAAGTTTACAAATGCAGCAAACACATGCAGTCAATGTATGTTCTTCTATATATCAGCAATGGTTCATAATGTTGCCCTGCCACAAACAAGAACATTGTTATTCTGTTTTACATTATTGTTACCACTCCTACAAGGATCGGAGGTGTGTGTATGTGTTTGGGTGATGTTTCTGATTTCTTTTTAACGGAGTTTTGATTTTTAAATCCCTTTTATTGCTGATATTTTTGAAATTTAGGAAGTTGCATAAAATGGCTGTGACAGGTATACTGCTTTATATTTTCTATTAAATATGTGAACAGCGTGACAATTAAATTAAGTTGGTTTTAGTTGATAGCAGAAAAGCTCATTTTCTTGCTGGATTGGGTTGACTTTTATTCCATGGAACCTACATACTGCTCAATCAGATGGAAGACATCTTATCTATTTTTCGACAATTTGCAAAATATGATGATCATTTTTTGTAGGATGACTAGATCTAATTGTATGAATGAGATAAGATGGAGCTGAATGGCAAATTATTATTATTATCATTGTACACAAAAAGCACAGTGTACACAGCAAATGAGATAACCATGCTGGGTTTCATATCACAAATCACTAGTCGAACACTTCCCAAGTGTTTAGGACTGCGTGATGTATCGGCGGATTATGCGAACAGATCCCAGTAGGGTGGCCTTCTGCAGCTGACCAATGGTGATCTTCTCAGCACCAATTGTTTTTAAGTGCTTGCTTAGATCTTTAGGAACAGAACCCAGTGTGCCGATTA
Source organism: Bungarus multicinctus (assembly GCA_023653725.1). Lineage (NCBI taxonomy): Eukaryota > Metazoa > Chordata > Lepidosauria > Squamata > Elapidae > Bungarus > Bungarus multicinctus. Next base: position 67,530,327 of record CM042849.1, read on the forward strand.
CCACTGGAACTACCTGCACTGGTTTATGCCAGAGTCTCTGCAATTCGATTCTCAAGTCTGGTAAATTCGATTCTCAAGTCTGGTAAATTTTCAAGCTGTTTCTCGTCGATTCTGCTGTCACCAGGTATGGCAATGTCGACGATCCACACTTTTTTCTTCTCCACAATCGTGGTATCCAGGGTTATTGTGTTCCAAAACTTTGTCAGTCTGTATTCGGAAGTCCCACAGTAGTAGTAGTAGTAGTAGGAGTAGTAGTAGTAGTTGTTATTATTATTATTATTATTCTCTAACCATTTTTTCCCAACAACTAGTGTAGATTTTTATAGCCCTAAATATAAATAAATGCTCAGACAACAGAGCCTGCTTACTTTACTTATTATGGTAATTATCTGTCAGAATTTGTATTAAAGTCCAGTAGGTTTTTGTTTAATGGATTAAAAATGTTTTACTTCTTAATAGTTTTACTATACCACAAAAATAGGAAATGCTGTATCCCTATAAGTATTGTAATGTCTGGTGCCGCAAAGTGATATTATTAAGGGTAATTACTTTAAAGATTTAAAGAAATATCCCATTAATTAATTTCCAATTTTTAATGGCCTTCTCAGCATTTTAAACCAACATGCCTAATCAGACAGCAACAAAATGCAATTAGAACCAACTCAAACATAATATTCATCTCTATACTTGCACTTTTTATAAGCCCAATATAAAGCTGTAATTGCAATATTTTTCATTTATTTATCATAAAGTTAGAGCTTAACATTCCTATTAATATAATTGAAAAAATAACAGGCCTTGTTATTTTATAGGAATGTTGAGGTCTAACTTTATATTAAATGTTAAATAATTGAAAAACATAGCAATTACAAGCAAAATGGCTTCATATTCTCTCTCTCTCTCTCTCTTTTTTAAAATATATATTAAATTTGTCTTCTCCAAATGTGTGACCCGGAGTCATTAAGTCATTTTTTGTTATTTCAGGGCTAATAATTTTCATTTTCAATGAAAATTCCTGTCTCATTTTTTTCCCTGTTATACTTTTCCTGTTATAATGCAAACAGAACCATTTGAATACTCTCAATACGCATGTAAGCTACAATATTAGTTGGATAATTCTTTAATTAGAATTAATGAAATAATGTAAAAGTGTGTGCAAGCTTTTGAGTTTTTCATAATTCTGAATCAAGCAAGATGTTACAAAACTTCTTATGGTACAGGAAAAAGGTAGATTTCTCTTCAGTGGAAAATTAATTTCAAACGGAGATTACAGACTGAATGATAGATGTCACTGTTAAACAATTGGCATCAAATTACACTTAGCATTCATGTCAAATAAAATGCTTCTTTGATGCAACTCTGAATGTATAATGGTTCTAATAAAGGTATTGCTCAGATAAAGATACTGAAAGATTTTTTAAAATTTGTTTTAATAAACCAACATAATTGTGACTGTATTTTATTTGCAAACTATAATTCTTAATCATGGTTAAAATAATTTAGACCCTCCATGGGAAATTTGTAGCCTTCAGTATCCTATATTGTATTATGATAGTGTCATAATAAATCTAGAGATATACAAAGTCTTCTGTTTATTTATTCATTTATTGTTTACACATGACCTTAACTGGTTTATACTTCAACATATAGACCATAAATATAATGGTCTAAGACAAGGGTCTTCAAATTTGACAAGTTTAAGACTTGTGGACTTCAACTCCCAGAATTCCTGAGCTAACATGATTGGAGGAGAAATTCTGGGACTTGAAGTCCACAAGTTTTAAAGCTGTCAAGTTTGAAGATCCCTGGTCTAAGATAATAAAGTAATCATAAAATAATCAAATGAATACAATATAATGATTTACCATCATTGCACTCTTAACTAATGGGGTCCCGAAATGATGATCTGGAAGGATTTGCTTAACTCTCTGGAATACCACAAAGGAATGGACTGCTCCATCATTGAAAAGCTTCTCACAGAGATTCTTTTTACTCTTCTGATATTTTTTTTTAATTTATTTATAACTTGTCAAACGAAAATGAAAACGAAAACACAAATAATAAAACTAAAATGACAGGGGAGATAGGCACGTTGGTGCACTTATGCACGCCCCCTTTATGGACCTCTTAAATATGAAGTGAATATGTGTGAACTTTTTGCAGGCACTCTCATTTTTGCCCACACTGGATAGACAAATTCTATCTGGAATAAAAAAATCTTCAAAATTAACAGAAGGACATAAAGGCGTAAGAAATGCTCTCTGCATAAGGAGTACCACTCAAAGCTGGATTAAAATCCTTCTGGTCACTTGCTTCTTGAGTAACAGCTATCACTGTAGGAGGACTGACAATTTATGAATATGCTCTTTTTTGGAAACAGATATCCAATCCAGAGTCAAAATTGATATAAACTTAGAATTGGTTGATTTTTAAGACAAAGCTGGGGAAGGTTGTTATCTATGTATCTTCATAATACCTAAGTATATACATGTACTTCATAGCAACAGAACAACAACTTGGTGAGGTTTTAAAGCATGGGTAGGACTTAGTCACACAGAAAAAAATAAAGAACATTTTGGATACGAACAAGTCTAGGCCACATTCCTATGTTTGATAGAAGATACAATCCCTAAATTTGACCTTAAATGCAAAGCAAAAAATAAATACATTTACATTTAAGAACCCATAAAATTATAGCAATATTTTCAGCCCAAAATAAGTTAATTAAGTTAAATTTTTAAAAAAATAAGCAAAAAGCTCTGTGGAATTGACCAAGATGTATATCTATCTTTAAAATATAAATAAAATATAAATAAAGATATATAAAGATATCTATTTTTAAAAGAATCATTCATTGTGTACAACTAGCAGCTGATACCATTTCTGTTAACTTTCTTTTCTATAGCAAGAGTAATATATTTATTATATTATATATAATTATGTTATATATAATTATTATATTATATATAATAGATACGTAGGGGGCGTGCATAAGCACACAAACCTGCCTACCGTCCCTGTCCTATTGTTTCTTTTTATTTTTCTTAAATGTATCCATTTCATGTATTCATAATTATTTTTATACTTATACCTATTATCTTGTAAGCGATTGACAAATCAAATCAAATCAAATCAAATCAAATCAAATCAAATCAAATCAAATCAAATCAAATCAAATCAAATAAATAAATAAATAAATAAATAAATAAATAAATAAATAAATAAATAAATAAATAAATAAATAAATATTGTCTAATTATTTGTTAGAGATTCTTACATTTGGATTTTGCTATTCATGCTAAAAAGCAACCTGTGAAAATTCATGGAGTCCTCTAATAAATTTCTTTCTTTATGATATCCTGAACAAAGAATTTCTCCTGTATTTGCAAATGTAAAGAAACTGACAGGTTTTTTTTTTTTTAAAAAAAAGCTGCTCCTTATTTCTATTCTTACTACAGTTTGCAAGAATGATATTCATGAACCTCAGAGAGAAAACGATTGATCGGTGACCATCCATTTCAGCTAATGCACTTTGGTACTTTTCATAATACTGTTTTCTTAAATTTGCCTCAGCAACCATCTGATTTGAAAACCAAAACTGTCGCTACCAACTTGATCCTTCCAGATGTGTTAATGTGCAATCAATATGGTCCTTCGCTGTGGTAGAGAGATGTGAGGCAAGTGGCCATTTTGACACTCTGTTATCTTTAGCCCCTCAAGGGCAACAGAATACACTGAGCAAGCTGTTCTTCTCCTTTGCCTTTCCTTTCTTCCTTTGGCCTTTAATGGATTTAGCTTTGTGTAAAAAAAGAAAAGAAAAAAGGATACCGCAAGTTGATAAAATATTTAGATGGTAAATTATACCAGCTTTGCCTCCCGGGAATGGAATGAACTGAAATCACTCTGAAAATACTTTCAAAAGACATTAAGTATTCTGCTGTCAGACAGAGAGGCCTGGAGGATGGAGAAACAAATTTTTTAAGTCCATTTGTATGCAACAACCAGTTAGTGCCATAAATCGGAGGCAGCTAAAAGAGAGGCAACCCTACATATAATGCCATACTTATGCAAATAGTACATCTGGCGCCATCTGAGGGAAAGCCAAAAACTGTTTCCGAGCAAGTTTAGACACTTGCTGTATAGTCTGCGATGGCACAGTCAGACAAGGAAGTTTATAATTGGATCTACTGGATATAATATTCGAAATTGGTGATACTCTTGAAGGCAGCATTGCTTTTTAATGATACCTCAGCTTATAGAAATTGTTATTCTTACTCCTTTCAAAAACTTGCCATATCAGTTAATGAGTTTAGGGGCAGATTTGATGAGTTTCATGTAATTTATATGGCCTCTACGCCTTAGAACACCTGTTATATTTAAAAAACAACATCCCTTCATTTTTCTTCTTGATATAATGCCCCTCACCTTCAGATTTCAGATTCTTTGGAAACATTTTGTTTCATCTCTATGCAAAGGGAAGTCAACAATTAATTTATAGAATGGCCACAAAATTATTTGAGTATGATAAACTTATTGATAAATGTTCTGTCCTCACTACACATTAGTCTGTGTGCAGCTCAACATAAACCCAACTATTCTCCAATAAGATAGACGGTGTGTCTAGATCTGAATGCTTTAGTGAAAAACAGGATATGGTGAAATTAGGGAAAATAGGAATACATACAATGAGAATCAAATACAAGATAGGCAATATTGAGTTACTGCTGAACGTAACAATGAATAAATACAAGAAATTTAAATCTCACCAGTGATGCTCTGTGTATGGGATATGGGTTTATTCTTGGATGACCATGTGCTACAGATTAAGATGAATGCTTCTTTGTGCTTCTGCCTTCTCCAAATGCTAAAATTATTAAAATTATTTATTTTAAAATGTTTGTGTTGTTTCACTAAAGCTACACAATTAGGGGGATGATGCATTACTGTTGTGGTTCGCCGGCAGCAGGTGCAGATGGCTGAGGTCTCAGAAAGCGAGGACTCAGATGAGGGGCCTGCGTGTAAGGTAGGGATGGGGCCAGGACCATCAGGGAGTGAGTGTTGCCTTCAGACACTGGCAGCAATGATGCAGAGGACCCTAAGGAGCAGGGGTGGGATTCTACAGGTTCACACCTATTTGCTAGAACCGGTTGTTAACATTCTAAGCAGTTCGGAGAACTGGTTGTTAGAAGAAATTACCGGCCTAATCCTGTAAGGAAAGCAGGAAGGAAACACTCTGGTGTTGCTTACAGAAACTGCCTCTCTGTTAACCCTAATTTCATTCTTGGCAGGACTAGACTTCCTGTCTCAGGAACTTCTCTGGAGTTTTTTTTTTTTCTCCTTTGCTGGTACTTTGCTTGTGTGGAGTGACCATTCAAAGTTACAATAGCACTGGAAAAAGTGACTTATGACCATTTTCCACACTTACGACTGTTGCAGCATGAGACTGTCCCACAGTCATGAGAGGCCAGGCGAGGAGATGCGTGTCTCGATGTGAGTGATATTGAGTTGGCCACACCCAGCCAATAACATGACCACCAAGCCATGCCCACCACCTAAGCCACGCCCACAGAACCGGTTGTTAAAAATTTTGAATCCCACCCCTGCTGAGGAACCTGTGCCCAGTGTGTGTGCGTATAGGGCTGCTCGTAGGAAAGAGCAGCTGCAGCAGCACGGGCAACTCAGGAGTAAGGCTGCAAGGTAACGGTCCCTCTTTTAAGAGATAAAAGAAAGCCTGAGAGACCAGTAGTCTTTGCAGGAAGCCAAGAACCTCTTGCACTTCAAGCCTTGTGGAAGTTCAGACTATCTTGGTTGGTGTTTGAAGACTTTTTGTTTGGAATATTTCTTGGCAACTTAATCTAGTGCTTTTGGCAACCTTGCACAACCTTAGCAAGGCTCGTTCTTCTCAGAGACATTTAGTTTTAATAGCCTTTTAACTGTGAATTAATGGAATTTGCAGAGAAGCATTAAAAGGTTTTGCTTTTATCTCTGTTTGGTGTTTGTTTGCTTGGAACAAGGTTTGGGTCAGAACAAATCACAATCTGGCAGAGTCCAGGAAAAGAGCCTTTTTTTATGTGGCCCCACCCTCTAGAATATTCTCCAGTTAGATGTGAGGTATGCCTTCACACTTCTAGCCTTCCAGGAGAGCCTTAAAACCAATATGGTTGTTCCATGCTGAGAATGGACTGTTCCCTTCACTCCTAGAAGCAAATTTCATGCTGAATTGGAACACGGTCCTCGTATATGACTGTTATATTCTTAGACATTTAAAGCTGAATAGTTCAGTAGTTTCTTTTCTCTTTATTATTTTGTTTGGCAAAGTATTCAGCTCTTACATGCGACATGTACTGAGACTAATCTAAATTGAATATTAGAATCTTAATTTGTTTGTAGCTGCCTCTTAAATTCTGTAATATTCAAAAGCCAGATGGTAATACATCTTGCGTGTCTTGTAGACACAAAACCAGATCCCACCGGAAACATTTTGGTGCTCTCGCTTGGGTAGAATCCATATCTCTTCTTCCAATAACCTTGCCTTTCTCCTGATTTCTTTTATTTTTCCATTAGGGACACATTTGTTTTGCTTTCCAGAAGTCTTAATAGAAATACCTGCAAGCAATACTATTAACACTTTCTGTTCCTTTAAATATGTAATTTTTTAATATTAAAGTTTATGTCCATACCAGTGTGATTAAGAGAAAAAAAATCTAAAATGGAAAACATGCCAGCTCCATCGACATTTCTTCTGAAGTATACCGGCTAATTCCAAGATAACAAATCCACAATACTTAAGATTGGACTTAAGAAAGTTTGCTAACAACAAATACATTTGGTCATGATTTTATTTCTATTTCATTCATGTATATTTTAATATTGTTTAAATTAGGTTGTAACCCCACCTTTTAAGTTTTGTTTTTAACTCACAACACTTTTATGCTATCACACATTTTTATTGAGAGCTGCCCAGAGTCACTTAGGTGAGATGGGGGGTACTATAGAAATAGGACAAATGAATAAACCCATATTTTTGCCCCATTTTTCTTTTTGCTTTCAAATTAATTTTTAGTTTCAGTCATGAATTTGTCTCATAGTACAAATTATTGTGTATGAATTATTAACTGACTTACCAATTCTTGTTATGAGAGGCTATAATTCTGGAGTGGGAATATGGGATATATGGGATAACGCTTTCCACAAAGGATCTGGAGCCAAAATTGTCTTTGAAGAATTGGCTAAGGGCAATGCTTGTTCCTTGGAACTATTTACTTTAAAATGTTAGTTCATGTTCTAGTAACCTTCAGGTTTGACTATAGTAATGCATTCTATATTTAATATTCTAAATTTAATATTTTTTAACTTTTGTATTCTTTGTGGGGTTTTTAGATGAGCTGTTCACCGCCCTTAGTCCCTCGGGAGAAGGGCGGTATATAAATGGAATAAATAAATAAATAAATAAATAAATAAATAAATAAATAAATAAATATATAGAGATGTCTTGTGTCAGATAGCACATAACTGCATCCAGATTGGTCTTAGAAGAATACTAAGATATGTATTATTTGACACACCTTTTACTTGCAATGCATCTTCTATGGTGTTGTGGAATCTAATATCTTTATTAACTTTTAAATAGCCTTTACCACATCATCTTATACAGGTTTTAACTGCCGGTTTTAACTGTTGATTTTTGTTATTCATTCCACTTGTTTTATATGTTCAAACTGCTATTTTAGTTGTTGTTAATGGCACGTTTTAATATATTATTTTTATGGTGAAAACTGTTGTGAAGATTTCAGTACTTGGTAGTATACCAAATCAAAATGTTTCCTTGTAGCCTCTTGTTATAGAGAATTCCTAACGTGTTCTTTTTCTAAGGTCATGTAACATCCTAATTTTTATCCTGCTTTTAGAACCCTCAAATGCTCTTTTGTAGACTGATGATAATTGCTCTTGGTTAGAAGTCAGGTCAGAACTTCTTTTAATTTACTATAATGTATGGCTGTAGAGATTCATTTGGGGGCAAGAGCTTTCTGGTGTATATAAATCTCATATGATTAAGATTATTATTATTATTAACACATTATTAATAAAGTTTTTATTAGTGTTGTATATAAGGGACTAGCTGGATACCTGTGCTTCGCGACAAATCTATGTGATCGGGCTTTGCAGGAGAAATTCAGTTCACAATCAGTTGGCTCTGTGGTGGTCAGTGATTGAAACACATAAGGGGTTCCTTTCCTTTCCTTTCCTTTCCTTTCCTTTCCTTTCGTCTTTCCTCCTTTCCCTTCATTCTTTCCTCCTTTTCTTTTCTTTCCTTCTTTCCTTCTTTCCCTTCCCTTTGTCCTTTATTTTCTTCCTTTCCTATTTTCCTGCTTTTTCTTCCTTTCCTTTCCTTTTCCTTTCCCATTCCTTTCTCCTTTCCTTTCCTTTCGTCTCCTCTACTATTCTTTCCTCCTTTCCCTTCATTCTTTCCTCCTTTTCTTTCCTTTCCTTCTTTCCTTCTTTCCCTTCCCTTCATCCTTTCTTTTCTTCCTTTCCTATTTTCCTGCTTTTTTTTCCCTTTCCTTTCCCATTCCTTTCTCCTTTCCTTTCCTTTCCTTTCCTTTCCTTTCCTTTCCTTTCCTTTCCTTTCCATCCATCCATCCATCCATCCATCCATCCATCCATCCATCCATCCATCCATCCATCCATCTATCTATCTATCTATCTATCTATCTATCTATCTATCTATCTACCTTTCTATCATCTATCTTTTCAGCAAAATATTGTAAAAATGTAAAATACAATCCTCCTGTTGTCCCAAAGGTGCTTTTTTTCAGGAGACAATTCAACTTTCTGGTTTTTCCTTGATGAAGTTTTGCTTGTCATACAAGGAGCTTCTTCAGCTTCGACTGGATGGTGGGCAATAAAAATACTATAACTTTTGATGCCAAAGTAGCTTCCTGTTTGGAAGTGTACTTTGCATCCTTTTAGAGAGTCATGGAGTTTAATGGCTGTGGAGTTACTAAGGTAACAGAATGTGAGGTAACGAAATGTGAGGCAACTGGCAGTTGGAACAGAGTTCTTTTCAGGTATGGGAGGGTAAAACTCCGTAGCATCAGAGCATGTTAATTACATAATTAAGAAATACTAATGATCTGATAGTCATTTTGAAAAATCCATTCTTAGCGAGCACCTAGAAGTCAAGAGGAACATGCATGCCCAATTTCAAGCTTGTTGGCTTTATGGTTCTGGAGATTTCGTGATGGTGCATGAGTGATATTTCATTTTTATATATATAGATTGCATGATCTTTGTAGATACTATACACTAAATAAATAAAATAAATAAATTAGGGGATTTCAGATTTTTATTCTAAGGTTTGAACTAGAAAAGTTTCGTGCAAAATTTTCTGCGAAAATATTTTGAAGAACCACATATAATGAATGTGGTTCTTCAAAATAAGAATAATAGATTAAGGTTAATTAGATAACCTTAAGCTAATTTAATGAGAATGGATGGGAAACATATATCTTAATTAACTATTCATTTTAAGCCTTCAGAAACAGAGGTTTTCTTTAAAGAATGAGAAAATAAATTTTAAATTATATCACTTCATCATTTTAATTTTTATAATTAACATTGTTTCATTACATATTCTATTAAGAGCAATTTCAAATAATAAAATGCAAATACTGGATAATTATTAGTTATCATTTGTGTGAGAACATTGTTAATAGATATGGGAGGTGATGTGGTGCTTAATGTGGTGATTTAATTTTAATTATTTTAATAATTAAAAGGTTTTGCTGCTTTCATGTTAACATTTTAATGGATTATGGCCATGATCCATCAGGAGTATACATTATATGCTATTTCAGCCTGAAAAGTTATCTTCCCCTTCTCTTTCCCTCCTTCTCAATATGAAAAAAAAGGCCACTGAGCATTTCAAATGAAGAAACAGAAAAAACGGGGGGGGTGGTTAAAAAAAGGGGGGGGGGAATGCATTTAGCATTGATTTAGCAAAAAGCTGATTTTAGACTTTCTCAGTTTAAAGTGTAAATATTTTAAAATATTTTGAAGACATCTAATGTTATTTTTAATGTAAACCAAAATAGAAATATCTGTTGTTAGGAATAAACAACATATTTAGTCAAATATTGAAATGTATTGAATTGAATTGAGATTTCCAGAATGTCTACAAACATTGGCCACAATTTTACTAAATCTATCCTATGTGGAAAAAAGTAGGGTGGAAATGTTGCAGTCTAAATCCAATAATACTAACTCTTCAATGACTTGCAATCTATTGCCCATAAGGGAGCAATAAAATGACAAAGAGAAAAAAATAGATATAGAGAAGATAAAGAGAATAGATAATGGGAAAAATAATCTCTCCCCCCCCCCCCCCATTCTGCCTGCATTTTGAGAAACTGCTAGTCTGTTGTCATTTCCTTTTTGCCTTCCTTCCCATGCACTGTAGCTGTCTAAGTTTTGGGCTTTACTTATAATCTGCTACCTAAAAATAGATTTCCTTTCTGTTACATTTTTAAAACTTTCCTTCATCGTTGCTTTCTATTCCTGGAAATTTTCATACAACCACACAAAATTCTTCAACCTCCAAGAGGGAAGAGAGGATGGGATGATTTGTTGTTGCTCCTATTACTACACTCTCTTCTGCGGAGAATTTCAGAGTTATCTTTAGATCATGAAACATTTGTTGGATTTACACAAATGTTTCCAAAATGAAATAAGGATAACTAGTACCATTTATTATGCACCATTTAATAGTGCTTCTCTCTCTCTCCCTCCCCCTCTCCTTCTCCCTCTCCCTCTCTCCTTCTGCATATGTGGTATTTTAGTTCTGACCAGTTCTGGAGAAGCGGTAGCGGAAATTTTTAGTAGTTCAGAGAACTGGCAAATACCACCTCTGACTGGAAATTTTATAATATCCTTCCCCTGCCACGCCCACCAAACCATGCCCACAGAAGGTACAAACATTTTTGAATCCCACCACTCGTACAAGGGTCTTCCACCACATTCAGGCATGCAGGTAGGTAGACTATTTCTGTACAATAAGCATGTGCATTATCTAGTTGATATTCATCCTGTGTTAGTTTACTTAGTTAGGAATGTGAATTGGCCATTCATGCTGCATATTCTTAATTGCATAGGAATAAGAAGAAAATGAGTCCTTATTTTTTTATTCAGTGCTTCACAGATGTAAACAATGAGAAGCTGATTAATTTTCTGAAGTATCACACACTATCTTTAATTAGGTGGCAAGAGCTGAGATGGGAAGGTATCCATTGACACCAAATTCAAATATAGCCCTTCTAGTCTCCAGATTTATTTTTTTCATAGTGAACATATTGCAGATAGACTTGATGTGTTGATTTGTACATTTATATCACTGTTTGAACAGATTGTTCCTATTTCAGCAATAACAACAATTAATCAAAAGGTGTGGCAGGCACAGTGTGTGAAAAATAGCACAAGTTATCACCACACAGATGGTTTGAAACAGTAACCAAATTTAATAAGGAACTCAGTCCAGAAAGATTTTTTTAGAATTTAGAATTGATTTGATTTGTCAATTGCTTACAAGATGATAGGTATAAGTATATACATAGTTATAAATACATGAAATGGGTACATATAAGAAAAATAAAAGAAAGGGACAGGGACGGTAGGCACATTGGTGCGCTTATGCACGCCCCCTACAGACCTCTTAGGAAAGGGGTGAGGTCAATAATAAACAGTCTAAGGTTAAAGTTTTTGGGGTTTGGGGAAGAAACCACAGTCAGGTAGCGTATTCCAGACATTGACCACTCTATTGCTGAAGTCATATTTCCTGCAATCAAGTCTGGTGTGGTTAACCTTGAGTTTTGTATCTATTGTATGCTCTTGTGTTGTTGTGATTGAAGCTGAAGTATTCATTGACAGGTAAGTCATTGCAATGTATGATTTTATATACCATACTTAAAACAGACCGAAGATGGCATAGTTCAAGTTTTCTAAGTCTAGAATTTCAAGTCTGGTGGCATAAGGTATTCTACAACGAGTAGAGGAGTGGAGAACTCTTGTGAAATATTTCTGGAGTTTCTCAAGTGTGCTAATACCAAATAGGTAATCTAGGTTCCAGATTGATGAACTGTATTCGAGTATTGGTCTAGCAAATGTTTTGTATGCTCTAGGTAGTAGTGTGATATTACCAGAGAAAAAGCTATGTAGGATTAGGTTAACAACTCTTAATGCCTTTTTGGCTATGTAGTTACAGAGGGCTCTAGCACTTAGATCATTAGAGATGAGTATTCCAAGGTCCTTTACAGAGCTTGGATCATCAACAAGGTCTTGACTATTCAGCTTGTATTTTATTTTCTGATTTTTTTTGCCAATATGTAAGACAGAGCATTTATTTGTTGTGATTAGAAGTTGCCATTCGTTTGACCATTCTGATACATAGTCAAGATCTTTTTGAAGGGTAGCAGTATTGTCTGTGGTATTGAACAGCTTTACATCATCAGCGAAGAGAACACAGTTGCTCTTAATATGATCACAGAGATCATTTATGTAGAGTATGAAAAGAGTTGGTCCCAGAACACTGCCTGGGGGACACTACTATTGACAGATACAGAATTTGATAGGACACTCCCAATTTTGAGCATTTGTGGCCTGTTTGACAGGAATGCTTCTATCCAGTTATGCAGTTGTCCAGAGATACCATAAGATTTTAGTTTTAGGAGTAGTTTGTCATGTACCACTGAATCAAAGGCTTTACAGAAGTCTATGTAGATTGCGTCTATTGTTTTGCCTGATGGAGTTGTATAGTCCATATGTTTTTGCTGTGTAAGAGTTGCAGATTACAGGATAGTTTTTTTTCTGAAACCAAATTGTTTATTAGAGAGTAGGTTGTTTGTCTCTAAGTGGAGGATAGTGGATTGGTTTATAATTGATTCCATGACTTTACAGGTGACGCAGCATAAGGAAATTGGTCTGTAATTTTCAACTAGGCTGGGGTCTCCCTTTTTGAAGATGGGGATGACCATGGCTTGTGACCATAGGTTAGGCAAGGAGCTGGTCCTGAAAGATTTTTCAAAGATTATGCTTAGAGGTTCTGCTCTGGCAGTGGATGGCTTTTTAAAGAAGTAGGCACATATTCCGTCCGGTCCAATAGATAGAGATGGTTTCAGATTGCATAGTGCTTTTTCAATATTGTCTTCTGTAAAATAAATATTAGATCATTATAGTTTTCTGTGGTTCGGCTAGGAAATACTGGGCATGATCCATTGCTGTTTACAAATACTAAGCCAAAGAATGTGTTAAAGAGGTTGGCTTTAATGGTGTTATTGTTGCAGTCTTTACCATTAGGTCCTATCAGGGATAGGATGGACCTTGAGTCTTTCAGTTTGTTGTTTACAAAATTGTAAAAAGTGCGGGTGGAATTGGTGCGTAGAAGGTTTTCCTCTTGTTTAATGTAATAATTAGTGCATTCAGTCTTTATCTGGTGGCATGAATTTTTGTATTGGCTTTTGAAGTTGGCAACATGACCAGATTTGTTTTTCCGCCATAGTGATCTCTTTTTGGATTGAAGTTTCCTTATTGTTATGGGTAATCTGTTGTTTTTTTTTTTTTTTTGGTTTTGGGAATTGTTATTGGTACATATAGTTTGATGACTCTTTTGACTTCAAGTAAAAATATGTTGTAATGGTCTTCAATAGTATTGCATCCAGTGAATAGAGATTGCCAATCAAGGGATGAGAGACCGTTGTCTATAAGATCATAGTTGCCTTTTTTGAAGTTATAATTGGGGATTACGTCATTGTGATGATTCTTCTGTGGTCGTATGTTGAGACAAAAGTCAATCATATTGTGGTCACTGTTGGAAAAGGGTTCTTTAGTTTTTAGTATGTAAATTAAATTCAAACTATTGCAGAAGTTGAGAGTTGTTAAGTCTAGTATTGTTGGTTACTAGTTGTTCCAGTCCCAGATTTGTAACAGCATTGTAGAAGGTTGCATGTACATTCATTTAGGGTCCAGTTAATATGAGGTAGATTGAAGTCACCAAGAAAGATAAAAGCGTGTGGGCAGGATGTTGCCCATGTTAGTAGTGAATTTAGTTTGTTTACATGCTCGATGTCATAATCAGGTGCTCTGTAACAAAGTAAGAATCGAAATGTGATATTTAAGAATAGTTCACAGATGATGGTCTCAGGAAGAGTAAGCTCCTGGGTAACTTGGATGTTTTAGATGTAAGGACTTTTTATAGAAGATAGCAACACCTCCTCCTCTACGAATTTCACGATCTGATCGGTAAACATGATACTCTCTTATTGTGGTAATGGAGTCAGGGAGAGATGAGTTGAGCCATGTTTCACAGACAAATATGATGTCGAATTTAGCCATATTTAGTAAGAGAAGACATTCAGATATTTTGTTCACAAGGCTTCTTGCATTGAGTAGCTTGCATTTAAGGCCAGCTGTAGTTGGAATTAAGGTAGTTGGGGGCGTGCATGCCTAGTCTTGGGTGATGGTGGATTGGTTGAAGTAGGGTTGTGGTTGAAGGTTAAAGCTGAGTTGCGGGTTGTGTGACTTACTTTTGATACAGTCAGCACGGTAGTCAATGTACAGGTCCTTCTCTTCACTGTCTAGACAATGAGTTCTGTGCAGAGTATACGGGAGCAGGCACGTTGCTGTATCAGGTCAGGGCAAGAACAGAGGTTCTTATGGTTGGTGTTGCTTTTAGCAAATGAATTTATAGTATAAATGAATTTATGTTTGCTTGATTCATTTTTGCAAATGACCCTGCAGAAGCATTGATCCATTTCTAGAAGTATGGTAAAACAAGAAACAGAATTGTCCCCTTTATTTATTTTATTTTATTTTATTTTATTAGCTGCTGAATTCAACCAAGTGACTCTGGGTGGCTTACAATTCTAAAATTATTTAATAGACATTAAAACAATAAAAACATCCACAAAATAAATAAATTTAAGTCGCAATTACAACAATTAAACATCTAATAGTAAAGCCAAGTAATGGGGCCCTGTAAATGAATCTCAGGACTAAGTACATTTGAGGTATAATCTTAATCTGAGGAGTAGGAATAACGAGCCAACTGTAACACTATCCACTATTTTCTTCTTTTGAGTTGAATATGAGGTTTGTATAACTATTTCATAACCCACATTACATTGGCAGTTTCACTTCCAATGGGACATATTAGTCTACCTGCCTCTTGATGTATCTCTGCAACTGTAACCCTCACAAATATAAATTCAGAAACTTTTGCAATATCAATTCTAATACCCACTTCAATTCTCCTAACCCTGTCCTACTTAGCATTGACAAAGCAGGAGACTGCCAGCAAACTCGTAGGTAACTAAGAAACTAGCTGTATTGTAAGATAAAAATGTTAATGGCAACCTCTCAGATGGGTACACATTATTGATTTTTCCTCAACCCTTCAAGCTTTGTTTGAATACCATCATAGCAATAGATTCAGCAGATTTCATGAACTGATCTAATTATTCAATCATATATGTTGGTAGCCAATCAAGTTGGTTTAATGATATGTTTGATATGTTTTAAAGATAAAGTAAACTTTTCTTGGTTCTTTTGGCTGGTATTGGTAAAGTTATGGAACTGGCTTGCTTATATATCTTCCAAGTCTAGCTTGTAGCTTTTGAATTTTATGTGCAAACAACATATCTGTTTTGCTTTTTGAAATCCTGGATGACCTTGGGTGAGCAAGAAAGCTAAACATAGATGAGCCTGGTAGGAATTAAAATGGGGGCCTATCTAAAAGGACTTGATCTGAATCCTAGAACCATTTTGATACCATGCCAAGAAAACTATTATGGGTATGCTCATATAAGTCATCAGGACCTAGCTTCAGCTTGAATATACGATAATTGTATTTCAAATCGTTGTGCTCAGAAAATATTTTCTGAGAAGACACTCTGTTTTCTCACTGCTTCTTTCCTTTATTTTTGTTTCCATATTCAGAAATCTTAAGGAGAGAAAGATGGAGAAATGTATTTTGCTTGATAGTAACTAGGAGTCATCCGTATGTACACATCTTTTCTTTTATTCTGTCCTTAATGGAAGGCTTTCTCTTTTTCTCTCTAAAACTATCCACTTCATTTCTTTTTTTGATCTTATTTTAAGCTTCGTGTTCCTTGCTGCCTGTTGAGGACACAAAGAAAATTGTTCTTTTCACCTGCTTCTCTCCTGCTTCCCAATGATCTGCTTCATAAAAAGCATTTATTTTCTGAACTCCAATGTGGCAAAGTGCTGATTATATATACAGAATAAAGCCCTAGACATTATTTTAGGCATTCTGATGCTAATTTAATGCAGCATAATTCAAAGTACATCAAACTTAGTGTCAAACTGTTAAATGCTATTTGGGGCAATTGTCTGACAAGTTTGACAATGCTTACTCATCAGTTACTTACTAGGTCTATGAGAGTATGCATATGTGTGTGTATACACACTTATATACACACACACACACACCACAGTATATGTATAAACACACACAAATTAATCCACATTATTCTAAACATTATTTAGGGACAATATTATAGATTCATCAGTTTTTGTCATTTACTGATAATGCTTTACCTTGTGTATCAACAATTCTGAGTTTATAGAACTTTTAGATTTTGAAAAGGCTCTTACTTAACAAGGTTTAATGGTAATATTCTGACAGTTCCTAAACTTCCAAATATTTCATATAGACTTAAAAAATAATAATATTGCCAATTCTGAATAGCTTTCTTTTAATCAAGCCACGGTGTAAGAGGAAAAAAAACTTCCTCTGTTTTCGACCACAAAATAGAAATACTTGAAGATGTTTTTAATAGCTTTATCTGATTGGCTGGAAAACACTGACCTTTCTGTTATATGTAGAATGTGAACAAAATGCCTGACCTGAGCAGGTTTTATCCTATGCACATAAAAATGTGTATATTGGGCATTTTTTTAAAAAAGAAAAGCATAGATTGATATAGAAGCAGATTAAAATAAGTTTGATAATAGAAATTGAGAATACAGATAATCCATCTGCAGCAGTGGTGGGATTTAACAACTTTTACTACCGGTTCTGTGGGCGTGGCTTGGTGGGCATGGCTTGGTGGGTGTGGCAGGGGAAGGATACTGCAAAATCCCATTCCTACCCACTCCACTAACCTGCTTTCCAGCTCCATTCTCCTGTGCAGGGCAATCAAAGAAGACCCAGCCCATCAGCTGGGACTCAGGAGGCAGAGAATAGATGGGGGTGAGGCCGATTCTCCTAACTACTCAAAATTTCCACTACCGGTTCTCCAGAACTGGTCAGAACCTGCTGAATACCACCTCTGATCTGCAAGATTATTTCTTTTCATATTTCCTTATCAGGAAACCAAAGTCACCTTCAGATACTTCTTGGCAGTCTCTACCAAATGTTTAAAGGAAAATGATTGGAAAAGAGTAACATGTCACATACTGAAAAAATACCTTTCCTATAAGACTCATGGACCACTTTTATGTGATATCTTTTGAGGTATTTGAAGAATGCTATCATTTCCGTCTTAGATGTTTTTTCTAAAGGCTAAAGATTCCCAGCTTTTTCTTTTCATAACATTTATTTTCTGGTGTTTGGATAAGCTTCATTGTTATTCCCTGAACATGGTTGTCTGAATGCTTCTTAAAATGTATGTTCACCACCATACATTTGTACTTCAGGTGGGGACTGCCAAATCAGAGCAGAATGGAACAATTATATCCGTTGCTTTAGAAATTATATTGCCTTTGGTACACCTAAAATTTCATTTGTCTTCTTTACAGTATTATTATCTGCTGGTTCATATTCAGTTTGTTTTCAGTGACCGGCTACAAGCCACATAGATTTTGGATACATTTTCTCAAGGAGACTTTTTAGAACATATTTTTTTCTTCACAAAAATAAACTTTGACATTCTTCCTTTATTCACCTGAATGATGGACCTCTCACTTTGGAAAAGTTCTATGCCAGCTATGTGAGCTATTCAGAAAATGACAAAGGAAATGGGATATTTCAGAAGAATGTCTGTAATATTGAGCTTTTCCTGTCCTTGCTTTAATTTGAATGTGGATGTGCTGTTAAGAGATTGCAGCTGAAAATATGTTTCATTTCATTTCTCTGAAGCCCAGACATGTTTACAGTGCATATATCATGTTAAGTTCCCATATAATTAGCATGTTATTACCTGCTGTGTTGATTTTCTTTATTAGATAAAAAAAACAAACGAAAAAGAAATCACATACCATCACATTTTTTTGCCATTTTGCAAAGCTTTTCATTGTAACTTTTGGCTTTGGATAATTGATCACTGTTGTAACATTGGAATTTATAGTAAATCAGTTTCAAATGTTCATGCTTTTCAGTTGATAACATTACCAAATTTAATTATTGTTATTATCTCAATCAGGGTTTAGCTTTTAAACCTGCACTTGTGTTTGGAAAAGAACAATTTAAATCACTTAGCAGGTGTTAAAAATCAGCAAAAGTGGGGAGAAACTTATTTCTTTTTATGTCTCCCTATCCTGAACTATGAAGATGTATGATGAAAGAAGTTTCTTATAGCTTCTCTACCAGGCCAATGCTTATTAATGTGTGTTTGCTGACACATTCTTCTACATGAGGAATTTAATCTAATGAATCAGCACAACCCATTGTGCCCATAAATATGCTGAACGATTTTGTTCCCATTGCATTTTTAAATGAACTTTCCTAATTACAAGCTCCCAGATTAATACAGTTCTCCTTTAGTTGTTTTTTTTAAATATGTTTTTTCTATTTTCTATACTTTTGCTGATTCTTGCTTCAAAAAGCATAACCAAATTTTATGCTATTATGCAAATGGCATGAGGTAAAAAGAGGTTAATTTAAGATTAAGGGCAATACAAGGCTAAGCTGTTTATCTTCCTCGTTGGAGTCAGACTCCAATGGGGGCATGACAGAAACAGTCTGGAAGAGTCAGCTTTCAATCTGCTCTGCCAGATATTAAAACTCCCCAATTCTAGGCAATATGAAATAGAGTGTCCAAGCCAGTTTAGCGGTTGCCATTATTTCTGTGGACACATTCAGGGATGGGATTCAATTTTTTTAACAACCAGTTCTGTGGGCATGGCTTAGTTGGTGGGCATGACTTGGTGGCCAGGTGACTGACTGGGCGTGGCCAACTCAACATCACCAAAACGAGGCATGTATCACCTTGCCTGGCCTCTCATGATTATGGGGATGCTGCAACAGTCGTAAGTGTGAAAAATCATCATGTCACTTTTTTTCAGTGCCATTGTAACTTTGAATGGTCACTCCACACAAGCAAAGTACTAGCAAAGGAGGGGAAAATAACTCCAGAGAAGTTCCTGAAACAGGAAATCTAGTCCTGCCAAGAATGTAATAAGGGTTAATGGAGAGGCAGATTGTAAGCAACATCAGAATGTTTCCTTCCTGCCTTCCTTACAGGGTTAGGCCAGTAATTTCTTCTAACAACCGGTTCTCCAAACTGCTTAGAATGTTAACAACTTGTTCTAGTGAATAGGTGCAAACTGGTAGAATCCCACCCCTGGACACATTGTTATGGAAAACTGAGAATAAATTGTATTCAGTTACATATTTGGTGTCATTCATCTGCCTCTTAGAAATAAGATATAAAGACTTCTGTCATGGCCCTCAAAAAGCGGTAAAAACTTTGGGGGAATCAACAGTGAATTTGGACATCTCCTTAAAAGTCACAATTTCATAATGGATCAGTTTGGGTCTGGTTCTTAGCCACATATTTTCATGAAGGAAGTGCCCATTTTGTAGTACCGTATCAATAGACTCTACATTCTTGATCTTTTGCCAAACCTGCAGATGGCCACTGATAAACTATTTCCTGTCAATTCCCATTTGTTAGGATAAAATGCATTTAATTAATAATTGATTGATTATGTATCACCAAGTTATTTTCAACTTCTATCAACCACATATCAGGGATGTCAAACTGGCTGCCCATGGGCCGGATGTGTCACTCACAGGCCACACCCACACCAGCTCCGCAAAGGGAGAAGACATCACAATACATACATTATGGCATTGAGACGCTACGAGTTTTGACAACCGGGACGTAGATTTTTTTTTCTGTAATGATTTATCCCTAATCAGGTCTTTTAGCTCTTCAAACAGTAACAGTAAAGGGTTACTTTCACAAAATAAATACAAGAACCTGCATTCTGCCTATTATAAATTGTCTGAAATTACCACCTTTTGAAATAATTTTTATAGCAAATCTGAAACATCATATTGTAGAAAAATGGAAGACAGTGACATTCACAGAGAAGGCAAAAGTATGAATGTAGCACTTAGTTATTGCAGTGCAAGTCCCTCTTCTTTTGTATATGAATCACAATGCTGTACTTACTCTAAAGTGACAAAGCCAATGCCATTTCTCATTTTATTTATATACCTAAAAGCAGCAAGCTTCAGTGGACAACTAGGATGGAAGATAATTTCTCTAGCTGTCACTAAACTATATGTTTCCTGGTGTCAATTTCCAGGAACTATTGGCTTTAGCATGAGCAAAATATGAATAAGACTGGTCTTTGCATTGATTCAGTATGATAGAGCTACTCTTATCAATTCACAACCAGATATTAATACCTTTAATATTTATTCTAAAGTAAAATATTATTGGTTTTTCATGAAACATATCATACAAAAACCAATGATGAAACCACAATGACAATGAGCAAAATCCAAATGACTAAAATAATATTTAAAAAATGGGAAGAAGAATATATAATTTATTTTATGAAAAAGATCTGAAGGAACCTTAATTACATAGACCAGCGGTAGGGAACCTTGGCTCTTTTATCACTGATGGACTTCAACTCCCAGAATTCCTGAGTGAGCCATAAAAGTTTCCCCATCCCTGGCCTAGTGGTTTTTCAGTTGTGAGGGAAATCAATTTTTGACTTGAATGGGACTGTTTAATATACAAATGTAGGACATATAAAGAATATTGATCATTCAAGTCAAAAATTAGGACATTTGTATATTGAATAATCCCATTCAAATCAAAAATTGATTTCCCTCACAACTGAAAAACCAGTAGGCCAGGGATGGGGAACTTTTTATAGCTCATTCAGGAATTCTGGGAGTTGAAGTCCATAAGTGATAAAAGAGCCAAGGTTCCCTACCACTGACATAGACCATTCTCTTTATTGAATGTTGCTTGTAAGCAATCACCTAATAATATACATTACTATAACAGGTGAATACATGAGGAAATGCATTTTCAAAATCATATAGACAGGAAGATGAAGAAAGTAGGCTTACAATAAACTCACTAGAAAATATTAATAACAAGAAAAATAAGGCAGGAATATTTTCAAATATGGGGAAAATCTTTGTCAATTGAAATGGACTTCCCTATCAGAAGTTCTTGAAAAAAAGAACCAAAGAGAAAAGTTCAAAACTTGGAAGGGACATCATATATCAGTGATCACAGAGAATGGACCACTCTCTGCAAGCTTTTTAATATCTAAAGGGACGAAGAAAAGGATGACCAGTCTTTTTTATTATTATTTGTAATAGATCTGGAAGTCCTCATGGGCAAGGTCCCAAAAGACATGCAGATAACTGGAAACAAAATCCAAAGAGGAATACAAAAAGAAAAATGTCAGGTAAAGTTTTATAGGTTTGCAAAGAAAAATTAACAGATTGATGCAGAGTGAAAAACAAACAAAATTAAGATTCAAAATGTGACCATGCTTAGAAGGAAAAGAAGGATTCATTTTTATAATCTCAAACTGTATTATTTGTCTATCATTGATAAGAGAACTGATAAAATCTCTGAGTAGAAAAATAGTTTAACCAATACACAAGTATTTATGGTATAAATTTAAAAAAAGGAAAAAGTTGAAGTGACACATAACATAGAGGCTCAAATTCTTGATTCTACTTCAGATATACTGTATGAGAAGAGTCAACTCTCTTGAAAAGGCTCCAATGTTGGAAAAGATGGGGACAAAATGAAGGAGAGGATAACAAGAATAAGGTAGATGGAATCTGTTATAGTAGCAATAAATCACAATTGAAAGACTTGGAAGGCCAGTTTAAGATAGATCATTATAAAGAGAATCTATGTATATGCCGTCGCCAAGCACCCACAATTAATAGATGGCATGCAAACCATCAATCTTACAATTGTAAGATAAAACTTCTAAAAATTTAAACTCTTCTGGGGTTAATGATAAATCATTAATTTATTCATGGAAGCAATGGTGATTAGTGGCTGTTAGCTTTGATAGGAGTATGACTGCTTCTGGAAGACTACTGTAATGGCCTTCTTTGTGCAGCTGGTTGGCCATTGTAACAGCAGTTTACTGGACTTGATGGGCCAAATTCTTATGTTTATATGTCTGGCATATTCATCATTAACATCACTGTTAAGTACTTTGTATTCCAAGGGTAATCACATAACCCTATTGGCATATATGACTATATATTTTCCACTGACTATGACTATATATTTTCCACTGTGATTACAGTGGAAAATATGCAGATTCAGAAAACAGATACAGCAATAATTGTTTAATGAAGGTAGAAACTTGCCTTGTTAATGTACCAGAAGAATAAAATGATACCTCAACAAAGAAGAAGGCACCTTGAGTAAGATGACAGAATTTGAAATGCTTATATAGAATCAATATCTTTTATTGGACCATGTCTATAAACTTGACATATGATACAGAGACAGAAGTTAATAGCTGCCTGATTAAATGGTGCAAAACTTCAAAGAGGTAATTACAGTTGAGCAATGGGAATTGCTATGGGGGAAAAAATCAATAGAACATACTCCAAGCTATAATTTGGGTGAAAATTGATGCCCAGTATTTTATATAGTATACAACCCTGTCAATGATTTACCTGATTGAGGAATTGTACTGCAACATATGCTGTAAATACTGTAATAAAGAAAGGACATGGTAGTGAAAGAAAATTTTAAAATAAAATTGGAACTGAGACTAGAAAGTACCAATTCTTCAGTAGTGATTTATTGGCTGGGAATGATGGAAGAAAATGATAAAAATAAGCCCACGAAGTTTTTATGATTATTTTTAGTTTATATCACTTTTGATACTTATGTCCTTTGTTCTTTTAGTAATAATTTAAGGAATTTTAAATGGCTATATGCTTATAATAAATTTCATCTTGTTTGTTTAAAGAGTATAAGAAGCTTATGCTTCAAATATGAATAAGTAAGTAAGTAGCAACGTAAGCCTACAAACATAAGCCTGAAAAGAAATAAGGCTTATATATATATGATAATTATAAATATATGATAATGTCTTATCATGGCCAGCTTTTTAAAACAGTTGTTTTTGCAACTCATTAAAGCAGACACATCTTTTTACACATAAAAAAATCTGAGAAAAGGTATTTAAAAGTATTCCCTTGCATTTAAGTGCATTTTCCTGACCCATTCTCAAACCATACCTAATTCTAATAGGGTACTGAATAAAATAGCAGATTCTTTCTTAATATGAAATAGGATGTACAGAGAAATTTAATGTGGCATAAATGGCATATTTTAAAAGAGGATGACACAGCATTGGTATCCAAATTTAATGAAAAAACCATAGTGTCAAGATTTATTATTCTCCTTCGATTGTTGCATGCTAGCAAAATACAAGAAAAAGCATCTAGTATTAAATTATCTGATGTTGGCTGTTCTAAATTTGTAGCAATTGTTTCTTTGAAATCAGAATAATAACCAATAACTTAATTAACATTAACTTAATCCCAGCTAAATTCAGACCAGTTCTGGAGAACCAGTAGTAGAAATTTTGAGTAGTTTGGAGAACCAGCAAATACCTGACTGGCCCCGCCCCCATCTATTCTTCGCCTCCCGAGCCCCAGCTGATTGGCTGGGTCTTCTTTGGTTGCCCTGCACAGGAGAATGGAGCTGGAAAGCAGGTTAGTGGGCTGGGAAGAGAATGGAGATTTTACAGTAACCTTCCCCAGGAGTGTGGAGGGAATGGAGTTTTTACAGTATCCTTCCCCTGCCATGCCCACCAAGCCACACCCACCAAGCCACATCATGCCCACAGAACCAGTAGTTAAAAAAATTGAATCCCATCACTGCAGCCGTGCCACGCTGCAAATTGTAAATGAGCATAGCCCCTGCACAAACCACCAAGGGGAAAGGAAAGGAAGAGTCAAAAAAATAAACGCAAACAGCATTATGCTATTGGGATGCACACTCTTTCCTTTTTATTTGTGCAATCTAATGTTGCTCAGGCATACAAGGTGGGCAGAACATTGCATCACAATAGCACTACACTGCTTTTATCATTTTCACAGAAGCATCAAATCCTGCAAATGACTTTGTTTCTTTCTGTAATATTCGTGCTGGAATAGCTGAAAACTTTGCAAAGCCTTGAAATGCAGCTTGGTAAAAGCAAAAGCATGTCTCGGCCTTCTTATTCACATGTTTATGAAAAGATGCATATATCTGTGTTGCTATGCACTAATGTGAATGGCATTTGTGAACATTTTAATTTAAACTTATAAACCACAGGCTTATAAAGTAGAGCCGGTGATTTAATTTCAGTTCAGTGACTTATATTGCAATGTCTTTTATTTATGCCTGAGTGGCATTTATTCAACTTCAGCATCTATTTTGAAAAAGCTAGTTCAGCTTTTCAGGGGGAAAAAGTTAATATTTTATACCATCACTATAGTTTTGTTCTTTGATATGCATGTGTAGGCATGCTTAATGTCCTTGGATAGTATCAAAACATCTTATGTTCCAATTTCTGCAAATACATTCAAAAAATTGAAAATGTAAGCTACGCCGGAGCCTGATTTATGTCTAGAGAAATTCAGGCAGCCCAAGGGAATCCTAGAGTTATTTTTTAAGAGTCATTCTCTTACCTACATTTCTATACAGTGCAATTTTAGCTTGGTCTTTCAAATCAATAAAAGAATGATTTTTAACAGCATACCTTTTAACACCTAAATTGAATCATGTAATTATTTACCATAAAATATAGGTAATTTATTTTATTTTATTTTTTTGCTAAAAGTGCTCATATAGTATTTAAACATATATTCTTCAACCCTTGTATTTTTTGTTTTTATGAACTGAATTCATTAGTCATACTGTATGATGTAAAGGCCATTATGGAACTCTTCACAACTCTTTTTTTTTAAAATCCTAATGGTGAAATTTCAAATGACTGTACAATCAAGTGGAATTTAAGCATAATATTCTATAATCTAATCCCATAATCTAATCTAAGCATAATATCCTCTTCTCCAGATGTTAAACTTCAACTGCTGAACTATTGCATTTGTTGCAAATCTTCTTTAAAATGTGCACGTTTTAATTCACCATATGAACTCATGCATTCATAGATACCTGATCATCATTCCCTTTCAGGGAAACAATATTATGCAGAACACAGAAAGATATAAGGAACAAAGAAATTAAAGCCATGAGATAGGACATAGCCAAGCTTTCAAATGATGCCTGAGCTGCAATTTTGGACTCCATCCTTTCAAATGAGAAAGTAAATCTCATTATACTATTTCAGTTCAAGCAAAGAGTGGAGGACTGTGTATTCTGATTTTTTTTAACATCCAAAAGGATTTTTATTGCTTAACTTTTGTTTAACAATGGGCCTACCAATATATATAGAAAATTAAAGCAATCTTCAATAAAGGAATAGCTAAAAAATAATAAGGTAAAACATCAGGTAAAACCATGAAGGCTGACCCAAAATGAAGAAATGAATGCTACGGAGAAAGAGTGATTAAGAAAGTAGTACAGGTAAGGAACATGAGGTTCAAGAAATAGGAAGAAAGGAACACAGGTCTGTAGCCATTATATGAAATATGGTGTCGCAGTAGTTAGAGTGCAGTTCAAATCTCACCAGGTTGACACAGCCTTCCACCCTTCCAAGGTGCATAAAATGAGGACCCAGATTGTTGGGGCCAATATGCTGACTCTGAAAACCACTTAGAGAGGGCTGCAAAGCAGTATGTAAGTCTAAGTGCTATTGCTGTTGCTATTATTAAAACATTTTGGATACAAATCCAGAGACATACTGAAAAGTCTGCTTTGCTTTTACCTACAATATTTTCATCCTTTCAATCTAACCACTGGATTCATCTTGATCTTCTATTTTTGACATCAGCAACTTGTGCAAGCAAATGTGTGGCTTTGGAGTCAGCATAAAGGAGAGAGAGAGAAATCGATACTGAAGTTGAGATTTATAGTTATTACCAAGTAAATGGGAAAAAATGTGAAGGAAAAAGATAAATGAAGAAATAGCACCTTTTGCACAACATACTATATTTTATGAAAGCTTTTGAATGAAGATATGTATTTCTTTATCCCTGGTTTAAATTTATTACTTCGAGTATTTATCTTGAAGATTTTCCACTAATGTCAGTGATAATAATTTATCTGTTTAAAAAAGCTATTTCTACCTCTCAATGTTTGCTTAGAAGTAAATGCCAATGTGTTCAAGCTTTTTCCCAACTGGGTCTACAGATTTCATTCAATTTCACATTTGAATCAATAGGGATAAGACTGTTTACAAAACATGGTCTAATTCTCTAACAGATATATAAAGTTCATGATCTGAAACAGTCTTTGGAGGCTTGAATGAGATTTTTAGACCTATTGACATATAGTAAAAACTCTGACTGGAGATACAGTATGTATCCATCCATCCTGAGGCAAAATTCTTTGAAAAGAAACCTGCCCTTGGAGTCCTTAACCTGTTGGTGATCTGTTGTCAAAATGTTTTCAGAACTATTTTTGGACATGGGGATGATATCTGTCATAAATCCTTTTGAGTTGCGGGTTTTATGTCTGCAGAGAAAAATATCCTCTGAGATGTCTCTTATTTAGAATGTGTACTTCAAATTCCAGGACTGATATCTCATTCTGGGCAATGAGAATATGGCAGAAAAGAGATGTAGAAAATGCTTAACAGCTGTCTACAGCTGAAGATATTTTTGCATGGCCCTACCAGTTCTACTCTTGGCTGCTATTGAACATTCAGAAATATTGATCTGTAAAATCTATTTTCACTGCTAAGGTTCAGACATTACATTATTAGATGTTAACTACTGGACAGAGATCAAGATCCTATAGTCTAAATGGAGCCCAAATCTACACGTTTGATAAAATCAAAAATAAGGTGATTTTTTTTTTACTCCTATCTCCTCCATCCCAATTCCTAAATTTCTCTCTGACTCTGAAGAGAGGAACTGGGAAGGATAAATAAACTAGGAAGGATGAGATTTCCAAAAGGTACAGAAGTCACAACCTTGGTTGAAAGGACAACCTTGGCCAGGGCCATCTGAATCCTGGCAGGACCATTGATTTTGGCTCTTACTCTTGATACAATTGAGAGCTGAAATATCTTTCTGGAAATAAATAACATCTACGACAAAATAATTTTCAAATAATACATAGAAAGCCTCACATAAAGAATAACTTAAACCTAAAAACAATTTAAAATCAGATGCCAAGCTAATACTATTGTCATTATTATTTCACTTTAAAAAAAAATGAAGCAATGATCCAATTTAGAATAATGGGAGTGAAAGGAAGAAAAATAAGTTATTTTTTGTGTACATACACGGAGAAAATTATTTCAGGGAATACTAATAGAAATGTATAGAAACTGTTTTCTAAATGGCCAAGTCTAACTGGTAAAAACTGTGTTTTCTTAGAACAAAGGTAGTGCATATTTATTTTTTAATATCTCAAGATAATTAGGCTAGAGTACTCCTGAGAAATAATGACATGAAACTCAAATATGGTGACCCGAGTTAGAGGGATCATGCATTTTATTTAGAGTGAGTAGTACTGATTTTGGCAATTGTATTTGTTGTATCTGAAAGTCAGATGTTAATGAACATCTTTGCAATTTATGCAAGCTCATATCCTCAAGCAGAAAAAGCTGCTCATGGCAATGAATTCATTTGCATCCAATTACAAAGCCTCTCTTTTTAAAAAAAAAAAATCTGTAGAATATAAGCAAGAATAGTCCAAAATGAAATCTGAAATTCTATGATTTCTTTAAATAACATACACAGGTGCCCATCTTAACCAAAAAACTGTGTGGCTAATAAAAACATTATATAAAATAACATGAAGTAAGATGCATACAGATAATTTAAGAATGACTAACACCCCACTTAATTTGTATTGCATCACCTGGCCCCAGAACCTGAAGGAAGAATAGCAATAGCACTTAGACTTACCGTATTTTTTTGCACTATAAGACAGACTTTTTTCCCACAAAAAAATGGCGGTGCGTCTTATAGAGAGAATTTTGCCAAAGCCCCACCTATCCACCGGCCATTTTTGGCCTCTGTGCACCCTGTTTTTTGCTTCTGTGCACCCCGTTTTCAGCCTCTGCACGTCCTGTTTTAGGCCTCCAAACACCCCGTTTTCAGCCTGTGTGCCCCATTTTTGGCCCTTTCCAAGCGGTGGGGATCGGCGCTAGGTGAAGGCAGCAAATGGCAGCGAAATCCCCACTTCCTGGAACAGGACATGCAGAGGCTGAAAATGGGGCACAGGGAGACTGAAAATAGAACACACAGAGGCAGCAATAGGTGGCGGCAGCGATGGGCGGTGATGGCAGTGATGGGCTGCGGCAATCCCCGCAGCTTGAAAAAGCTGATCGGCGGTATTCCAGGAGGCCGATCCAACCGGCAATCAACTGCTTATGCGAAAGCAGGCTGTGCTGAAGCTGACCAGGCTTTTGCTGTTTGCTGCAAGAAGGCAAATTGTTGGGAGGCAGAGGCAGATTTTTTTTCTTGTTTTCCTCTCATCTTTTGGTTTGGAGCATCTTACAGTGCAAAAAATACGCTATATACCCCTTCACAGTGCTTTACAGCCCTCTCCACGTAGTTTACAAGAGTGAGCCTATTGCGCCCAACAATCTGGGTCCTCATTTTACCCACCTCGGAAGGATGGAAGGCTGAGTCAACCTCAACCCTGGTGAGATTCGATCTGCCAAATTGCAGGCAGTCGGCAGTCAGCAGAAGTATCCTGCAGTACTGCACTCTGAGCACTGCACCACTGTGAAGCAAGTTATCAAGTTCTTGCAGAAAGCTAACAGAATTAGGGCCGCCCGTACCGCAGGGCAATGACTGTTCTAGAAAGCAGGTACCACAACAGATAAGGAACACAACTGAATTTGAGAAAAGACTAAATATCCCTATCTAGCCAAATTTGGTGTTATGGGTAGAACTTTTACGGGAACTCTTTATGATCAGCAAAAATGGCTTGAAAAGAAATGTATATTTTCCAACTGCTTATTCTTTTTTTTTTTAAATCAGCATAAACAGAGGGAGTGGAAACTATAAAAAGACTAAACAGATGAAGGAAATGTTACTTTTTAGTTCTTCTGTTATAAATGTTTTTCTGGATTAATGACTCTTTTGTAACATAACATAATGAAATGAAGCACATTTTCCCACTGAATGTTCTGCCCAAAAATATTCAATATGTGTGTCTGTGTGTAAAAAAGTATTTCCCATAGTGCAGAAAAACTTTTCCCACATTTTTGCCTTCAGAAAGACATGCCTCCATGTAATGTGCCTCTAAAATCCCTTGTGCTCCAATAAAATAACTTACATATTTCATTCTGGTATACATTTCTCACAGCAAATGTATTCAATTTAGATTTCGAAAAGGTTCTCTCTATTTAATTAATTAATTGGTTCATTCATTCATGTTGTTGTCGTCGTTAGTCCGAAGTCATGTCTAACCCATCGTGACCCCATGGACAGCCTTCCTCCAGGCCTTCCTGTCCTCTATCACAGTGGTGGGATTCAAAAAATTTTACTACCGGTTCTGTGGGTGTGGCTTGGTGGGCATGGCAGGGAGGGGTACTCTAAAATATCCAGTCAGAGGTGGTATTTGTCGGTTCTCCGAACTACTTAAAATTTCTGCTACTGGTCAGAACCTGCTGAACACCACCTCTGCTCTATCATTTCCCAGAGTCCATTTAAGCTCACACCGACTCCATCCAGACACCTCGTTGTCTACCATCCCTTCTTCTTTTCCCTCAATCGTTCAATTCATTCATAGTTTGTATGAAAATAAATGCAAGTCTTGACCTGATTCTTCCTTAGGAAAAGCAGATTAAAAAAAAAAAACTCAAAAAGAAAAGATAATTTAAAGTGTTATATAAAAAAAAAATACCCACATAAGCAGTTCCAATGCACATCCCATTATAAAATTGTGCACAAAGAATTTTGTACTACAAAAATATAAATGGCAAGATATCTTTATATCACAATTTTTGTGTCCTAGGACAAACGAAAGGTTTAATAGCTATGTAAAATTTTAATTCCATTAAAATTAAAATCTGTAATGTTTGCAAAAATATAAAAAAATGATATTAATAGCTACTGTATAGCTATTACTACTGTACTGTTTAATTTACTTAGTGGACATAATTGTTAACAGAATTGCACTAAAAATTTTATACAGGCAAGGCATTATTGTATGCTACAACCTAACACCTGGTGATACATAAGTATAGTTGGATTTTTCTTCCACCCCTGAACAGAGAAAATAAAATATTTACGTCAAGATTGAACTTTTATTTAAATATGAACAATAACTTACAGTTTATTCTAACAGATTTGTGCCTTGCATATGCCCAATGGTGACTTAAACAGAAATACTTCGAACAGTTTTTTTCTGGTTTAAACATTAAAGGGTGAAAATCCATGCATCAAGAAAATAAATGACCTTCTTGTGCTGTATATACTTCTTCCAAAAGAAATTAGACTTTGGGAAATGCAGCAAGTGATAAAAAGTTATCTCAGACAAAGATATAAAATTATGTATTTTTTTTCTATTATTCCCTTGATGTTTAATGCCTGTGCCAACGAATCTATGGCTTTCAGGGGGGGAAAAAACTTACTTGAAAATGTAGTCTGAAGAGTTTCTTGTTTGTGTATAAGTGGTTGTTGTATAAGTATTTATACATATTTAAGTACTAATAAATGTCAAGGGATTTGTGTTTGACATTTATTAGTAGACTTACAAATGCATTCCAAGTATACATATCACAAATATTGGCAAGTTGTGTGAGGGCCAATTCCTGCCCTCCCACACCATTACACAGACAGATAAGATCAAGTCAGGTTAGGCCAAGTCAATCATTGGGTTTTTAAATTAATTGCTACTAAACCAGAATTACAGTATATGAGACTTCCTAGGGTCCGTTTGTTTTAGGTGTAAAGGAGGACTTGGTGATTCACTGTACTCACGGTGATTTACTGTGTATTGCAAAGGTAGATTTCCCTTTCAATTAATGCCTGATGTCATCCTGCACCTTGAATTTAAGCATGTTGAACCTAAAAGAGAAGTCTAAAGAGGGACATGGCAGCAATCTATAAGTCTGTGGAGCAAAAAAGATGAGGGTTGGTTCTCTTGAATCTTTTGAAGTTATAACAAGAACAAAGGATGGAAGTTTTATAGAGAGAGATCCAAACTCAACGTAAAGAGAAATTTCCTGACCCTGAGAGCTATTAAGTAGTGGGACAGGATGCATTCTAGAGTCTTAGAAGCTTCAATCACTTGAAGTTTTCAAGCAAAGATTCCTTTGTCTGGAATGGACTCATGCCCTAACATGGAAATTGGTGTAGAACAGTTCCACATTTCTGCTTCTACAAATGCATCTAGTTGTTTCATAGGAAGAAGACACAAAATGTTACTGTTTTTCTCCAGGATTCTTTTTAAAAAGTATTTCCAGCTTAGTTTAGTAACTTCCTTACTCTGCTTAGATTTTTTTTTAGCACAGTGAAGGTTATTTAGATATTGTCACTTAACAAGTTACCTGACACATACATTTACAAGTATGTGTACTGTAGTGTACTATTGATATGTTATACATATTTTAGGTATGAATTGGAACTCTCTTTATCGCTGCTGCTACCAATTGTACTTTTGTTTTTTTAATTTCTACTTTCTACATGGATGTCAGATATTCTTCTTTTGAATAAAGAGCCAAGAGCACATTTTACCATATGTGATGGACTTATGTTAAAGCAAAAAAAACAATTTGGGCAAAGAAAAGATGATGGGGAAACATGTAGATTTTAAACCTGATCTGTTTTTATTAGGTATAATATCAGAAATATTAAATAAGAAATATATGTATTTAACATTACATGTCATAATAGCAGCAAAGATTATATTCGCACAATATTGGAAAAATGAAGAAACACCACAAGATGAATCAAGAAGATACTAGACTGTGCAGAAATGGATAGACTGACATTAAAAATTAAACAGAAAGAAGACACAGAATACAATCAAACATGGAATCTATTTTATCAGTGGTTTGAAAAATGGGGTGGAGATTAAGAATGTAATCACTTTTGTTAAGTTAATTAAATACCCAGACAACAGAATGTTTATTAAGCACTATGAAATGTAATTAACAGAAAATTAATTAAATTTATTTAAGAAAAAAAGAGCCAAGAGTTCAGTATAATATTGCTGCTAAAGGAAAAAAAGAAGATTAAGTTGGATGCAGGGTAGTTGTGAACATGCTTGGGGCCATTTATCTACTGTATAACCACCATATTTATTTATTCATTATTGAGGCTAGTGAATAGGACATGCAAAGGAAAAAAAAACCCTCTGTTTGTGGCTAGAAACACACACATGCAGGAAGAGTACATGTTATTTTGCAAAAAACATAGTAGCATAGATACCTATATTAGTTTTCAGCTCCTTGCTTGTGGTGAGAAATCTAAAGATAGGAAAAGGTACAAAAATTCTTAATTTCATAAGAAATGTTTGTTTCATGTGTGGATTGCATGGCTTATCTGAAGACAAAATCCCCTGCTTTGGGTCTTCTATAGAGGATTGTAAATACTGCAATGATTTATATACGATTAAATCAGGGGTGGGATTCAAATTTTTAACAACCGGTTCTGTGGGTGTGGCCTAATTTGTGGGTGTGGCTTGGTGGTCATGTGACTGGGTGGGTGTGGCTTGCTGGCTGGACATGGTTTTATGGTCATGTGACTGGATGGGTATGGCTAGGTGATCATATGACTGGCTGGGCATGGATTGTTGGTCATGTGACTGGTATAGGCGTGGCTAGGTGGCCATGTGACTAGCAAACCAAATATAAATGGTCCTTGCTTAATGGCCAGTTGCTTAGCAAGTGTTCTAATTTATGACTGACCTCCCTAGAGCTACTTGACCTGTTTTTGGTGTTTTGACAGCCATGCGCGGATGCACACACACACACTTATAATCAGTTACAACATCCCACTCAATCTTGTGACTGAGATTTTCTATGTTTTTTTTTTGCCAGTTTCCAACAATTCCTTCTGGTTTCTGGTTAAAATGTCCATTGGGGAAAATGGACTTTTTAAACAACCACAGTGTTTGCTTAATGACCACAAGGTTCACTTAATGACCATGGTGTTTGCCTAACCTGGGGTCTACAACCTTAAACACTCAAAGAGCCATTTTTCTATTTTCTTTTAAACAGGTATCTCTCTCTCTCTCTCTCTTTCTCCCTCTTTCTCATCTCTTTGTATCTTGTCTCTCTCTCTTTCCCTCCTTCCCTGTCTCTCTCTGTGTGTGTCTCTTGTCTCTATTTCCCTCTCTCTCTTTCTCTCTATGTGTATTTTGTCTCTCCTTTGCCCCTCTTTCTGTCTCTTGTCTTTCTCCTTTCCTCCCTCTCTCCCTCTGTCTCTCTCTCTATCCATCCCTGGGGAGTGGGGAATATAAGTCACTTTTTTTCAGTGCTGTTGTAACTTTAAATGGGCTAAACAAATAGTTGTTAGTCAAAGACTATCTGCATCTGCAGCTTTAACCTTCCAATTAGCATCTCACTAAATTTCAGCTGCATCTCTGCACCAGGCACATAGGATAATTTCCTTATTCTCAAAATGCAGGCAAATAAATAACCCAGGCTCACAAGAAGTTGTACTTCTGATGTTTTTCAAGCGTAGCAACTTTAAGACAAGTGGACTTCAATTCCCAGAATTCCCCAGGCAGCATGAGACCTGATCATTTGATTACTCCCAAGTCAGTAACATAAAAGAATTACCAACTTTAAAGATTCTGTGCATTGTATCTCTGTAGGAATTGATTTAGTAAGATTCCATACTTAGCACACTCCTACCTCTGCTTGGACAGAAGCATCAAGGCATTTCTACTGGATTACCCCTTGTACCAAAGCTCTGGTTTAATACTGCCTCCTCCTTCTCTTCACTAAATGCATGGAATGACCTTAAATGGATCATGTTACCTATTTTCTACTGGTGGATTAATCTATAAAATGTAATATAAAAACTGCCCCTTCATCACAAGGACACAGCTTTAAAGATATTAAAGTCCCCCCACCAAAGTAGTACTTGCTCCAGGCTACTTTAAAATGCTTTAAAGCCCGGTTCATCTCCAACAACGCTTCCTGGAACTTCTCCTTGTAGCATTGAGCTCCTTGGCTTTTATTTTGAAATAAAACACAATAGATACAAACTCAAGGTTAACAGCACCAAACTTGACTGCAGAAAATATGACTTCAGCAACAGAGTGGTCAATGTCTGGAATACTCTACCTGACTCTGTGGTTTCTTCCCCACACCCCAAAAACTTTAACCTTAGACTGTCTACTATTGACCTCACCCCTTTCCTAAGAGGCCTATAGGGGGTTTGCATAAGCGCACCATTGTGCCTACTGTCCCTGTCCTATTGTTTCTTTTTCTTTTATGTATCCATTTCATGTATTCATAACTATGTTTATAGTTATACCTGTTAACGTATAATCGCTTGACCAAATAAAAAAAAATGGAATAGAACAGGAAATGGAATAGAATAGAATAGGAAATGGAAATGGAATAGGAATAGGAATAGGAATAGAGAAGCAGAATAGAATAGAACAGAAATAGAACAGAATTGGAATTGGAATTGGAATTGAAATAGGAATAGAGAAACAGAATAGAATAGAACAGATTAGGAAATATTACTACCTGACTCTGGTTTTATATGATCTGAAGAGAATATGACTTCAGCCACAGAGTGGTCAATGCCTGGAATACTCTACTGACTCTGGTTTCTTCCCCAAACCCCAAAAACTTTAACCTTAAGACTGTCTACTATTGACCTCAACCCTTCCTGAGAGGTCTGTAGGGGGCATGCATAAGCGCACCAACGTGCCTACCATCCCTGTCCTATTGTTTCTTTTATTTTTCTTATATGTACCCATTTCATGTATTCATAACTATGTATATACTTATACCTATTATCTTGTAAGCGGTTGACAAATCAAATAAATACTAAATACTAAATCCAGCATTCTTGGGTTTGAGCGCTGGATTTTAAAAAGCAGGCAGCTGCTGCTACTCAGTGCTACAAGAAGTGCTGGGAAGCCAATGAACTAGTCAATTAGATAATACTTTTAGACTACGTTCTCTCCCAGCAATCTGGGCCAAAGCAGAATTAAACTATATCTGCTCCTTTGTTTTCTGAATGGGTTTTATAGGAAGGGGGCTTAATTTCACATGCGCACACATACCAGCCACTTCCCATTCCATCTACCTCATTTAGGAAGCATGGAGGACGTTGTCAACAACAGCAAAACTCAATATCTTGCAAATGGGATGGCGTGGAGGGAAGAGCAAAGGGATTCTTGCTCCTGGCTTAAAACCCAACAGCTCCAGCAACATATCTTCAGCTTCATCAGAAGTAAGTGGCCGGGGGAAGCATGATTTGCCGGTTCTCCGAACTGAGCAGAATCATAACATCCGGTTCTATAGAACCAGATGGAACCAATAGAATCCCACCCCTGGATTAAATATATACTATTCAGATGAGCACTGTTTTTCAAACCAGTAGAATACTGAAACTCTTCAGTAGAATAATTCATATTTATTTCTTCAAGATTAAATGGATAAACAGTTTTCTTTCCTACTCTTCCTTTCTGCCTTTCTGCCTTCCTGCTTTTGCAAGAGAAGTTTGGGTGCTAAATATTTTAGAGTTTGGAGTTGTAAAATACAATTTGTACCTGTTGTTGTTCTGCAATTCTGTTGTGAATGTGCAGAATAAATAATAATGTATGGTAAATTATACATTTACTGCAGAATTCATAAAAAGAAGGGCATCAACGACATGTTGTGTTATTAGCATAATAAGTAACATGACCCACAGATTGTTGAGCTTTTTTTTATAATGAAGAATGAGTATTTTGTGCAATATTGGCATGCTTTACATTGGCATAAGGCTAAAATACCACTTCAGTTGCTAAAAACATATGGGAATAGCTAGATCTTCTTTAGGAAATCACGGGCTCTTATAAGCTGAAATGATGTGACTACTTTAATGTGAGTACATTTTAATTTATTCAAGCTAATTATCTTACAGATACTAAGACATTGCCAACTCCTATATGTGATAGTATTTTCTAAAAATCAGTTTTATATATGTGTATTTTAAAAAAATCAGATCTTGACCTGCTTGGATGCTTTCTACTTTTACTTTAGTGATCATTCAAGATGACTTCTTGACATTTAAAGATTTCAAAAAAAGCTCTGTTATAAATCTTCACAACCTTTACAAACTTTAAGGGGGTGGTATTTCTGCTGGCCTTCATAGGAGTATTCTGTTCATGCAGTGTTATTGAGAAGTTTGTATAAATGGCTGAACATTTTATTAAAATTGGACTGACTGATCCTGTTGTAATCTGCAATTTACACCTCCTCGAAATGTTCCAACATTTTAATTAAGGAGAAGGGATTATAATGAGACATCAAAGTTTTAAAATATACAGGATTGTGAGATTGTATAATATCTAACTGAAAGCAGTCATCTATGAACATAAAATTATTTACTTTCTTCGAAGAGATGTTGGGATTTTTAAAAAAATCTCATATAATTTATTTTTATGAGAGAGGGTTGGAAACCAAAAGTTATTTTACTCATTGGAGATAACATGTTTTTTTCACTTTCCTTTCTGTTATTTCTAGAAAACTTCCATATGCATTTGTTCAGAGAGGTAAATATCTTCTTTGTCTACTTCTTTTAAAGATCATCTAGATCAGGGCTGTCAAACTTATGGCCCGCGGGCTGGATGCGATACACGCTGGCCACGCCCACGCCCTGTTTAACGAAGAGGGAAAAAGGCATGATATGTCATGTGACAACGTGAGTTTGACACCCCTGATCTAGATAATTTCCTACACTTGTAACAATGTCTCTTGGCTTCTTATTTGCAGTAATTCTTGAAAGGTGCCATCATACCAGCTGTTCTTGTTTCAAGTTAGTATTTAATAAATCATGGTTTTTAAGTTTCAATCTCCTGATCATCCACACTGAATTTCTTTGCATTTGTTCCAGTTCAACTGAATCTTTTGCAAAAAATGTAATCATTGTGCATGCTATTAAAAGAGTAGTATTCCGCCCTTTTTAAAGAATCACAGCTATCTTCAGTTGCTTCTCCCATTAGCCTTTCCTGCTAATTGTTGTCCTGACTTTATCAAGAATAATTGATTTCCAAGATATGTATTAGTATTAGTAATTTTCCTCACAAATCCTTATTTCAGCCATTTTTAAATGAAGTTTTTTTAGTTGGCTAGGGATAGTTCATTCCTTTGTATTTTTCTCTAGCTTTGAAGATGTATGTTATCAGCAGGTAATCAAGAATTGTTTTTTAAAAGGTGTATGCTTAATCATTTGCTTTTAAATGAAGTCCAAATAATTAAAATCTGCTACTGATAACTATTGAAATATCTGCTTTTGAACTCATCATCTATATATGTCTTTGGTTGAGCGGTCAAAAGTGGACTTCTAATCAGCAGACAATTTCTTTCATTGACATTATGCAAGCTAGTCAATCATTTATATATTCTTCCTCTCTCTTTTAGTTCTTTTCATAAACAAGATGAAGATACCATCTGAAATTCCAAATTCTTCAGTTTCTAGAATTTTAAAGTCAAGGGAATGCAATTGATGCTCTCATTTGTGGTATCATTTGTTCCTACATAGATTAGTAAGAAGGGAAGTATCAGAGGTTATCAGTGGTAGGATTCAAAAAATATTACTACTGGTTCTGTGGGTGTGGTTTAGTAGGCATGGCTTAGTAGGCATGACAGGGGAAAGATAATGTAAAATCTCCATTCCCCATTCTAGGAGAAGGCTACTGCAAAATCCCATTCCCTCCCCACCCCACTAACCTGCTTTCCAGCACCGTTCTCCTGTGCAGGCAACCAAAGAAGATCCAGCCAATCAGCTGGGACTCGGGAGGCAGAGAATAGATGGGGAGCAGGGCCAGTCTGAGGCGGGATTTGATGGTTCTCCGAACTACTCAAAATTTCCACTACCGGTTCTCCAGAACTGGTCAGTACCTGCTGAATACCACTTCTGGATGTTATTCTTTCACATCCCTGTTTTATCCCGAGCAGGCAACCCATCTTTACAAATCCAAGACAAAGACAAAGTAGTTTCCATGGATTATTATCATTTGAACCCAGAGTAAAAAATGTTTTGGAGAGGTGTAGGGATCAGGACCTCCTTTAAGAAGTTGTTCTATTTTTAGGGTGACAAAATAATCATACAGTCCTAGAAAAATACATATTTGAATTAACAAATCCTCTCACCCTCCTTGAAACCTTCATTTAATTTAATATATTTTTCCTACCTTTGTCAGCCTGCATGTACCAGCTACCTGCCTTCCATTTTTCAGGGAATCCCTTTATAATTTTCAGTTGAGCTTGATCTCTTGTTTCATTCCTGTAAACTGCAAGAGCCTGAAAACTTCTGTATCTCTTGTTTCTTGTTCTCTTTCTCATTCACTTTGCCTTCGATTCTCTTTAGAGAATTCCTTCGTCTCCGAGGTTCCTATTTTGTGGCCCCTTGAAAATTCATTACTTCCTTTGAAATTCAGTACAAGATGATAGGTAGAATAGAGTTAACATGAAATAATTATCATAAAATTACTTTACTACTTCCCCTTGGGAATCTGAGTCCACCTTTCAATCATATCTCCTTAATTATAAGGAATCTTTTCTTTATAATCACCTTCTTTTAAGAAAAGGGCAAAATAAAGAAGAGTCAACTGTTTGGAATGACATTTTACTTATTTTGAACAAATTAGTTAAAGTCCAAAAATCTATAACTTATTGTTTAGTCTCCACATATATTTTAGGATGGGTGTTGTAGAAGTCTAAAAGTTGGCATTTTCATCCTGGGAAAATTTCAAGGAAAGAAAGTGCTTCCAAGGTTATTATAGACTTTTATTGACTATGCATGTTTATTGCCAGAGAGTATGACTCTAAAAGAATAAACACCAAATAGCATTTTTAATAGGGAAATATGATCTTGTATTGGATTCTTTTTATATCACCTCATCCCCAGAACAACTATTTTCATGCAATTGAAATATTGTTTTTCCCTTGATGTGACTGTAATTCTAGCCTTATATTAAGTTTAAAGTTTTCTATTTCCCTTATCTTCCAATATAGAATAAAGGAGAAAAGGTCAAATTGGAATTTTAGCTAAGCCAAAAATGTTCAGATGTTTAAGCTGAATATTAGTTTTGGTATGAATAGGTCAAATTTAATGAGGGAACATATTCGAGGCAGGGAAGGAGATTTTATTCATCAATTTTTTAAATATGAAAATAAAACTAAGTTAAAAACTAAAAAGAGAGAGAGAGAGAGACTTTAGGTACGGTAAAATATTTAGTCCCAGAGCTTTTCCCAAAGTGACTTTTTGTGTGAAGACAAGGTAATTTATTTATTAATTTTCAATAGTTTCAGCTTTGTTGGATTTCTAAGAATTTAGAGTATGCAAGGAAATAAATACGTTTAAAGAATGCAAATTAAATAAATTAATAAAGTGAAAGTCAAGGAATTCAACTTAAATTAAATTATCGATATTTCCAAATATATCTTTGTGATCTTGGCCATTTTTGGAGCATGTTCCATGGCAATCTT
Source organism: Bungarus multicinctus (assembly GCA_023653725.1). Lineage (NCBI taxonomy): Eukaryota > Metazoa > Chordata > Lepidosauria > Squamata > Elapidae > Bungarus > Bungarus multicinctus. The sequence continues at coordinate 67,570,323 of CM042849.1, forward strand.
TTAAAGAACATCTGTAACTCTTGGATGAAAAATGTACATTGTGTTTTAAAGTGATGCAGGAACCCATTGAGGTAATCTATATCCATTGAAAAGTAAACTCTGTAAAGACACCCATTCACTTCCAATCTGAGATACAAAAGTTATTTAAAAAGTTTCAGGGAACATCCTACAGTGTTATCATATACTGTTATTATTTCTAGACACAATTCTTTAGGGGTTAAAGAAAGGGCTTTCCTTTCTGACATCCAGAGAAAACCACTATACATACTTAGTAAGTTGAGTGATTTGAAGGAAGTATACATTATATTTGTGTAGTGTGCTGTCCAGCCAGTGTAGGGGAATTTGATAGTTAGTTAGCAATTGTGAGCTATCCCCTTAAGGGAATGCATCATGGTAAATGTAGTTAAGGTATCCTGGGAAATGTAGTCCATGTCACGTGATTACATCTGTAATCCTGATTGGTCACTAAATTGACCCTCGGTGGGTTGGGGGAGGTTTCTCACTCTTGCCTGAACTCACGGACTCATGGTAGCTACTCTACCTCTACCACTACGAGATGGGAGGAAAGAGAAAGGGATAAGGAGATAACCATCTTTTTACCTACAAGACAGATATGCAAAGGATTAGTCATTAAAGAAGAATTTTGTCACAAATGTAAGTTATGAGGATACCTGATGAACCAATAATAAATGCCTCGTATGAATGTTTTGTTGAGTTTATCTATCTGCATCTGTACAGAAGACAAAATCTACCACCGTACAGAATACGGAACATGTAGCAAAATCCTACAGGTTAGGCAAATGGATAGCAGTAAGCTTAGTTATGTCTTCTATGTTATTCCTAGCAAGTTGCCATTGTCGTAAAGACAATTGTTCTAAGTAACCTAGAAGTTAAATGAAAAAGAAGGCCCTGAATATATTCCATTTGAAAGCAAAGTCATTCCCAAAGTGTCATCATCTTTCCATGCTTTGCCCCAGAGATGTCCAACCCAAAGCCCATAGGCCAGTGGTGGCAAATCTTTTTCGGCTCCCGTGCCGATAATTGCATGTGCGCTCGTGTGTTTGTGCTCACGTGCCAGCACCCAGAATGCAATGCGTGCTGGGGGCCCCCACCCCCCTTGTTCATGGATGCACAATCCCCTTGCTGTGCCCTGTGCGTCTGAGCATGCATGCACAATCCCTTTGCTGTGCCCCACACATCTGCACATGAGTGTGTGATTCCCCTGCCATGTGGCTGCATCTCTGTGCCTGTGTGTGTGATTCCCCTGCCACATGCCATGTGTCTGCACGTGCGATTACCCCCACACGCCATCCACCTGCGCATGCGTGTGCAATCCCTCCATGTGCCATGCATCTCTGCTCATGCACATGTGTCTCCCACGCACCCCTGCCTCCCTGTGCATGCACGCCAGATACCCAACAATCAGCTGTTGGGGGGCAGTGGCAAGAGCGCATGCACAGTGGGGCTCTTCCAGGTGAGCTTTCACGTGCCGAGGAAATGGCTCTGCATGCCACTTCTGGCTCGTGTGCCATAGGTTCGCCATCATGACCATAGGCTGTATGCAGTCCTGGAAAGCTAGTAATGCAGGCCACAAGATCATTATATATATGATATTATATATTTTATATGCAGCTCAAGACAATTCGTCTTCACTTAATGCAGCCCAGGCTTTAGGTTATCTCTTCTGCTCTTCTGTATATCTGACAGCATTTTTCCTTTTTTATTATATTGTTGTAAATCTTAGTACATTGTTTTGACATTAAATAAAGTATTAAATGAAGAATCTCAATGATTCTATTGTTTAGATTTCTAGAGTATTAGAAATAAAGAAAAGAGAAAGAAACATTCTATCAGCATTAATTGCAACTTACGGTATTGATATTAGAAATGATAAATTATTTGACTTTCTCGTAAGAAATTGAGTATAGCATTAAAATAAAGAAACTGCTGAAGATTACGTGCAAATACATACAGATGCTGTACTAATTTGTTGTGCAATAAAAATAATCTTGAGGTAGGTGCTGAGTATTGAAGTCTCTGTTGATACACACCTACACACATGCACAGACAATTGAACAGGGATTCAAACACCAAAATATCTAGAAGTAATTAAGAAGAAAAGGAGAAAAACGATTTGAATATCTAACTTTCCATTTTTATACTTCTGCTAATTTACCATATTGTGGATATTTAAGTGCTCTGAGAAGTTGAAGTATATTTGCCATGCTATGTGATATTTTATATGTATGTATGAAGCATTCTTTCTTTAATGTGATGAAACATCTATTATGTATGTAAGCAAAATTACAAAATAATTGGCTCTATTATATGAATCCTTTTTTTAACATCCTGAACCACCAGATTTAACCTTTTTCTAAATGAGGTTAAAAAGGTCAGGTAAGGAATCTTAGGCAAGAGTAAAACTAAATGCAGGTGCATTTAGGCAAGAGTAAAATTAAATGCAGGTGCACTTTGATTCACTGGTTCAAGGTTTCATTCTCAAAACTTTTAAATAGGGCAGAAAAAGATTCTGTTTCTCAAAAAATAGGCTGCAGAATTACTTCCATTTGATAGGTCTGATTCACAGAAAACAGTTTCCGAAGTTCCATTGGAAGTTTTAATCATTAAATATTTAGTCATGCTTAGTAACTAAAGCGACTTTTTATTATATTCAGTACAATTAAATAAGTTTCCAGTGCAGTACCTTCTAATCATGGAAACGCATCAATTCTTAAGCAATAGTCCTCATCTTAAACCATAAAGAATGTCAAGCTTATTCTCTCTCTAGAGTAGGCTGAATTGTCTAAGGAGATGGAAGTGCTCATTAATCACTGTCTTTATTGAGGTAACTTCTATCCAAATTAAAATGAAGAATCATCCTTCAATAATCAAAGTACATAATAACAGTTGTCCTTATAAATTAAATCTCACTTCTGGAATAGCCGAATTTTGAAAGCACAAAGGGCTATATTCAATCTCTAAAATTTACCTTACTGCAAATTGGTGATAGGAGGAATATGCTACTGATATATATATGAATACATGGATACATATAAGAAAAATTAAAACAAATATAAAAGAAACAATAGGACAGGGACAGCAGGCACGTTGGTGCGCTTATGCACGCCCCCTACAGACCTCTTAGGAAAGGGGTGAGGTCAATAGTAGACAGTCTAAGGTTAAAGTTGTTGGGGTTTGGGGAAGAAACCACAGACTCAGGTAGAGTATTCCAGACATTGACCACTCTGTTGCTGAAGTCGTATTTCCTGCAATCAAGTTTGGTGCGATTAACTTTGAGTTTGTAGCTATTGTTTGCTCTTGTGTTGTTATGGTTGAGGCTGAAGTATTCATTGACAGGTAGGACATTGCAATGTTTGATTTTATATACTATACTTAGATCGGACTGAAGGCGGCGTAGTTCTAGGTTTCTAGGTCTAGAATTTCCAGTCTGGTGGCATAAGGTATTCTGCAACTAGTAGGGGAGTGAAGAACTCTTCTGTCAGCCTTCAAGATTTTCTTCCTTTGCTTCTCTTCTTTTGCTTTGCATCTTTCGGCTGTCATAAGTAACGGGGGGAGGGAGAGGGCCATGATTGTTATGGGAAGCGAGCTAGAGTTGTTAGGAAACGAAACTGTATAAGTTGGGGGGAATTTTGCTTAGGTTTCTATTCTATGCTATGCGCAACTGCAACTCCTTATCAAACTATGCCAAGGTCAACGGACAGAAGTCTCATCACCACCTGAAGATGCCCACATGATGTTATGTACCACTTTTAATTGGAGGGACGATTTGAACTATTGGGGGTGGGAACGTTGCCATCACTTTGTATATGTGTTTTACGCGCTCATTTTCTCAGATTCAGAATTCTTTTGTTGCTACCACTTTGATTTCCAATAAAAGATATCTTTTCTCTAACAAATGGAGTCTAAGTATTTCTTTCTTGGATTTTGAATGAAGCACCAGCTGACATCTTCTTGTAAAATATTTCTGGACCTTCTCAACTGTGTTAATATCAGATACGTAATGTAGGTTCCAGACTGATGAGCTGTATTCGTGTATTGGTCTAGCAAATGTTTTGTATGCTCTAGTTAGTAGTGTAATATTACCAGAGAAAAAGCTACGTAAGATTAGGTTAACAACAAAAATCTTTGGGTCCAGTATTACTAATTTTCTTCAGTGGTTTCTTACTTACCCCCTTTGTGCTTACTCATGATCTCCACTGGATAATGTGAAAAATTTTACAGGGAGGGCATAGTATATGGGTGATTGAATTGGAGTTCCTACACTAACAAAAATCATCTAATAGCTTTATTTTTGAATTATTATTATATTCATCATCTGTATTTGTGTGTTTTCGGGGGAGAAATTACAGCACTATATTGTACTACATCAGGATTCAAATAGTTGATAATATAAGATGGAGGCCCAACTTATAACTTTGAAAACTGGGTCTGGTTTTTCCTCCCTCTTCAGTTCATTCAACCAAGATTCACAGCAAGCTTATCTTGCTGAAAGTAATTAGTCACCAATTACTTTTTAACCAAACTTCTTAAAAATATGAGAACACAGTGTGTGACATTTCAGGGAAAGAACAACTATACTTGTCCATTTAATTATCTCCTCTCAAAGAACTGTGCATTTTCTCCTCATTTTTTTTTTTTAGTCAGAGAAATGGTATATTGCTTCAATAAAGAGTAGACTTAACTACACTGTGAAATGTTCCAGATACTTCAGTAAAATATGAAGCCTTACTTTCAGAAGCTTTAATATTTGCTGTTTTGACAGGCAGTGTAATTTTATATACAATTTTATATATAATATATATAATTTTTATATATATAATATATAATACATATAATTTTATATAGTTATATATATTTTATATAACTCATTATGATTATCTTACCCTCTGCATTTCTCTTTGAATATACAGTGGTACCTCTACTTACGAAAGGCTCTACTTACTAAAGTTTCAGGCTACGAAGCGCGTCTTCGAGAAAATATCGTCTCTACCTACGAATATGTATCAAGATACGAAAGGCTTTCTTGGAAAATGGCGCGTCCGAGCTGCGCTGCCATTGGTTATCTTCCTGACATTGGCTAGGAGGGATCTGTGCGCACGCAACACGCCGCGTTCTCAGTCTCGCGCTAGCAAACCAGCAAAGCAGGAAGTAATAACGAAGAATTACAGTCTGGGCTTAGAACGGATTAGGACATTTACAGGTAAAATGTGCCTCCACTTACGAAATTTTCAGGTTATGAAACGGCTTCCGGAACGAATTAATTTCGTAAGTAGAGGTACCACTGTATAATCTTTATATCTTGATGCTGGTATTATGTATCAATTTATTTATGTGCCAAGAGGGTACTTACAACACTTAACAACAATAGCAACAGTTCAATCAATCAATCAATCAATCAGTCAGAATAGAGCTGGAAAGATTTTCTAGTCCTACCCCCTGCTCAGCAGGAGAACCTATACCATTTCAGATAATAGACTGTCCAGTCTCTTCTTGAAAGCCTCCAATAATGGGGCACCCATAACTTCTGAAGGCCAGCTGTTCCACTGGTTAATTGTTTTCACTGTTAGGAAGTTTCTTCTTAGTTCTAAGTTGTTTCTCTCCTTGATTAATTCAATCAATCACTTGATTGATCTAAGTGCTAAAGCCCACTGTAACTACATAGCCAAAAAGGAATTAAGAGTTGTTAACCTAATCCTATGTAGCTTTTTCTCTGATAATATCACACTACTAACTAGAGCATACAAAACATTTGCTAGACCAATACTCGAATACAGCTCATCAGTCTGGAACCCAGATTACGTATCTGATATTATCACAGTTGAGAAAGTCCAGAAATATTTCACAAGAAGAGTTCTCCACTCCTCTACTCGTTGTAGAATACCTTATGCCACAGACTTGAAATTTTAGACCTAGACAACCTAGAACTACGCCGCCTTCGGTTCAATCTAAGTATAGTACATAAAATTATATATTGCAATGTCCTACCTATCAATGAATACTTCAGCTTTAACCAAACAATACAAGAGCACAAAATAGATATAAACTAAAGATAAACCGCACCAAACATGATTGCAGGAAATACGACTTCAGCAACAGAGTGGTTAATGTCTTGAATACTCTATCTGACTCTGTGGTTTCTTCCCCAAACCCCAAAAACTTTAACCTTAGACTGTCTACTATTGACCTCACCCCTTTCCTAAGAGGTCTGTAGGAGGCGTGCATAAGCGCACCAATGTGCCTACTGTCCCTGTCCTATTGTTTCTTTTATTCTTTTTATATGTACCCATTTCATGTATTCATAACTATTTATATACTTATACCTATTATCATGTAAGCGATTGACAAATCAAATAAATTCTAAATTCTAAAAATTCTAAATTAGCTTCCATCCATTGTTTCTTGTCCTGCCCTTCTGGTGTTTTGAAAAATAAGTTGACCCCATCAAGAGAAATGACAAGGCCGAGAGATTTAGAGACAAGGTTTAGATATGGTATAAAAGGGGGATACAACAGGGGGATGTATTTTGGTATTTTTATTAGAAATTTAGACTGGGGAGATTTGATATATAAATATGATGAATTAGAAGAGACCATATTGGAATGTAAAATAGTTATAATGAGAATATTACATTACAATAAAAAATAGGGGAATGAAAATTTATTTAAATTACATGGGTAAATTTGGGCTATGTGGAAACAAAGAAAAAATATGAAATAGTTACATGAATATTGCTGGAATAAATATAAGATATATTGTAGATTTGTGGATAAACCATGTGGATCCTAAATATATTATCTTACTTTATTTTTACTCTTCTTTTATTGTTTACTATATATTGGTCTTGAGAAAGTTAAGGAAGACAATAATTTATAGTGTAAAATAAAATAGGTGATAAGCTGAAAATGGAAATAATAGAAGATAAAGAATTGAAAATATATGTGAAGAAATGATTTTGACACTGAATTAATGAATTGCAATATGAAATGCAAATCTATTTAAAGATTAGTGGAGTGGATAATAATTTGAGGTGATATTAAATAAGAAAGTTGAAAATGTAATTATGACTATGTATAAATGTTGTAATCTGGAATCATGTTACTCATGTGAAGAGATGTATAAAAAATAAAATTAAAATATTTTATTTAAAAAAATTAAAAAAAGAAAAATGACTCCTTCTTTGCAGTAGCCAGTCAAATACTGGAATACTACTACTATGTCTCCCCTTCTTTTCTCTATACTAGCCATACCTAGTTCCTGTAACTGTTCTTCATATATTTTACTTTCAAGGCCTTTAATCATCCTAGTTACTCTTCTTTGCAGTTTTTCCAAAGTCTCAACATCTTTTTTGTAATGTGGTGACCAAAACTGAATACTGTATTCCAGGTGTGGTCTTACTAAGGTTTTGCAAAGCAATATTAATACTTCATGTGATTTTGATTCTTTGCCTCTGTTTATATAACCAAGGATTGTATTCGCTTTTTTGGCTGCTCCTGCACACTTATTTAAGTGATTGTGCACTAGGAATTCAAGGGGTCGCTCACAGTTACTACGTTTGAGCCAGGTTTTGTCTAATCTGTACTTATATCTTTGGTTTTTTCCTGCATAAGTGTAAAACCTTGCTTTTCTCCACATTAAATTTCATTTTGTTGGATAAGGCCCATTGTTCAAATCTATCAAGATCTTTTTGAATCCCGAGCTTGCCTTCAGTGATGTTGGCTCTTCCTGCTAGCTTAGCATCATCTGCAAATTTGACTTTCCTCGTCTATTCCTTCATCTAAATAATTTATGAAAATATTGAAGAATGCTGAACCTAAAACAGAACTGCTTAATTCCCTCCATGTATATGTACTATTATACTCATTGAGTATGGTTTGTCAGCCAGTTACAAAAACATCTGATAGTGGTACTGTCTATCCCACATTTTTCTAGCTTACCAAGAAGTAGGTTGTGGTCTACTTTGTCAAATGCCTTGCTGAAGTCTAAGTGTACTATGTGCCCAGCATTTTGCTGGTCTACTAATTTATACACTTTGTCAAAGATTGAAATAAGATTGATTTGATATGATCTGTTTTTAACAAACCCATGCTGACTACTAGTTATAACTTTATTTGTTTCTAGATGTTTGCAGATCTGTTTTTTATTACCTTTTCCATTGATTTTAGGCTGATTTGTTTGTAGTTTCCTGGCTCTGTTTCTTTTGTCTTCAGTCCAAAGGTTCCAGTGTTCCAGGATTTTTTAAAGATATGATGAAATGATTTGAGGTAACATCTGCTGCAGTGGTGGGATTCAAACATTTTTACTACCGGTTCTGTGGGCGTGGCTTGGTAGGTGTGGCGTGGCTTGGTGGGTGTGGTGTGGCTTGATGGGTATGGCGTGGCTTGGTGGATGTGGCGTGGTTTGGTGGCCATGACTTGGTGGCCGTGACAGGGAAAGGATACTGCAAAATCCCCATTCCCTCCCCACCCACTAACCTGCTTTCCAGCTCCATTCTCCTATGAGGGCAACAAAAGAAGACCCAGCCAATCAGCTGGGACTCAGGAGGCAGAGCATAGATGGTGTCAGCTGGTGCTCCCTTCAAAGTCCAAGAAAGAAACACTTAAACTCCAATTGTTAGAGTAAAGATATCTTTTACTGGAAATCAAAGTGGTAGCAACAAAAGAATTCTGAATCTGAGGAAATGAGCGCGAAAAACACATATACAAAGTGATGGCAACGTTCCCACCCCCAACAGTCCATATTGCTCCTCCAATGAGAAATGGTGCATAACATCATGTGGGCATCTTCAGGTGGTGATGAGGCCTCTGTCCGTTGACCTTGGCATAGTTTGATAAAGAGTCGCAGTTGCGCATAACAAGGAATAGAAAAGCAAGGAATAGAAACCTAAGTAAGACTCCCCCTCCCCTAGATATACAGTTTCGTTTCCTACTCACTCCAGCACACTTCCCAAATATATCATGGCCCACTGCCCCCCCCCCCCCGTTACTTATGGCAGCCGAAAGATGCAAAGCAGAAAAAAGGAAATAAAGGAAGAAATCTTGAAGGCTGACATTCGGCCCTCCTGCAAAAAGACGTTAGTCCTAGAAAATATAAGAATAAAAAATAAGATATTACAAACAAATAACAACAGCATTAATGTTCAGTGTTTATCAGGATACATGGTGCGAAACGCCTGCACCAGCCGGGGAGCTCTAACATCTCTCTCGTCTACCCATTCAGACTGGGAAGAAGGAAAATGCTTCCACGCAACCAAATATTGGATTCGACCCCTCTTCTTCCTAGAATCCAAAATTTCTTTAACTTCAAAATGTTGTTCACCTTCAATGAGCAATGGTACAGGGGGGGCTACTTGAGTAGGCCTCAGATCAGATGTATGTTCAGGATTTAACAAACTAACATGGAAAACAGGATGGATCCGACGGAAGGTTTTAGGCAGTGTCAATTGAACTGCCACAGGATTCACAACTCGTTCAACCGGAAAAGGTCCCACATACTTAGGTCCAAGCTTTTTCGATTTCTGTGTGGTCTGCAAAAATTTGGTTGATAAAAACACCTTATCACCAACTCAATATGGTTTTTGTGGATGTCTCTTTTTATCTGCAAATTTTTTATGAGCTTGATGAGCATCATCCAATGCCTTGCGGGCAACTGGCCAAGTTATCTGGAGATGCCTTATCCACTCATCCAATGAGGGGATGTTAGATGTCTCATGCGGAAGCTCGGGTATGGGTACAAAGTCTTGTCCCGAGGCCACTTTAAATGGAGTGAATCCAGTGCTGCTATGTACCGAATTGTTGTATGCCACCTCAGCAAAAGGCAGTAAGTCAGTCTAATCATCCTGCTGATAATTAATATAACATCTCAGATACTGTTCCAGTACCGAGTTAGTTCTCTCACAGGCCCCATTGGTTTGTGGATGATGGGCGGAGCTTAACCCCTGGGCGGAGCCTAGTAACTTCAGGAACTCTTTCCAGAAATTTGAGGTGAATTGGACACCCCTATCAGAGATTATGCGTTCAGGGACTCCATGTAGCCTGTAGATATGCAGAATAAACAACTTAGCTAACATCTTCGCTGACGGGATCTTCGCGCAGGGTATAAAGTGTACCTGTTTGGAAAACAGATCTGCCACTACCCAAATGACTGTATTTCCTCCACTGTCAGGTAATTCTACTATAAAATCCATGGAGATTTCCTTCCATGGGGCCGTTGGTCTAGCCACATTCTGCAATAAGCCTGCTGGTTTACCAGGCGGCTGCTTAGCCGAAGCACAAATAGGGCAACTAGCGACATAAGTCTCAATGTCCTTTTTCAACGTGGGCCACCAAAATTGCCTTTTGACCAAGTGTAGGGTTTTCACGAACCCAAAATGTCCAGCAGGTTTAGAATCATGAGCTTGATGTAAAATTTCGTGTCTTAGTTTTCCCGGTACATATAATTTGGCCCCCACCCAGGCCAACCCATCTCTAATAGTACAGTCATTCGAGTGGGTTAGGAACCAATCATCAAGTTTTAGAGCTTCTTTCAATTGTGCCGATAAATCGGTTGACAAATCAATTTCTTTTTTCTTCTGAGCTCTGGTAACCATTGGAGCTGCCAACTGTTCGGTTGGGATGATAGGTCTTACCACTTCTTGGCGAGCACTATTATACTGAGGTAATCTGGACAAAGCATCTGCCATGAAGTTCCTTCCACCAGGAATGTACTTCAAAGAAAAATTGAACCGCTTAAAATGTTGCGCCCAGCGAACTTGCTTGGGAGACAGTTTCCGAGGCGTTTTCAGAGCCTCCAGATTTTTGTGATCTGTCCAGACCTCAAAAGGGTGTTTGGCTCCTTCTAGGAAATGCCTCCAAGTTAACAAAGCCCATCGAACTGCAAAAGCTTCTTTTTCCCAGATGGCCCATCTTCTCTCGGTTTCAGTTAGTTTACGGGAGGTATAAGCGCATGGTTGCAGGTATCCTTTTTCATTTACCTGAAGTAGCACCGCTCCAACGGCTACGTCACTTGCATCAGCTTGGATTACAAACGGAACGTCCATGTCTGGGTGCTTAAGTACGGGTTCAGCAGCAAACAGATGTTTCAGTTTCTCAAAAGCAGCCTGACATTACATGGACCACTCCAGTGGTGTACTGGGCTTCAGTTTCACCTCCCCTCTGGTTTTAAGGAGATTCGTGATAGGCATTGCGATCTTCGCAAAAGCAGGAATAAATTGACGGTAAAAATTTGCAAATCCTAAGAAACTTTGCAGTTGTTTCCTGGTACAGGGAGGGGCCCATTCCAAAACCGCCTGCACCTTCCCCGGGTCCATTTCTATGCCGTCGTGCGATATGCGATAGCCCAAATAGTCAATTTTCTCCTGGTGAAATTCACACTTTGACAGCTTGGCATACAACTGAGCCGCTCGAAGTTTCTCCAGGACTGACCGCACTAGTTTTACATGCTCATCACGAGTCTCTGTGTAGATAAGAATATCATCAAGATAAACTAACATTCCTTTGTACAAATGCTCTTGCAATACTTGGTTTATCATTTGCATGAATACTGCAGGCGCCCCCTGTAGGCCAAATGGCAGGACGTTGAATTGAAAACAACCCATCGGGCAGTTGAAAGCAGTCTTCCATTCATCCCCTTCTTTGATTCGGATTCAGTAGTATGCTTCTCTCAGGTCGAGTTTCGAAAAAATCTTTCCTTTAGCGAGGTGGGCCAGCATGTCCTTCATCAGGGGGAGGGGGTACACGTTCTCCACCGAGATGGCGTTGAGGTTGTGGTAGTCCACTACCAAGCGTAAGGAACCATCTTTCTTCTCCCGAAACAACACTGGAGCCGCCACCCGGGGCCTAGCAGGTTGGATGAAACCACGTTCTAAATTTTTTTCAATGAATAACCGCAATTCCCCTAATTCCCGTGGGGTCATTGAATACAGTTTCGGTTTTGGGAGTTTCACTCCTGGCAAAAATTCGATACTGCAATCCATTGAGCGATGAGGGGGGAGCTCATCCGAGGCCTTCTCACTGAACACCTCCTTTAAGTCCCAGTATTCCTCTGGAATTTTCTCCTCCCCTTTCAGAATCTCAGTGCCAGTAGAAGCCAATTCTGTGGGATATTTGGGTCTCAATTTGGATTGCCCCTCCCCTTCTGGGGATTGGTCTGTACGTATGCGTAGTGATCCCCTCCTCCAATTAACATGGGGGTTCCATTTCCGGAGCCAAGGCAAACCCAGTATTAAGGGGCGCTCCATCCCAGGAGCCACAATAAAACACAGAGTCTCTTTATGGTTCCCCATTGTCATCTCCACTGGTTCCATTATAAAATGAGCAGGTCCACCCCAGCTACCGATCCATCCAATTGGCAAAAAGCTATGGGCGTTTTCAGAGTCTTTAGCCTTAAGCCCAGCTTCTCTACCACCTTTGAACTGATTACGCACCTTATGCACCCAGAGTCTAACAAAGCCAACATGTCCCCTTCAGCCCCTGATGTGGGTACCCTTAATCTCACTGGAATGGTCATAGGGCCCTGGTTCGACCAGTGCGTCGTCTTCCAATTCGGATTCACTCCCTTCAGAAGAGGTTGGAGTTCCCAACCCCCCTCTTTTTTGAGGGGTGACCTCTACAACCTCCTCCGCTTTTAGCGACGATCCACGAGGCGTGGCTGGAGGCCTCTCAGACCTTCTCCCTCCTCCTGGCGCCCCTTTTGGTTTCAGCTTGGCACGGCAGTCTGCAGCCCAGTGGCCCTCTTTCCCACATCGGAAACATGCTCTGGTCCTGGGTTTTGCCGCTGGTCTTCCCTTTAGAGGTTTTAAGGCTTCTTGAGGCCTGGTGAGAGGGGAATTCTTCAAAACAAAATCCCCCCGGCGTCTGTTTCGTGTTAGGTCAATCTCCACCTCTGCTGCCAGCACGTACCACTGCTGCAGCTCACCAGGGTCTCTTCTGGCCACGCAGCGTTGATAAACATCTTCATTCAGCCCATCCTTAAAAGCTTCTATCAGGGCTCCCTGGGACCAGCCGCGGATATGGCACGCCAGCTCCCTAAACTCCTGGGTGTAATCAACTACTGACCTTTGCCCCTGATTTATGGTTTTCATCCTGATTCTAGCTTTGCGTTCAGCTAGAGGATCTTCAAATCTAGTGCGCAATGCTGTCATGAACTGGTCATAATTCAGCAACTGAGGGGCATTATCATTATGCAAAGTCACCATCCACTTTGCAGCCATTTCCTCCAGAGCCCTAGTCACACACCTGACTTTGGCCGCTTCTGAGGAAAAATCCTGTCCATACTCCTCCATATGGCTCCAAACTTGCTAGGAAAAATCCTAATTCTTGGGGGTCCCCTCCATATTTTACTTCCAACGGAGGCACTTTTGGAGCTCTACGCCTTCTGGCAATTATCCCCCCAGCCGGGGGGCCCTGTGCTGCTGCTGCTGCCTGTTGCGCCGGCCCAGGTTGATTTATGGGGGTGGCTGCTCTGGTTCTTCTGCCTGGGGCTACCTCCCCCTCTTCCCCCTCATACCTTTGATCAGCTTGAGCCTCTCCGGCAGCTTCATGTAAAAGTTGCATGGCTTGCGTTAGTAAGAAACCTCTCCGTTCCTTCTCCTGCCATGGCTCATCTTTCCCTCGGCGACGAGTCATGGTCACTCCTGGAGGGGGCCTTTCCTCAGGATCCTTCCAACCGACTCCCAGGGCTTCACAGCTGGGGTTTCGCCAAGTCTTAGCTCTGCTAAGAAGTCGGCCTCTTCTGCTCCCTCCATCAACAGGGATTCAGGTCCTCCAGTCGCTCCCTGGTCTTCTTGGTCGCTGGCTGGACTAGACATTGTTTGTTAGCAAACCCCCTCGGAAGAAAATTTGGGTTTTCTCCGGGTGGGCTGATAAAAGTGAGATTCGGACTAATGTCAGCTGGTGCTCCCTTCAAAGTCCAAGAAAGAAACACTTAAACTCTAATTGTTAGAGTAAAGATATCTTTTACTGGAAATCAAAATGGTAGCAACAAAAGAATTCTGAATCTGAGGAAATGAGCGCGAAAAACACATATACAAAGTGATGGCAACGTTCCCACCCCCAACAGTCCATATTGCTCCTCCAATGAGAAATGGTGCATAACATCATGTGGGCATCTTCAGGTGGTGATGAGGCCTCTGTCCATTAACCTTGGCATAGTTTGATAAAGAGTCGCAGTTGCGCATAACAAGGAATAGAAAAGCAAGGAATAGAAACCTAAGTAAGACTCCCCCTCCCCTAGATATACAGTTTCGTTTCCTACTCACTCCAGCACGCTTCCCAAATATATCATGGCCCACTGCCCCCCCAAATATATCATGGCCCACTGCCCCCCCCCCCCCCCGTTACTTATGGCAGCCGAAAGATGCAAAGCAGAAAAAAGGAAATAAAGGAAGAAATCTTGAAGGCTGACAGATGGGGGCAGGGCCAGTCAGAGGTGGTATTTCAAACTAGTCCAAATTTCCACTACAGGTTCTCTGAACTACTCAAAATTTCTGCAACCAGTTCTCCAGAACTGATCAGAACCTGTTGAATACCACCTCTATCTGCTGGCTTTTTCACAACTCTGGGATGTAATTCAACAGGCCCCAGAGATTTATATTCATTAAGATCAGACAACTGTTCTCTTACAATTTTCTTGTGTATTTTAATTTTTATTTCTAGTTTGTATTTTACATCTTTAAAATCTTTTATGTTAAAATCCAATAAAGCCAATTAAAATTATTAATTACCATAATACAAAGTGTAAAAAATGTGACTAAAAGGTAAAATAGCATGGGAAGTTTTATATAGAAACCTGCCTTTCCAGTTCCTTGTATTCTTTCTTATATATCCTTATATAGCATTTTAATATTTCTTTTTTACCTCACTACATTATTATGAGGTAGCTTTTAATAGGGCTTTTGTTTCTATTAAATTACATCATGCTTTAAGCTTCTTGTTTGTCCATCCACAGAGATCAAAGATCAGTGGAAAGTCCTGGAAAATATTACCCCATGTTTAAATTCAGGAACCTGATGAAATTTTCTCTTTTATCAAAAAGAACCTCTTTCCATAGGAAGCAGGGCACTGCTTGACCAGTGAATGTCAGCATTCACCAACATCCTACAACCATTTTCAAAATTGAAAAATTTGGAAGCTGCAGATGCAGCAGGAGAATGGCCATGCTCTAAAGCAGCCTCTGTACCTACAAATATTATGTGAGAATAGGGTATGGTTTTGAATGGTTTTCTGAGGCTACAGAGGCTGTGGAAGAGCCATCTCAAGAATGCTATGCAACCCACAGCTGCCTCAATTGGTATTATTATTTTTTTAAACGAATGGATATGTAAAGAATTGTTTCTCTTTTGTTCAGGGCAGTGGGGTGACATGCCAGCAGGTTCAAGCTTTTTGTTGAGTTCAACAGTTTTGCTGTCACTGTTCAAAATTAGTCAAAGCAAGAACTTGGAACAGTAATGTAAAAATGATGTGGAAAGAAAGACAAGCCCTTCAAAGTAAAAATCTAAAAACTATTTGTGATCTTTGTTTACGCAATGAAGGCAGTAAATATACTAAATATATATGTACAATCCTTTAAAAAAATCCTAAATGTTATTGTTTAATTATTAATGTTATAGTATCCTTTTTAGCTTGAAGGATGCTGATGTAGTACTCTCTGCTTTGCTTAAGTACCCTTTGAACACAGGCCTACCAAATTAAAATGTCACTTTCTATTTTAAAAAAATCTATATTAGAAAGTTTTTAATCTTCATCGTAGACTTAGTAATAGGAAGTCAAAGTTTAAATTAAGGTGATATCAGCTTATGACATATAGTCTGAGAACATGATTGACAATTTCAGGGGGGCGGAATCTTTACTGCGCTACTCAAACTTGCATGTAAATAATCCAGTTATATTCGAGCCTTATGTGCTGCTTATAATCAATGATGAAAACTGTTTATTAATCTCACAATCCAGTCGATAACCCTGTAAATTTGTTTGTGCCTTATGTATTTGTCGGAATTCAGTATGGGTTTCCATCTCTGTTAACCTTTTCTGTAGTCTATATATCGAATGGACGTAGTATCATAATATGTTAGATGTGGGCCTCCTACATGAATAGCTTAGTGTGCTTATTGATGTAAGGGTTCAATTCAAGCAGGGATAAATAAAATAAAATAATAAGGTATAAATAAGATTATGCCTAAGGAACTCTAGAAATTAAATTTGGACTTTACCAGTTAGCAAGGGGAAGAACGAATCTCAGGAGGTCACTTGCCTGCTCTTAGCCTATGAAGAAGATCCTTAAAGGATCCTCAGTGATTCTTTCACTATCAGTCTAAATGAGATGTTAAATATGCAGGTTATTTACAAAATGTTATGAACAGTTAAAAAATAACAGAGACAGATTTATAATAGGATGAGTCTTCAATACTGACACATTAAAACTTCAAAACGAAAGCATATGAGACTTCAACACTTAATGCATAGTCTTGGATTCACAGATGTTATGAATCCAGCAGTAAAGGCAGATATATTTTACTCAGATATAAATATTTTTCTGGCATAGAGTATACATAGATATCTAAAACTTTTTCAATAGATAGATAGGACACCAAACATACTCATTTTCTGACATTTGGCAAGATGGGTAGATGAAATTGGGGTCCCTCAAATAAGCCAGTCAACACAAAAGTTCAACACAAAGATCTTGAACTGGACACAAAAACAAACTAGCATCCAAAACATCTCAAGAGGTGTGACATGTGCTCTACCAGAAGCACACAACAAACGTTCATGCTGATTCATATTGCATCATGGATTTTCCTTTTTTAATTTCAAATATCTCTGAAGTCTGTAATTCTATTCAAAGTGGAAAATCTCCTGATGGACTGTGAGAGAAAATTTATAAAGAATTTAAAGATATTTTAATACATGAATTTCTATTTTCATGCAATACTTTTGCCCGGGGAACTGCTTACCAGAGTCTTGGAAACAATCTAAGATAATTTTGTTCCTTAGAGCAGGTAAAAATAAAGAACAGTTGCTGGAATTGGGTATGTCTAGTTTAATAAAAAGGACTAAGGGTGACATGATAGCAGTGTTACAATATCTCAGGGGCTGCCACAAAGAAGAAGAAGTCAAGCTAGTCTCCAAAGCACCCAAGGGCAGGACAAGAAGCAATGGGTGGAAACAAAGAGAGAAGCAACTTAGAACTAAGGAGAAATTTCCTGACAGTTAGAACAATTAATCAGTGGAACAACTTGGCTCCAGAAGTTATGAATGCTCCAACACTGGAAGTTTTTAAGAAGAGATTGGATAAACATTTGTCTGAAATGGTATAGGGTTTCCTGTTGAAGCAAGGGGTTGGACTAGAATAGTGGTTGCTAACTGGTGGGCCATGGCCCACTGATGGGCCGTGAGAAAATTTTGGTGGGCTGCAGAAAAATCTCACCCCCAGAGCATCCCCCCCAAAGCAATTAATCCAGACTGCGCAGAAAAACAAGGTTGCGCCACCCACATGGCCCGCCAGAACTCTCCCTGCCCACTCACTCCTTACTTCCTTTTTCTGACCATCATCTGTTCTGCTCTGCCAGGAGATTTAGATTAGCTAGGAAGCAGGAAATGGTTGGATTTCTTGCTTTCTAGCTAAGCACAGCCAAACCTCCCTTAGGACTGAAGATTTGCTTGCAAGCAAATTCAGTGCAGACTCACGGCAAGCAAATTTGAGAGACTGAGCTAGCCGATGACAGATAGATAGATCACTGAATGATTCTGTGAGCAACTCAATCTGCCTGCTTTGCCTAATTTTGGGTAAAAGTTGCTCTTTTTTTAAAATAAAAAATTCAATATTTACATGCATGATGTGTTGTGAGTTAATTTTATGAGTTTGCTTGCAAGCAAATTTTATGTGACAGACTGAGCTAGCCAATGGCAGATAGATAGATTTCTGAATGAATCTGTGATTCTGGGAGCAACTCAATCTGCCTGTCTGCTTTGCCTGATTTTCTATATAAACAATTCAATATTTATATAAATATTTATAATATTTACATACAAGCCATGCCCAGCCAGTCACATGACCACCAAGCCATACCCACAAATTAGGCCACATCCACAGAACCAGTTAGTGGTCCCTAGGATCTAAAATTATGAGTTTGGTGGTCCCTGAGGCCCAAAAGGTTGGCGACTCCTGGACTAGATGACCTCCAAGGTCCTTTCCAACCCTGTTATTCTATTCTATTCTATTCTATTCTATTCTATTCTATTCTATTCTATTCTACTCTACTCTACTCTACTCTACTCTACTCTACTCTACTCTATTAGGGTAGTTCCTGTCACTATAAACAAATGAATATATTATGTAGCAAAATCTGTGTAAAGGAAAACATATATTTTATGTACATGTATAGGAAAAATAAATACCCTTTTATTTAGCTTTACATTAAAAGATATCTATTTAATTACAAATAAAAAGTTTGCTGTCATTGTGCAGAAAGGAAACATTTATTTCAGCAGAATATGGAAGGAAGGAAAAAAGATATTTATGCTGATAGGCAGAAATGATTGTAATAAGGAAACATATTCCATTCCATTGATAATGATTGGCTAATTTCCTATAAAAAGGGAGATTGAATGGTGTCCTGGTGTGGCCACTTATCCAAAGGTCATAACTTTGGATTGAATAAACATATCTCCTTTAACCCTCCCTAGATCATCCGGTGATTTACATTAAATTCAGGATTTGGGACATAAACAGAGAAAAAGAAGGAGTCTCATCTTGACACTAGCAAAGATTTTCACAAATAATTCACCAAGCACAATTCATAATCAATGAGCCAATGAAATGTTTTGCAATTACTGGCCTGTATAAAATAATAGTATAATTGAATTGGCCCCAACTCTAATCATATTGAAGCTAGTTATGATTAAGTTCCAATTATTTCAGTCTATTCATAAGACTGACTCTACTATTCATTTGCCTTGTGAAATATCTATTTATGCTGTAATGTAATACAAATATATAGATTCTTCAGTTTCAGACATAAGCCGAAAATACAGAAAAGTTTTGAGTCATACCTTTTCTTTGTGACCATTTATTTGAAAAGGTAACTAAAATAATTGTCTTTTGCATTTCCATTTGAACAAAGTTTTTAAATTAATTTCAATGAATAATGCAGTTGCCAAATCTGATATTTGTTAACTGAAAAATAGGTTGACATATATTCTGTGGTATTTACTGCCAGATAAGTATCGGAGTGCAATCTTTAATTAACCTGGATTAAAGCTTATGTATTTCTAGGGAAGGTTTTTTTAATCTTCACCAGCCAAATAATAATTAAAATTATATACCAAGTCTATAAAAATATACAAAAATCATACAAATTTTCAATGAATTTACATATAATCCCCAAGATAATAGGCCATTTAAATTTTAACACATCTTTCTTCCCAATCCAACACTTCCATAGCAAACTGTAACATAAATTATATTATATGTAATTATGTGTATGTGTATATATGTATATGTGCGTGTACATATATACACACATATATATATACACACACATACACACACGTACATTATGTTTTTATATCTGTAAGTTGTAAAGTTCTTTATTCTTTCTCCTCAATAAAAAGAGTATTTGTTGAAAATGTAGCTCAAATAATTACTCAGTGTTGCGAATGAAAGATTGTTTAAAGTGTCTCATAGACTAAGCCTTATTTATGGGTTCTTCAATCTAGCAGTTCTAATTTGCTGACAAAATAAAACAATTTCATCTACACTTGCCAGATGAAAAAAAAAAAAGGTCAATGAGGATTATAACAATTAGAACTGTACAATTGAATTGGATCATACTGTTTTATCATTATTTTCTTTAGGGACAGCAGAAGAAGATATGCCAGGTTGAGAAACTTTGCCATTCCCTTTGTCTCATGGATTCTCATTATAAAATCAATAGAAATAAAGCGCTGAGATCAGGGGAGCAGTGAAAATCATTAAAATGGTCATTAAAGTCTCTATCTTTTTTCCTAAGGGACACAGAGTTTCCCTCCATAGTTTATATGTACAACTATTCTACCAAAATGAAAAAAAATAAACTGTAGTAGCCGCAGATCTCTCTGACTATTAATATTGATGGCTATATAAATATATTTGCATGTAGAGCCCTTGCTGGCTGAATAACTGTGCACATATATCAATGTTCAAATCTTCAGAGAGCTTGTTAACTCTACTCAACTATGAAGGTCACATAATGACTTTGGACAAGTCAATTTTTGTGTCTTAGGGTTATTGATCATAGTATTGTTATAATCATAACAGTATGGAAGATAGAAATACTGTATGTGCTGCTTTTGTTCCTGAAGGAAAAAATAGAATGTAAAAGAAAAAAAATCTGTGTATGTATTTAATAATGAATTAATGGGGAGAAAAATTAAGAATGTCTTTTGCAGCATTGCCCATTGACTTTTCCTCTGTATTCATTGAAGACAAATTGCTTAAATATTTCCTCCACACTATGATGAAATGTCACCCGCTTTCCTAATTCCTAGAACCCAAGAAACTTTTGTGATAGCTCTTCAAGTTGATCCATGCATTCAGCAATTCAGACTATCTTGTTATCCTTATGCCATGCTTTCATACCAGCCTATCCCAACCTGCTTTTTTTCCAAAATATGTTAGGATTATAACTACACCTTGTAAGAATGTAATTCCATGTTGGGCATTCTGCCATGCTTGTTGGAAATACCATAAAGTACCTTCCGATGTATATAGAGCACAAAGAATTTGGTGGAATTATCCTTGAGCTGAAAATTCAAAACAAAATTATTTTCTTTCTTCTTATTATCAGCAAAATATCTGGGTCTTACCTTTAATTCCAGATTGAATGTTTAGTATGTAACTTCAGGGATAAGACTGTAGATCCAAATCCCTCTGAAAGGTTGAACATAGATCATCTGATATGGAAGGTGACTTTGCCTGAAGACTCCTAGTCAAGATAAAAGGATGAAACTAGCCATGGTACTTAGCAGCTAACACAACGTCGCTGTGATAAGAAACATAATTCTCCCATGGATCAACATTTTGCACATTAGGTGTTTTGGGTTTTGGTTTCCTCCCCAAATAAGCACCAACTTTCAATATTTCCAAATTTATAATATGTTACTAATTGACTCTCCTTAAGTTGCAGCCAACAAAGATCATATTGGTAGGTTAATGCCAACTACCATCACCAATTTGAAGTAAGCAAGAAATTCTACTGAAAAATATTCAGCCAAAACATATGACTTAGTAGCATCTCTTAAAAGGTAATGTGAAAACAGGCAACATATTGATAAAACAGTAAAATCATACATTTGTAAATCTAGGAATCCAGGAAATCCAGGAAATAGACATGTAGATTAATTGTTTGTTGTTTTTCCTTTTTTGCTTGTTTTACTGAGTTGGCTTTGCAGGTTTTTGCAGCAGGATCCAAAATCATCACAAAGGACCCCACGGCAGTTGCTACAGGCTTAGTATTAACCACCGTATTGTCATTTATTCTTCTTCCAGTGTCTGAACAATGCCAGGCAATGAATATGGATTATATTTCCCAGAGTATTTTAAAGATATGTTATATGGAAAACATGAGAAAACCAACTATGCTTTACAATGGTCCAATCTTGATTGGAAGATTCAGAGTAGGAATCGGCAAGGTTTTTTTTGGTCTCATATATGTAGAAACTCACAAAAGCATGATGTTTCACCATGTGATTTCTCAAGATCACTCAATTTTGCTTTTAATAACTACTAACTAGAGTATATAAAACATTTGCTAGACCAATACTTGAATACAGATCATCAGTCTGGAACCCGCATTACATATCTGATATTAATACAATTGAGAAAGTCCAGAAATATTTTACGAGAAGAGTCCTCCACTCCTCTACTTGTAGCAGAATACCTTATGCCACAGATTTGAAATTTTAGACCTAGACAACCTAGAACTACACCGCCTTCGGTTCAATCTAAATATAGTACATAAAATTATATATTGCAATGTCCTACCTATCAATGAATACTTCAGCTTTAACCAAAACAATACAGGAGCACAAAATAGATATAAACTAAAGATAAACCGCACCAAACTTGATTGCAGGAAATACGACTTCAGCAACAGAGTAGTCAATGTCTGGAATGCTCTACCTGACTCTGTGGTTTCTTACCCAAATCCCAAAATCTTCAACATTAGACTATCTACTATTGACCTCACCCCTTTACTAAGAGGTCTGTAGGGGGTGTGCATAAGTGGACCAAAACATGCCTACCGTCCCTGTCCTATTGTTTCTTTTGTTTTTCTTATTCGTATCCATTTCATGTATCTATAACCATGTTTATACTGACACCTGTTATCTAAAAATTGTTTGACAAAATAAATAAATAAAAATAAAAAATATAGCAGCTGATATTAAAAACAATGACTACTTTCATGTCAATTTTTATGGTGTAGCCCTGGAAGTCTGAAGACACATTGGAACAGGCTAGACGAAGAAAGACTTAGGAGAAAGTAAGGAAAGACACACATGGAAGACTAAGACAATCTAACCTTGCCCTAAACCAGGAGTCAGCAACCTGCAGCTCTGGAGCCGCATTTGTCTCTTTCGTCTCTCTACTGAGGCTCCCTGTCACTAGTTAGGTCCACAGTTGATAGGCCTTTTGGTTAGGACAGGCAGATAAAAAAGGATATTGCGCTAGGAGGAGATTCTTTGGTATGAGAACTAGACTTCTGGTCAGCTCCAGAATTGAATGGGGGGGGGGGCTTCCAGTTAGAACCTTTGCGGTTCTTTGAGTGGTTAAGGTTGCTGACCCCTGCCCTAAACTGTTACCTAACCAATAGTTTTAAGTTTTATACTGACTCTGAAATCTGTGCTAAAAAAACCCACCAAAATAACTATTAATTCACTAACAATCCACTTCAAGTTGAACGAGAATTATACCACCAGAAGGTTCATAACTGAACAGAATAACAGTCTCTGTGATTTACACAACTGTAGCTGTTCTGAAAATAATACATTAATTCTTTAGAAGGATTGCTATCTCAAGGTTATTTTATCAATGTTATATCAAGAGTAATATGATTTTTGCTGCTTGATTCATTTTAATTAAAGTGCACTCTCCAGAAGCACATTGCCCCAAACTAATTATTGTGGCCATAAATCTAACAAAACCCTACTTATGGAATGATTGCAAGAACAGCAACAAATCTGGTGCAATTTCCAAGGTTTAGGAAATCATGCTCTGGTTTCGTTTAAAAAATGTCATTCTTTTAAATCATGGTCCACAAATTTGGCAACTTTAAGACTTGTGGACTTCAACTCCCAGAATTCTCCAGTCAATGGCTGGAGAATTCTGGGAGTTGAAGTCCACAAGTCTTAAAGTTGCCAAATTTGGGGACCTCTGTTTTAAACAGAGGGTGGATGGGCATAAACTAAACAAATACAGCCAAATCTTGATGTTCATTGACAAAACTGCATGGAATTTTGAGAGACTCAAGAAATTAAGCAACCTTATAAGTTCTGGAACGTAGTTTTATAAAAAGTGCACATATCTTTTGAAGGTGGCTCAGAAATCTATTGTTTTGCCATTCCCTTTTTAAAACTGAGGTCATTTGGACCTAATACCATTAGGAATATTAACAATATTAGGGAAATTAGGTATCTTTTCCAACAGGCATCATTTTAAATTGTACTGTTGTGTTGCAACAGTTATAACCATTACAAACAGACCAATAATATTTTTTTAAAAAACTGCAATCTGATATAATAATAATAATAATAATAATAATAATAATAATAATAATAATAATAGGTATTGTTGAATATTCAGTTGACTGAGTTTCATTAAGAAATTATGAATTCCATTATGAATTCATTAAATTCATTAAGAATTTGCAACTTCCTGCAATAACACGAGCAGAACTGCAAAAAACTGTGCTACTCAGAACACTGTACATTTTAAAAAGATCCTTGGTTGATACCTAGGATGCTGGCAGCAACCCATATCAACCATCAGTACCAGTCAATAATATTTCTGATACATTTTTAAATGTTCAGTTGACTGAGTTTCATATTTAATAAATAAAAGAGATAATGATAATAATAATCATCATCATTATCATCTCTATCATATCTAATAGAGTTCAACATATACAGTTTGTACTAAGGATTTATGCACAGCTGTTTGTAAAGAGCATTCATGTTTTGCCTTAGGTTAAGTTATTTTATAAGAAAAAAAAACCCCTATGTTTTAATAAATCTAGAAATTTCATGGTCACATGAATGTTATTTTATTCTATATGTATTATTCTATATGCTGGCTTTGTATGTATGGCTATGAAAGTTGGACCAAAAGAAAGGCTGAGTGCCAAAGAATTGAGGCCTTGGAACTCTGGTGATGGAGAAGACTCCTGCTAGTCCCTTGGACTGCAAGGCAATCAAACCAGTCAGTCCTAGAGGAGATCAATCCTGACTGCTCTTTAGAAGGCCAGTTCCTTGAAGATGAAACTCAAATACTTTGGCCACCTCATGAGAAGGAAGGACTCACTGGAGAAGAGGCTAATGCTCGGAACGATTGAAGTCAAAAGAAGAAGGGGATAGCAGAAAATGAGGTGGTATGACCTTAAATGGACTCCGGAAGATGGTAGAGGACAGGAAGGTCTGGAGGAACATTGTCCATGGGGTCACAATGGGTCAGACATGACTTCACAACTAACAACAAGTAAGAGGCTTTTAAAGTTTTAACTGAATTTCACTGCAAAAATGTAATAGATGTATGACTAACTGATTGATTATATTTGCATGCTATTATTTTCCAAATGCACTGAAAGGGTTAGGCTTAGTTAAAAAATATCATGAAAAGAATCTCAATAAAAATAAACTCACCAAAATTAAAAAAAATCTCAATACTGTTCATAAGGGATAAGAAAGATATACAAAATTATTTGGTCATGCCTGCATTCTTCTTGGACCGGATGGTCAAATGTGTAGTTTAAATTATTGATTTCAAATTCAGTAGACAACTGAATAAAGTGTAAGTTTATCAATATACACAATTCATTGGGTAACATACATTCATGAGGTATATTAAATGGTTAAATAAAATAGAGTAGCCCTGGAAGTCTAAATGCCAGTCGTGTGTTATTATAATTATTCTGTAACCAGATTTATTGCTGGATTTGTGACAAAACGTATTAGGTCTGGAGCTATGATTTTTGAAGACTGAACTTCAATTAAAACTAACCAAGCAACAAGGAGCGTATTATCCTTAATATAAGTAGTTAGAATAACCTTCAGAAAGGAATTAACATTTATTTTAGAAGGGTTGTAATTGCGTAAACCTTGAAAGTTCCAGTTGCCACAGTTGTGGCACACATAACTGAAGGACTGTAACCAAAGTTACCTCAGCATTTCCCCTACATTTTCCAAATGAGTTTGCAATTTGGAAGGATAAAAAATCCACACAGAATTTGTATTGTGATCTGCCTATTCATTTCTCCTTCCAGATTTATTAGCCTGGCTGCAAACTTTGTGAATGGCAAAGTTGTGACTTTGATCATTCAAAAAACTAAAATGAACAAGATGGAAAAATGGCTTTCAAATTATGGCTATGTTTCTCTGCCTTAAATGACTATATTATGCCCATCTTTATTTCTACTGTATTTGGAAACTTGTAATATTAATTACATTTTTTACTGATGATGGGCTCCAGCACGAGTGTGAAAGCTTAGAAGAATAAGTTGGTTCTGGTGACTGACTCAGATTAGAACCTGTTACACTCTTTACTCTTTCATGAAATAAAAAATAAACTTAATACCACAGGGGAAAAAAGTATTACTTACTGTTAGTAAATTGAAGGCATACAGAAAGATGAAGGCTTTGAATGTGTATTTTACAAAAGATGTATATTTGAATTATTCTTCACTGATTGGACAAGTTATTTCCCAATATAGAAATTCTACTGTAGCTAAACAAGATGGTGATAGAATGAACAAGAAAAATGCACTAAATGAAATCAGTTTCTTATTCCCCAACATTATGGAAAACTATAATGGAAAACTATTTTGGAACATTAGGACTTGTAAGCTAAAGAAATAAATGGGTGAAGAGAATTGGGAAACAGCCACAATTCACACTGATTTTTTTTTACTCCACAAAACATCTTCATATTCAAAGCCAAACTTAACACTTTGACGAAGGCAGCCCACACTGTTTGTCCCTCAATGATAAATTATATGATGGAAATATATGATGAATTTGTGACGTTTCCAATATGGGTTGTGTAAGTTGTGTACTTATATCATGAATTACCATCAGCTAGACTCTTTTGCTCTTTTGATTCTTGTAAGTGGTTGATGTGTCCAGCAGCTCAGGGAATTGTCTCCTTCAGGAAGCAAAACCCACATCTGCGACTCGTGATGATCGAAGTATCTCTGGTGCAAGATTGGGAACACACACACACACACACACACACACACCGAGGGGGATATGGCTTGCAGGGCGGATCAATAGAAAATCAGAAGGAAAATTGCAGGGAAAGAAAATTGGCAAACCTTCTAGAATGGTCTCTAATTCAGCAACCGTATGGGTAGTCCTTGAATTATGGCCACAGCTGAGCCCAAAAATTAGTGTTGTTAAGTGAGTTTTGCCCGTATTATCAACTTCCTTGCCACAGTTGTTAAGGGAATCACTGCAGTTGATCAGTTAGTAACCCAATTGTTTAAGTGAATCTGGCTTCCCCACTAACTTTGACAAGTGGTTTCTCTACACTTAACTCTGTTCTAGCACTGATGACATTACCTAGCTGGCACATGAGACATCTGCAAGAAAACAACCAAGCTCAGAGAGCACCAAGGATCCCAGTCTTCTCCTTCTCCTTCTTCTTCTTCTTTTCCCACAAGTTTGGATCTTTGAGTACCACTTGGCACAATCAGCTGCATCTTCAGGGTGGAGGCCCATGGTTTGCATATTTTTGTTGTTGGTGTCTTGCCATCTCTGTTTTGGAAGCCCACAAGGTCACTGGCCATTGATTTCTAGTTGATAAGCAACGTCTTGGCAACAGTGGATGGTGCTGCTCTGAGAACATGTCCATATCAGCACAGCTGGCCTTCTCTCATCTTCCCATACAAGATCAGCTAGACCTTGTATGGTAATTGAAGGAACTGCTTGCTGGGCAAAATGTCTCTATTTTTATTGAAAGTATAAAAAAAAAAACCTCAATATTTATTGGAAGCAAAATCCTGGAATTGTTTTTATCTTGGGGTAGAGATTGTCATCTCATAATAATTAACATTAAATATGCAGATGGTTCTCAACGCTTGATAATTTTTCTGTATGTTTTCTTTCTTCTTGCGGGTGCTGTCAGATTTACTTATATTTTGATCAGAAAGTAACTGTGAGCTGGGACAGCATCATTTGCCAGTTGACCTCTTCTGCATATATTTTTCCTATCATATTGAATAATATAGGAAGGAAAACAGAAAAGGGCACAAAATCGTTGTGCAGTAAGGAAAGCAGCTCAGTTATGATTATTTTAAAAGTTCAAGGCAAGGATTTTGAATTATTTATATCTCAATTATTTCCACAATAAATGAAAGAGATACACATAATTGTTGTGGCCAAAGATACAGATTCAGTGCAAACAAAGGCAAGCTGTAGGTACATAAACAAAAACCGATGTTGTCCTGTTTCAGTCCACATGTAGGAAGGAAGGTTTGAAGGGCTTTATTGAAAATCCAAGCCCCTAATGTGAATTTCCAAGACCCACATGAAGAGTCCGTGGAAATCCAACACTACTCCATCTAAGTACAAAGTTACCAAGGGCAAAAGCAAGTGCAAGGTCCACAGAATATACAGTCAAAGTCCAACCCAACCCAGAGTCCAAGGCAAGGTCCAAAATCCACAAGGAAGTGGCAAGTCCAAACCCACTGTCAATCACAACACAATCCAGAGTCAAGAAAACCAAGATCACAAAGGCAAAGTACGCTCATAGCAGGAGAATGGGCAGCTGTTTCCAACAACACCCAACTCCACTCATCCAATTAAATAGACATTTGCTGGGGCAGCTCATCAGAAGAGGCAAGGTTGCTACTTCATGAATAGTCTCATGGACCTCTGTTGTGCCTGCCTCATTTCAACCTTGCATGCATGTGGATCAAATGGAGAAGGCAATTCCTTCTCATCTCTGCTCCACCCTGCTCTTCCCTGCCTTTGAGCTCTCCAGCTGCAGTGGCACCTTTCTTTGTCCTTCTTCAGCTGGCTATTCATCTGGTCACTGCTCCAGCAACCTCTCTGCCATGCCTGGCTTCTCCACTCCCGGGCTTGTAATCCTCAACTTACCAGTGCTCCACCACACTGCCCTATGAAGCCAGCTTTTCCACATCATTCGAACTGGTGTCTGGGGAAGCCATCGCATATACACATTAATATCTTGTACTGGAATGGATGCAACCAGAACATTCGTGCTTCTTTTCCCTGTGGGATGATCCTATTTTCAAATGTGTGAAATAATGCAAACACCAGCATTAGAGGCAGGGATGGGATCCAACCGTAGAAGGCAAAGAGGCAGGGATGGGATCCAATCGTAGAAGGCAAAGAGGCAGGGATGGGATCCAACCGGTGTAACTACGGGTTCAGTGATTCTACATCTTCAGAGCTATCAGCTGTACAGAGCCAGACAGAACTGGCAGAATCCCATCTCTGCAAAGAAGAGAATTCAAAGAAGGCAGCTGTAAGGACTGAAGCTGATGAGATGGCAACCAACCATTTTGAGACCAGGCAGAATCATTATACAAGCATGGGAAATAATCTGACTTGGATGGAAGGGAAGGGAACGTCCAAGAGTCTGTTGACTTAAAAATGGAATGAAAGGATTTAGAATTTAATTAATCCTTGGGTTCACATATACAGTATATGTCTTGATTCTCCTGTTTATGATAAACAGAATTGCACTTTTTGTCTGCAGCAATAGCACTTAGACTTATATACTGCATCACAGTCTTCTCAAAGTGGTTTAGAGTCAACATATTGCCTCCAACAACCTGGGCAGGGGTGGGATTCTACCAGTTTCTACAGCTCTGTAGAAACATCAAACAAAATATAAAATCACCGGTCAGATCCCACCTCTGAATCTGGGTCTTCATTTGACTGGCTTTGGAAAGATGGAAGATTGAGTCAATCTTGAGCATGGTAAGATTCAAACTGCCAAATTGCAGGCAGCCGGCAGTCAGCAGAATTGCCTGCAGTAATGCATTCTAACCACTGCATCACCATGGCTCAAAAAGTAAAGTAATTTATATCAGTATATGCTATTTTCAATACTACTGGGGAAAAAACCCATTCTTTAATTCTGACAAAGGTTACAAAAATTTTGTAAACCCTTTGATCATGGATTTGGTTGTGATATTGGACAGTTAAATCAGGTGATGAATCAAAATGTAAAGCCAAGCAAATGGAGCAAAATTGAAGCAACCAATAGCTTTTATACTTATCCTATTCAAAACATAGCAATTTCATTCCACCTGCCTTCCCATTTAATAATCATGATGGAAACTTTGACATGTTTACTATTTTCTTGATCATATGAATTACATACTACCTTCCTAAGACGTGAGGATTTTGCCATTGATTATTTTGTGAAAGACTTATATGCAATCTAGTCACAGATGGAAGTACAAGTTATACAGCCCGTTTCAGATGTAGGAAATGGATAATTATTCTAATTTTGAACTAACTTTGATGACCGAAACAAGTGACTACCAGCTGTAAAATTTGTAGCCATTCAGGGTAAATGTTCAGCATGGAGATACTGGTATTTATTGATTGATTACATACATTTGTTATCACCCATCAAAGAGCATGAAGGGCAGTTTACAATATTTTATTATTGTAAAATAATAAAAGTGCAATAAATAAAACATTTCATCTAATAAAAATAACCAATAAATAAACATAGTATGTAAAGGAACCAAGATTCTCAGTTTAGGTGAGGCTGATCCAAGATTCCTACTTCTCAATAATCTGAATCTGGATGCCAACAAAATTGTTTTGTTCTTATTTAAGAAACAACCTATCTGAGCTCAGAAAACGAAGCTTGGACTGCAACTAGGACTTGTCTCCAACTTAGTAAGAGATGGGAACCTAAAGCATTCTTCCTGGGAAGTATAGTAGAATGGTTTGATTCAGAGGTGGTATTTAGGAGGTTCTGACCAGTTCTGGAGAACCGGTAGCAGAAATTTTGAAGTTTGGAGAACCGGTAAATATCACCTCTGACAGGAGGTTTTACAGTATCCTTCCCCTGCCACACCCACCAAGCCACGACCAGAGAACACGTAGTAAAAAAAATTCAATCCCACTACTGGCTTGATTGTATTTGTAGGAAAGAATTCCTAAAGAAACTGTGATTTAAGTCATGTCAGATTATTGCCAGCATTTTGAAATGCACTTTGAAATTGAACCTAAGCAAAAGCACAAATCTCATTCCAGTATATGACTCTCAACAACCAGCAAATGAGATTCATTTCTTGATGAACTACTCATCTTTAAAGGACTATCCATATAGATTTCCCTCCACAAAGTACTATAACTATTGCATAAGATGAAGCTAAGCAACAGCCATTGTGGCCAAGTTGAAAATGAAAGAGTCAATAACTCATGAAAACTCCACAAACTGTAAATATTTTGATATATCCCCTCATAGGTTCCTTTATTGTACTCACTCATGCAACTTCAATCTCTATAAAAGACCATTGACCTATATAAGAATCAGGGTTGATTTTAATGAGATTAAAGCAAGGATGCACTGAATAGATAGTTCTCAACTTACAACCATTTGTTTAGTGACTCTTTGAAATTATGACCATTGCGGGGTTCCCATGGTCACATGATCAAGATTTGGCTGCTTGGTTACTGGGACGTATTCATAACAGTTGCATTATCCCAGGGTCATGTGATCACTCTTTGTAACCTTCCCAGCTGGCTTCCGACAAGTAAAGTCTATGAGGGAACCCAGATTCACTTAACAAACTGCAGTGATTCGCTTAACAACTGTGACAAAAAGGGTCATAAAATGAGACAAAACTCACTTAACAACTTAACCTTTCTAAGCAACAGAAATTTTAGGCTCCATTGTGATCATAAGTAGAGTAGAGCCTATATATGATTCTCATCCTGCCCCACATGTATTTCTACCTTTTGGTGTTAAGACGAGGGGTATTTACATAGAGTTCATAATTCTTAA
Source organism: Bungarus multicinctus (assembly GCA_023653725.1). NCBI lineage: Eukaryota > Metazoa > Chordata > Lepidosauria > Squamata > Elapidae > Bungarus > Bungarus multicinctus. The sequence continues at coordinate 67,601,586 of CM042849.1, forward strand.
TTCTTAGTTCTTGATGTTCAAGAACATCAATAGATCGCTATTTTCTCTCCTTAATTTCTAAGCTCTTGGAACAGCTACAGAAAGTCTACGTTTTGCAAAATTAAATCTTAGCGGAGCTGACAATCTCACCTGTTTGAAAGAAAGGTGCAGATATTTCACTATCCTGTTACTTACTCAGTCAAATCTGAATATACTGTATTATACTTCTTTTCAGATTATTTGGGTGGTTATATGCTTATTGATTTTGAGCATCCTGATCTTCAAACTCAATAAAAAAAATATACAGCCTCTATTCTAAGGTTTTTTTTTTTTAAAAAAGCACTTTTGTTAACATTGCACTCAGATGGGTTCAGTTAAAATACAACATAGTCTGTTTTGGGCCAGCTTCCACTTTCGGTGCACTATCAGGAATCTGTAGCATTTTATTTTATTTATTTATTATTAGGTTTATACACTGCGCCCTCTCCGTGCGGGACTCGGGGCGGTGTACAGTCAAATTAAAAATGCAGTAACAATACAATATTTAAAAACAATTAAAAGATTAAATATCGTGGCTGAGAGATAAAAATCAAACTAGGATTAAAAAAAAAAAAGAATTCTAGGCTGTTCCAACTTTTCTGTAATTTTCTTATCTTCTTGATAGATTACAAATCCCGCCAAACCTTAAGCAGGCATTCATTTCTCAGCCCATTCTCCATATCACGTTTCTCATCAGTTATGTAATAGGCTGGTGCTTCTGATATCATCTTGGGACCTGGACTTTTGAATTTCTTCCAAGCAGCTTCTTTGGACTGAAAGAAATTGATGGTGTTCCTGATAAGTAACTGTGGAACCATTAAAATAAAATTAAAAAAAAACTTTCAGCAGTATTATTACTTTCCTCAAAGGGACAGAATTTGGAATTTGGAACATTTGGAATTTGGAACAATAAGAATTTGGAACATTTACAAACCTCACCAACTCATCTAAATAATTGGTTAGGCTACTTTTAGGATCTGAAGAGGAAAATTATTTTATCCAAAATAATATTTTGGATAAAATACATTAAACACTCTGCCGCCGGAACTACGTACCGGCACGGACCTGAGGGCCTTCAGGCGCGCGCTGAAGACCTGGCTTTTTGAGCAGGCCGGCCTGGGCTGAGGTGGTTTTAACTTGTCTCCATTTGCTCCGTAATTTTAAATTGGGGTTTTAAGGGTGTGGGGTGGGTTTTTTCTTACTCGGCCAATATTTAATTTAATCTTCTTTTAACTTTTGTATTACTGTTGGGGTTTGGATTGGCTGTACACCGCCCTGAGTCCCTAGGGAGAAGGGCGGTATAGAAATTTTATAAATAATAATAATAATAAAAAATGTATTATGGGAAGAAACAACATTTAAAATTAGATGAAATTTTATGTAGCTAAATAATACATGCAATGAGGAAATGGGATGGAATGATCTTGATGTGAAGAACTGACAAGAATTATCTGTCATTTTAGAGGTGTGCAAAACTTCAATGCAAAATACATTTGAAAACAATTCTATCCAATTTCATCAAATATTAGATATCTTCAAATTGATTTGTATTATTCAAAGGACTTTGGTGAATATTTATAGATATTTATATTGAATAAAAACTTTTAATTTGGTTTGAGGAACTGAATACACTCTTTGAACTGAATAACAAAATCATATCAAATCAATTCAGATTGGATTTTAGTTTATTCTCATATTCTTATTCTTTCAGCATATGGAATTTGGAAGCAATAAGAATTTGGAACATTTACAAACTTCTCAGCAACTCATCTAAAATAATTGATTAGGATACTTTTAGGACCTGAAGAGGAAAATTAGATCAAAAGAGAATAGGATTGTTGCTATATAGAGACTAGCATATCTTATAGTGTCTTTTTCCTGTTTCAATCATCTTGAAAGGCTGAGGCTACCAAATTCTAATCTTTAATTTGAAGGGCAAAAAAAAAACAAAAGATGGTTGGAGAGTATAAACTGAATTTCATTTCAGTTAAATTAAAATTAAATAATCTTTATTTTTGATGTACACTCAACCGTTACTTTTTGAAATATATCCATTCAAAAACAGACTTAAAGAGGGATGGAATTAAATTTAAAAAAAATACTTTCAAAAATGGGGAAAAAATAGAAAAATAAGCAAGTATTCCTGAAGATAAGGATGGCTACAGCTAGTAAAAGTAAGCAAAATACAGTGTTTGTTGTAATTATGCTACTTATAATACAAAATAAAAAGAAAAGGGATTTCAAAGGTAACATGCCTTATAGTGAATAAGTTGATGATTGCTTTCATTACTAAATGTCAGCATTTACTAAAATATAAATAAAGCACTGCCGAGAAGATATACCCACAGCACATCAGGAGCAAATTATTAACTTATATTCATTATAATACAAAATAAAAATTTTATACTGAAATGCAAATTTTATTTCTGAAAGCAGCAACTTGGGATATGTGATTTACTGAGACAACCTTATGAAGTTCAATCATCATTTATGCTTCTGTGGGTTTCTTTCAGGAAGCAAATTATATTTTATATTATCAGGCACTCATAAAATAGACCATCATAAACCTATCTGCACTGTTAGCTAATCAGAATCATTCTTCCATGGGTTACATTTTTCAAATAACGGTATAGTAAGATATCTTTCTCTGTGAGATATACTAAAAAGAGCCATAAATACTTCCTGCAGAAACAAGCCACTAATATGAAAGGTTCCTGCCCTATCCATAGGTTAAAGATTGAATTGATTTTTTTTAAACACTGGATGAAGCAAAGCCAGAATCAATTTTTTTAGAAAGAAAGACACTTTAAATTTGATTCTCTTTAAAGATCATTAAATAATCATGGCTTAATTCAAAGGAGTTCCTCAATAAAATAGTATGTATAACTGATTCTACTCATTGTAATTTAATGTTAGCTTTATCATGTGCCATATATAGAGTAAAGAACGGCCCTTGTTCCTGTTCTACTGAATTATTTGAGCCAATGTTTTGGTGCATTTTAGAATGCATATTTTCAGAGCTTACAAAAATGCTTCCAGATGCCTACAGTTAAACTTCTGTCCCTTTCTTATGCATTCAGATATAGAAGAAAACCAGTGGTGGGATTCAAAATTTTTACTACCAGTTCTGTCAGTGGTGGAATTCAATTTTTTTTACTACCGTTTCTGTGGGTGTGGCTTGGTGGGCGTGGCAGGGGAAGGATACTATAAAATCTCTAGTCAAAGGTAGTATTTGCTGGTTCTCTGAACTACTCAAAATTTCCGCTATCAGTTCTCCAGAACTGGTCAGAACCTGCTGAATACCTGCTGAAGAGAACTAGGATGGAGGAAGAAATAAAGACATCCAAAAAGGTTTAGAGCATTACCGTCAACCTACTATTTCTAGGATAAATTCACTATGTCAATTCATAATCCACTTGTTTTTTTCCTACATTTATGAATAAGTATGTATAACGATTCCTTGGTTCCACATATTTATATCAACTAATCGTATTTCTTCAAAACTCATTCAATACAAATAAAAATAATATTTTGGATAAAGTACATTAAAATGTATTATGGGAAGAAAAAACATTAAAAATTAGGGTAAATTTTATGTAGCTAAACAATACATGCAATGGGGAAATGAGATGGAATGATCTTATAGTGGAAGATGTGAAGAACAGACAAGAATTATCTGTCATTTTAGACAGACATTTAGCTTCAATGCAAAATGCATTTGAAAATGATTGTATCCAATTTCATCAAATAATATTAGATATCTTCAAATTCATTTGTATCCTTCAAAGGAATTTGGTGAATATTTATAGATATTTATAGTGAAGAAAATTTGGTTTGAGGGACTGAATACACTCCTTGAACTGAATAACATATCAAATCAATTCAGAATGGATTTTAGTTTATTCTCATATTCTTATTCTTTCAGCATAGGAAGAAAAACCAGAAAGCAGATTCCTTTATTTCTAACCATTCCTATTTGCTGAATTCTGGATCTACCACCAAAAGTAGAGCGAATATTAAATCTTACATAGATTTAAAACATTTTCCAATCAATGATTTATCTACTGTACATTGCTACATCACAATGACATTACAGCAACAATTGGGATTGGGATTGCCGTGTGTCAGCTGTTGAAGACACGGAGACTGCAGGAGGGCAGGAGAAGGTCACTAGGAAAGTCTCCACATACGCGCAAAGCACGTTTGCCACGCATGAGCACAAGGCGTGTGTACACACTCAAAGCCCACCCACCAAGCCACGCCCACTGAACTGTTGGTCAAACAATTTGAATCCCACCACTGAGAGGTGCCATAGGGGTGCTAGGTGGGGATGGGGGAATTAGGATACTGCGTTGGGGTGGGGGTGGAGAAGACCAGGAAAAAGTCCAATAGAGTTGCCCAGATTGCAGTTGGAATTATGGGAAATTGCAGGAGGCCTGGGAGGGCGGGTCTGTGTGTCCGTAAACTTGAAAACTCTCTTAATGAATAAATGTAAGCCAAGCACTACCTGTGCTAAATTGTTGCATTCTAATGTGAATTTGTACACGTTTCCTTTGCATTATCTGAAAAATCTTTTTTATTCAAGAATTTGCTGTTTCCCAAAAAAACAAAACAGCCCATTATACATAATCAATCTGTACCAAATGCCTAGAAACATGTAAGATTTTTTCCTGCTAAAACTGTCTGAGTATTTTCTTGTCAAGAGCATTTTCTGCCCTCACTCATCATCATGTTGTGCATTTGTTTAGAGGTGCATCTGTTTCCAGCTTACCTTCAACGCCTGCAATAGCTATTAATTTAATATAGTGTCAAAACGGACATCGATATCTCATTCAGCTCTTTTGCCCAAAATGAAAATACTAATAAATACCAAATACCAAAAAATACCAAAATCTCTAATACTAGCAAACAATGCTGGACATATTGCATCACACCAAAGTTAGTGAAAGATCCTCAGCTCAAAGACAAGAGTTTAACCTTGAGCCCATAACAAAGAATGCTAATACAATTTGTAGAGCCATAATTCATTCAACTACTTTGTCTGCCATGATAACCCCATGTACATTAGAAGTCCCTCTTGGAAAAGATAGAAAAAAATAACTTAACTGTACATAACACATGAGGTATTAAAGAAAAATGTTCAGATAAAGTAGTGTTTAAGAATTAGGCTCTAAAAATTTATGAGCGCATTTATCGGTGGATTTGGGTTATAAAATATGATACTACACCATGCAAACTTCTTTCCTCCACTGGTTCTATATCTTACTTTATATGACTTTGCTTTATGCAACCCTAACGTAAAGTGATTAAAATTCCACGACCCAACAAGTTTCATGGTCCAAAAGAGCTAGAAGAAATGGATTCCATTTTTTTAAAGAATACTTAAGGTTACCAAGAATTTAATGCATTTATTTGTTGAGATTTGAAGTTGCCATTTGTTTGACCATTCTGATACCTAGTCAATTCTGAGAGTTGATGTCCACAAGTCTTAAAGTTGCCAAATTTGGAGACCTCTGGTATACAGCTTCTTCCATACCTCTATGAGGATCAGATCAAGGTAGGAATAGTGAATGTCTGTTCTTCTATTTCGGAGGAGCATATTTATGAGCATCAACTGCTCTTTGCCCTCCTTTAGAGCTTACAAATTGCTTATGGTGAACCAAGATTCCTAAGGATCCCAAAGATAACGTGCTTGTAAATCCCCTGTTCTGTGTGTCATGGACTGGAACCATGGAACATTTCTGTTTCTCCCAGATAAATATTATCTAAAAATCACCGGAGATGTACCAAAAGTACACATACTCATATGTTTCCCAATTCTATTCTGCAGTGTGTCACTCTGACCTGCCATTCCATCTCTACCTTTTTTCCCCCAAGTCAGAACTCAGTAGCTGATGCTACTGCTTATTGGCAAATGGACAGTTCAGATATCTATTGTCATGTTTTATTCAGACTCCAGGTAAAGTATTGCCTTCAGAGGAAGGTCCTACCTACTTCAAGGAGACCTAGGTCTTTTTCACCCAGAAAATTACTGGGTGCCATTGACCCAGTTGAACCTACTTCACTGGCTTCACATTTCTTGGACTGTGCTTTGGAAACAGGTGGATGCCAATTTTACAAAAAAATTTCCAGGATGTTTCTCACAGGTTCACATTTGCAACTATAGGTTTCTGATTGATTCCTAATAAGGTAGCCCTCAAAGATGTGCTACAAAATGTCCCAACACTTCAGACTGTCAACGTTCTCAACACTGATCTACAAATTGAGTTAACTATGTTCATGGAGCATAAGGACTGCTTTTCTCTCTGTTTACTACGATGTTTTGATTTATATTCCCCCCTTTTTTATAACAGTCTTGTAATGAAGACATCCTTCTACTGTAATCAAATTGCAACAAGTGCTGTTCTCCATGACTTTCTTCTCACATGTGCATGAAAACTCATGGATAACAATCCCACTCCTCTTTTAGAATAGAATAGAATTCTTTTATTGGCCAAGTATGACTGGATACACAAATAATTTTTCTTGGTGCAAATGCTCTCAATGTACATAAAAGAAAAGATACATTCGTCAAGAATCATAAGGTACAACACTTAATAATAGTCATAGGGTACAATAAGCAATCAAATAGTACAAGGAAACAGTCCATATAAATCATAAAGATACAAGCGACAAAGTTACAGTCATACAGTCACAAGTGGGAGGGGATGGGTGATAAAGAGGGATGAGAAGATTAATAGTAATAATAGTGCAAACTTTATAAATAGTTGGACAGTGTTGAGGGAATTATTTGTTTAGTAGTGATGGCGTTCGGGAAAAAACTGTTCTTGTGTTTACTTGTTTTGGTGTGCAGTACTGTATAGCATTGTTTTCCATTGCCAACCTAAAGCAGAAATGTTGGGTAGCAAGAGTCCCCAGAGACAGGTGTAACTTCATACTTCAGTGTAAAGGTAAATGTAAAGTTCCCCTCGCACATACGTACTAGTTGTTTCCAGCTCTAGGGGGCGGTGCTCATCTCTGTTACAAAGCCGAAGAGCCAGCGCTGTCCAAAGACATTTCCGTGGTCATGTGGCTGGCTTGACCAAACACTGATGGCGCATGGAACACTGTTACCTTCCCACCAAAGCGGTCCCTATTTTTCTACTTGCATTTTTACATGCTTTCAAACTGCTAGGTTGGTAGAAACTGGGACAAGTAACAGGAGCTCACTCCATTTCGCGGTGCTAGGGATTTGAATGGCCAAACTGCCAATCTTTGTGATTGACAAACTCAGCGTCTTAGCCATTGAGCCACTGCGTCCCTATATTGCAGTATAGGAAAGGTTTAATCTGCAAAGAGGGAGTACTAAGAAAACTCAGTAATGACTATTTCCCATGAAAGGTAAAATATAAAGCTGTTGGTGAGATAGCGAGACTATGGAAAGAGAATATCCTCAGAGCTGGCAGTAATAAATGAAGATCCTCTGATCACCACCAATTCAACACCAGCAATTGGGATTCATTGTATATAATGATACGGGTTCTATGCTAAATACTCTCTGTTATAGGTGAAAATTTGGTTGAGAATGTAAAGAGACGAACTGAAGCCATTTTGTGTTCGCAGTCTGAACTTTTAAAGCTTAGAACATTTATGCAATGTGTTTTCTGCTATAAATTATACAAGATTGCAAAACTATGTATTTGGCATAAGTTAGAGGTATGTGCTGGGGCACTCTGACATTATAAATCACATTAAGAAATATTAATGGTTTGCTTACAATTTTCTGGTATTTGAATAACAGGAAATCTGAATATAAAGAGAATGTTGGGAGGTTTCCATGGAAGGTTGGAACTTTCTTATAAAAAATGTTGTATAACTTCTATATAGGGACAACAGGCAGTGTTATGTAACCATGTGATTTGATAAACCTACATAAGCTGTATTCACTAAATGGAAGTGTCGCTTTATTCCTAAACACCCAAGAAGGAAGGGTCCGATACTGCAGTACCTTCCCTGATAAAGCGTCCTATGAATCAGATTATCAATAGGTTGATTCATTTTTATGTACTGTACAATTCACACCCTCCATCCCACAACAGCAATTTCAATGGAACCAAGAATTGCTACATCTCAAATAAGAGGTGTCACTTAGTTTTGTATCTAAACATTTGCCAATAAATCTAAGAAACTCAAGGCCACGGTGACTTTTGTGAGAAAGCAGCAAGCAACCCAGTACTATGAAACCATGCACTTGCAAAGAACCATTTTGGAGATACTCCATTCAATTGGGATCACCTACCATATGACCATTGTACATATGGAAAGTAAGCTATATCCTTCTGAGCACTTCCAAGTCCCAGCACAGGTCTGACACTGAACAGGTACTATAAATGTACCTGTAAGACAGAAAAAGAAGAGTGCCACTGAAAGTCCCTTGTATACCTCTTCTTGTGGTGGCCTTTCCCTTCACCACACCACCTCAGGATTTTCCGAAAATAGAAAATTAAAATATTGAAAATATTTATAGATCCATAGAAGAAGGGTTCATTGAGGCTTTGTAGCTTTGCTCAGTTCTGCCTATGTTGCAACTTCAAAACCAATCAACAGAGAGCCTGTATTGTGGGCACAGAATGAGAAAAAAAAATTTGAATGTACTTTAAATTGATTAAAATGGATAGGTATCAAATGTTCCAATATTTGAGGAGCTGCCACAGAAACGAAGGGGTCAAGCTATTTTCTAAAGCACCTGTAGGCCAGACAAGGAATAATGGATGGAAACTGAACAAGGAGAGATTTAACCTGGAAATAAGGAGAAAACTTTCTGACAGTGAGAACAATCAACCAATGGAACAGAAGTTGCCCTCGGAAGTTGTGGGAGCACCATCACTTGAGACTTTCAAGAAGAGATTGGACCGCCATTTGTCAGAAATGGTGTAAGGTCTCCCGCTTGGATGGGGGGTTGGACTAGATGACCTACAAGGTCCCTTCCAACTCTGATTATCTGTTAGGTGGTATTCAGCAGCTTCTGACCAGTTCTGGAGAACCAGTAGCAGAAATTTTGAGTAGTTCAGAGAGCTGGAAAATTCCACCTCTGACTGGAGGTTTTACAGTACCCTTTCCCTGCTACACCCACCAAGCCATGCCCACAGAACTGGTAGTAAAAAAATTTTGAATCCCACCACTGATATGTATGGCTTGTGGTGGAAACATGAGAGGTGATAAAACACAGCGATTGGGAGATATTTAGTGCAGCAGTTGGATGGAAATAATGGAACCAGGTGGTAGAACTTAGCAGCCATCAAACCAAGGACGAAATGGACATCCAGTGACTAGCCACTGGACAGGAGATTAGAATGAAGACTATTATCAGGTCATTACATGGGCTTAAGTAGCACTTGTCAAGCAGAATAGGAAAACATGAGGAGGATTCATTTGCAAAAGACTGTGAGTGAATGGAGGATGATATTGTCAGTTCCTGTCTTCATGAAGTAATCAGGTAATAGGTGGACCATATTAGTGAAGGAACAAGTCAGCTGGCACTTCATTTCCTACAAATTTCATACATAACAGATAACCAGAGTTCGAAGGGACCTTGTAGGTCATCTAGTCCAACCCCCACAGCCCAAGCAGGAGACCCTATACCATTTCTGACAGATGGAAGTCCAATCTCTTCTTGAAAGTCTCAAGTGATGATGCTCCCACAACTTCCAAGGGCAACTTCTGTTCCATGGGTTGATTGTTCTCACTGTCAGAAAGTTTTTCCTTATTTCCAGGTTAAATCTCTCCTTGTATTTTGAAGACTGAACTGGTTTCCAGCATTCTCTTCACTGAAAACAGTAAATTTGCTATCTGACCGTTTCCTAAACTCTATGTTTTCATTCTAATAAATGTCAAGGCATGCGATTATCAGAAATTTAAATATTTGTACAAAGACTAATACATATATTTCCTCATAGGCACACAAGATATCTGAATAGCTGCATAATTAAAGGGGCTGAGATAAGTCACTTGAAGCAAATATTCATAGTGCAATAATAATAGTTTTTTTTCCTGATCAACTCTCATTTCATTATCTTAAAAAAAACTACATTTCATCATTCTGAACAAGAAAAAAATGTTTCTCAAGTATACACACGAGAATTGTGATCTGCTCTGGGCAATGGGACATTCTTAGGGAGAAGCAATTAAATTTCTCAGTCATAAATCATTTGTCAAACAGAAAATTGCTACTTTCCCAGTGGTATCAATGAAAACAGTAATGGAGCAGAGGACACTGAGTATGGGAGAAAATTATTACAATAGATTCAAGGCTTATTGATGTTCTTATAGTAATGCTATATTATCTGAAAATAATTTATTTTAAGAATACATGCATGATACTGAACTCCAGTGGATTGGATCCTAATATCTGTCCATAGAAGGAAAATAGACATTCTTTTGTTTCCTTGTCGAATGGCGTGAGCTCTGCTCTGGGAATTAATTAGCTTGTGAAAATTCTAAAGAGATAAATAATTATTTTAAATTACAACTTCTTCTTTCCTAATATGATGCAACTTCTGCCACCTAATATTTACCTATTAAGCAGCGGTGGGATTAAAAAAAAATTACTACCGGTTCTGTGGGCGTGGCATGGCTTGGTGGGTATGGCTTGGTAGGCATGACAGGAGAAAGATACTGTAAAATCTCTATTCCTTTCCCACTCCTGGGGGAAGGCTACTGCAAAATGCCATTCCCTCCCCACTCCACTAACCTGCTTTCCAGCTCCGTTCTCCTGCGCAGGGCAACCAAAGAAGACCCAGCCAATCAGCTGGGACTCGGGAGGCAGAGAATAGATGGGGGCAGGGGCCAATCAGAGGTGGTATTTGCCAGTTCTCCAAACTACTCAACATTTCTACTACCTGTTCTCCACAACTGGTCAGAACCTGCTGAATACCACTTCTGCTATTAAGGCATTCATTCAAATTACAGTACACCTTTGTACTCTGGCAAGTATCCCACACTGAACACAGGAGTAGATCCATGTATTCATTTTAAGTAGTATCTTACCATGAATTAATTCGTTCATTCATTCACTCAGAATTTCCATAGATACCAGCAATCCAGTATTGAACTCAAGTTGTCCAAAGGCATAATTTCCTATCCTACTGTGATGACTTCTTCAGACACGAGTTCAAACAAGGAATAGCTGGGCCCATGGACATTGTGGGGAGATGTGAAGGATCATCTAGAGACTATGAGCCAAAAGTGGGGGGGGGCCGAACACAGTGGAGCAACCAGATGAGAAGCCAGGTGAGCTAGGGATAGGAGAGGCATACCCCAATCTGATAGGCACACAACGAAGGTCAGCCAGGCTACTTGGGAAGTGGTAGACCCTCTTGATGGATTGCATCTGGAAGAAGCTATTCAGTTCAACCAGTGGAGTGAAACAACACTGGGAACAAAATCTGTCGGTTTCCTTGCTGTGGGTTCTTCAGGCATCATGATTCTTGCCTTGGCTCTCAGACTGGATTCTGTACCTTGAAATTCAGATCGTGCTTCTTTTATTTTTTTTATTTTATTTTTTTTATTTTATTTGTCAATCACTTACAAGATAATAAGGATAAGGATAAACATAGTTATGAATACATGAAATGAATACATATAAGAAAAATAAAAAGAAACAATAGGACAGGGACGGTAGGCACGTTGGTGCGCTTATGCACGCCCCCTACAGACCTCTTAGGAAAGGGGTGAGGTCAATAGTAGACTGTCTAAGGTTAAAGTTTTTGGGGAAGAAACCACAGAATCAGGTAGAGTATTTCAGACATTGACAGCTCTGTGGCTGAAGTCGTATTTCCTGCAATCAAGTTTGATGGGATTAGAGTTTGAGTTTGTATCTATTGTTTGCTCTTGTGTTGTTATAGTTGAAGCTGAAGTATTCATTGACAGGTAGGACATTGCAATGTATGGTTTTATATACTATACTTAGATTGGACCGAAGGCGGCGTAGTTCTAGGTATTCTAGGTCTAGAATTTTGAGTCTGGTGGCATAAGGTCTTCTGCAACGAGTAGAGGAGTGGAGAACTCTTCTTATGAAATATTTCTTGTGAAAAAATTCTTGAACTCTGGACATGCCTTTGCCTTGTGGACTTACCTTTGCCTTTGTGCTGTGGACTGATGTTGCATCCTGTTGAACTCATTGGGGCTGTACTGGTGTTGATGAAAGGAATTGCTGAGAAATACTAATTGAAGCTTGGAAGCCTTAATAAAGACTCCTAGCACTGTGGCATGTGTTAATGTGTGTGTGTGAGAGAGAGAGAGAGGGAGAGAGGGAGAGAGAGAGAGAATATTCACGCAGGATACTGAAATATTGTGTTTGCCTCCTGTGCCAAAACCATCCCCACCTGCAGGCTGTCTCTAAGAATATCATTTTGTATCCATCACACCACTTTGAACTTTATAGAATCCTAGTGTCTGAGAACAAAATAAGGAATCCTCTCCCTTAGGCAGATGTTCTTTGATATTAACCTTTCCTTTACTATGGTTCTTTAGTTATAAAGGGCATTTTGCTTCAGTTTAAAAGCTCAGAAATGGAAGGACTGTGCTTATAAGATATGCACCTTAATAGCCCATTTTTCCTTAACCGATTGACTTCTTATATGTGCCATATAGCTTCCAAATGGCAGGAGCTGATGACTTTTAAGTGTATATTCTGTTTTTTAATTATATATAATTAAATATACAAGATATATAATTAAAAATGTACCAGATATGTGTGTGTGTGTGTGTATGAATACAGGTATGCAGGTTTTGGCGTGTTCGGGTCATTTCCCATGTAAGATTGAGAGTATCTTGGTAATCTCTTTGAAACGTTGCCAAGTATGTATATATATGGGAAAATAAGTGTTCTAAAATTCACACTGTCATTCATATATTTTTTTTCCTTTTTGAACTGACTGATGCAAAAATAAAATGAGGTAAATGAGCCTATTGATATATTGCTAAATAAAATATTTTGCCTCACTCTTAAGGGATAAGCAATTTTATTAGATTATTGTTCTTTTTTTCAGTCACAATTTATTTCCATTGTGTTGATGAAAAATTTTGCAGAATGTATTCGTTGTTTGTTTTTTTAACAAAAATGTGTCCCTCTCAATTGACTGGATTCAATAATGGTGATAAATATTCCAAAAGTAGTGAAGAACTATGTCAATTTTTCTCCCTTGGCAGTCACGGAGAACAAACAAATGCATACCCAAACACACACACACACACACACAGATGGTCAAATAATAACTTTTATTCAAGATAAACTTAATCTTAAATCTAAAATGGAGTTGGAGTCAGAAGGACATATCTTTCATTGGTTTATATATATATATATATATACAATTGAAAGAAAAGTTTAAACTTGACAAAAATTTATGGGTTTTAATCTTGTAAAAATGAATTTGAATGTCAGGATTCCAGCAACTTACTCCAATTAAATCATAAATCATTCCCAAAACTAAAAAGGATTTATTTGAAATTAACATTCTACGTCCGGCACTAACCTGGGTGTAGCCAACTCTGAGATACGTAATTCACTGTCACCCTTGATCCTGCTTTCCCCACCACCACTCTGGGTGTATCATCCAATGAAAAACATCCATAGCCAAGAGTCATCAATCATACTCTCCAAGGAGATTTTTTCACTGCAGAAGCTTCAGCCATCTAATCAGTCTTTGAAGAAAATATGAATGGAATGTACTTTCGATTCCATCCTGTTGCCTGCTCTTTGGAACTTCCCTTCCCTTTCTGTTGTCAACTATAAAACATGTATATAAAATGTTTTATGAGTTGACATTGAAATTGTATCGTGTGAAAAATGCTGAACTTGTTATTGACACGGTTTATACACTCTTATTGAAATTTAATTTCAAAAATGTATGTAAAGCAATACATAGCTCAATGAGCCAGGAATGGGAGGCATCATATAATGCAAGAGTCTTCAAACGTGACAGCTTTAAGACTTGTAGACTTCAACTCCCAGAATTCCTGAGCTAACATGAATGGGGGAGGAATTCTGGGAGTTGAAGTCCACAAGTCTTAAACTTGCCAAGTTTGAAGACCCTTGATATAATGCTTGAACAATGAGAACCAGGTGGACAAAGAGTTTTAAATTTACACTGAAGTATAATTAAAAGAAAAAAATGTCATAGTTTTGCTTTTACTTACTAGAAGGTAAAACGGTGTATTCCGACTATTATGCGGTTTGGCATAGGTGGTACAAATAGGTGGAGGAGAGAAATAAGAGCTGATGTTTATGTATTAATAACAACACGAACACTGTTAAAAATATTTAACAGTGTTAAATATTTAACACTGTTAAAAAATAAAAATATTTTTTAAAAATAGAATGTAAAACAGTGTAAATACGCAATTTTAAATCCCTAATAAACAGCTTTTGAATTAAATATATCCTCGCTTAATGACCAACGGTGATTCGCATAACAACAGCCAACAGAAGTGCTGGAAATTTTATTGCTAAAGGGGGCAATCATGTCAAACTTTATTATTCTGTGGCTTAGCAGTTAGAACCCAGTTCCAATGTGTTATTAAGTGAGGACTGTTGTACCTAGGCTGTATCTATGTTGTTTCTTAATGAGACAAATAACAACTTAAGATGTTCACAATTACAAGGGGTTATTTCTTCTACTTCGATTCCCTGGAGGAAGGGAAATTGTCCCCTAGAGCCTTTCTGCTGGTAGAAACATTTGAAAGGAAAAAGATACGTCTTACAAAACTTCTACTGAAAGCAAATGGCAAACTCAAGGCTGATTTTTATTCTGCAACACAGATTTACACATTAGGATATTTCCAGTAGTTTGTTTTTAAATAATATGAAGTATAATACTGTATAAAGCATATTTCACCATGAATTCACTAATGCTAGTATGGTAGGGAGGGAGGGAGGGAGGAAGGAAGGAAGGAAGGAAGGAAGGAAACGTTTAGTTTAAAAATATTGCTTTAAGGGGAACTGTGACCACCTGCTGTAAGTGGAGCCGATGGCATTATATTGTTATACATTTTACTTTGTATTTACTACCCATGTGTAAATTATATCCAATGTTTTCATCATCAGTTCCTATATTAAACAATATTCCTGCTGTGTGTGGAAGTATTTATTAAATTGTACACCTCTCTGAAAATAATCTTGCGTGACTGCAGTAGCAGGTTTCAACTCTCTAAAATAACCTTCCTTTTCCTGGGATCATATGGCTAATCTTTCACAGTTGTTATACGATCTCAGGAAAAATGCTGCTGTGTTAAAGAACTGTGATTCTCTGTTTTGGGCCTTTGCATACTCCACCACTTCTTTCTGAATAAAAACTGAAACCCTGCCTAGCCTCAGAATATCTGTGAGCAAAGTTCTCCCAGCGAAGAGGCAATTTAAACAAGTTAACCCTTCATGAAAAATGTAATTTCTTCTCCAAGAAAGCAACAATTCTTGTGGAAGACACATGCCATCCACTGTACACACATTATGGTCATGTACAGGGGTGGGCTTCAAAAATTGTAGCAAGGGGTTCTCTGCCCGGTTGCTGGGTGAGTGTGGCCATGGTGGGCGTGGTCTAGTCGACCTCCTGCACCACAGTCAGGGGATTTTTGCCCTCTTTGGCTCCTTCGGGATGGTGGGCTCTGGAGTCTTTCTGGAACCCAGAAACAAGCCCATTTCCGGCTTTCCCAAACTTCTTGGAGGCCTGTTTTTGCCCTCCCTTGCCCTGCACTTACCTGCAAACGGGCCACGTGGGGACCCCAGAGCAGGCTAGGCAGGGCCAGACAAGAGTGGGATTTGGGGGTTCTCTGAACTGCACAGAATCTTAGCTAGGGGCTCTCCCGAACCCCCGCAAATCCCCAACAGCCCTCCCCTGGTCACGTCGATTTATTAAATCCTTACCTGAATGTACATACTGTTTAAAAGCTCAAAATTACTTTTTGACTAGTAAGCTGAGTTTATTTACTATACGCTTTAATTAAATTTACTTGTAATTGAAAAGCTGTATACTAGTATACATTCACACACAAAACTTCACCTTGAAAAGTCAGCAAAATTCAAGAAATAGAACGTATTTTAAATGTGTGAAAGTATGACAACTCCCTCAGGTATGAAATATAAATGTAGAACAAGTTTATCTAGATATTATTGGAGGATGAAGTTGTCAAGGTGAAACTGCTTGTAGTGTAATTTTTT
Source organism: Bungarus multicinctus (assembly GCA_023653725.1). Lineage (NCBI taxonomy): Eukaryota > Metazoa > Chordata > Lepidosauria > Squamata > Elapidae > Bungarus > Bungarus multicinctus. Next base: position 67,617,796 of record CM042849.1, read on the forward strand.
TGAGTGCTAAGAGTCTTACTGCCTAACAAAGAAATTACACCCTAATGTATGTTCTATAGAGCATTCAAAATAGTAGGCATTCAGCTGGTTTAACGTCTTCATTTCCAATAGTGAAAAGTTTCTGCCTACTGAACTTTTAAAGGCTTCTGCTGACAATTGATAAGATTTTATTACTTGCTGTAACTTCTCTTTTTCTATCCAGTATCTTACGGAAAACTATTAATGAGTTTTGAAATGACTTGTTTAAAATTACAAAGATAAACAAACATTTATTATGCTGCTATTAGTAACAGTGTAGTAATATCAGCATATTATCATTTGCATATAATGTCCATCATTATTCTGAATAATGTTGCATTGGTAATATGCAGCCTTGGACCATGCATTTTGGTGAAGGGGCATATATAGCCACAAAATAGGCCAAATATAGGCCAAAAAGACAGAACTTGGGAAGAGTATAGCTTAAAAGCATGTGGAAAAGAAATTTATTCCCTTCCCAAAAAAAGGGTAGTTTGCCCAAGGCATGGATTTCAAGAAGAGGTAGCAGAGATTTTACAGATCGGAGAACCAGCAAATACCACCGCTGACTGGATATTTTACAGTATCCTTCCCCTGCCACGCCCATCAAGCCAAGCCCAAAGAACCGATAGTAAAAAAATTTGAATCCCACCACGGGATTGATCAATGCCTTTGGGGAGACATAAGATATAGGGAAACTGTAATCCTTATATAGAATGAGGGTTAAAGAGAATATCTTGTTTCTTCAAAGTCTGAAAGCTAGACTTTGAGTTCATAGTATATGTGTAAGTGTATGATTAAAATGTATATTGTAGAAATGGAATAATAAAATTTCATTCCACGTGTCACTTTATTAAAAAAAATAGATTGGAAGTATCTTTCATGCCTTAATGATATTTTTGTCTATAAAAATATTTTTAGATTTGTGAGTTAACTACACAACACCCATTGCCCCATAGCCATTGCCTCCTATTTTAAACTGTACATATTGGGTGGATATCAGAAGTGGTATTCAGCAGGTTCTGACCAGTTCTAGAGAACCAGTAGGGAAATTTTAAGTAGATCAGACAACCAGCAAATCCCACCTTTGACTGGAGATTTTACAGTATCCTTCCCTTGCCATGTCCCCCAAGCCATGCCCAACAAGCCATGCCCACAGAACCGGTAGTAAAAATATTTAAATCCCACCACCGGTGGATATGTGTAAAAAATTTATCTACTCCAACCAGTACTATGACTTACATTTCTCAGTGGACAATAACATACAATATAAGCTGTCATGACATCATCTGAGAAAAATGAATCAGATGATTCTTTCAGATTCTTGGTAGCGGATCATTCCTAGTAAAAAGGCCAGCCTGTATTCAATTCCTATAAATCTCCAGTCTTATTCAGACTCATTAAATAGCTGCCAGTCTTACCAGAATAGTCATAATAAATGGATTGAGTATCAGAAGAATAAGGCACTCTGTAGCACAGAGGTGTCTATTTTGTGGATATATATGCCCCTTCACCAAAATGCATGGTCCAAGGCTGAATATTACCAATGCAACATTATTCAGAATAATGATGGACATTACATGCAGACAGCTGTGAAGAATCATCGTTCACTATGAAAACATCCATCTCCAGACCAATTTTGCCAAAAACTTTGTCAAAACAAATATTCCAACTGCTGATGAATCCGGGTAATTTTATAATTAACTCACATGCCAAAATAGGCGTCCTATATTTCTCCAAAATAACGATTTACTTGTTTTCATATTGTGTCAAACAAAATACCTGTCATTTGAGTACACCACCTTCCAATATTTTTCTGAGCAGGTATTATTTAAAAAGCAATTATCCCAACCCCCACATCAACTGTTTCTTCAGAATGATGTAGGGTTCTCCTGACTGAGCAGGAGTTTGATGAGAAGACATCCAAGGTTCTATTCAACCCTATGATTCTACATTCTAATTTAGCAACCATCGTGTTACCAAATTCTACAGGTTGATTACATGCTGTATAAAGGGCATTATTTTTGTCTCTTCTGAATCACCTTCTAGTCAGTGCCTTGGATAACCTGATGTTTGGAAAGAAATGTTTTTTTCTCCCTGCCCTCTTTATCCAAGGTTGATACCTCCTTGTAGAGCAGTGGTTTCCAAACTTTTTAAGTCCAATGCCCCCTTGGGGCTACAAACTCATCCTCGGTGGCCCCTACCCAGGGGTGGGATTCAAATTTCTGTGGGCATGGCCTAATTTGAGGGTGTGGCTTGCTGGTCACGTGACTGGTTGAGCATGGCCAAGTGACTGGCAAACCAGGTACAAGTGGTCCTCACTTAATGACCGGTTGTTTAGCAAGTGTTCTAATTTATGACTGGCCTCCCCAGTGCTACTTGACCTGTTTTTGGAGTTTTGACAGCTTTAGATCAGGGGTCTAAATCCCACCCCTGCCCGTGTGTGTGAGAGAGAGGGAGAGAGAGAGATTGGAGCAGATCTCTCACTCTCTCTCTCTCCCACCAATGCCAGAAAGCCACTGTCAGTCAAAATTCATATTAGTGGTCTCCTGGATTTAAAATTATGAGTTTGGTGGTCCCTGAGGTCCAAAGGTTTGACGACCCCTGATCTAAAGGGGTGAGCCTGAGAGAGGGAAAGAGAGAGAGAAAAGAAAGAGAAAGAGAAAGAGAGGAAGAAAAGAAAGAGAAAAGGGAAAGAAAGAAAAAGGGACAAAGAAGGGGGGATGGAAAGAAGGGACAGAAAGAAAAAGAAAGAAAAAGAAATAAAGAAGGAGGGAGGGAGGCGAAAGATAATGAGATATCTATTCTAGTCCAGTACGCTCACACAGGGTTGCCCTCCTCGGGGTGCCGCTGCCGGATCGTTGCCGGCTGGCGACCCCGAGGGTGCGGGCTTTCTCTGTGCGGGCCCCCTCCCTGTGGAATGATCTGCCCCCAGAGATACGGGCCATTACCGACATCCAGACCTTCCGGTGCGCAGTAGACCTTGTTTTTCCAACAGGCCGGCCTGGCCCAGTAAACGGTTCATGGGGTTTTAATTTAATTTGGTTTTTAAATTTTTAAATTTTAACTTTTTAATTCAATCCTGGAATTTTAAACCTTGGGAATTTTATATTTGAAGGGATTCGGCCGGATTTATGCTATTTAATTTGTTTTTAATTGTATATACTGTCCATTTTTAGTAGGCTGTACACCGCCCCGAGTCCCTTTTTGGGAGAGAGAGCGGTATAGAAATTTAAATAAATAAATAAATAAATAAATAGTCCAATCACCTGCTCCAGCAGGGTTAGAAGGGAGTGTGTGCGTGTGTGTGTGCGTGTGTGTGTGAGTTCTCCTTGTAATTTACCAGTACATTTTGGTTTTGCCTTCTTCAGAATTGGCACTGTAATACATTGGGGAAAAGTAATTTTTAGGGTGGAGATCTGGTCCAATGGATACTGTTTAAAGCCTCAACAAAATGTGGGAGCTTCCTGATGGTCTTGACCATGTTTTGTCCACAAAACCTTTAATAGAAGCCAAAGAGGTTTCAATGTGCTGGCAAAGATGTTTCAATGTGGAAAAGAGCCTCAGTCTAAACTAGGCCTCAGCTGGCCCTGCAGGTTCACCCATTGACTGTAGCACCGCTCCAGAGCCGGCGCCTCAATGGGTGAACCTGCAGGGCTGGCCGGCGCCTCAAACGCTTCCGTCACCTCTTAGCATCCCCAAGGGGGCCGGCAGAAGGGCGCTAAGAGGCGGCAGGGGCTGGCGTGTTGAACGTGGTTGCGGCGGCAGGTAACGTGCCACTGCTTCTGCATTGGAGGCACCGGCTCCGGAGTGGTGCTACAGTCAATGAGTGAATCTTCAGGGCCGGTGCCTCAAATGCCCCCCTGCCACCTCCTAATGCCCTCCTGCCTGCCCCCTTGCCTCTTAGTGCCCCCCTAAGGCATCCCACTGCCCCCAGGGGGAGGTACCGCCCACTTTGGGAACCACTATTGTAGAGTTACTACAATTGTTAGAGTACTCCAACTAGGATGTGACTAAGCTTCAATCATACTCTTCTCCAGAAAATAATGCTTGCTAATGGTGCTCTTGGCTATTGGAAACAAAGCTGTAATCATCTATGTTATGTCTTTTAATTAAAATATCTGAATGCTGTGTCAGGTTCTGTTGACCAGGCTTACTCCTATGCACTTCTTCAGGTATCATTTTTAGGTATGAAGCATGTAGGTTTGCATGGACAATCAGCAGTTTTATCTCTAAGTTTCCCAATCATTTGAACGGAAAGTTGCTTTAGAAAATTTCAGTTCCCTCTCCTTCTGAATGACTTACTACGAAGCCAGCCAATTTCTGGCTCAATTAAAGCCAGACCAAAGTTTCTGTACTGACCCAGTTTGGACAACCATCATCACAGCAGCACGAGGGGACAGATTAGCATGATGAGTAACTTCAAAACCCAGCAAATGAAACCTTGAGTCAGTGTTGTCAGTTTATTTATTTATTTATTTATAATCGTATTTCTATACCGCTCCCTCTCCGAAAAGGGACTCGGGGCGGTGTACAGCCTAATAAATACATAAAATACAGAGATACAAAATTAAATAGAATTTAAAACCGAATTAAACATGAGTATGGCTGCATCCCAAAAATTTTTAAAAATAAGTTAAAATTTAAAAAACCCTATTTACTAAAACCCCTTAAACCCTTACTGGGCCAGGCCAGCCTGTTTAAAAAGTAGGGTCTTAACTGCGTGCCGGAAGGAGAGGATATCTGTCATGGCTCGTATCTCCGGGGGGAGATCATTCCACAGGGAGGGCGCTCCCACAGAGAAAGCACGCACCCTCGGGGCCGCCAGTCGACAACGATCAGGTGGCGGTACCCCAAGGAGGGCGACCCTGTGGGACCGTACTGGGCGGCAGGAGGTTGTTGATGGCAGCAGGCGGTCCCGTAAGTACCCAGGTCCCGAGCCATGGAGCACTTTAAATCAGTACCACCTTGAATCGAATCCGGAAGGCCACAGGAAGCCAGTGCAGCCTGCGGAGAAGTGGTGTTACGTGTGCGCCTCGAGGGGCGCCCACGATCACCCGCGCGGCTGCATTCTGGACTAACTGCAACCTCCGGAGACTCTTCAAGGGGAGCCCCATGTAGAGAGCATTGCAATAATCCAAGTGGGAGATAACGAGGGCGGAAGTGACTGTGCGAAGTGCGCCCAGATCCAGAAAGGGCCGCAACTGGTAAATCAGACGAATCTGATAAAAAGCCCCCCTGGCGACGGCTGCGATATGTTCTTCCAAAGACAGCCGCACATCCAGGAGGACACCCAAGTTGCACGCCCTTTCCACGGGGGTCAAAACTTCTCCCCCCACGGCCAGCGAAGGAATAAGCTGGCTGTATCTGGGCGCAGGAAACCACAGCCACTCGGTTTTGGCCGGGTTGAGACGAAGCCTGTTACGACCCATCCAACCCCACATGGCCTCCAGGCACCGGGACATCACTTCGACGGCTTCGTTGGGGTGGCCCGGGGTGGAGATGTACAGCTGAGTATCATCAGCGTACTGATGGAACTCCACCCCAAAGCCAGATGATCTCACCCAGCGGCTTTACATAAATGTTGAACAGCAGGGGCGAGAGCACCGACCCCTGAGGCACCCCACAAAGCAGGGGTCTTGGGGACGATCTCTGCCCCCCCGTCAACACAAATTGCGAGCGGTCGGAGAGGAAGGAGGAGAACCACCGTAATACGGTGCCTCCAACCCCCAACCCCCCCAACCGCTGCAATAAGATACTGTGGTCGACAGTATCAAAAGCCACCGAGAGATCTAACAGGACCAGGACAGAGGAACAACCTCTGTCCCGAGCCCTCCAGAGATCATCAACCAACGCGACCAACGCCGTCTCCGTGCTATGCCCGGGCCTGAAGCCCGATTGGAGGGGGTCAAGATAACTCGCTTCATCCAGGAACCGGGGAAGCTGACGGGCCACCACACTCTCTACAACCTTCGCAACAAAGCGAAGGTTGGAGACAGGACGGTAATTTGATAACAATGCTGGGTCCAGGGACGGTTTCTTGAGGAGGGGCCGCACCACCGCCTCCTTCGAGGCGGCAGGTAAAAGCCCCTCTCTCAAGGAAGCATTTATAATACCCTGGAACCAGCCTCGTGTCACCTCCCGAGTGGCCAAAACCAACCAGGAGGGGCACGGGTCCAACAAACAGGTGGTGGCATTCAGTCCCCCCAGCACCCTGTCCACGTCTTCAACAGTAACAGGGTCGAACTCAACCCAACTGGCCTCACCGATATCCACCCCCGCCCCCCCGCCCGGAGATGCCCAGTCGGAGTCCAGCTCGTCCCGAATCTGAGCGATTTTATCCTGCAGAAACCTAGAAAACTCCTCAGCCCGTCCCTGTAAGGGATCCTCCCGCGCTTCCATCTCTAAAAGGGAGCGGGTCACCCTAAACAGGGCGGCTGGGCGGTTTTCCATGGACGCAATAAGGGTGGAGAGGTAAGACCTCCTCGCCACCTTCATCGCCACTAAATACGTCTTAATATAAGATCGTAGAAGTGTTCGGTCAGACTCAGAGCGGCTAGCCCTCCAGTTGTTAAAGAAGTCTCATCATCCAAATGGCTGATAGAATTAACCAACTTATTCACCTCTGAGGATGACAACAATGTTCTAGCAAAGGTTGGACTAGAAGACCTATGAGGTACCTTCCAGCTTTATGATTCTACGTTCTAAAATCAGATCCATTTTTTAAAAATCAAAGTCAGTTTTTGTATAAAAGTTGGTCCAAACTAATTGTTCACTTCACTCCATTTGTAATAGTGCAAAACAACTGTTCAGATCACTCAATTGCTATTCAATAGTTACTCAGTAGCGAAGCTGGATCTGACTCTCCTTGCTTATGAGTACATGATGTTAACTCCCCTCATCCTAGTGAGTAAACCATCTCATGGCATTAAACATATATATTCCTTAGTATGGCTTCATTTCCTCAGGGTTTTCAGGTCATAGAAGATAATTATAGCATTCCTACCAGAAAATCATTTTAATCATGCAATATATTTCTCAAAAGGTCTTTAATGAAAGAGGTAAATGAAGCTGGAGAATCAACACCAAATATTATCGTATTTTAGGAAATGTCTTCCCATGGTTAATTTAAGGTTTGGGCTCCAGTGGACGTGACATGTTCATGCGCAAAAGGTGCACAGAGAGACAATATAAAAAGTCCACCACCACAGCAAATCTCTATCTACCTACCTGCATTGGTTGTGAACTTTTCAGCTCCTAGAGATCAACCAGGTATGTTATGGGACCTCACTTGAGTTTTTTCTGTAATAGCAGTAAAAGGTTATAGGTAATATAGTTAGAAGCTTCTGTTTCTGAACTTCTCTTGGATGTTCACTTGGTCACCATCAGACATAAAATGCTGGCTAGATAGATCTATCTAAGGAATGATGCCAGTTCATGGTGGATTTGATGATGACAACAAGCACACCAACGTGCCTACCATCCCTGTCCTGTTGTTTCTTTTTTATTTTTCTTATATGTATCCATGTATTCATAACTATGCTTTTATTTATACCTATTATCTTATAAGCAATTGACAAAATAAAATAAATAAATAAAATAAATAAAAATAAACTATTGAGAACCACAAGCTGAAAGCTTATTGTCGGGAGACGGCCCACCTGGGTTCTACTGAATTCATGAGATATCAAAAACATCCATCTGGTAGCTTTGGGAAGCAGAATAGCTGTGTCTGGTCCATCCAGATGATGATCTGCTCATATGAACAGTAGGGCACCATGGTTAAATACCAGCTTTACAGAAAGATGTGGAGAATTGAGGTTTTATGTATATCTGGAAAAATAGCAACCTCAAATCTTGGAGAAGAACAACTATCAGTCAAATTTGGCTTGACCGAAGGTCCAACAATGCAAGATGGTTGCAAGACAATGAATTGTACAATTGTAGTCAATCCGCAAAGACAAGGGAAAGGGGATTCATTGTTAGTTGAGTAAAGACTGCAAAATAATGAATGCCCCCAATTCCATTGAAAACAGATGACGTGATATTCACTTGTGATCCATTTTTTTTCAGACTTTTCACCTGCAACCATGAGTAATGGATGTGGCTGTGGCGGCGGCGGTGGCGGAGATGGAACCACCATCATTTGCGTTCCCTGTGGAAATTCCTGTGGCTCCATGGGCTGTTGCATGCCTTATTGTGGCTGCATGCAGGGCTGCGGCTGCAGCCCATGCTGTTACATGCCTTGCTCGCCTGGCGGTTACGGTTGTGGTTGCGGTGGGATAACGGCAATACGCATCCCTTCCAGAAGAGGCAGCAGTAGCTGCTGTGGTGGTTACTAAAGCTGCTGAAATCCTGGCAGTACAGATTAGGAACCTGCCTGCTCCCCCAGCCCTTCCTCATTCTCACCAATGCTTTTGACGATGTAAATGTCCTTTTTTCTTCTTTAAAAAAATATTTCAAGCTCTTTTGTGCCACTGCTTTTGACTACTAGTGTATATCCTGACCTGTTCAACTGTTTCTCTTGCTGCTGCTCATCCTCCTCATCTTTCTAAATCCTCTTTAATGTACTATCCAAAATAAAATAATATCATCATTGCATTTGCTCTGGTTTTAGTGTATTCATTTATTTACTTACTTACCTTTTATATAATTTGTATCATCCTGCCTTTATTATTTTATCCCACTCGCTTTTATGGCAAAGGTAAACTCATGGCAAACTCCCCATCTCCTAGTGATTGGCCCAAAGTCACCCAGACAGCTTTGGTGCTCAAGGCAGGACTAGAACTCCCCATCTCCTAGTGATTGGCCCAAACTCACCCAGCTGGCTTTCTTGCCTAAGGCAGGCTAGAACTTATAGTTTCCGAGTGATTGACTCAAAGTCAGCCTTCCAGTTTGGTCTCCTACTTCTAGCTTGGTGCCTTAGCCCCTAGATTCCTCCATCTTCCCGCAAATCCAAAACGTGTGTTGGTTCTAGTTTTGTAATGGAGAGAATGAGTAGAACACCTTTTCCATAAGAGCTTCAGAGACTGAAAGACCATGATTGTAACTCTGTTTAATCTCCTCTTCCCAGATTGTTTCCTACCATCACAAAGGATATAATTCCAACTTTTTCTCATAGGACTTAAATTCTAAATAGATGTCAGTCCCAAAAGTATTCTTTTTTAAACAAAAGTTATTCTCCATAAAACATACAGTCTTACCAAGCCCATGGAAGATTTATTGGCCTGCAGATTTTGATGGAAGTCACAGTACCCAGGAAGGTGCTCACTTCAGAAATGAGATTATATAAGCATAGTTTCTTAGAGATAATAAACATTACAAATAACAGCATGCATATCTTCAGACTGGCCTGCCCAAATCTGTGAACTCCCACCTTGACAATAAAACATCCACATTGTCTTGATCTTCTCACTTAAGGCAAGTGTGGTTTCTATACAACTGCATCCATTTTTATCTTGAAAATTTTTCTTTTCTGAGATGTTTCTTATTGTCATCTGTGGAATTTTTTATATTAAAAAAGCGAAATTTCCAGGTTGCTTATAGTAGTTTCAACTGGGTTTGGAAGACTTCATCGACACATACACGATAGTTCTCTATCTATGATCACAATCATTAGTGGAACTTCTGTTACTAAGCAGTGCAGCTGTTAAATGTATAACCTTATATGCCACAGTTGTTAAACAAATTTGCATTCCCCCATTGACTTTGTGTCAGATCCATGTATCTGTCATTTCTTCAGTGGAAGAAGAAAAGTGGGGAGGAGACTGATAAAGAAATCCTTCCTTGATGTAACCTGAATACATTCAATCTTATATCGAATTTGTATAACCCACACATGATACAATGGAGAGAGGAATCCCAGATGGCCAGAACCTATCATGTCTGAGAGACACAGCCAGGAGATGAGAAGACCATAAAAATTCCACAGTGAGATGTATGCTTGGGAAACTGTGAAAAAGATCGTTCCTACAGAAGGGGTGGGGGTAGGGAATAAACATACTGGCTTTTGTTTCACTAAATACACATTGAGAGAAGGGGAGGGGTTCTAAACTCCCTTATCTATCTCAATATGCATGTCACACATTAGACACTGCTTTGAACTCCTACATGGATTGTCTCATCTCAATAAAGGATTCCTTTTGATACGTTTGGTTTTCAGAAGTTCATTTCTGTTAATTGAATGGGAAAAAGTTCTGTAACCTGACACTTTGGTTGTGGAAAGTCAGCTAGAAAGTCACAAATGGTAATCAGGTGATCTCAGGATTCCGCAACCAGTTAAACATATGCCAGTTGCCAAACACCCAAATTTTGATCATGTGACCATGGGAACACTATGACAATCATAAGTGCAAGAAACAGGTTGTAAGTCACTTAGTTCAACATTGTTGTAACTTCAAACAGTTGTTAAACAAATGATTGTAAGTCAACGTAAACACAGATGGATTCAACACCAATGTTTGATTTGTACTTCAAATCAAGGCCAATTGTGGATGGCCAATGATGTTTCTGTGTGCATGTACACAACTATGCTTAAGTCAATTTTGACTTCTTAAGAAGTTCATGAAGTTTTCTTAGGAACATCTGCTGTTTGCCATTCTTCCTAAGAACTGAGCCAATGATTCTCAAAAATCAGTCACTTCATTTTTGTGCTTAAGGCTGGACTAGCAATGGAGGATTCTGCTCTTAACAAAAAGCTAATATACATGTACAAAACTCCAGCCATCCTAGTGGAATACAACTAAAGTAAAGATCGAGCAGTATTCTGCAACCGCCAAGAAAGTTGGTGCAGTCTTGGCAGAGGTAGTATTCAGCAGGTTCTGACCAGTTCTGGAGAACCAGTAGCGGAAATTTTGAGTAGTTTGGAAAACCGGCAAACACTGCCTCTGACTGGAGATTTTACAGTATCCTTTCCCTGCCACGCCCACCAAGCCACAGAATCGGTAGTAAAAAATTTTGAATCCCACCACTGTATATCACTTATATGATCATATATCATATATTCACATACGATTTAAGAAATCCAAGACTATAATCTGTTTGCCTGACTTATAGCTCATATATATATATCACACATATATGAAAATGCCTAACTGAATCAAGACTTTTTTTCCACTATTTATCTTACTGACTTGAGCAAAAGTCATATGTCAGTGAATACTTCCTTTTTAAAATACAGTGTATTCAAAGCACTGAAACTGAGCTGCAGAGCTACAACCTCCTTTGTAAAATACAGTAGCTGTTACTATTGGACTTTTTATTGATTGATTATTTATTTATTTATTTGCCGCCTATGTTGCCATGGGACTATTTTATTACTTACAACAATAAAAAGGAAGAAATGAGAGGAATGTAAACAAAATATAAGTAAAATAATAGAATAAAATAAACACTGAAAAAGAAAACAACGAGAATACATTAATATGATAAAGATGGATGTCTAGAATTAGAATTCTTTTATTGGCCAAGTGTGATTGGACACACCAGGAATTTGTCTTGGTGCAAATGCTCTCTGTATACATAAAAGAAAAGATACATTCCTCAAGAGTCAAGAATCATAAGGTACAACACTTAATAATAGTCATAGGGTACAATAAGCAATCAAATCATACTAGGAAACAGTCAATATAAATCATAAGGATACAAGTGACAAAGTTACAGTCATACAGTCACAAGTGGGAGGGGATGGGTGATAAAGAGGGATGAGAAGATTAATAGTAATAGTAGTGCAGACTTTGTAAATAGTTGGACAGTGTTAAGGGGATTATTTGTTTAGCAGAGTGATGGCGTTTGGGAAAAAAACTAGTTATTCTGGTGTGCAGTGCTCTATAGCTAGAGAGCAGCAATCCAGCAGCCACCTCCAGGGAAGTACTTATCCACTGCGTACTCAAGCCAACTGGCAGAACCAGGTCTTCAGGATCCTGCAGAAGGGTAGGAGGATTGGGCAGATCTTATCTAGAGGGTACGATGTTTCAAAAAACGGGCACTACCCTTTGAAGAGTCTTCTGGAGCCTGATAATCGGAGTTCTTTGACCGATGGGATTTGTAGTAGTCCCTCTCTGCTGGCAAGAGTAGGATGAGCCTGTCCAGGAAGACAAGATGGGTCATCAACTTTCTCTGTTCCTCTGAATTGCCTGAGTGTTTTCCAGGTTGAGCAACAGAAAGAGCATTGTTTTAATTTCATGCAATAGCCATCTGTTTCACTGAGCAATCTAAAGTCTCAGATGACAGCAAAAATCTGTGTTCATATCAGTTTGCTCTAATGTTTTCCAAATACCACTCTGATGTGATTTTTCTTCTTTGTGAGTTTGACAGCTAGTCTCATGCATTATTTAGAAAGGAAGGAAGGAAGGAAGGAAGGAAGGAAGGAAGGAAGGAAGGAAGGAAGGAAGGAAGGAAGGAAGGAAGGAAGGAAGGAAGGAAGGAAGGAAGGAAGGAAGAATTAAAGTGGTTTTCACTTAAAAGTTTGTTAATGTTTTTTCTGGAGGGGCAAGGAAAGAAAACAAGAAGTGTAATTATTATTCCATAACTAAAAGGTTTGCAAGAAAATTTTACTTCGGTGTAGAATATATTTAAGAAATTATTTATGTATGTGAATGTGCTTGTGTGCTTCTCTTTCCCATGGATACATACGTTCCCATGTTTGTTTATTTATTTATTTTATTTGTCAATTGCTTACAAGATAATAGGTATAAGTATAACATAGTTATGAATACATGTATACATATAAGAAAAATAAAATATAAAAAAAACAATAGGACAGGGACAGTAGGCACATTGGTGCGTTTATGCACGCCCCCTACAGACCTCTTAGGAAAGGGGTGAGGTCAATAGTAGACAGTCTGAGATTAAAGTTTTTGGGGTTTGGGGAAGAAACCACAGAGTCAGGTAGAGTATTCCAGACATTGACCACTCTGTTGCTGAAGTCGTATTTCCTGCAATCAAGTTTGGTGCGGTTAACCTTGAATTTGTATCTATTGTTTGCTCTTGTGTTGTTATGGTTGAAGTATTCATTGACAGGTAGGACATTGCAATGTATGATTTTATATACTATACTTAGATTGGACTGAAGGCGGCGTAGTTCAAGGTTTTCTAGGTCTAGAATTTCGAGTCTGGTGGCATAAGGTATTCTGCAACGAGTAGAGGAGTGAAGAACTCTTCTTGTAAATTGTTATACTAGCTTCCAGGCAAGTTAATACAATGGCCTATAGTTTTCCATGAATGTTATGCAGAGATTCAGTCATATAACAATGTGTTTTCTACTGCAACGTATTCATCTGTGAGAGAATAATTTTTGCATTGCTTGTCTAGAGCATATTCAAAATCTTCCTCTGTATCTGTAGAGCATCCACTTAAACTAGAATTGTCAGCCTCAATATTTTATTTCTCATACACAAAGACTGCCTTAATTTTTTTCCCAGAGCTAAAAGAAGGCTTCTGGGAGAAAAAAACCCCCAGAATGATAAGGAATTGAGCTTTTATTGTCTAAGTACATGATCTATTGGTATGCAAGGTAAAAAGAAATCCTATTCGGTACTCATTTTGCTTCTTATGACATATGGTCTCTGCAATGAGAAATAATTCCTCCCACATATTCACAAAGATATTTGCAATTTCTATTTTAATATTTTATAAAGGAAAAGGAAATATATTAATGGAACTCATGTATATCTAATGGCTGAAAAATGTTCTGCCAAAGCAAGTTTTCTTAAACTCATCAGAATTCATTTTTGGGATGAGCAGCTAGCTTTTTTTATTTATTTTGGAAAAAGCATTTTGTATAGCATTTTGTATAGTGTGTATAGTAATAGGAGACATCACAGTATATAATACATAGTATATAGCGTAAGTGCAGATAAAATAAGAGGAACAGCAAGATAACTACTTTGTTACAAATATATCTAAAATATAGATTGTCTTCCCCAAATATTAAAGTTATCCTCCCAATTTGGAAAATTTACAAAATAGAATATAATTCTTTATTGGCCAAGTGTGATTGGACACACAAGGAATTTGTCTTGGTGTAAATACTCTCAGCATACATAAAGAAAAGATACATTTGTTAAGAATCAAAGATCATAATGTACAACACTTAATGATAGTCATAGGGTACAATCAACAATCAAATCATACTAGGAAACAGTCAATATAAATCCTAAGGATACAAGGGACAAAGTTACAGTCCTACAATCACAACTGGGAGGGGATGGGTAATAAGGAGTGATGAGAAGGTTAGCAGTAATAGTAGTGCAGACTTTGTAATAGTTGAACAGTGTTGAGGGAATTATTTGTTTAGCAGAGTGATGGCTTTTGGGGAAAAACTGTTCTTGTAATCTAGTTGTTCTGGTGTGCAATGCTCTATAGCGTCATTTTGAGGGAAGGAGTTGAAACAGTTTGTGTCCGGGATGTGAGGGGTCTGTAAATGTTTTCACAGCCCTCTTTTTGACTCATGCAGTACATAGGTACTCGATGGAAGGCAAGTTGGTAGTAATTGTTTTTTCTGCAGTCCTAATTACTCTCTGTAGTCTATGTCTGTCCTGTTGGGTTGCAGAACCAAACCAGACACTTATAGAGGTGCAGATGATAGACTCAATCATTCCTCTGTAGAACTGGATCAGCAGCTCCTTGGGCAGTTTGAGCTTTCTGAGTTGGGGCAGAAAGAAAATTAGGAGGGACTATTTTGATTGTCTGAAGAATAATATCTAAATAAGAATGATTGTTCAGACTAGAGGAGAGAAGGGGAGGGGAGGGGAAGAGAGGGACGGAGGGAGAGGAAGAAAGGAAAGAAAGAATTCCCCTGAATACTTCCTGGCCGATGGCACTTTCAGCATGCACCCCCAATCTATGCTGCCACCTGTGTGTATTACCCCCTGCATGCCTTCTTTGATCCATGTAACATTCAAGTACATTTCTGGACACTGTCCCTGACCAATGGACCAACCCATACTCTCTACCTGACCCTCATCACCCACAAACCCATCCTGACTTTTCAATATGTTTTGTGCACCATTCCTGACCACCTCCTATGTACCCCCTTGCTCTTTCTACCACGCAACAGCAGCCACTTACATGTATGCTGGACTTGGACTTACAATTTCTTGCTGGCTTCTCCACTGACTTTCTACCTGCAAGCTTTTCACATGTAAAAGAAATGAGGAAGACTTCTGATGAAATTTACTTGGTATGCTTTTATTCACTTAGTAAAGCTTGATTTTATGCCATCTCTTTGACATAATTTCTATCAAAATGCACTATTACATATTTACTGATTCTTTGTAATCTTGGTCCAGAATTATGGTATATTAAAATCATAGTGAAATGCATTTGGTAAATTCTCTTCTTTATGCATATTGTTCTTTATGGATATTAAATAGACAGACAAGGAAATAGTATGGTGCATTCCATTGCATATTATATAAATATGATATAAACATTCTATTAACCCTATACAAAAATCTAATAAACATAAACAAACATAAAAACAAACATATACAATCATGTTATTAACATTCAACCTTATTCCTATGCCTGATAGATAAATTATTAAGCTTTGTTGAATTTCTAGCTAATTGGGGAACTTAAAGCTTATTCAAACTATCTTGGAATCAAATTAAAATACCAATGGCAAAACACAACATTTTATTTCTCTGAAACTCAAATATTCTTCAAGTAATTTAGCTTGAGATATAAATATCTCTTAATAAATATTTCTGTCAATATTCACTCATGCATCAAAAACCATGAATTGGACATGTGGACATTATTTTATAGCTAAACTAAACAATTCTTCAGAATTTCAGAAATTTCCATAGATGGAAATTAAAATGGATGGACCATTCCTATTATTTAGATTGTTTCCATTTTTCCAGAATACCTACTCTGGAAAAGACTACATTATGTTGTCAAGTAATATCTTTTTATACAAAATGGAAACTAATTATTCAAGAAAAAGGACAGTCATGATTGTTTGCCAACAACCCCAGAAAAAAAAATATTCTTGAAAATAGACATATTTATTCTCAATAGTCCCCTTAAAGGTTTAGCCAGAAGTTTAAATTTTTAAATGATTACTTCAACTATGATCTTATTCCAGCATAGGTGCTGATATTCAGAAAATATAAAACAATTATTGTTAAATGGGAATTGGACTTTCAATATGGTAGATTAATGTATGATAAACTACTTTCTTGACTGTTTTAATTGAGGACTGAAAGGACTGAGCCATTTATAAGTAGTTGTCATTGTTTTATCCTAATCCCTAATCTTAATTACAACTTTAGTATTTCCTAAGGGTCTGTCATTCAGTATCAAACAAGTCTGACTCTGCTTAATCTTTCAAGATTAGCCTGTTAAGTTAGTTGGTCATGTACTACATAAGCTTGCATAAATGAAAAGACAAATATAAAAACATTACCAAAAGTTTAAAAAAAAAACACAAGTACATTGCACGCATATGTGTAGGACAGTGGTGGGATTCAAACATTTTTACTACCCGTTCTGTGGGTGTGGCTTGGTGGGTGTGGCGTGGCTTGGTGGGTGTGGCGTGGCTTGATGGGTGTGGCGTGGCTTGGTGGATGTGGCGTGGCTTGGTGGCCGTGGCAGGGGAAGGATACTGCAAAATACTCATTCCCTCCCCACCCCACTAATCTGCTTTCCAGCTCCGTTCTCCTATGAGGGCAACAAAAGAAGACCCAGCCAATCAGATGGGACTCGGGAGGCAGAGCATAGATGGGGGTGGGGCCAGTCAGAGGTGGTATTCCAAACTACTCCAAATTTCCGCTACCAATGTTCCAGAACTGGTCAGAACCTGCTGAATATCACCTCTGGTGTAGGAAGATTCTGGCCAAGGCTCATATTGAAAGCCAATACATATGCTAATTATTCTCCAGCATTTTCTTATAGACAGAACATTCCAATGACCTGCTTTAATAAGCCAAAATCTTTGCACCTAAAATAATATCTTTAAACCATGGGCTTTCAAGATCTTTGAGAAAATACAGCCATTTATTTTTGACCTCGCTGTAGAAATGGGTCAGTATTGGTCTGAGAACCTGGAGATGCTCTGCAGTCCAAATAACCCAATAATTATATTTTAAAAAAATATGCATTTAAGCTTTTAATGATTAACATATGGAGAAAAGTTAATGGATTTACTTAAGTCTTCAAAATATCACTGAACAAGTGGATTAGAAGAACAGTTTGTTTTATTGCTACTTCTTTGGATTTTAATGAGAAGATGGTATCTTTATCTAGCTTTTTCAGGATAAATTTATTAGAAGAGCAAGAAAAACAAGAATAAACCTAAAGTTGGAATGACTGTGAATTGAAATGTGACTGGAAATTTATCCTGTCAACTTGACATTGAAATCATTTTTAGCCAAGTATATAAACTTGCACATTTTTTTCATTTAAATAGAAAAAAATATTAATGCACATCAAAATTACTGAAGAAAATTGAAAAACCTATGGCACCTTTGCTGTTATAATGAAGTCTATTTGCATGAGCAATTCTAATAGAATTTACTGTATTCCCTGACAAGAACAAGTTAGGCTGAAATTGTCTGACTGTAGAGAAAGGATTTCAGTGCTTAATGCTCTTGGGTTTCTTTCTCCCTAGTCAGATCTAGAATGCTAATTCTAGATCTTTAAATCTTAATATTTATACAATATTAACTTCAAGATCCATGAATTTTGGATGACCTTCCATCCTCTTCCTTTTAATCTGTTCCTGGTACTGATGCTGTAGCATTGCTTTCTTGTTGTTCAAATCTGTAAAGCAATTAGATCAGTCCTTTAGTTTTTAGTTACCATAAAGAGTTTAAATAAATGGAATTACAGATTTGCATAAGCACAAAAATGGATGCTAAGGAGCTTATTACCTAAACTAACATTTTCATGCCTTCTAACCTTTCTTTGATTATTACCTTTCCATCTAAATTTGATCTGCAAACTCTTTACAACAGAAATGCATACAGAACTTTAGATTTGCCTGACATTCCTCTGACTGATGTCAACAATATATATGTTTTTATTTATTTTTTATTTATTTAATTTGATTTGTCAATTGCTTACAAGATAATAGGTATAAATATATACATAGTTATGAATACATGAAATGGGTACATATAAGAAAAATAAAAGAAACAATAGGACAGAGATGATAGGCACGTTGGTGCACTTATGCATGCCCCTTACAGACCTCTTAGGAAAGGGGTGAGGTCAATAGTAGACATTAATCATTTATCTTTCTGAGCACTTTAATCCTGTTAAAAATTAATTAGAGAGCTTGTAAATACCGCATGATTGATTCCATCCTAATCATTTATTTAAAGATGGGTATTAAAATAATCTCATTCTATACCTAAAAAATTTATCTTATCTTTAAGTTGCTTCAGTTGGTTTGTGCATAATTTTAGCCAATTTTATTAAGATAAAATCCAGAAGTAAACAACTCTGTTTACAATTCATTTTGTTTTTACTGTTTTCTCTGTCATGAAAAACTAGGAGAAATAGGTTTATTCACTGCACACTTATAACTCAGTACAATACAGGTTTATCAAAATTATATAGTGGCCAAAAGATTTATATGATCTGAAGAGAATATGACTTCAGCAACAGAGTGGTCAATGTCTGGAATACTCTACCTGACTCTGTGGTTTCTTCCCCAAACCCCAATAACTTTAACCTTAGACTGTCTACTATTGACCTCACCCCTTTCCTAAGAGATCTGTAGGGAGCGTGCATAAGCGCACCAATGTGCCTACCATCCCTGTCCTATTGTTTCTTTTTTTATTTTTCTTATATGTATCCATTTCATGTATTCATAACTATATTATACTTATACCTGTTATCTTATAATTGTTTGTAAAATAAATAAATAAAAATAAATAGAAACCAGACTATATATGCAAGATATATCAACATTATATACAATATATATCAATTGAATAATACCGTAATTTATGTAAGGCTTTTATTACATAGTATAATGGATACATAATATAATTACAACATAACCGTTTCGTAAAACTAGCACAATCTAATTATGTTGCCACCCAGAGTCACTCAACAGTGAGATAAGAGGCATATAAATTTAATAATAAATCAAAATTATGAATTTATAATAAATAATGAAATACATTTTTCCAGCTTCCTAAAGAATATGTGAAATTTAGTGTTTTAAAAGTCCTTGTAAAGATCATGAACTCAGACAATTTAAAAGAAAGTCAGCCTCAGAAAATACAGGGGAAAAATACAAGTTGACATTTTAACATAGGGACACACTAACTGACTCTGATATCATAACTTAGCCAACCCCACAGAACTTGAACAGTACAAAGATACTGAAGTAACTGGCTATTCCTTTAGGCAAATCCTGGAAAGTTTACAATAGCATATAACTGGATGGTGCTGCTCTTGAAAAACCAAGGAGAGATGGAAAGGTGAGATGTGGCTACATTGAGAGAGATCTTCTTCTTTTAATGACCCCATAATCCCTTGCGTGGTAGAGTCTGGGCAATTGAATGGAGCTGAGTCTTTACTGGCCCAATGCTCTTCCTGTCGCCAATGCAGAGTTTGGTTTAGTTGGTACATTCTCATTGTGCCTAGAGAGAAAAATATATGCCTCTACTTAGAATTGAACTCACCTGATTGTGGGGTGAGAGATCCATCTTTAGGCCACCACAACACTCCAGTACATTGAAAGAGATCTATTTCAAAATATTCCCACTCACTGTGAACTGTGAAAATAGGGTAAAGTAGGAGACAGTCAAAAGTGGGACCAACCTACTACTTCAATCCAACAAGCCCACATCCAAGTAACTGCCTAGATCAGATCTATCCAACCCATAGAATCCTGGACAGCTAATAATTTGACCCCCCAAATCATAAACTTTTAACATTATTATGTAATTTGAAGCTATTTTTATATACATTAATATTACATATTTTATGCCTTCCAAGACAATTTGTCTTTATTGAATGTGGCCTAGGCAAACCAAAACATTGGACAACCATTGCCATGATGCTTCTGTAATAGTATATTCATTTACACATTATTTTTAAGATGGACAAATACAAGTTCTTTATATGAAAGGCTATAACATACTGATAATTTTTTAAAATAGTATAAGCTCCTCGAATTATGTACCATAGAAGACAATAATTAGAGGCCCTGAAGAAACAAGGAGAGATTAGAGAGAAGAATTATCAAAATGAAAAACAATAACTTCAGTCTTTTTTAAATTTAATTTAGATGATGAGAATTCATCCACCTGGAAATTTAAGTTAGGCAGGTAGACAAGGAAGGTCATGCTATTTCATCCAAGACCAAAGCAGAGGACTAATTCATGATTATAATTCCATGGTTCTGGGTATTTTGAGTGTATTTGGCTAGATCAGGTGTGTTGTGTAGTACTGCTATCATGGATTCTTTTTCACTAGTTCCAGATCTATGGATGTAATGAGTGCTGTGACATCAAAACAAATCATAATTTCATCTTGTTCTATTTTTTAACTTTGATTTTTCAAAGACACTAACTTTGATTTTTCAGAGGCACTGTAGCAGGGAGTTGATAGAATATTTGCTCTGTGAATTGTTCATGCTTTTTTCCAAGTTCTTTTGGACCTGTTCTAGGATTATATGTTTAAATTGACAGGATTAATAACAGGAATTTAGAGTAATCATTTGTGCTTAAAAATCTATATGCTCTGCTTGGTGGTATCTACAGTCTTTGGGCTTTATCAAGGTACCAAAAAGTTAACAACTTAGGGATACCCCCAAAGATAATTATTAATAAATGGAAATATGAACTGATTTGCCTGGCAGCATTTGAATTAGGCTTTTCAAAGCAAAAGTAAAGAATGATGAATTAAACAATTTGTCAAAATTTCTTGCAATTGTTGTGAGAAAATTTATAAGGCTTTCTCTATCCCTCTCTTTGAATTTATATTGTGACGTTATATAGACCCTGTGTTTTCATTATATGTGTGTGTATATGTACTGTATGCACAGAGAGAGAGAGAGAGAGAGAGAGTATAATCTCTCTTTCAATTTCTCTATGGGCATCAGGAATTAAATTTATTTTATTTCTATCAAAAATTAATCAGGTTTTAGGCTTATTGCATAATTTAAACGTATATCGCATAAAAATGTCTACAAATAATAAATGAGGTATTAAATATTAAAATCCTTAAATGAAGCTAGAATCAAAAAGAGATTATATGAGTTGGAAAAATACAAAAATAATAATTCACCAAGGGCAAAGATGTACAATTGAGTATATTCAGCAATGATACTTCACCTCATGGTGACAGATGAGTTCACCCAGAAGTCACATGTAGATGTTAAACAGGAGAGGAGAAAAGCAGAGTTCTTTCTTCCCAAATCACCACTAACTGGAACCAAACCCAATGCAAAGGAAGCGAACAAGCAGCATATTTGGTGCCCACCAGTGGTGGGATTCAAAATTTTTTATTACCAGTTCTGTGGACGTGGCTTGGTGGGCTTGGCTTGGTTTGGTGGGTGTGACTTGGTGGGCATGGCAGGGGAAGGATACTGTAAAATCTCCATTCCCATCCCCACTCCTTTACTCTATACATTTTCCCTTTCCTTTTTCTCCCCTATTTTTATTTTTTCTATTTATAATCTGATAAACATAATAAAAGGTTTTGCTATTACAGTTGTAACTGTAATCTTGCTATTACGATCACTAATAAATCCTCACATCAGACTTTCTGCCTATTTGCCTTTCCTTTTGGCTTCTGACACCTGAAAAAGCATTTTTTGTTGTTTGTGGCATTTCCTGTAAGGCTTATGTTATACAGCTCATTCTTTTTCAGATAGGATCCATACAGTTTTGGATAATTGTCTCTTTCTTTCTTTGCTTATAATCCCTTCCTTCCATTTCCTATACATGTCCCTTTGTTTTTTAGAATCTTAGAAAGCTCTTTATGTATCTGCAGTGGCATATTTAGATGTTTCCCTTTTGTTATTTCGTTATTTCTGCAGCTGAAATATCTCGCTACAGGTTTCCAATCCTCCCTGGATGTTTTTTTTTCCCCTTAGGATTTCAAGCAACTGGATCTGGTCTGCTTTTAAACTGCATTCATCAAAATGTGCTCTTCTGAAACCCAGTATAGAGCTTTGACTACTGCATCCTTCCTCCCTTTGATATAATGAACTCAAGGATGACATGAATATTTTTTTCTCAAGGTTCTAGTCACTTTCACTTCTTCAACCAATTCCTCTCTGTTGATGTAAGGTCTGGGTTAGAGACCTCATCTTCTTGTTCCTCCTTCAAGTTTCTGACAAATGAAATTGTTAGAAAAAGGGCACTATGATTTATTGGACCTCTAACTCTTAGCAGAGTTAGATTTCCAGCAAATGTTAGAATAGTTGAACTCTTCTACCCAAACTGTAAAGCATCTCTTCAGAAGTACACAATAGCGTACCCAAAAAAATAAATTGCCAACCATATATTCTGTTACTTTTATTTTTAAATCATTTTTGAATAGTACAGATTTTTATTTTATTTGTCAAATTTACAAAGTCATCTATCTCACCCAATAGGGACAAATACTTTTATATCAAACAAGCGATATTTCATGGAACTTTATGTTTTTTATTCCAATACTGATCTGCACAGGAAATTATTGATAAAAATCAATAATGTAAAACAGACACACTTGTGTGGTTTACATTATTGATTTTATTAATAATTTCCTATGCAGATCAATACTGAAATAAAAAATATATAAGACTCAATGAAATTCAATTCAGAAACAGGTCAAAAATTTTAATATTGCTTATCTGAAGTAAAAGCTT
Organism: Bungarus multicinctus; assembly: GCA_023653725.1. Taxonomy (NCBI): domain Eukaryota; kingdom Metazoa; phylum Chordata; class Lepidosauria; order Squamata; family Elapidae; genus Bungarus; species Bungarus multicinctus. The sequence goes on from CM042849.1 coordinate 67,640,639, forward strand.
TTCAAAAGTCTTATATATTTTTTATATCAGTATTGATCTGCATAGGAAATTATTAATAAAATCAATAATGTAAACCAGACACATTACTGTGTCTGTTTTACATTATTGATTTTTATCAATATACTCAAAAGTTTTGTTGACCTGTTGTAGCTGGATCATCACGGTTCCATTGACCTGAATCTTCTGGTCTTTTTTCAATACTATATGTTTACTTAAATCAATTTGTATACTTCTTCAATAAGTGAGTTACGTAAAACACTATGGAATGCAGGAAATAACTAATCAAATAATGTAAATAATCAATAATGATATGCAGTCATCAATTTCCATATAACCATTAATTTATTAAAGTACAGGAAGGCATATTCCTACGACGTTTTATAGACAAATAGCATTTTAACAACATTTTAACAAAGAATATTAATTTCCTAAGATTAAGTTGTATTTTCCTAAAATCTCAAATTGATTATATCCCAGGAACCAATTTCATTTTTATTAAAATGCTGAAGAAAATTATGAGTGGTGGATTCCAATCCTGGTGGCACTATTCACCTATACTATTTAATATGTCCCTGAGGAGTGGGGCCTATTGTCCCAATTTTTAAGAAGGAAAAATAGACAATCCTGATAATTATACACTAATAGGTCTGCTAAACATCATTAGCAAACTTTATGCCAAACACATCCAAGATACTCAAGGAATGGCTGGATCATGACAATTTGATAGTTGAAGAACAAACCAGGTTTAGAGAGGGGAGATGCACCATTGAACAATGTTTGGTCCTCCATCATTTAATTGAAAAATATGCATCCAATAGAACTGTATCATTATATGCTTCCTTTATAGATCTCAAGGCAGCCTTTGATATGGTTACCATGACCAAGCTATGGGAAAAACAGGAAGCTGCTTCAATTGATCATAGGCTTCTCCATTTGCAATGTGCCTTCCATATAAACCCTCAAGGTTAGATGTAATATGCAAGGATCTCTCTTGAGGTCAGTCTAGCTCAAAAGGGGGTTAAACAGGGGTGCATTTTGGCCCCCTTGATCTTAAATTTCTATATTAATGATATGGTAAAATCATTAAATTTATCAAATTACACCTGCCAAAAATAAGGGATTGAACCCTTGCCCTGCTGCTCTACCCAGATGATGCAGTAATCCTCTCCTGGACATCTGTAGTCTTAAAAGAGTCTTGCAAATCCTAATCCAATATTGTAATAACGACAAATTGGGCATAAACTATCAGAAAACTAAGGTTACGGCCAAAACTCCATTCATGGTATCTCAATGGACATAACATTGAGCCACCTTCAAGTATCTAGGTGTAGTCATGCCATCAGCTGAAGAAAAGCACATTTTGAATGCACAGCTGCTTCTTACATCTCTACAAAGAGTTCAATCCAAATTTATTAGAGCAATTCTCCAGAATCCTTGTTGTGTTTCAAAAACACTCCTTGCCTGGAGAACAGAATTGATCAAGGTTGAAGCAGGAATCTGTATGGTTTGCTTAAATCTTTGGCTAAAACATAATTTATTTCGCCAAGGCCCCGTACCTTTAATCTTCCAAGATAAATTGTCCTTTTCATGAATCAGAGCTGTTGAGTTCAACTTCGTTAAACTAGGATTTTCTCCATCCTCAATACTCAAGTTGGACTATGATTAGGCAGAACAAACCCTGAGACAAAAGGTAGAGGACATTGAAAGTCAAGTGGAATGAAAGAAATCTCCATTGTTTCTGATTTCTGATTATATGGAAAATGCTGACATTTTACAATTTCTTCACTTTTTCAAAGTATTATCATTATTTCTATGGGGATCATGAGAGTTATATTTGTCAGAACAAAACAACCAACTAAAACAGACATTGGCCATTAAAGAATAATGCTCAGAAATATTCTAGGGAAAGAAGGGACGGTAATTAATAATTAGTTATTTTATCAAATTCCTATCATCAGACTTCAGTAGCAATTTCTGACAAAATATAAGATGCAACATATCAAATAGACATTATAAATGTAAAACACCTGGTGATGACAAAGAAGTACAGAGAAAGAATTATAAATAACACAACCCTAAGAAGTTCAGTCGCCAAATGCTCTCAGAAATACTTCAGATTACATACTTTCTGGAAAAGCAATAGTAAACTGGCTAGCCTAACTTCAAGAAAGATAAAACTGAAGAACATTATCTATAGATGTCTGCATTTTGGGGAGATCATCAGAGATATTGTGCTGAACAGGTTGGGTGGACTACTTCTTTGTGGAAAAGGTGAGCTTTCTAGACAGAGAAGATGGTCCTTTAATACCTTTAATACCTCACACATACGTGCTAGTCGTTTCCGGCTCTAGGGGGCGGTGCTCATCTCCGTTAAAAAGCGGAAGAGCAGCGCTGTCTGAAGATATCTCCATAGTCATGTGGCCAGCATGACTAAATGTAGAAGGTGCATGGAACGCTGTTCCCTTCCCACCAAAGTGGTCCTTATTTTTCTACTTGCATTTTTATATGCTTTCAAACTGCTAGGTTGGCAGAAGCTGGGACAAGTAACGGGAGCTCACGGTATTATGCGGCGCTAGGAATTCGAACTGCTGACCTGCCGACCTTTCTGATCGACAAGCTTAGTGTCTTAGCCACTGAGACACCGCATCCCTATTTAAATACCTTAGTCATCGACATAAAATCACCTCTACCAATTTCTGATCTTCCTAACCAAATGTACCTGAACGCATGCTCTCTTTCTGAGTTTCAGTTGAATGCATGTAACAGGTTCAGCACCAATAATCATGTTTCACCTTCTCTGAACATTTAAAGGGGCCTCAATCAATGATTGTAAAACACATTTATGAAGGAAGAAATATGTTTTTTTGTACATCATAAACTGATTTTGCCTTGCCTGGATCTCTCCCAAATCTGTTGCTAATAGCAACTTGTTTCCATTGCCTGGTATTTCTTTTCCCTCTTAACCTCTATCAGTTTATTACACATAGGTCTTTACTTCTTATTCATGCCTAATGAATTTAATGACAGAACACTATACCAGGAGTAGCATTTGGCTTTGTTGGAGCAGGTGTCAAATACTAAAGCTTTTCTTCAACCTGCAATCCCTTTCTGCAAGATTCTAGTCAAGGTTGATGTTGCATAAGCTATACAGTTATCCTTTCTAAGTTACTAGACGAGTAGTGAAGAGTATTTTTTTTAAAAAGATCATTATTTGATTCTGGCTATTGGCCTTTAGGGAGAGCAAATAATGGGGATTAAACGCAAGAGCGTAGAGAAAGAATTTGGCAAGAAAATCTACAGCAAAGGGATTAGGTAAGTGCCACTGGTGAAACAGACACAACCTGGATGGGCCTTTTGGATTGAAAAATGCAAGAGGGATTTCCTGTTTAATTTTATTTCCCAAGGCTCATAAAATTATCAGTATAACCAAGCTGGAAACAAATACATCAGCCATTGAATAATAATAATGAACTTCTGACTGATTGTGTGACGTTACATAACAACCTAATAATACTATTAATAATATTAATAACCAAATATCTGCCTTGGAAAGGATCTGATATATGTATGTATGTGTATATGTACACACACACACACACATTTCAGACAAATGGTTATCCAACATCTTTTTAAAAACTTCCAGCGTTGGAGCATTCACAACTTCTAGAGGCAACTTGTTCTACTGCTTAATTGTTCTGTCAGGAACAATTAATTCTTAGTTCTAAGTTGCTTCTCTCCTTGGTTAGTTGCCACCCATTGCTTCTTGTCCTGCTCTCGGGTGCTTTGGACAATAGCTTGACTTCCTCTTCTTTCTGGCAGCCCCTGAGATATTGGAACACTGTTATCATGACTACCCTACTCCTTCTTTTCATTAGACTAGACATATCTAGTTCCTGCAATTGTTCTTCATATGTTTTAGCCTCCAGCCCCCTAAATCTCCATATATACATGTACATGCATGCATGCATGCATACATACATACATACATATATATACATATATGTACACACACACACATACAGAAAAATCACCCATGCACATGTGCTACTTGTGCAAAAAATACATCAATAAATATATATTAATCACCTACACACAGTATTTTATACGAAGCTTAGTACTAATTGTTTTAAATTAGTAGACCCATGATGGCACAGTGATTAGAATGAAGTATTGCAGGCCAGTTCTGCAAACTGTCAGCAGTTCGATCTTGACTAGTTCAAAGTTGACTCAGCCTTCCATCCTTCTGAGGTGGGTAAAATGAGGACCCAGATTGTTGAGGGCAAGAGGCTGACTCTGTAAACTGCTTAGAGGGGGCTGTCAAGCACTGTGAAGCGGTATATAAGTCTAAGTGCTATTGCTATTAACAATGCCAGATACAACCTAAACATTTGGTTGACTGTGTGACTAAAAAAAATAATATATTACAATAATATTCAGGTCAAAATAAATGCTTAATTGTCATTCTTTAAATTTCTTGCTTATCTTTATTTAAGTGGTGGTGGTGGGGATAATAAATAAGTGGGTAGGCTGACAATAAATGGTCCATGAAACAAATACCATATCTTATATATTTACAGGTGATACTATGATGTAATAACAAAATGGATGGAATATGCCAATAAAGAGGTGGATCACATAAAGATTTAATAAATAAATTAATAAATTTGTCCTACTGCATCACAATGGATGTAATTTTGACTTTTCTCTGTCATTTTGATGTTATCCTATTTAGGACTGAATGCCTATATATGCAAGTTATCTGAAAGAATTTTTTTCCTATACATATTTTGTATATTTGTCTTTGAATTACACTTCTGCAGGCCAGTTTCTAACATTTGGAACTCTGCATGTTTTCTCCCTGTTGAATTCTGATTTGTTGAGAACATGAACATGAAAGTATTTAACATTGTGAGTAAAAGAAACATATCCATGTAATCATAACTATGTTTTTTACTTATACCTATTATCTTGTAAGCAATTGACAAAAATAAATAAATAAATAAAATGAAACATCTGTCTTGGGATGGACTCACCATTCAATGAAGCATATTCCAGCAGGCTCCCTGTGAGACCCATTTTCCAAGTGTCTTTCCTTGCTTTGTCATTTCTTTCCTGCTTCCTTCAGATTTTTTTTCACATTCAGTTGCTTGTCACCATACATTTCTGTGCATGAAAAGGTGATAATCAGGATTTTTTTCCATGTTCATGCGCCTAATATTTTTCCTGCCTATCACTTTTCCCACACTTGCTATCTCTCTATTAAAAATAAGTTTATTAATTCAAGAAGGAAAGCAGCAATTCATACCTGGGACTTATGCTGCAATTACTCAATTAGAGCTGGGATAAAAGGATATTTAAAATTCCATTGCTGGACTTCCAGTGGTGTTTCTGTTGAAGACGGACCAGAAATCGCGATCATGCGTGGCTTTGATCCATGCTTGCCCTGTTGGAAGGGTCCCTGAGGGACCGAATCATCTGACCCACCTTGTAGGGGTGGGAGGAAGAGGGGGAGACTGCCAACTGGGTTTAGTGGAGCCGCATCTCCCTTTCCTGGCTTGGTTTCTACTCCCCTAGAAGACAGGGAGAAGCGGCAGTTTAATGGCTGCCCTGAAGACAGAAAGCTGCTGGGACTTAAGTTTGTGCTGGAGAGTGGAAGTGGTGAGTGGCGTGTAACTGGATAAAAGACTTTGAATACTTTTTTTGATTATCCCAAAAAGTGGAAATAAAGAGTCCTTGTTTGGAAGAATGGTAGCAGCGAACGGGGAATAAGAGGAAAATATAAGGTAAAGGAAAAACCAGAAATAAAAGAATTACATGAAAACAGAGATTAAATTTCGACTAATATACAGAATTGGACATTAATTAGGCATTGGATAAAATGATGGATTTATTTGGACTGGATAAAATTTAATGTTAATACTATGGAAAAGAGAATTAAAAATTAAAAAACTTTGAAAAGAAAGTGATATACAGCACCACCTAATGGTTAAAGATTTTCCTCTTTAATGGAAAATTACTGGTCGTATAAATATTTGAAAGAAAGAAGAAATGGAATAAAAGATTATTAATACAACAAGAACCCCAGAAGCTTTTCTAAAAAGTGTGGACTACAGTAAAATATAAAGGAATACAATATTTTGGGATGCTGGAGGTTTACTGTGACAAACAGTAAGAAGAAAGAGAAGAAAGAGAAACAGAAGAAAGAGAAAGTGAGAGAAACGCAGACTTTTGGCAAGGACTATAATAGAAAAATTTGATCTTTAATAAAGAAATGGAAGAAATAAGCAAAGAATTTAAGTCGGAGCTGCAAACTGTGAGAGGTATGTTAAAAGAAAGAATGAGGTTGCTGGATACAATGATTAGTAAAGTAATAGCATCGCAGCTTGTAGAAGAACAAAGAAAGTCCAGAGATGACGAGTTGGAAGAGGAAAACAACAGCCTAGAAGAATATGGAGAACAAGGACCATTGCTAAAGGATATAAAAGATTTTAAAATAGAGACACTGACAACAGAGGCAACAAATAAAAGAGATAAGGCTCCCAAGACTAAGGAGGAGGAGGAGGAGGAGGAGGAGGAGGAGGAGGAGGAGGAGGAGGAATTATATAAGAAACCCCCAAAAAGAGAACTGAAAAGGGTGGGGAAAAACATGGCTGACAGGCAGAGGGGAATAAAAATAATACTAGAAGGAAAAAAGAAAAAAGACCGGGGAAACTTAGAAAAGGGAAAGCTGGCTAAAATTAAAAGAAATAATAAAGCCAAGAAATTTAGAGATAAGGGTTGGAGATTTTATAAGGGGGATACCACATGGAAATGTATATTGGTACTTAGTTTAAAACTTGCTGGGAAATATTTTAGGACTGTATAAATTATGTATATATGAATATGAATTATATATGAATTATGCTGTTATGAAGCCTATCTTTGGAGGATTAAAAACAGTGGAATGGAAATGAATTAAAATATATAGACAAACTTTGGCTAAGGGGAAAAGAAGAAAACATGATTATTAATGATTATAAGTAAAGTGAAGATTAAATGAGACATATTAAGAAGTTACTCTAGCGATTTTCTGGGGAGGATATCTTAAAATATATACATTTTAAAATATACAGTTGATTATTTAATGGATATTAGAAGTGTATGAGAGTATTTTATTATGATTAAAGTAGGGGAATGGAAAACACCATGTGAATCCTAAATACATTGGCTTTATTTTACTTTTACTTTTTTTAAATTGTTTATTATATATTGGCTTAGAGAAAATTAAGGATAATAATGATGTGCAATGTAAAATAAAATAGGTGGTAGGCTGAAGATGGAAATAATAGGGGATAAAGAATTGAAGACCTATGTGTGGATGAAATGATATTGATATTGAACTAATGAATTGAAATATGAAATGCAAATTTATTTAAAGATGAGTGAAATGGATGATGATACATGAGATGATATTATATAAGATTAATGGAAATGAAAGTATGACTATGTACAAGTGTTATAATCCAGAATCATGTTGTTCATGTGAAGAGATGTGTAAAAATAAAAATAAATAAATAACTTTTAATTAAAAAAAATAAAAAATAAAATTCCATTGCTGGAATCCATTGCTTCTGTCACTTATTCTGTCTATGGACACATGTATGTTGCATGAGCATGTGAATTGGATCAGAGCCATGCTTTGCAGGCATTCAGCATCAATAATCCCCTCATATAGCCCTAGAAAGTCAACTTACTTGAGATAGTAGGAAGACACATACACGAGTAGAGAAATGGGAGGGTATACAACAGAAGACTAATCTAATGTAACCTTCTCCAATCAGCAGATTGGTTTTGGAAGCCTTTCAAGTTTTTTGAGACTAAAAAGCTTCCAGTTGTTGAAGACTTACTATGAGATATGAAACAAGAGTGTGCACTTCCATTTTCATACTCCACAAACAGCAGCTTAATTTTTAAAATTGGTATCTAGTCCAGAAGAGAAAGGATAATATTGGAAACACTAATACTACATAAAATGCCTCCATGTTTTAGTTAGGGTGCTTATTGTCATTGATTTATATTTTCACAGTCTGTTTTAATTATCTTCATTCAGAGTCTTCAAAGTGGTCCTATTAACTTAATTTCCCTTTGCGGTATTTGTCCCAGGTATTTCAAACATTCTGTGTTTCCCTATATTAAATCCTCTTTCTGCATAATGAATTTGCTTAAAAGGACACACATAAGAATAAATGTGATTAATATTCTTGCTAGTGTTTCATATGCTGAATCCTTTTCAGATATTATTAGAGTCATTTATCATTGCTGCTTTGTCCTTGAATATGTCTTCTTAAAAGCTTCTTCTCTCTTGAGCACAAAACTGAAAAGGCTGTGCTACTTGAACAAATTAATGACAGTTCTAACACATGATTTCAGATTTGAGATACAAGACATATGATAGATAGATAGATAGATAGATAGATAGATAGATAGATAGATAGATAGATAGATAGATAGATAGATGATATAGTTGATTAAGTCAATGGACTCTATCAAACTCATACCAAATAAATATAAAGAAAACATAAGTCATAAAATAATAAGTAAAAAATGTTAAATATACAAGGTTGAATGCAGCCAAATTAATTTCTCCTCATATCTATTCCTGATGTTGTTGCAAAAGTTTTGTTTTTGTTTTTTTTATGGTTTCATATAATCATAATTCAACCAGGCACATTATTTGAAGACTGAACAACACACAGGAACCTAGGGGTGATATGGCTAATATGTAGTTGTTAGAAAGGGCTGTGCTTTTATTTTAGAAAGAGATATCTATTAAATAGGAAAATATATTGGAAAATAAATTGCAAGGAAGGCATAGGTTTGTATTTCTATTCAAACATGCACCTTATGGCCTGGCAATGCTACCTACACTGACGGATATGCATTCTGCAATATGCATTGTGAAAAAATATGTCCTCTCGGTATAAGCATTTAAAAACAGTAGTTGGTAATTTATAATAATTGTGTTCTTTTCAAACACAATTTTAAAATTTGTTTTCTTTCTCAAAATACAGTGGAACCTCCAGTCACAACCATAATTCATTCCGTAACTTTGGCCACCATTCGATTTGGTCATGACTGGAAACAAGATTAACTGCGCATACGCCTACAAAAAAAAATGACGTGGAAGGGAAAATCAGCGGGGAAAGGGAATTGGCCGCAGCTGTGCTTGATCGCCACCCAATTGTTCAATCAATTTCAACCTGATTCAAAAATGTTGTGGATTTTTTGGTCGGAACCCCATTTGGTCATGGTCAGAAGCGTTCATGACCAGAGGTTCCACTGTATAGGTTCCACAAGTAGTCCTCAGCTTATCACCACCACAACTGAGCTACAAATTTCTGTTGGTAAGCGAGACAAGTAATTAAGTGATGTAAGTTAATTGTGACTTTTCTTGTCATAATTGTTAAATGAATCGTTGCACTTTTTAAATTAGTAACATGGTCTTTAAATGGATCTAGCTTCCCTATTGACATTGATTGTCAGAAAGTCACAAAATATGATCACATGATCCCAAGTTACTGGAACTGTCGTAAGTATGAACCACTTGCCAAGGGTCTGAATTTTGATCACATGACCAATGGGGATGCTGCAATGGTTGCAAGTGTGAAAAATGCTCGTAAATCACTTTTCTCAATGCTATCATAACTTCAAATAATCACTATATGAATAGTTGAGGATTACCTATTCATTAATTTGATCTTGAAAAAGTTTCCCATATATGTGTCAAGAAGGAGAATTCAAATCTGTGTTCCTGATTATTATGCCAAGAAGTAATAGATTTTTCTGTATCTCTTTATTGTGTCATCTAACAGTCATCCACGTAGTTCTAGCAGAGATTTTATAGTCCTGCATCAGTTGGATTTTCTAAATATGAAGCATCCTATCTTAGAAAAATAGTGTATTAATCTTTGCAAACTACTACATTTTTTGCCAGGTAAGGTAATCAAAAAGTTATGCAATACGGATTTAAAGAATTGCTTTCAAAAATTCTGTGCTTTTGGGATTTTAAATCATTAATGTCATTGAGCATAAGCTTACCAAAATAAAATCACAAAATGGTATAATTGCTATTTGCATGTATTATTTATAGCTAAATGGTCTATGAAAAAATTAAGTCAATAAAAGAATGCCAGTCTGTTTCCTCCTGCTTAATTGATATCAAACTATTACCCCATAAGTTCTAGAATTACTAGAAGAGTGCAGTGGTTAGAATGCAGTACTAACTCACCTCTCTAGGAGTTCAATTCTCACTTGTTCAAGGTTGATTGAGGCTTCCATCCTTCTGAGGTCAGTAAAATGAGGACCCAGATTGTTGGGCAATATGCTGACTCTGTAAATCACTTAGAGAGGGCTGAATAGCACTGTCAAGCAGTATATGTGCTATTGTTACTGCCGCACAATTATAACACTTTGATTAAAAAAGAGATAAATATTAATAATCACGCTATTATTCTGTACATTTTTCTTCTTAATTGTTTATTCGTATCCTCAGCACATTTTGCACAAACTAGTTTTCCTTTTTCCTTTTGAATACTGGAGAAGATTCTTGAGGGTCCCTTGGTCTGCAAGCTCAAATCAGTTAATCCTAAAGGAAACCAACCCTGGGTATTCTTTGAAAGAGCAGATGGTAAAGTTGAAGCTCAAATAATTTGGCCACCAAATGAAAAGAGAAGGTTCATTGGAAAAGACCCTGATGTTGGGAAAGATTAAAGGCAAAAGGAGAGAGAATGTGTTAGATCACAGGTTTCAAAACTTGGCAATTTTAAGACTTGTGGACTTCAACTCTCAGAATTCCTGAGCTAACATGACTGGAGGAGGAATTCTGGGAGTTGAAGTCCACAAGTCTTAAAGTTGCCAAGTTTGGAGATCCCCGAATTAGTATCTTTGGGCTTGGATCAGTGGGCAAACTCAGGGAGACAGTGGAGGACTGAGGGGCCTGGCATGCTATGGTCCATGGGGTGGCAAAAAATTGGACACAACTTAGTGACTGAAGGGGTCTTCAAACTTTAAGAAGTTTGCAGTCACCTCCACCCTGGTGACCTCCCGCCTAGATTATGCCAATGCTCTCTACATGGGGCTGCCTTTGAAGAGCATCCAGAGGCTCCAGTTGATGCAGAATGCAGCCGCGAAGGTGGTAATGGGAGCTCCTCGGGGCTCCCATGTTATGCCACTTCTGCGCGTGCTGCATTGGCTCCCAGTGGCCCTCCAGGTGCGCTTCAAAGTCTTGGTTACTATCTTTAAAGCGCTCCATGGCTCGGGACCGGGATACTTGCGAGACCGCCTCCTGCCATCATCGGCCTCCCACCGACTAATACGCTCCCATAGAGTTGGTCTCCTCAGGGTGCCGCCGGCTGGATGGCTGGCGACCCCGAGGATGCGGGCCTTTTCATTGGGAGCATCCCCTCTCTGGAATGAATTACCCCCGGAGGTAAGGGCCGTCCCTGATCTCATGGCCTTCCGTCGGTTACTTAAAACTCACCTATTTCGGCAAGCCGGACTGGCCTAGGGGTTTTTAAATTTTAACCTGGTTTTAATTTCTTTTAACTTTTGTTTATATTTTTAATTAGAGCCATGCTATATTTAATTCTGTTAAGTTTTAATATTGTCATGTTGTATATGTGTTCTGTATATGTATTTTTATCTTGGCTGCTCACCGCCCCGAGTCCCTTTTGGGAGAGGGGGCGGTATATAAGTCTAATTAATAAATAATAAATAAATAAATATCTATATCTATATTTTGTTTTCGGAGGTTTTCGCGGGTATTTGTATGTGGATCTTTGGTTCTTCGGGTTTTCTCCCGCATAGAATTGGAAATATTTATAAATATTTATAAATAATAGATCCCTATATCTATATCTATCTATATATATCTATATATATATATACACACACAGAAGAAAAACACTGCTTTTTAACATGTAACAAAAACTGCCTGTCTGACAAAAATTAATTTTCTCATAAAAGTTCTAGTGAAATCACTTAAACTACACATATCTTTAAAAGAAAAGAGTAAAACACCTGTCATAATGATGTGAATGATGCTAAAATCTACAATTGAAACAGGCCTCATGAGTGACATTACAATCCATTACTATGCTTGACATCTAATTTAGACACTTGGCTCCTAAATTGATTTATTAAGCCTCACTTGTGATGACCTATTGATTATCTGGTCTAATTCAATTTTCCTATTTGAGAAACCATTCACCTGATTTGTGAGTATATGTCCCAGAATAATGTATCGATATCATGAGCATAGTGTGTTCATTACAAATTTTTTTTACTGCTTAGCCAAAAAAAATGAATGTTCTGTAAGAAGGAAAAACCATTCTCTTTTCATGGCTATCTATATCTATGGAAACAGATCTTGCTATCAATGTTTATCAAAAAAAGAAATATATGCAAGTAAATTCAAGGAATATATAGAAATATCTCTTTATTATGAAAAATTGCAAAGTACCATGAGCATTTCTACAAAATTGTAAATGAATTGAAGAGTGCAAAATTTTCTTTTCTTTAAAATATCTTAGCAAGATTTTGATGAGATGTAATGATGAGATAAAATGTTTTTTCCTCTCCTTCCTCACCTTTTCTTTTCCTTCCTTCCAGCATGTCAGATGAAAATTAAAGATGGTTTATGAACATTTAGATCTTGTATGTACGTATTCATATAATCGACAGAATAGCAAAATTCATGTTTATCATTATAAAAGCGCTGCGTATTTATTCAACATATACTGTATATTTTCAATAGGTAGACAAGCCTATTACATGGGTGTGGATATATATGAATGTATGTGTGCATGCATGTACTATATGTATATATACACATACATATGAAACAATTTACATTGTTGTCCCTCATTAATGCATTCAGCTTTGCTATCACTGCCAGTTCCACAATCTTTTCAACCTATTCTTCCTTTGGGTGGGCTGCTTTATATTAAAATTTATATAAACAGTTTTACATTCTTTAATACCTTTCGATATTAATTTTCCATTCTTGTGGTCTTTAGCTCCCTCTTATGTCAAAAGAATTTAGTCTATCAGATTTGTGCCACCTTCAGCAACGTTACGTTTCGTGACTACTGTTGAGATGCCACTTAAATAGAACATTTCCAATTTCATTCAATCTAGTCCTGTCTTTATCATAAAGTATCATTCTCCCATAAAACTCATTTCATAAATTAAAAAAAAAAAATACAGTGTAGGACAAAAAAAACGGTTTCAATTTATGAAGGTTCTGCAGCCATTAGTTTGCAATCAGTTTAAGAAAAAGAACAGCAAAAGTCCAAGTTTCTTTACTTCTGCATGAACCAATCATTCCCCTCCGTATTTTCTTTACCAATGATGTTATTCAACAAAAACGGAAAATACAGCCAGACCTTGACTACAGTGAAGCCCAAAATTGTTGTTGATATTTCAGACATTTGAAAATCTCTCGATATTTCAGACAAGTGAATCACTGCAGGTGTTATTAGTAACATGGTTCTTAAGTGAATCTGGCTCACCCCGTTGACTTAGTGTTAACTCATAAAATATTTCTATGGTCTTTTTAGAGTTGCCAACAGAAAGGGAGGGGAGAGCAGTGGGCAGCTTGAATTCCATGAATGTTTTCAAAGATAGTTTCTAAGTGACCGAAGTTTCTGCCACACAAAATTCTATCTGGAGAATATGATTGATGACTCTTGGCTATGGATGTGTCTCATTGGAGAAGATGAATTAGGATACGCCCAGGGGGTGGGAGGAAAACCAGGGTCAAGGGTAACAATGAATGAAGTGTCTCAGAGTCTGCTACACCCAGGCAGTGCTGGCAAGTTTACTCCTAATAAATCTTCTTTTAAGTTTTGGAAGTTTTCAAGACTCATGATTTAAATGGGGGTAACTGCCAGTGGAGCCCTGACACTTAAGCTTGTCAGAAAGTCACAAAAGTGTATCGCCTGACCCCAGGACACTGCAACTGTGATAAATACGAAATCAAGCATCCAAATTTTGGTCACGTGACCATAAAGATGCTGAAATGGTTAAGTGTGAAAAACGCCCACAAGTCGCTTTTTTCAATGCCTTTGTAGCTTTGAATGGTCACTAAATGAACTGTTTTAAGTTGAGGACTACCTGCAATCTGCAGGCCGAAAAAAGCCTCCTCTTGTCTTAGCACAAAAGGTAAATGGGCAATTAAAAGTGATTTAAGATGTAGGCAGCAAGCCTTATTCTTCATATTTGATTAAAGGAACAGTGTTTCTGAATGAAAAAGCCTTGGAGCTCCTAGCTGGTGTCACTTACCCCTCAGCTTCTTGCTTCAGCATTAAAGCCTTCAGAGCAGGGGTGTCAAACTCAAGGCCTGCGGGCAGATCCGACCCGTGGCCTGTGGGGTGCTTAGATATGGCCTGAGGGGCTGCCCTGGAAACAGCAAAGGACCAGCCTGCAGGGCCTCTGCCAATGAAAACAGAAATTGAGAGCCTCATGTGGCCTTCCCGAGCTCCATTTTCACTGGCAGAAGATTGCAAGAGGCCATCCCAGCCAAAAACGGAGCTCGGGAGCCTCTTTTCAATGGCAAAGTGCTCGGGGTCACCACAGGTGCCCCCAACATGAGTGACGTCAAGTTGGCCACGACCCCACAGGTCAAACACAACCCTGATGTGACCCTCAGTGGAATTGAGTTTGACTCCCCTGCTTTAGAGGAACACTTGTTCAGGGGATCAAAGGAGTTGATTTCTTGGACTGCCCCTATCCCAGGAAAGTTTTTTGGGCTTAAAGGAAAGAAGTAGACCAAACCTTGGATAAAACTGGATCATGAGCTCTCTTGTTGATTCAGACCACCACATAAGTTTCACAGAGATTATTTTGAAAGAAAGGGAGTAAACTAATTTATAGTAAGGGCGAATGGTTTAGAAATACTTTGTTGCTCATATTTTTGATAAAGTGGAATTCTGGTCCAATAGTTTCCAGTAGGGACAACGGCAAACATTCTGCAAGTAAATTACTGCTTCATTTGAAAATATGCTAACAGTGACAAATCTTACTTAAATATTTTCTTTAGGAAATATAATTTGTAACATTACTCACAGAGAGCTGCTTGGGGAAAAAAACAGGTAAGTAAACTTGCTTGGGTGACAATAAAAGAAAGACACTGTATTATTTTTATTATTAAGATTTGCTGCACAGTCAGCCAGAGTTTCAGACTGGATTTGGCATTTTTATCCAACCAGAATAATGGAATAACAGAGTTGGAAGGGGCCTTGGAGGTCTCGTAGTCCAACCCCTGGTCAAGCAAGAGATTGTATACCATTCCTCGGTGACGTAGTGGTAAGAGTGCAGTACTGTGAGCTACTCCTACTGCAATTTGGCAGATCAAATCCCATCAGCCTCAAGGTTGACTCAGCCTTCCATCCTTCCGAGGTGGGTAAAATGAGGATCCAGATTGTTGGGGCAATAGGGTGACTCTGTAAACCGCTTAGAGAGGGCTGTAAAGCACTATAAAGCGACATATATGTCTAAGGGCTATTGCTATTCCAGACAATGGCTGTCCAACCTTTTCTTAAAAGATGACCTACAACTTCTGAAGGCCAGCTGTTCCACTTGTTCTCATTGTTAGAAAATTTCTCCTTAGTTCTAGGTTGCTTCTGTCCTTGATCAGCTTCCATCGTTTCTTGTGCTGCTTTCTGGTGCTTGGAAAATCGGTTGACACCCTTCTCCTCCCCCCATTTTGTTAGGTAGGAAAGAGCAGCTGCAGCAGCACGGGCGACTCGGGAGTAAGGCTGCAAGGTAATGACCCCTCCCTTAAGAGATAAAAGCCAGCTGAGAAACCGGAGTTCTTTGCAGGAAGCAAAGAAGTTTTTGCGCTCAACCCTTGTGGACGTTCGGAATATCTTGGTTGATGTTTGGAGATTCTTTGTGTTTGAAATATTTCTTAGTAACTTTATCTAGTGTTCTTGTTAGCCTTGCACAACCTTGGCAAGGCTCATTATTATCAGAGACAATTGGTTTGAAACAGCCTTTTAGCCATGAAGGAACAGAATTTAAAAGGTTTTGCTGTTACCTCTGTTCGTGTTTGTTTCCTTGGAACAAGGTTTGGGTCAGATCAGCAGCCAAAGGCTGTTCCTGGGAGAGTTCTTCTCCAGCCAGAAGGTAACCAGGACATTGGTAGCAAAGTTGGAGCTAATAAAGGGAATCCTACTGATTATCTGACTGTGATGCCCTCGTGCCACACCCCGGGTCATCACAAGATGGTATACTGGAACAGCGTTGAAAGCTACAGTCCAGCAAGAATGATTGGCAATATGGTCACGATGTCTAACCTTCATAATTTTAAAGCCCCAAGCCTATCTCATCCAGTAGCCATGCTGCTTAAAACTGCCAATTTTTTTTTCCCAAAAATTGGGGGAAAAAAACCCACTCAGCCTGAAAATAGACACATATTCTACCAGAAAAAGAATATTCAAAACACATGCTTTCCTTTTATCTCACAGTACTGGAAGTGGTAGTTTTGAGGAAAGATTACTTTGAAATCAAATATTTTGCAAATCCCTATAGTCACATCATTATAGAAAAATTCATAATTGCCTAATGCTCTCATGGAGAACTTTCATGGAGTCTTTGCTTTCTTTGCATTATCATATTTCTCATTTTAAAAAGATTCTCATTTTAATGAATGTAGATAAGAGGTTAATGAAAAGAGGATGATAGGCCTTACCTCCCTTTCTCTGTTCATTCCCTCCATAAATAAGAGTTGCTTTATATTTTCAAATGTCTAAAAGGAACTAAAACATCTTCTTCTACTTTGAGTCAGCTGGTATTTAATATATTACAAATTTTAAGGAGTCTTCAGCCAGATTTTCTTTGCATCTAAAGGTGTTCTTTCTTTACGTAAGATTTAAAGGTATAGAAGTCTGTGTGGACAGAGCAGAAGAGACAAGTGACAGAATGTATACCACAGTACACTGTATAAAATAGTGATTCACATACAGTTCTTACATCTAGTATGAGAACACAAATATAAAACGCCAGGGTTCATATCATGAAGATACAACATACAACATACAATTTTTGTCTTCAGTAGTAATTTGTATGGCTACTTATGATTTCAGTAGAAAATTAGCCTGGCATTATCCAAGTTCTTATTCAATTGATTTATTTTGAGAATTATTTTAAAGAAAAAAGAAGCATAGGGTTTAAGTATATAAGATGAGATGAGATGAGATGAGCTAACCTATATTGTCACTTTTTTTCTGTAACATTAAAAAATGAAATTCTGATGCCCACTTCAAAGAAATATATACCCATGCAAATACGTGTACATACACGATATATACGTGTGTGTGTGTATGTGTGTGTGCGTGCATCTCTGTCTCTTGGAATTTCCCCCAGGCGAAGCTGACTCCCAACCAGTCATTTAGTCATGCAAGGGAGCCTAAAGTAATTACCGGTGAAGGGAACAGCTTGTAGGCCTCAACTGACTGCCCATTCAGCCACTCCAGGTCTCCCAATGCTTCCTTCTCTCTCTTGGGATTTCTTCAGGGCAAGGCCTACTCGCAAGTCACCATTCAGCCTTGCAAGGAAGCTTAAAGGAGGTACCTGCACAAGAAGGGTATTTAAAGCTTGTAGGCCTCGGCCAACTTCCCATCCAGGCACCAAGGGACTTGCAGGACTCGGCCTGCTCCTAATCCACTTCAGGTCCCAGCACCGCTCAAGTTACCTATGTCAGGGATCGCCAATGTTTTGGACCTCAGGGACCAGCAAACTCATAATTTTAGATCCCAGGGACCACTAACCGGTTCTGTGGGCGTGGCCTAAATTGTGGGTGTGGCTTGGTGGTCATGTGACTGGCTGAGCATGGCTTGCATGTAAATGTTATAAATATTTATATAAATATTGAATTTTTTATAAAAAAGAGCAACTTTTACCCAAAATCGGGCAAACCAGGCAGGCAGATTGAGTTGCTCACAGAATCACAGATTCATTCAGAAATCTATTCATCTGCCATTGGCTAGCTCAGTCTGTCACATAAAATTTGCTTGCAAGCAAACTCACAAAATTAACTCACAACACACCATGCATGTAAATATTGAATTTTTTATAAAAAAGAGCAACTTTTACCCAAAATCAGGCAAAGCGGGTAGATTGAGTTGCTCACAGAATCATTCAGTGATCTATCTATCTGCCATCGGCTAGCTCAGTCTCTCAAAGTTGCTTGCCGTGAGTCTGCACTGAATTTTCTTGCAAGCAAACCTTCAGTCCTAAGGGAGGTTCAGCAGTGCTTAGCTAGAAAGCAAGAAATCCAACCATTTCCTGCTTCCTAGCTAATCTAAATCTCCCGGCACAGCAGAACAGATGATAGTCAGAAAAAGGAAAAATAGCAACTTAGCAGGCAAGTTTACCGGGTAAGGAGTGAGTGGGCGGGGAGGGTTCCCGTGGGCCATGTGGGCTGAGCAGCCTTGTGTTTCTGTGCAGCCTGGAATAATTGCTTTGTGGGAGTGCTCTGGGGGTGAGATTTCTCTGCGGCCCACCAAAATTTTCTCAAGGCCCACCAGTTGGCCGTGGCCCACCGGTTGGCAACCGCTGACCAATGTGAGGCGAGACTCAGCATAACTTTCTTGCAGAAGCTGCCAGCCTCATGGCAACCTCATGCTATTTTTCTAGCAAATGGCACTTCTTTTGAGACTTAGCAGGCTTTGGTTTTTTTTTTTTAAGGAAGTTTCATTTGTTTGGGAAATTCACATAGGTCGAAAGTGTTTATAAACACCCTTTCTTTCATTGTATAATACTCTCTATTGTAATTAGCAATTTCCCTGACCAGCCATGCAATTCCAAGGAGGCATTCTGTTTGAACTCACTAACCCATGGCTCTATAGAAAGCTATCCAAGCAGTTAACCTTTGTTGAATGGCAACAGTATTTGTTGAATGGGACAGTATTTCGCCATCTAATATTTATTAAATGCAGCAATATCTGGTAAAACTGTAAAAAAAATAAGCAACAGTATATGATTACAACACGAATGACTATGCTCCATAACAACCAGCAGCTATGCTCCATAAAGGAGACCATGTGTTCCCAGCTGTAACATAGCCTGGGAACACATGGTCTCCTTTATGGAGCATAGCTGCTCCATAAAGCCTACACACTGTCTAAACTGCCCTAAACCCTACAAGGCTTACACTGCCTAAAGGTGTGAAGGCATGTTGCTTACCTGAAATATCTCCAGATGGGTCGAGATTTCAATTGAGGAACTGTGAGTGGCTTCTCTGCATGGAAGATGAAGGCTGGAACTGCCTCATTTCCCTTCTTTTTCCCATCAATGCTTTGTAACAAGAAGTGACAAGACAAGAAAGAAAGTAATGTTAGAATTTCGCAGCAGAAATTCAAATCCAGAAAGTACACAGAGATTCAGCAGGATTCATTAACTTCTTTATATACATAATAACGTTTGAAGTAAAGTTTACAATACCAATAGCAGATACTTCCAAGTGGTAAAGGTTACAAGCAAAAACACAAGCAGCAGCTTCAGAGTTCAGAGCAGAGAGTAGAGCCACACCCAGGCTACTTCCAGTTTCAGTTTCCAAACAGTCCTCATTGGCTGACTTAGTTGCTATGCCTATTCATTGACTGACCTGGTTACCATGCCTCTTCCAGTTCATGAATATTCTGACAAGTAAGCAGTAATCCTTGAATCCTTGTGAAGGGAACATGCTGCCCCTATTTTACCCCAGCCTAAATAGAAATTAACCTGTCCTGCTAGCAAATGCTCTAGGCACGGAACACATTCAAGGAGGCAATTTATTAAATTTTACTTTCTCAATACTGGTGCTCTTATCATGACAAAGGAAGGAAATCTATGCTTAATAAAGAATTAAGAGATTTTTCTTCTATTTCTGGAATGGAGGATGAAGAAACAGCAATTCATCTGTCACAAAGTTGGTGGTGAATTTTGAAAGGAAGTATGGGCCACAAGAAGTTGAAACACAGATATGTGTCACAGATTGAAGCAACGGCATATTAAATTAAATGTGAACCTCTACATTAATTGGGTCATCCCAGGACCTCTCAGAGATGTTGCTGCTCACAGCATACTCTTCTCTTCTCACAAGTACTGATGGTTATTACCTGGTTTGGATAATGAAACACCTGCAAGAAAACAACCAAGCTCAGAAAGTACCTCAAACCCTTCTCTTATTTAAACTTTACTCAACAGAAAACCTTTTGGGAACCATGCATTTCACCTCCTTTGGGCATGTGAAGAATAAGCAAGCTCATCTTATTGGAGATATGGACTATCTGTTTCTGAAGCTGAAGTATTTAAAAGTTATTATAGATAATTTTAATGAAAATTAAAAATTGTTTTGCTCTGGAATTGATTTCCTGATCTAATCTACCTATTGGGGTTGACAGAGTAAGACAAGGGTTTAGGTTGCACAGGACAATGCAAATGGTTCCAATGTTCCTTGGTTTGTTATGACTACACTTCTGCAGTCATTATATAAGCTTTTACATATTTTAATAAGATATTCACTTATTCCATATTGAGTCAACGTTTGCCATAATAGTTTCCTATCTGTCATCAGTCTATCAAACTCAGCAAACGTAGACACTTCCAAGAACTTTGAAACCCCAAAAGCAAAACTGTATTGAGTTCATCTTTTCAGCACTGCAGAAAGCAAAACCAGGTCTACCTTTTCCCCGCACAATATTGCATAAAGAATAGAGTTGAACACCTATCTGAAATGCCTACCATACCTGAAAAGATAAAGTATAGGAAAGCAATTACAGAATATAACTTGAGCTTGCATTTCAACAATTGAATTAAATTTTAATAAAAGCAAAGAGATTGTTGTTTCTCATGTCATGTTCTAACTGGAAACTATTTTTCTATTTATGTTTTTTTAATATAAATTGTTTAAATGCAAGCTCAAGCCCTGCCACTGAAATCACGGCTCCTTAAATTTAAGTTTTTCATATCAGGCAACAAAGCCATGTACCAAAATGGAAATTTTTCCACTGGTTTTAAATGAAGTTCTTTAAGGAGTTCTAAAGTGAATATTGCAAAATGAAAATTACAGCTATTCAGTCCTGTTCAGTCACCATGTCCCCTGCCTAGAATTTAAATGTACAAATGGCTACCAGCCACTCTTTTCTATCATTGAAAAACCAGTCAACCTTGAGAAAAGTGCTGTATGCATGAGGTACTTTTACGTACTGTATACGCTAACATTTCCATGTGAACAAGAAGCTAGAAGTGAAGTTTTACACTGCAGTCAATGACAATTAAATGTTTTCCAATAATATAAAGGTAAAAGTTTCCCCTGTCCAGTTATGGCCAACTGTGGGAGACAATGATAATCTCCATTTCTCAGCAGAGGAAGCCAGCTTTGCCCAAAGAATCTTCCATAGTCATGTGGTAACATGACTATATGCTGAGGCGCTATACGTTGAGACTACAGAACGCTCCTACCCACCCACAGAAGTGGTACCTATTAATCTACTCACGTTTGTGTGCTTTCAAACTTCTAGGTGTGCAGGAGTTGGGAAAAGTAGTGGAAGCTCACCCAGCTGCATGGCGTTCAGAGCAGAACAGATTGTGTAGGATGCTTAAAATATTCGGTGCTTGTTGAAATTAAGAAATAAAGATATCATCCTTACTCATGCCATACCTTTACTTTGTTTAATCTTTAACCTTTCAGTAAGAATACTTTGCATATAGTATTCTCTCATTTGTCATGTACAAACCTTTTCCCCCAATAACTTAAATTTAAAAAATCTCTTATCTGTACTCTAAAAGTATTGCAGCATGAGAAAAAGTCCATCACATGATTGTGTTTGCATGTAGTTTACTACTTAAGAAAATCAAAGTTGATGCTTTCAGCCCAGTTGCTGTACTTAATAGAAATGATATCAAATCTGTTGCTGAAAAAGCTTGTACATATTTAACATGTCCCCTCAATAGCATGCTATAAATTGTTATATCATCACATTAGAAAAGACAGAAGTTATGCAGATATAACATTCATCCCATTTTATTGGCAATCATAGATGTTTTCATTGCATGTGGATCTCTAATTGCACACAATGAAAAACAACCCGTTCTACGATAGAATCTACTGCCCTATAATTTTGATTTCTTTTCATGAATCAAAGAATTTAAAACATCCGTATATCATACCAACATAAAGTTTAATGTAGTGTGGTAACTTCAAAATATCTCACCAATATTAAAAATAAATAAATAACAAGATTAACCCTTCTGAAAAAAAGCAATAATCTTTATTGAGCAACATAAGCCTATAATTTTAGCTCTACTAAATTAAAAGCTTTAATTCATGTAAAAACTTTAATTAATATGTTCAACACAATGCAATTGCCTTTTCATTTAAATGAACTTTACAATATAGTAGTTTTGCTTTAAAAAAATATTTAGATCGGGGTCGCCAACCTTTTGGACCTCAGGGACCACCAAACTCATAATTTTTGATCCCAGGGACCACTAACTCGTTCTGTGGGCGTGGCCTAATTTGTGGGTGTGGCTTGGTGGTCATGTGACTGGCTGGGTATGGCTTGTATGTAAATATTATAAATATTTATATAAATATTGAATTTTTTATTAGAAAAAGAGCAACTTTTACCCAAAATCAGGCAAAGCAGGCAGGCAGATTGAGTTGCTCACAGAATCACAGATTCACTCAGAAATCTATCTGCCATTGGCTAGCTCATTCTCTCACATAAAATTTGCTTGCAAGCACTCATAAAATTTGCTAGCAAGCAAATTCACAAAATTAACTCACAACACACCATGCATGTAAATATTTAAAAAAGAGCAACTTTTATCCAAAATCAGCAAAGCAGGCAGATTGAGTTGCTCACAGAATCATTCAGTGATCTATCTATCTACCATCAGCTAGCTCAGTCTCTCAAATTTGCTTGCTGTGAGTCTGCACTGAATTTACTTGCAAGCAAACCTTCAGTCCTAAGGGAGGTTCGGCTGTGCTTAGTTAGAAAGCAAGAAATCCAACCATTTCCTGGTTCCTAGCTAATCTAAATCTCCCAGCAGAGCAGATGATAGTCAGAAAAAGGAAGTAAGGAGTGGGTGGGGAGGCTTCCCGCGGGCCATGTGGGTGGAGCAGCCTTGTGTTTCTGCGCAGCCTGGATTGCTTTTGGGGGGGTGCTCTGGGGGCGAGATTTCTCTGCAGCCCATCAAAATTTTCTCACGGCCCACCAGTGGGCTGCAGCCCACCGATTGGCGACCACTGATTTAGACAACGTCACCACATCACAAGAGATTGTCTGGCAGACCTTACCTTATCACCAGCTTTCATTCTTGTTTCCTCTTTTCCAGCAAAGATGCAATCAATGTCTACAAGTATGTATCTATCTATCCAGGGATAATGGAAGTCTCTTTCCAGTCAAAAATTAGACAGCCATCAAATACGAGTTTGTGCAGCCATCATTCAAACTGTTACCAAAAAGAACACACTGAATTCCATCATGAAGACCCAAGTCATGAATAACTCTTGCATGTAGAACATTTTTAATTGCAGGTGGAGCGGGGTTTTCAGGCACTCTTACTTTTGCACATACAAGAAGTTGTTAAAAGGAATAATTTATATGGAAAACCATCCACTCACTTTCACGCAAAAGCCCTTTATTAAGCTTAGTTTTGTTAGATGGAGCAAAGGTGAGGATTGATGCAACAATTTTTTATACCTAAATTGCCATGAATCTGGAAAGGGATACCTTTTAACTGAAAAGTCTGCAAAGTATTATCATTGTTTTTTTGAAACCCAATCATTCCTACACTGAATTCCCCACAGTATTTATCTAAAAGGCCCCGATTCCAGGAATCCATATTTTATTTTATTTATTTGTCAATAGCTTACAAGATAACAAACATAAGTATAAATACAGGAAAAGGATAAGAATAATTGGGGACAACAGGACAGGGATGGTAGGCACAATTGTGCGCTTTTACACGCCCCTTACATACCTCTTAGGAATGGGGTAAGGTCAATAGTGGTTAGTTTGAGGGAAAAGGTGTGTGGGTTTGGGAATGTGACAACAGAGTCAGGTAGTGTGTTCCAGGCATTGACCATTCTGTTGTTGAAGTTGTACTTTCTGTAATCAAGTTTGGAGTGGTGTACATTCAGTTTATATCTGTTGTGTGCTCTTGTACTGTTGCATTTGAAGGTGAAAAAGTCATTGATTGGTAGTACATTAAAGTAGATTATTTTATAAACTATGCTGAAGTCAACCTGTAGGCGGCACAGTTCTAGGTTGTCCCAAGTTCAAAAGCTCAAGCCTGGTGGGTGGTGTAGGATATTCTGTTGCGATCAGAGGAGTGTAGTACTCTTCTTATGAAATTATTCTGGACATGCACAATTGAATTAATTGTATATTCACATATTTAGAAATATTTTCATATATTATTGGAAGATACTTGCCTTTATTTTTATCTATCAGTACAGGAAAGTCACCTTTCCCAGAAGCAATCTCTACGTGATATTGGAACCTGCTGGATTCTAATATCATGACTTTATCTTGACCAAGTACAGAGTACTGGCTTTCCACAAATACAAGCACAGCAGGGTCAGTTCTTAGTGGTTCACTGGGCTTAATCATCTTCCATGGAGAGAGCAGCACTGGAAGATCCCCACATTCGACCTCTGAAGAAATTTCAGAAACTTCTTGCTTGTACCATTGTATAATTTGCTGAAATAATTATGCTCACCATACAATACACAGCTAGCAATATTACTGTTCATTGAAAATGTCTATGAAGATTCACAATAAAAATCATGTTGTAATTCAGGCTTAGATGCTTTCCAGTTGTGACTGCATTGAGATTTATAAAGAGTTTCAGAATCTATTCCAGTTCAATTTCAGCAGTTTATGTCACCATTGCAGCATGTATCTTTGTCTTCAGTATAATTCAGAGTCAATATTTTCTGGAATGGAAAAAGAGAGTTGTTAAAAGAGGTTTTTTTCACTCTTAACCAATTGATCACAATAATATTAAACTGAAAAACTACCCAATATAACATTGGAATTAAATTTGAAGTGAGAACTTAATTAAAATCGTCTTCTTCCCTCCAATCTGATTCTTCCCAGATGTACTGGATCAACTTCCATCACCTTCTGTCTATATGGCATTTATCAAACAACTTGATCATGCAAGTAATTAAGAGATTTTTTTTATTTCGAACAAAATACCGTTATTGTTTGGACTATAAGTTATTTTTTGGCATAATAAAATATTTTACTTAATCACAAAATCATTTAAATCCTGCAATTCATTATTATCCAATATAACAATATATAGAATTCATATTTATATATATTTAAAGTAATTATTAAAGCATTAAAACAAAATATAAAATATATTATATAAAATATACATTATATAAAATATATACCTCATATAAAAATATAAAAAATATTTTCATATGAGGTATATCAGGTAAAAATCAGGTACATCAAGTTTGTAATCCATTAGTCTTTGAGACAGTGCCAACAATAAATGTCAATATGTGTTAGGGTTAGTGAGTTATTGTGCTTGGCATTAAGGAGATTAGATGTATCACTGTTGGTTAGTTGGATTATTAGTGAAGTATTTTTCACTTATTCTAATTGTTGTTAGCTTCTCAGAGTAGAGTGGTAAGTGGGCAGCCACATAAAAGGAATAAATAAAATGAAGTCTTTTACCTGGACTAAAATTAAATGTTTTAAATAAACATAACAAATTGCATTATATTTTCTGTAAGAATCACACAACACAGACCTATTCTTTCAGAGTCAATACTATTCCCAAAATATTTTATAGTCCAGGCCTGAGAAATGTTTATGCAGGATTCCTTTCAAGGAATAATTTATTCATTGGAGAGATATTAGCTGCAGACTTTAAAAGATCTTCCATAGAGGACAAAAGATATTTCTCCTTATGAGATCGTTTAACCAAGCTCAAACAGATCAAATTATGTGGATACTTGCAGTTTTGTTTCACTAACATACCACTCTAGAGCTGGCTAAAATATAAATAATTAAGTGGTACTTAAACCTATTTTTGGTGTTTTCCTGCACAAAATATCCTGAAATCGTAGTAGTGTTCTTTTTTTAATGACATATTTCAACGTTAAGCTAAATATTTCAATCCTACATATATGCATGCTGTACCAGCAAAATTTGGCTTGAGTCTCCCTTACTGGAACATGCTTAACAGGACTGCAACCGTGAACCTGCAAATTGTTTTAGCTGAAATATTTTATTTAACTCTGAATGGAATTGCTAGAAACACTTTACTCACTTGCATTAACCTGCAGAACAAAGTGAGTGGCCTTCGTGTATTTTTCACTCGAAGTAATGAGACAGTATTTATTTTAAAAAGTAAAATAAAATCAGGCTGGAAGCGACCAAACTCCCATATTTAGACAGGCTGTTTTTATACTTTCTGTTTAAAAGTTGTTGGTTATTCTTTCTCATCAACTTACTTTCTAATGAATCTCAGTGACTGTAAGTTCGTTCAAGAGTCCTGCCTTAGGCACAGAAGTTGGCTTGGTGACTTTGCCCCCCCGCCCCCCTCTCTCTCAGTTCAACTCACCTCATAGTACTGTTGTGAGGAAAATAGGAGGAAGCAGTATTAGGTATAACTAATTTATAACCATAATAGACAAGATAAAAAAGATAAAAAACTTCAGAGTAGCATCCAGATATTAACAATATCATTAAATGAACAGCCCACTACATTCTTTTTCAAGATGAAATTACTAAAACACTTAGTACAGTTCCTTACATTTACTCAGAAGTAAATCCCTTTGAGTCCAATGATGCTTAGCTCAAAGAATTGGAAACAGTGAGAGGTGCAAACTAAACACTGTATTCTCTGCTATTGTTTTGTCTATATTTCTATAAAGATAGGTGCATGTGTGGTGTCTAATGCTGTTAAATATAAATATTGCATTTTTGCATTCTAAGTTTATTGTATTACATCTTTTCAATGCTTATTCTAAAATGCTTGGGAATCAAATGGTTTTCTAAAAATTCAATTTTCTGTTCTTGTTCCTTCAAAAAATCCCACGTAACTTGCAAACAAAGATTTACTGTTCTCCTAAAATAAAAGTCTGTGTGAACAAAAAGACATAATCATGTTTAAACATTTGATTGTTGTTGTTGTTTTTTTGAAAAGTTGCTTGGGATAATAATTAAAGTTTCAGTTGATTGTCATGAAAAAGAAACAAGTCTGAGTCTCACAAAACACTAGAGGGCATCAAGGATTCACCCCCCCCCCCCAAAAAAAATCCGAGAGAAGTGAGCCGTACCAGTCTAGGAAGACAGAAGTTTATTTTATTTATTTATTTGACTTGTCAATCACATAGGTATAAATATAAATAGGTATAAATATAAACATGAGTAAGAATGCAGGAAATAGGTAGGCACGATTGTGCACTGATGCAACGCCCCTTAAAGTTAATAGAGCTAACAACATTTTTTAAAAATATGAAATTATAAGCTCCTTAAACAATGTTTGTTTGGGTGTATGTATGTGGGATACACCCCCACCTTTTAAAAGCCACATGAACTTATTTTTCAATCAAGTTATTCTATAATTATTCTAATCCTTAATAATAACCCCAATATAACCTTCCCCAAGAGCTGTTTTGCACCAAGATCGCGGCGCACAACAACCTTGAACCACAGGCAGGCTAACTATGGCAAACTTTTATTCCGGGAAAAAGAGAAGAGAAATAAATAGACAGATATAGAGGATATATTTATTTATTTATTTAAATTTATATACTTCCCCTTCTCCTAAAGGGACTCAGGGCGGTGAACAGCCAGAGTAAAATGCACATATAAACACATATACAATATTTAAAAATTAAAAGAATTAAATATATTGGCTCTTACAAAGATTAAAAATAAGGGATTAAGAAAGATTAAAACCAGATTAAAAAATTTAAAAACCCCTAGGCCAGACCAGCTTGCTGAAATAAATAAGTTTTCAACGCACGGTGGAAGGTCATGAGATCAGGGATGGTCCTCATTTCCGGGGGTAATTCGTTCCAGAGAGGGGGTGCCCCCAATGAGAAGGCCCGTATCCTTGGGGTCACCAGCCGTCCACACCCTGAGGAGGCCGACTCTATGGGAGCGTATCGGTCGACGGGAGGCCGATAATGGCAGGAGGCAGTCTCGCAGATATCCTGGTCCCGAGCCATGGAGCGCTTTAAAGATGATAACTAAGACCTAGATATAGGTATGTATAAGTATATGTACAGTATATATATATATATTTAATGAACTTTTATTCCGGGAAAAATAGAAAAAAAGAATTAAAAAAGGAACTTTTATTCTGGGAAGAAATGAAATAGATAGATAGATATAGATATGTGTATGCGTAAGTGTAAGTATATGTAAATATTTAATAAACTTTTATTCTGGGAAGAAAAGATAGATAAGATAGATAGATAGATAGATAGATAGATAGATAGATAGATAGATAGATAGATAGATAGATAGATAGATAGATAGATAGATATAGATGATATAGATATGTGTATGCGTATGTATTAGTATATGTATATATATATATATTTAATGAACTTTTATTCCGGGAAGAATAGAAAAAAAGAAACTTTTATTCTGGGAAGAAAAGGAAAAAAAAGAAATGAAAAGGATAGGTAGGTAGGTAGGTAGGTAGGTAGGTAGATAGATAGATAGATAGATAGATAGATAGATAGATAGATAGATAGACAGACAGACAGACAGACAGAGATGATATAGATATGTGTATGCGTATGCATATGTATATATATATAATGAACTTTTATTCCGGGAATAGAAAAAAAGAATAATAAAAAAGCAACTTTTATTCCGGAAAGAAAAGAGGAGTCGAAGTTTGCAGATGAGCAGCCTCCCTCCCCGGTGTGTGTGTGGGGGGGGGGGGGGAAAGCATCAAACCCGCCTCCCGCCGCTACTCATTCCGGGACCTGCCTTACCTGCCGGGGCGCACGGGAGCCATGGAGGCGCCTCCTCTTGGCGGCGACCTTCGGCGGGCTCCCCTGTTTCGCCCGGGGCTTACCGTCCCCAGAAGGAGCCAGAGAAGGGGGGGGGGGGGGTGGACAGCCGGCGGCAGCCTCGCCACTCAGCACCACCTTCTTCCCGGAGCCAGAAAAAAGGACTCGAGGACGGGTCGGCAGCTGCTCCCTTCGCTCTGCCTGCCCTCTTTCCCCGGGAAAAAAAGCGGGGGTCGGGTAGAAGGAGCGCAAGAAAGGCAGGCAGGCAAGACAGGGCGGGGCGGCACCTTCTCCTCAGGAGAAAGCCACCCTCCCGCCGTCGCCGCCCAACCAAAGCTCGACTGGAAGCTGCTCCGCATCTTCCACTCAAGAAGCGAGCGCCGGGCTCCCCTTTCCCATTGGTGGAGGGCTTTCCCTCCTTAACCAATAAGATTGGGCGGGGGCGGGCTGCGTCTCAAGTCCTCTGGGTACAGTTCTTGGGGAGCTTGGCCGGTCGCGCTTCAGGGGACTGTTTGCAAAAATGGCTGAGGAAGGGTAACCGTCGTGGTTTCTTAACTCAACAGCCGGAATATACAGTACTGTGGAAAACACAACATTGGGGGTTCTCCACTCAGGCTTAGTTTGCTCGTAGCAGACTTTAATTGTGCTGCAATTAAAGTCTGCTGTCCCCCGGATAACGTTCATAAATAATAACTCCGAATGAACGGCGTTTTAAACGCGCGTTTTTCTGAACTATGAACCCAGCGAACGAGAGCAGTCGTTAAAAGAGAAATGTGGACTATTCCGAGGATCATTAAAAAGAAGAATATGAACTATGCAAGGAAAAGGAAACAGTGAACCAATTAAGAAGCACCCTCAAATAAAATAAGAGGAATTAACGGGGTGGCAGAGTTTGAAAAAAAAAAGTTGTTAAAAAGTATTAGTAAGAGGAATCTTTTCAGACTTTGATTCGGGTTGCCTTATTGAAATGGAGCGTGAGAATTACGATAAGGCTAAAAATGATTCGGTTTTTCCCCCCTTCCTTAAGTGGTGGTTGTATATATGCACCCATTTAACAGGCACAGAGCGTCCTCAGACAGTGAAAAAGTTTGTGATGTCCGAATTTAGTGGGAAAATAATGTTTAAAAAATAATTCCTGTGCGGGATATTAGGCTGCCAAAAGCAGTGACCAGCGCATAGTTATCCAAAGGGGCTTTATAAGTCAGGAGGCATAGGAGCCAAATTCAATCAGCTTGCTGCATTCTGATCAGAAAAATAGAGGGTTAGGGTTAAAATAATGTAGATAGGATGGACTAGAATAGAATTCTTTATTGGCCAAGTGTGACTGGACACACAAGGAATTTGTCATGGTGCAAATGCTCTCAGTGTATATAAAAAGAAAAGATAACATTCGTCAAGGGTCAAGAATAATCAGGTACCACACTTAATGATAGTCATAGGGAACAA
This sequence comes from Bungarus multicinctus, assembly GCA_023653725.1. Taxonomy (NCBI): domain Eukaryota; kingdom Metazoa; phylum Chordata; class Lepidosauria; order Squamata; family Elapidae; genus Bungarus; species Bungarus multicinctus. The sequence goes on from CM042849.1 coordinate 67,671,117, forward strand.
TAAGCAATAGTCAGAAACAGTCAATAAATAGAATAGAATAGAACAGAAATTAATGGAATAAGATAGGACAGGATAGGGTAGGATAGGATTCTTGATTGGCAAGTGTGATTGGACACACAAGGAATTTGTCTTGGTGTAAATACTCTCAGTATACATAAAAGAAAAGATACATTCGTCAAGAGTCAAGAATCATCAGGTACAATACTATAATAGTCATAGGGTACAATAAGCAATCAAATCATATAATATAGAATAATCTCTAAAATCAGTGCTGTTTGACATTTTTGTTAAAAAGATAATAAGAAAAAGAATGAATTAAATATTTCTATAATATATTATCTGTTTTCTACCACCTAGCCTATTGAAAGAGATATCCTCACATACTCAAAATTAATACGTTTTCCCAGAAGAAATGCTGAATTAAATCTGCTAATGTAAAGCTCTTTCACTGTTTGGGGGCAATAAGTAAAGGAACATGTTCTGGTTTTTTTGGTTTCCTTCCTAGCTTTTTGTTGTCTCTTTTTAATGATGTGAAATTTCAGAAACTCAGAAAGACAAAGTATAGGAGGACAATTACAGGAGTAATTGTAAGTACTGTACACATTTGTAACTGAAAAAAAATTAAGTTCACTTTCTCAGCATTTTTTGTTTTATTCTTCTCACTGAGATTTTCATTTTAATCGATGCCTTGCATGACTAACCGTACCATTTTTCCAGGTGTATCTGGATTTGTTGCTATTTGTGTTGAGCTGTGATGTTAGCCAACCTTGGCATTTTTTAAATTGTACAATTTGATGTGCTTTCTGAGAAGCATGAGTCAGTTAGCCTTGAATAAGTATGAAATGACTTGCAATCTGATACACAAACCAATTCTCTGATGCATGGTAGATATTCCCCTATGAATGTTCTGTCCAGTTTGCTTGCTTCAGCTTTCTTGGCATGTTACATTGGAATTAAAATAATTTAGAAAGTTTAAAGTTAATCTTAAAAGCCTTCTTGCCCCCTCCCTGAAAGAAAACTCAATTAGACTTTGTAGTTTATGACTAAGCAGCATTTCATAATCTATCCAATGGGGGGCGGGGGGGGGAAGGTTGTGGTTCTTAAATATAAGGAAGTGAAGTGATGACATTTAATTTTTTGTTTGGGACGCATGCACTAAGGCAATCATGCTGTATCTTCAGTAAAGAAACAAAACAATAAATTTTACTTTTAAAGAAAGGTGAACTCTGGTCTGGAATACTATTTTTTGCTTATTTTGTTTATTATTGTGCTGTGAAAACTGGAGCAGAATAATCCAGATAATCCATCCATTATCATTTTAATCCTTCCAGTAATGACAATTTTCTGAGCTAATCAGGATATTAAAAAAAAAAAAAGTACAAAGGAAAAAATTTCAGTGCAATACATTAATAATAACAGAAGGAAAAGAAACATAAATAAATAAAAGCCACCATTTGGTATAAAGGAAGCAATTAAAATAAAAAACTTTATAAATTTTAATTGTCTGATTTATACCGAATGATGGCTTTTATTTATATGTATGTTTCTTTTCCTTATTTATAAATGCCAATTACTCTTTAAATAGAGAAAATGCATCTCAAAACAATCTAGCCCAATTTTCTTTGCTCATATTTGCAGGGTTTATTTTGAAGAGGAAAAAAAAACTATTTGTATGCACAAAAGAGAAAAAGAGAAAAAAATAAAATAGAAACCTTCTCTTTTGTTTGCTTGAATTTATAACAGCAGTCAAGAGTTGAACAAATGATTAGAGGCAGAGGTGGTATTCAGTAGGTTCTGACCCGTTCTGGAGAACCAGTAGTGGAAATTTTGAGTAGTTCAGAGAACCAGTAAATACCACCTCTGACTGGCCTTGCCCCCATCTATTCTCTGCCTCCCAAGTCCCAGCTGATTGGCTGGGTCTTTTTTTGTTGCCCTGCACAGGAGAACGGAGCTGGAAAGCAGGTTAGTGGGAATGGGATTTTGCAGTAACCTTCTCCTGCCATGCCCACCAAGCCACGCCCACCACTAAGCCATGCCTACAGAACCAGTAGTACATTTTTTTGAATCCCAGAATTGATTTGAGGGGTGTATCCCTCTAATCTGAGCATGTGGTGAGAGGCCCACATGGATTATAGGCTAAGGCTGTGGACAAAGAGCAGCTTTGAACCATGACTGGCTGCAACTCTACAGTAGTGCATAACTCTGGTGAAAGATATGGTTCAATTAAAGCAGGGGTGTCAAACTCGTGTAGTCACATCATCACATGACTTATCACAGTTTCCTCCCCCCTTTGCTAAACCAGGAGTGGGTGTGGCCAGCACGTGATGCATCTGAGCTGCGAGCCGCCAATTTGACACCCCTGGGTTAAAGAATGAAGGATGCGTTTCATGGAATCTTTTTCTTTTCAAATTCAAATGCTGTGTTGCTGATCCAAACAGTTAGGATCAGCTATAGAAGCAAGAGTTGTGCTCATCTTCTTCTGAATTTCTTTATGACCTTGCCACCAATATGGCATGACCAGGATCAGAAGACACAAAGTTCTTCTCTCAGCTAATTTTAAAGCTTTTACGCATACAATCTGTGTACAAGGCTAACCTATAAGTACACCGATATGCATATGTGTTTCTGTCAACACTAAACGATATGAAATGTTATTTTTGTGAGGATTCTGACACCTAACCCCTTTTAAATCATGAGTGTCTAGCCAAACTCCAAAAGGCTTTATTGGGAGTTAAAAGATGTGGCATTGCCTGGCTGTAACCGACTCTGAGACACATTTATTTTATTTATTTATTTATTTATTTATTATTAAATTTTTATACCGCCCCTTCTCCCAAAATGGGACTTGGGGCAGTGTACAGCCAAGATAAAACAACACAATAAAAAATTTAAAAGAGATTTAAAAAGAGATTAAACAAGTGGCTGGAATAACACTATAAAAACAAGGTAAAAAAGTTAAAAATACCAAAAATTAAAACCCTAGTAATTGATACTAGGCCAGACCAGCCTGTTGGAAAAGGTGGGTCTTTAATGCGCGCCGGAAGGTCTGCAGGTCACTAATGGCCCACATCATTCATTGTCACCCTTGACTTTGGTTTCTCCTCACCCCCTGGGTTTATCATAATTCATGTTCTCCAATGGGACACATCCGTAGTCAAGAGTCATCAATCATACTCTCCAGTTAGGATTTTGCACAGCAGAAACCTCTGTCAGCTAGAAACTATCTTTGAAAACATTTATGGAATGCAAGCTGCCCACTGCTTCCCCCTCCCTTTCTGTTGACAACTCTAAAAGACCACAGAAATACTTTATGAGTTGACAATTTTATTGAGTTAAGCTCTGCATCAGCCAATCAACGACAAAATTATGGACAAAAGATGACTACATAAAGGATACAACAAGTGGAGCAGTGCAAACGATTTGAAAAAAAAGATATTGCAAAAAGTATTAGGGCTCTAGAAGCACTTGTTTTTCCTTTGGAAGAGTTGTGTAGCTGCTTTATTATTTGAAAAGAGATGCTTTACTTCAAGGGTCTTCAAACTTGGCAAGTTTAAGACTTGTGGACTTCAATCCCAGAATTCCTGAGCTAACATGATTGGAGGAGGAATTCTGGGAGTTGAAACCCACAAGTCTTAAAGCTGTCAAGTTTGAAGGCCCCTGCTTTATTTTGTACTAACACTTTCAATTGGTTTGCAAAGTTTCTGTACCCAGCATTTTTACTGAAAGTCTAGTGAAATGGTTGTGTCTACATGCAAATGCTTAGACTGCTGAGATACAGTCTTTGAAGGAGCCACTTCACAACAGCCTTCCAGAAGACTCGGCTTCTTTTCAATGTCTTGAGGAGAATCATTCATATTAGAGGTGCTTCCAGGGCACGATCAGAAATGCCACGATGGTGAGCTTTATTGCATTAAAAACTAGTGTTTTTACGCATAATAAAAAGTGTGTTGGAGTGTATGCATATGCCTTTGAATTAGTCTTTGAGTCCTGGTGACTGCCTGAACTGGTTTCTGCAATTTTCTTCGCCATTTCCTGCCTCCAAAGCTGAGAAACAGTTATTACCTCAAGGTCACCCTGCTGGCTTTGTGTCTCACAGTCTTCCAGGGTCTGTCCTGATACTTTAATCAGGGGTGGGCTTCAAAAATTTCAGCAAAGGATTCTCTGCATGTTGCTGAGTGGGCGTGGTCATGGTGGCTGTGGCTTGGTCGGCTTCCTGTACCACAGAGCTCCCAGGCTGTGGAGGCTCTCTGGAAGCCGGAAATGGGCCCATTTCCTGCCTTCCCAAACTTCCAAGAGGCCTGTTTTGAGCCTCCATGCACGCCCTACACTTAACTGCATCCAAAACGGGTTGCATGGGAACTCCTGGGAGGGGCAAAGTGAAGTGGGTGGGGCCAGCTAGGAGTGGGATTTGGGGATTTTCTGAACTGCACAGAGCTAGGGGTCCTCCCAAACCCATGCGAACCCCCAGCAGCCCACCCCTGATTTTAACCCCTATACCAGACTGTTTCGTAATGTAACATAATGGCACACATTAACAATAGGCAGAGTTTCAATCATATGGTGGCAGTTATATTGACTCTTTCTTTACACCCTGCTAACATGAGACATTTAGCATAACACATGCTAAAACTTTGCAAACCACCTTTTTTTTAATACTCTGCCAACCTTAACAATGGAGGTAACTTTGTTTTCACCAATAATACCAAGATGTCATCACTGAAGAAGTTGTCATTGCTATCTACAAAGAACAAAGAGAGATTTAGAGAGAGACTCTAGTACCTTGGGAATTTGTTTTTAAGTACCAATGATGGATCCTGGAATATTAAGAAGTAATAAGAAGAATGCTCCTGAATATCCTGAAAATGTTCTTTTTTTAGGACTGAAAAATGACATTATGTATATACTATTAAAACTGTTATGTCTGATTGTAACTTTCAATTGGGTGAAATTGAAAGATATAGGGAACCATTATTTAACCAAGTTAACTGAAATGGGCTAACTTACAGAATGCTGGAGGGAGGAGGAGCAAGCAAGCAAGCACCATTTCTAATGTTTCCTGCCAGCTTTCAACAAAATCAGTGGAGAAGCCAGCAGGAAATCAGAAGTTGGTCCAGTTCCCAATGCTTTTCTGGCTTCCCATAGTTATTCTGTTTTTCTGTTTAGGTAAGAAAATATCTCTGAAATGGTGACCCAGTGGGTTAGGATTGTCTGATTCTTTGGAACTAGATAGCAGGTAAGAACATTCCCTTAGTATCCTTTCTTGGGAAATGATTTTATTTTTGGAAACATATGTTTATATCCTGAGATCAGTGTATGTATATATTGCACTGAAAAATACTTCATTAACTGTTAAAGACTTAAGGAATTTACCACTGGTATTCATTTTGAGTATTCATTGCTTGTCACAATGAATATCATGGCAGCTTTCATCGCACTGAGGTTACACCTATTATTTGACTTATTCATGTATTTAAATAACTAATCATAATAGAATATAGGCATATATTCAGATCGGCTATGAGAAATGAATTTGTTGCAGGATTCTTTACACTGACCCACAGACACATTTATTGCTCTGATTCTAATTGGGTTGTCTCTCTCACTGTGATAAAATGAAAGCCGCATGATATTTATAGGAACAATTAATTTGGAATTGGAAATCAGCTGTTTCCACTGAACTATCTGTAGCAAGATCATGTTAAAGCATCATACTTCTTTATCTAAGAAGGAGTAAAGGACAATGATATGTTTACTTCCCACTGAATTGTACAGCTATTGCTGGTCAAATTAAATCTGGAAAAACAATTTAACTCAACAATTCAAGAACAATATTTCAAACTGATTCATTTCCATTATTCAAATAACTACAAAGCCCCAAGGCAAGCAGTATTAATTCTTTAAATCAATGGACCTCAGTTTCCTCCAGGCAGGTGTATAATTTAGCACTTCCTTTGTGTATTATTCATCCTTTGTCCTGGTTTCAAATGATGAAATGGAGTAAATTCCATTTTGATTTTGAACAATGATGATGAACATTAACAGGCAGGGCGATCCTCAGTGAAACTGATATGAGGCGCATCTTAATTATTCCAACTCACTATGATAAGGATTTAAATCAACTTGCTGGGCTGCTAATCCTGGGATACTCTTGTATTTACAATGACTTCTGCCCCCTATAATTCTCCTGCTCAGCTCAGGTGAAAGTACCACCTGTGCAAACACAAGAAACAGGAATCTTATTTGATTTCCATATTCTTTGCACTACCTGTAGCATCCAGTCTGAAGATTGTTCTTTTAAAAAAAGGTATGAAGATTTCCACATGTTCTGGATAGGATCCAGTTATTTTGGGGACATTGAAGACCTTCTGTCATAATGTAACCTCCCCTTTGGAAAACAAATATCAATGTCCTAATCTTAACTGATTAAAATTTAAAATTGAGGGGAATAGGAGTGATTCTGGGTGTTAGTACACAGCTATACTTGCAGGAAATGCATAGCTCAATTTATCTAAAAATTAGGATTTAAGCAAAATTTTAACCACTACACCAAACTGGCTGTCATTATCTTATGTTAGTGAGTTCTAAATTCATTTCTACGACAAAAACAGAAATTTTGGTTGCTTTGGAATTAGTAACTTCATGATAATGATGTTGATGTGTGCATGTATTAAGATCCAATGGATATCCTTCTGAAACAATTACTAATTCTGTTGAATTCTAATAAACAGTGATTCAGCTCTTTTGTGTCTTTTTATGTCCTTTCAAAAGCTGGACAGCCTTATTCACATACAGGTATGATTTCTAATTCTTAACCCATTTAGAGGCATTCATTCTCTATATTTTCTTGAACCAATGTAGGGTCTGTTAAGATACACTAATTAAAGCTCTTGTCAAAGTTTTGTCAAGTCTGTTAAGTAATTTAAAATAAGAATTAAGAATCATTGGCTTGGATCATTCAACATGCCAAATCATAATGCAGTTTATTTGTTTTGTGGCTTATTGTGTCAGTCAACCACAGTTAAATGTGAATTAATATAGTGTAGAGAAGGATGGAGATGAATGCAGTCTTGTTTTTCTTTCCTTGATAGGATCCTTCATTAAACTCATCAGTGGCAAATCACAGGGCTATTGCAAAATTCATGTGAAGTTAAGAGACTAATGAATATTTTTCTTACTGTGAGAAGTCTGAAACCAATCACAAAACTGGAAGAGACTATAAAAACATCTTGACCAATCCTACGTTTTATTTATGCAATCATGCATACATGTGAATGATCATTTAATTTTGTTTCTGTTTATGGAAAAGAATCTAATGCTGGTAAAAAAAATTCTGGTATTACAATAGGAAGATTCTTCCTCAAGGAAGGATTCTCATCCTGCTATATGAGAAACACTGGAGTTGCTTGTGATGGTCTTCGCTATGCACTCTTTGCAACCCAACCAACATTAGAGGGGATGGCAGTTCAGTGCTTTGCAATTTTCGCCACAATGTAAAAAAGATGTTGAGACTCTAGAAAGAGTGCAGAGAAGAGCAACAAAGATGATGAGGGGACTAAGGCTAAAACATATGAAGAACGATTGCAGGAACTGGGTATGTCTAGTCTAATGAAAAGAAGGAGTAGGGTAGTTATGATAACAGTGTTCCAATATCTCAGGGGCTGCCAGAAAGAAGAGGAATTCAAGCTATTGTCCAAAGCACCCAAGAGCAGGACAAGAAGCAATGGGTGGAAACTAACCAAGGAGAGAAGCAACTTAGAACTAAGGAGAAATTTCCTGACAGTTAGAACAATTAATCAGTGGAACAACTTGCCTCCAGAAGTTGTGAATTCTCCAACACTGGAAGTTTTTAAAAAGATGTTGGATAACTATTTGTCTGAAGTGGTATAGGGTTTCCTGCCTAGGCAGGGGGTTCGACTAGAAGACCTCCAAGGTGCCTTTCAACTCTGTTATTCTAGTCTATTCTACTCTATTCTACTCTACTCTATTCTAATACCTCTTCTGCTTGTTCAGACAGCAGTTTTGCAGCTGACTGCTCATTGACAATCTCCTCTGATTTGGGATCTGAATCATGACACTTTTAAAGTTGCTAAGTTTAAGAAACACTGGTTTATAGTACACAGGTCTACTACTTCTTGGCAGACAGGATGGAAAGCATGGCAGAAAAGGCTGTTCTTTTGGGCCCTACCAGCTGAAATTCCTGCAGCATGCCCCTTACTGTTGGCATGGGTGAAATTGGCTAATTCCATCAGAGTGAGCCAGATTCTCAGATAGCCTGGTTCCATGCCATGGTTTCATGTCCAATTCAAGGTGATAACCATCACCTTGAATTGGACATGAAAGCCAGTGCAGCTATTCTGTTTGGTCTTAGGTCAAAATCACAATTCATTCTGAATGAATTAGGAGACTTAGGATAACTTAGTACTCAGTGGTGGTATTCTACTGGTTCGGCCTGGTTCTGGCATTCTGGTAACACCGAAGATCAGCTGGCAGAGAACCGGTTCACTCAGAGTCTTTCCGATGCTCTGCAGTTGGGCCCAGCCACCCACCCCTGCTCCTAGGTCCTTTATTACTTCTCAGCTGTTTGGCATGGCAGACCAGATTGCAGTGCTAAACAGCTGAGAGGCGCAGTAGCTTAATTTTTACTCTTTTAATGCGTGCACAAAGCACATGTTTGGCACACACATGTGAGTCACACAACCCCATGTAGCCACGCCCACCAAGCCATACTTACAGAACCGGTGGTGGGAACTTTTAAATCCCACCACTGTTAGTACTGTACCTCCATATAACAACTTTACCCACAGAGGTATTAACACTAACGATTGATACCTTAATATAAGCAAATAGATTTATGGGGAACTTTTTAATGTTGAAGATGATAATATGTTCCAAACTTCAGAATATCTGGGTATTTTTGAGATGCAATGGTTGTTTCCGACTTGGGATATTGTTAAGAAAATAAGACGTACCATATTAACTGCAGTAACTGTGCGAAGGATCTTGGAGTCTTAGTGGACAACCAGCTAAATAAGAGCCAGCAATGTGCAGCAGCAGCCAAAAAAGCTAATGCAATCCTAAGTTGCATTAACAAAGGGATACAATCGAGATCAAGTGAGGTACTAATACCACTCTATAAAGCCTTAGTAAGACCACACCTAGAGTACTGCATCCAGTTTTAGTGACCATATTATAAAAAAGATGTTGAGACTCTAGAAAAAGTATAGAGAAGAGCAACCAGGATGATTAGGGGACTGGAGACTAAGGCATATGAAGAACGGTTACAGGAACTGGGCTTGGCTAGTCTAGTGAAGAGAAGGACCAGGGGAGACATGATAGCAGTCTTCCAATATTTGAGGGGATGCCACAGAAAGGAGGAAGGGGTCAAGCTATTTTCTAAAGCGCCTGTAGGCCAGACAAGAAATAATAGATGGAAACTGAACAAGGAGAGATTTAACCTGGAAATAAGGAGAAACTTTCTGACAGTGAGAACAATCAATCAATGGAACAGCTTTCCCTCAGAAATTGTGGGAGCGCCATCACTTGAGACTTTCAAAAAGAGATTGGACTGCCATTTGTCCGAAATGGTGTAGAGTCTCCCGGTTGGGTGGGGGGTTGGACTAGATAACCTACAAGGTGCCTTCCAACTCTGATTATCTGTTAAATCTGTTAAGTCTCGGGCAGTTTTTAAGCCAACAAAAGCTGTGTTCCTCTGTTTTAAGCGATTGCACCAAGAGTATTGCTTTTGCTGCATCAAAGGAAAGAACTGGCTTTCCCCCTCTTTCTCGGTAGATAAGGTTGGGAAACGAGAACAGATGCTGTGTTCCCCATGCACTCATTTGATTTTATTTTCTTTAAACATCTGCCAGCCCCATCGTGGACCTCTGTGTGATAACATCTGCAAGCCCATTAAATTAATGCAGAAATGACTTCTAGATTATCATGGTTAAAAAACTGGTGCCCTATAGGTAGAAAAACAGGATAAAAGTTTTGTCAGGGTACAAAAAAGAAATGATTGCTTATCTCAAAGCTGGGAGTATAAAATGAGTACATTTATAAGCAGTGCTGTGCTCGAGGCCACTATTATTGTTAATTATTTCTCTATTCACATAAAAAAATCACAATGGGAGAACTGAAAGTAATAATTAGAAAACTCACCCCTGCCTGCCTCAATGTAAAAAAAATAATCTCTCTTCCCATCAGTCACTATGAATGAAATCCCAGTCCTTTGCCGAGGTATGTGCTGTTTTCCATTATTTTCGTGTGTATTAGACAGCATCTTTATTAAGCTAGTTCAAAGGCTGCACAGACAAATGACATAGGGCTAATAAAGGTATTAACAATATGGATTTTGGGAGGTTTGTTGTCTTCAAGCATAGCTGCGTTTCTCACAGCAGCCAAACACTGGATGATTGATAAAGTGGTTTGCTTTAGTTTGATGCAATCCAGTCGTTCCAAACTGTAGACAATTTTTATAGTGCATTGCGTGATTTCTGACAAAACAAAACAACACCTTGCATGTGTGAAAAAAAACCCAGGCATTTCATTTTTCAGGTAGGAATAATTCAAGGGAGTGAATTCCTTGCGGTTTTTAAATTCAACTTATAGGCTATATGACAGGGGCCATTATTTCTGTCTCCAGACACCATCCATACCTGTTATGTTAAAGAACAGATTTTGTTCTTATTTGTTTTGCTTTTGGCAAATTTCTGCTAATAATCTAAGTAATTGTGGTCATCATGCATTGATTTTAGTGGTCCATTTGCATTCCATGGTGTTTAATCATTGGCCAATACTTTGGACAGTTTTCTCAAACTGCTTCTCTCAAGATACATCAGAATTGGGCTTCCGGTTGAAGTCGCGATGGACCCAGAAGCAGAGAATGGAGAGCTCCATTCCCTGCATGGTCTTCTGCTGTTTGTGGGCTCCAAAAGGAGCAGAAAACCACCTTGCAGGGGCAGTGAAGAGAGAGAGGGGTGCTCTATGGGTCCCAGAGGAGAATGCAACTCCTCTGTGGAACCCTGGAGCTTTTCCCTCTATGCCACGACATTGAGAAGAGGCTGGTCAAAATGGCCACCACAGCCGCGAACACTGAAGCGTTTTGCAGGAAAGGAGAAAGTGGATGATATATGGAACTGGTGAGAAGAACTATTTAAAATCTAATCCCAAAAAGACTCCCCAGGGAAAAAAAGGATCTCACTGTTATATTAAAAGCGGTGGTACAAGCTTTAAGAGAAAAAATGTAAAGCTGGGGGGGGGGGGGGAGAGAGAGGGAGAAGGCAATTTTCAGAATATAGAAAACACAGAAAATTGGAATTTTAAAGAGGACAAATATTGTTTTGCAGAACATATTAAAATATTGGAAAATAGATAGATAGATAGATAGATAGATAGATAGATAGATAGATAGATAGAGATAGAGATGCAGTATATAGATAGATATAGATATAGATATAGATATATACATACACATACATACAGGTATGCAAGTCTTGGTGTGTTTGGGTCTTTTCTCGTGTAAGATTGAGAGTATCTTGGCAACGTTTCGATGAGGTCCCACTCACCATCTTCAGGCTGGTGCTTTTGGCTACGTGCTTGTGCAAGCAAAACATCATCGGAGCTGCTGTCTCCCTATATATACTGGTGGGGAGGTTGACTGTGTTGTCATTTCTTGATTGGTTGATGGAGTTGATGTTTGCAGATTGGCTGACTTTTTCTTAAGAAGATGTGTGGCTGAGGTATGTGTGTCTATCAGCCTCCTGTGTTGTAACGACTTGGGTAATGGGCTGTGTGATGATCTTCTTAGTTCTATCGTTGTGACATCCTGGGTCTTGTGCTATAATCTCCTGGGTTGTAATGACCTGGGTAATGGGCTGTGTGATGACCTTCTATTGTTGTGACATCCTGGGTCTTGTGCTGTAATCTCCTGGGTCGTTGGCTGTATTGTAACATCTTGAGGTTTTGTGGTGTAACCTCCTGGGTTCCGTGCTGTGATATCCTGAGTGGGTGGCTGTGATGTGATGTTTTGGGTTTTGGTTTGTTGGTAAGTTGGTTGTTGGGTTTTGGTTTGTTTTGGGTTTTGGTTTGTTGGTAAGTTGGTTGTTGGCTTCTGTTTCCATAGTGAATTGTATTTTGGGGTGTAGGCTGTTGAGATGTGTGAGGAAGTGTCCAGTTTTTCTTTCCCATGTGGCCAAATTATGAAAATGTCATCTACATATCTAAGCCAGAGTTTGGGTTTGGGTTCGGATTTGTCTAGAGCATTGGTTTCAAAATGTTCCATGTATAGGTTAGCAAAGATGGGTGAGAGGGGGGATCCCATAGGTGCTCCTTCTAGAAGCCAACAACCAACTTCTCTTCCTGGACGTCCTAATTTACAAAAAACCCAATGGCTCCCTAGGACACACCATCCACCAGAAAAAAACCACATACCAACTGCTACTTAAATGCACAATCCCATCACTACCCTGCATAGATCAACTCCGTAGCCAAGACCCTCATCTCCAGAACCAAATGCCTAGCTGACAAAGACCACCTGAGAACAGAATTACATACCCTCACTAATGTATTAATTTCCAATGTATTCCAAAGAAACACAATTACCAACCTAATCCTAAAGGAGACATGCCCCAGAAACCGAGACACAGAACAGGACAACGGTTTCGCCCTCCTCCCCTACATCAAAGGCACCACAGATAAAATCAGCAAAATTCTCCACAAACACAATATCAGGACAGCCTTCGGCACTGATCAAAAAATAGCCAACATCCTAAGAAATCCCGAGGCAAGATCCAGCTGGAAAACCAAGAAGTCTATGAAATACCATGCAACAATTGCCCAGCCACATACATTGGACAAACCAACAGGAGAATAAATGCACACATTGCAGAACACAAGAACACAGTCAGAAAAGAAGAAAATTCTTCCTCCCTTTTCCGGCACCTTA